>OY757313.1:5801117-6543814 GCA_963583905.1 Stenurella melanura | reverse complement strand
CATTTACAGTAGGATACTAATAAGAACGCTGCTGGATCGGAGCACATTAGTGTGCAGAGCACACTCATGTTCAGCTCCGCTCCAGCAGCACTCTCATTAGGTATGGCGTGCACGTGGGCGGCCATCTGGCCGAAGGTGATTTATGGCATGCACGTGGGCGAGCATCGATCGTGGGAAAGTATGTGATTCATAATTCAGGTATGCACGTGGCGGATAGGTACAAACAGGAAATCGAACAGGTACACCGAGAGTGATCGAAAATCAAACAGGTAAACAGGAAGTGGTCGAATCGATTGTGGGAGACGGTGACCAGGTATTACTAGGAAAACACCTGAAGTACCTGTGCATAGGTGGAAGGGTATATTAAGAGTAGTGTTACCTGAAGGTGGGGATATAAGGGTTATTAGGGTATTAGGAAAACACCTGAAGTACCTGTGCATAGGTGGAAGGATATAATAAAAAATGTGTTACCTGAAGGTCGGGATATAAGGGTTATTAGGGTATTAGGAAAACACCTGAAGTACCTGTGCATAGGTGGAAGGGTATATTAAGAGCAGTGTTACCTGAAGGTGGGGATATAAGGGTTATTAGGGTATTAGGAAAACACCTGAAGTACCTGTGCATAGGTGGAAGGGTATATTAAGAGCAGTGTTACCTGAAGGTGGGGATATAAGGGTTATTAGGGTATTAGGAAAACACCTGAAGTACCTGTGCATAGGTGGAAGGATATAATAAAAAATGTGTTACCTGAAGGTCGGGATATAAGGGTTATTAGGGTACTAGGAAAACACCTGAAGTACCTGTGCATAGGTGGAAGGGTATAATAAAAAATGTGTTACCGGAAGGTGGGGATATAAGGGTTATTAGGGTATTAGGAAAACACCTGAAGTACCTATGCATAGGTGGAAGGTTATAATAAAAATATGTTACCTGAAGGTCAGGATATACGTATGAGATAAATTTAAAAGGGTATGAAAACATAAGGTACTAGGAAAACACTTAAAGATTGTTACCTGTGGTAGGTATGCACAATAGAACCTATTTTTAGCCTTTGTAAATAAAAAAGGTACGAGGAAGACACATGCTACAGCGTTATCTGAAGGTCGGGATATAGGAAATTAAAAAGATAGAATCTATTTTTAGACGCTTGAAAATTATACGCGTAAGCTTATGTGCTGTAAAAGAATCGTTGAGGTAGGTCGGGTCAGATACATCACGGAACTACTTGGAAAACATGCATTCAAGATTTCCTTGAGGGTTATTACCTGTATATAGGAAATACGTATCAGATAAATTTAAAATAATATTCGTGAGGGACAAAGCATATAATATAGTTTTAGCCTTGTAAATAATACGCGAGGCCAAACAGAAAAGAATCGTTGAGCAGATACATCACTGGACTAGGAAAATGTGCATTCAAGAATACCTGAAGGCTTGTGTATAGGAAAATTATCTGTCTTAATGATAAAAACAATATATTCGAGCGGAAAATAGTTCGCATTATTGATGAAAACATGCATTCAAGAATACACGAAGGACACTGCCTGTTATCGTTTCTTGATGGCAAGCAATTCGCAAGGGGGCATTAGAATCTATTTTTAGCATTTGTAAATAATACGTACACACCAGCTGTCAGTAATAATATTTCATCATATGTCTGTTAAAAAGAACATGTCACTGGATTAAATTTAATAATACCAAAACCTCGTCTGTGGACAAGTAGGGTTACCACAAAAACAACGCATATGTGCTCAGGTGCAAAGAATCATCGCGTAGAGTACCTATTACTAGGAAAACCAACATTCAAGGATTCCTGAAAAGCATAGGAGATACGTATTAGCCCTAATGAAAATTTAAAATAATATTTTCGACCCACACGATAAGTCTATTTTTAGCTCTGTAAATAATACACAACGTCAAACAGAAAAACGCAGTCATATGTTGTGCTAGGAAGCAACATGTGAGTTGAAAGTAATATAATACATGAAAACGTAAAGTAGAATCTATTTTCAGCCTTTTAAATAATACTTCCTCATTAGACAAGGTCAAACAGTCACATATATAGTAATAATCCTGGTCAAACAAAACACACCCTGTACATTGTAGAATACGTGAAACTTGAATTTAAAAACTAACTAGACACGGGGAATAAAGCAAATTCATTTCAAGAACTAACAAACAGGGGCAATTAACTAAGAAATATGCGATGCTTCCACAGATAATATATGGCTTACAAAAAACTCAGAATAGCGGGACAAAAGTTCACACACTTACAACAAATAAACAAAAGTTGATATATGATATGCTGAGACAGCTTACCAAGTTAAAAAATCATTGGTGGGTGCGTCAATGAAATAGAGTTTAGAATTTATTATACGGACCATAACAACATTATTTTTCAACGCAAAATTGTTAGTTATGTGCCGGTGTCACAGTACAACAGTTTTCGCAGGATTTTCCAGAGATAGTGAATGTTTTTAACAAATGGAATGTTTCATACCCGTGTTCTTCGTAATTTGATAAACTGTTATAGCCGCTTATTCATAAAGAAGTTGACATGCAAGAATGAACATATTTCTGTGATAGCGCAAATCAATTGTGAAAAATCTACAAATCCCAAGGAACCGGACATATTCCTACGAATAAAATTTGTGGGCTCTTATCGATCTTTAAAAAATAGTGAATGTTTTTAACAAATGGAGATTCTCAAACCAGTGCAAGGAGAACACGTAAAAAAGCAAAAAATGGTGGTTCGCAAGTGTTTAAAAACTAGTGAATGTTTTAAGAAAAGGTAATTTTAGAACAATCTAGAAACAATGATATAGGAAAAACGGTTATTGTACACAACAAAGGATATTTTCAGTGTAATAGTAAAATTATGTGCAAATTAGGGAACAACAACCGTCTAGAAAATCTATTAAGTTTATGTGCTACAATTTCAAACCAGGAATCAGTGTGTTACTCAAAAATATCAGGTGGAAAACACACATCTCAAAACTAATATGCGAAAGTTTGCTTTACTCGAGAGTTTACTATAAAAAACCACGCATATATGATTAACAGATTTACCGTAAAAGGTATATAATATTTAGTGCTCCAATGAGGAAAATAAAAAAGTGCAAATTTTACCTCTACCATTAATTACTATATGAAAAATCATAAACTCTTGTGTCTATTTCACAAATATTTGATTATTTACAAAACAGTACTTATATTTTTATTGTTTATTTGTATGTAATAAAGTTGAATTGCTCAAAAACTTTTATTATTTTCCCCAAAATATACCTATTTTAAACTATTCTCTAAGAAGACAGTAATTGAATATGATTGATAACAAGTTCAACTATACAATTTTTACTCTACATATAACTACAAAATCGATATAAGGGAGATAATATATTATTTTAACAAAATGATCACGTCAAGTTTATATCTGACTAGTTCCATTAATTTATATATAAAACTATTTACACATAAATGGTGTACCAGAAACAGGTGTTTAAAGGTAAAAATGAGAAACTTTTAATATACACCAGATACGAAAGGCAGACATTAGCATATCAAGGTAAGTTTACAAATTATATCAAGTATTTTAAGGGCCTCCAATAGTGTTTAATAATTTCATTTGCGGTTAAAATAGATTAAGTTCATAGAACTATCAACTAAATAATGCTTTGGATAAATATAGCTCATGTGTTCTTTGAAATAGCCGCCCCCTTCTTTCTATTATATTATTTCTATTACTATATTGATAACGTGGAGATATCCTGTACACAAAAAAGCTAACCAAAATAAAAATCAAACACCTCTAAATAGAGGACTTAAATTTTAGTATCAATAAGAATCATAAAACTTAATATGCTGTGTACAGGGTGGTTAAAAAATTCTCAAATTAATAAAGCACTATATCATTTAAATAAAGTAATATCAAAATGTTATGGTACAGGTCAAAAATTCCCCAATCAATGCACCATTAATAAATTATCTAGATAAAGGCTCTTTGTGTAGAAAATACTGAGATTGAAATTAAAATAAAAATTATTTGAATAATTATCGTTTATTAGAAAAAATACAGCACAATTTTCACTGATCACAAAGTTATAGGCAAAATAACGTCAAACGGTGCGTAATTATTTACTAAATCAGACGAATAGGTAGTAATGTGTTGAGACACCTGGGAGCTCTTAATGTTTAGTATATAATCGAAGGTAACCAATTAAACATCTGGACATCAACCTATAAATCTACAGTATAATATTGCGAGATCAAGCAAGAACTATTTAATTCACAGTTTTTCTAGTTTTGACTTTGCCTTCGAGCTTATTACTTCTTCTTATTTAACATTGTATTATATTTAAGATGATTTTAGCTAAAATTATTACACTACGAAGCCTAGTACCAAAACATATCAAATACTGAAAGCGTCTAACAGAAACTCCCCCATGCTCACTACACATCTAAAAACATGATATATGGAAAATCCAAAGGTGTGATAAGGCAAAGCAGGTGTCAGCTGTTAAAAATACTCCTCATATAGCACATTATTACATTATATTTAATATGCTTTAGTAAAAATTACACTATACCAAAACTTCTACCAAATTTCCCTAGAGAATCTTCCCTATATGTAAATATATGTGGAACAGACATGCGTTAATCTAAAAATACATCTCAAGGGCATGCAGAGGTTAATCAAATCATTCACCCTATGAGAGAAATATCCTGTGTTAACCTGTTGTAGATAAGTAGGTAATATGATATATCTGTGGAACAGACCAAGTGTAAAATGTTTTATTTTGATTGTATTTAAGTTAATAAGACACATACATTACATCACCCTGCAGCTCAAATGTCTGGTTGAGATCAGATTTTCAAACAGAAAACCATGAAGTCCGTGACATAAATGTAAAACATACTTTATGTGTAGGTACGAGCTAAATAAAACACTCGTAGAAAACAGGGATAATCATTAATATTGCTGAAAACACCGCTCACTGGTAAAATATAAAAATTAGTGACAATTTGTTTCAACGAACCGAATCAGACATAATTCGTCATTGTAAATTCCATATACCTGGCACACTATGTGTTTTGTTTTGGTAAAACTTTACTATACTAACTTCACCATCGCAAGAAGTTGACAAATATGCAAGTACAGCCTGAAATGCTAAATTTCCATACATGCACATAAATTACATATCTAACTAAAAATTTCCTCTACTTTAACGCAACTCCTAAATATGATAGGGTCAAGATTATTACACGGTACATAGGTTTAAATATTCAGTATATATACCGAGATGTTACAATATGCCGAAGTAAACATATTATATAAATAACTTAAGTTTTAAGCGTATAAGGAACAGAGCTTCAGCTTCAGAACTTTATTTTAGTAGAAATAGTCTCTGTTTTCGTTACTATCGCACAGTATTTTATTATTCACATATTCTATGTATACGAGTCAGAATCTTTGAGAATCATGTTTTGTAGTAATTTTCTACTGGTTCTTTATGGACAGCGATGTGCTGTAATCAAGTAAAATCCTTTAGAACTTTATACGCGTAATTTAAGTATCCTGAGACAAATTCTGTAATGTAACTATAGGGATCATATGATATCAATTCCTCAAGCATAGCTCCAATAAATTCGCCACCTGTCTGCACCGTAGCACAACAACATTTCAACCAATTGTTCGAGATAATAGATTATTTTTAGTCTGCGAATAAACCTACCAGGTAGTCTACTTAATTATCTAACACTCATAGTCTTGGGCCGAATTTCCCAAAAGCCGTTTGACGACAGAACTCAAAATTGTGACTTTAGAATGTCAAGGTAAGTTTGTGCTAGAGCTCGGGGTACATTTCTATTGGGTATCGAACACCCGGCGATTGGGATAATATATTAATACGGCTCGGGATAATCGACACATTAAAATACAAACTAGTGTAAACAGGGGTAAATACGAACACTTACCAGCAAAAGAATTTGTGGGGGTTCTTTACTAAAGCTCAGGATAAATGCCTATTGAGTTTAAATACACCCGGCGATTAGGATAATGTATTAATACGGTTCGGGATAATTGACATATTAAAATATAGACTAGTATAAGCAGGGATAAATATGAACACCTTACTACAGCTTAATCATTATATTCTATACACCTGCAGCGATTGTGGTTCGATAGCCAAGTTAACTAGTTGCACTAGAAGCACCTTCTCCATGCGCTTTACATATAATATCAGCTATTTTACGGTGTTTCGATCGGCTTAATATCAAAGCTTTTTAACAGGTTCATAAAATATTAGCGCAGCAGGCAGATAAAAGGTATAATACAGTAATCTAACAAATATATTCTCCATAATCTAACAAATTTTACTTGAGAAATAATTTCCATGTACAGATAAGTCAGAGATTAACACCTTGTATGCTTTTATACGTTGCTTGTCCACGCTCATTCAGAACTTTAAACGAGCCATTCAACCCCTGTTTGAATATATTCAATCAATAATACCCATATCTTACAATATATTTATAGGAGATCAGATTTTCAAGCAGAGAACCATGAAGCCCGCGACTTAAATCTAAATACATGTTATGTGTGTGAGATAAACTAAAGCACGCGTAAAAACCATTAACATGATTCAAAACGCCGCTCGCTGACATCATATAAAAAATTAGGGCCAACTTGTTTTCAACGGATTAAAACAGACACATATCGCCGGTAGATACTTTAAGAAACGATTCACATCACCATAATTTCAGACCACTAAAGAAAATAGCAGCATAGGATAAGTATGGTACATGGTTACAAGTTTATTATTTCATTAAAGCTCACACCTAACTTTTCCATTGTAACTGTCCAGTATTTTTCTACATTTAATGCGGATAATGGTACTAATTTACAAAATATTCATTTTTGTCTGGACTATGGAAGGAATATACCTTATTTAATAAATGACATACAGGGCGCTCAATAATTAACACATTTCTTAAAAATATACAGGTGCATACATTTTTTACATACACTACTTAGTAAAATTTCTACTTGGGAACTTGAGATTTCCTTCTGCACAGTCTCTTTCAATTATTCTTTTTAAACACCGCTATAGTTGTTTACTCAATAATTTCAAATAAATACTAATGTACCATACACCCCCGTCGTCTTACGAAATTGATGTATAATATAAAGTACATATAATTCAAAATTAAAGAATAAAATATGTTGAAACCAGGAATTGAACCTGGGACCTCTAGAGCTTCAGTCTAATGCTCTCCCACTGAGCTATTCCAACTCATATAAAAAAATTAATGAAACAAATCTTATGTATGGATTAGGATTAAAACAATATATTTTAACTACTAATATTTATTAATATATTACATTTACATATCAGATGAAATACAACACAATTTTCGCTGTTCACAAAACTTAAAAGGGATTACACAACAAACAAAAACGCGTTAAGCAGTATGTAAAAAGAGGAATTTCACAAGCATAGCAAATCAAGGCGCTGTTTCCTAATTCCAAGGCATAATCTGTTATATGTTGGGATACCTGAGAACTTTCAATATTTGTGTTAAAGTTCGTGGACACATCAAAAAAACAACTCGTACAAAATGTTTTTTGCTTCATCTTCAAGTAAAGCAATACTGAAGTAATGTTGAATTAGACACACATAATCGCGGGCCCAGTTCTGCACAAATTGCAAACTATTAACTTCATACTGCTTTTCCATTTTGGATTCACTGTCTAGTTCTAGCTCGTCGGAAAGAAAGTCAACCATATCTGCATCAGCCATTCTCTATTCTCTGAACTCAAACAGAAATACCAATGCTTTATACTGAATTCAAGGATATTTTTTATTCATCTTAAATGGGGGGTGAATGGATATTTTCATAGCAACAGATAACACCGGGTGCAATCGAGGCACCAGTTCTTAATTTGTTTGAGATAAATATCTTGCTTTAACCACCGCCAGTATGTTCCGATTACCCCTTTCTCTTTGCTCTTCTTCGGCGGTCTTGGTGCGGTGTTTGTTGTTTTTCGAGGCTGTCTCGCATCCTTCGGAGAACTTCTCGTGCATTTGTATATGAGCTTTCAGGTTGTCTTGTCTTCTAAATGTCTTATTACACAAATCACAGTCAAAAAGGAGATTTTTGTGAATATTGGCATGGCGACTTAGATCACTATACCATGAGAATGTTTTGCCACAATCGCCGCAAGTATACATGTTTCCACCGTTACTGTACACCAACATATAAAGCATCTATAGCGTCGTGTGTTCATATATCCCCATATCCTTCTACTCTTATATCCCTGTATGTATCCTCTCGCCCTTATATCCCGGTATATACCCCTTTTATCTCTATATACCCTTCCATACCCTGTAGCGCACCCTGTATATATCCCGCTCGCATGCTCATTAGGTTAGACAGGATGAGCTAACGTTCGTTAGGTTACGCAGAATTGTCATATATTCGATAGGTTAGGTAGGATGGCCGCGGACTATCCTACCTAACCTATCGAATATATGACAATTCTGCGTAACCTAACGAACGTTAGCTCATCCTGTCTAACCTAATGAGCATGCGAGCGGGATATACAGGGTGCGCTACAGGGTATGGAAGGGTATATAGAGATAAAAGGGGTATATACCGGGATATAGGGGCGAGAGGATACATACAGGGATATAAGAGTAGAAGGATATGGGGATATATGAACACACGACGCTATAGATGCTTTATATGTTGGTGTACAGTAACGGTGGAAACATGTATACTTGCGGCGATTGTGGCAAAACATTCTCATGGTATAGTGATCTAAGTCGCCATGCCAATATTCACAAAAATCTCCTTTTTGACTGTGATTTGTGTAATAAGACATTTAGAAGACAAGACAACCTGAAAGCTCATATACAAATGCACGAGAAGTTCTCCGAAGGATGCGAGACAGCCTCGAAAAACAACAAACACCGCACCAAGACCGCCGAAGAAGAGCAAAGAGAAAGGGGTAATCGGAACATACTGGCGGTGGTTAAAGCAAGATATTTATCTCAAACAAATTAAGAACTGGTGCCTCGATTGCACCCGGTGTTATCTGTTGCTATGAAAATATCCATTCACCCCCCATTTAAGATGAATAAAAAATATCCTTGAATTCAGTATAAAGCATTGGTATTTCTGTTTGAGTTCAGAGAATAGAGAATGGCTGATGCAGATATGGTTGACTTTCTTTCCGACGAGCTAGAACTAGACAGTGAATCCAAAATGGAAAAGCAGTATGAAGTTAATAGTTTGCAATTTGTGCAGAACTGGGCCCGCGATTATGTGTGTCTAATTCAACATTACTTCAGTATTGCTTTACTTGAAGATGAAGCAAAAAACATTTTGTACGAGTTGTTTTTTTGATGTGTCCACGAACTTTAACACAAATATTGAAAGTTCTCAGGTATCCCAACATATAACAGATTATGCCTTGGAATTAGGAAACAGCGCCTTGATTTGCTATGCTTGTGAAATTCCTCTTTTTACATACTGCTTAACGCGTTTTTGTTTGTTGTGTAATCCCTTTTAAGTTTTGTGAACAGCGAAAATTGTGTTGTATTTCATCTGATATGTAAATGTAATATATTAATAAATATTAGTAGTTAAAATATATTGTTTTAATCCTAATCCATACATAAGATTTGTTTCATTAATTTTTTTATATGAGTTGGAATAGCTCAGTGGGAGAGCATTAGACTGAAGCTCTAGAGGTCCCAGGTTCAATTCCTGGTTTCAACATATTTTATTCTTTAATTTTGAATTATATGTACTTTATATTATACATCAATTTCGTAAGACGACGGGGGTGTATGGTACATTAGTATTTATTTGAAATTATTGAGTAAACAACTATAGCGGTGTTTAAAAAGAATAATTGAAAGAGACTGTGCAGAAGGAAATCTCAAGTTCCCAAGTAGAAATTTTACTAAGTAGTGTATGTAAAAAATGTATGCACCTGTATATTTTTAAGAAATGTGTTAATTATTGAGCGCCCTGTATGTCATTTATTAAATAAGGTATATTCCTTCCATAGTCCAGACAAAAATGAATATTTTGTAAATTAGTACCATTATCCGCATTAAATGTAGAAAAATACTGGACAGTTACAATGGAAAAGTTAGGTGTGAGCTTTAATGAAATAATAAACTTGTAACCATGTACCATACTTATCCTATGCTGCTATTTTCTTTAGTGGTCTGAAATTATGGTGATGTGAATCGTTTCTTAAAGTATCTACCGGCGATATGTGTCTGTTTTAATCCGTTGAAAACAAGTTGGCCCTAATTTTTTATATGATGTCAGCGAGCGGCGTTTTGAATCATGTTAATGGTTTTTACGCGTGCTTTAGTTTATCTCACACACATAACATGTATTTAGATTTAAGTCGCGGGCTTCATGGTTCTCTGCTTGAAAATCTGATCTCCTATAAATATATTGTAAGATATGGGTATTATTGATTGAATATATTCAAACAGGGGTTGAATGGCTCGTTTAAAGTTCTGAATGAGCGTGGACAAGCAACGTATAAAAGCATACAAGGTGTTAATCTCTGACTTATCTGTACATGGAAATTATTTCTCAAGTAAAATTTGTTAGATTATGGAGAATATATTTGTTAGATTACTGTATTATACCTTTTATCTGCCTGCTGCGCTAATATTTTATGAACCTGTTAAAAAGCTTTGATATTAAGCCGATCGAAACACCGTAAAATAGCTGATATTATATGTAAAGCGCATGGAGAAGGTGCTTCTAGTGCAACTAGTTAACTTGGCTATCGAACCACAATCGCTGCAGGTGTATAGAATATAATGATTAAGCTGTAGTAAGGTGTTCATATTTATCCCTGCTTATACTAGTCTATATTTTAATATGTCAATTATCCCGAACCGTATTAATACATTATCCTAATCGCCGGGTGTATTTAAACTCAATAGGCATTTATCCTGAGCTTTAGTAAAGAACCCCCACAAATTCTTTTGCTGGTAAGTGTTCGTATTTACCCCTGTTTACACTAGTTTGTATTTTAATGTGTCGATTATCCCGAGCCGTATTAATATATTATCCCAATCGCCGGGTGTTCGATACCCAATAGAAATGTACCCCGAGCTCTAGCACAAACTTACCTTGACATTCTAAAGTCACAATTTTGAGTTCTGTCGTCAAACGGCTTTTGGGAAATTCGGCCCAAGACTATGAGTGTTAGATAATTAAGTAGACTACCTGGTAGGTTTATTCGCAGACTAAAAATAATCTATTATCTCGAACAATTGGTTGAAATGTTGTTGTGCTACGGTGCAGACAGGTGGCGAATTTATTGGAGCTATGCTTGAGGAATTGATATCATATGATCCCTATAGTTACATTACAGAATTTGTCTCAGGATACTTAAATTACGCGTATAAAGTTCTAAAGGATTTTACTTGATTACAGCACATCGCTGTCCATAAAGAACCAGTAGAAAATTACTACAAAACATGATTCTCAAAGATTCTGACTCGTATACATAGAATATGTGAATAATAAAATACTGTGCGATAGTAACGAAAACAGAGACTATTTCTACTAAAATAAAGTTCTGAAGCTGAAGCTCTGTTCCTTATACGCTTAAAACTTAAGTTATTTATATAATATGTTTACTTCGGCATATTGTAACATCTCGGTATATATACTGAATATTTAAACCTATGTACCGTGTAATAATCTTGACCCTATCATATTTAGGAGTTGCGTTAAAGTAGAGGAAATTTTTAGTTAGATATGTAATTTATGTGCATGTATGGAAATTTAGCATTTCAGGCTGTACTTGCATATTTGTCAACTTCTTGCGATGGTGAAGTTAGTATAGTAAAGTTTTACCAAAACAAAACACATAGTGTGCCAGGTATATGGAATTTACAATGACGAATTATGTCTGATTCGGTTCGTTGAAACAAATTGTCACTAATTTTTATATTTTACCAGTGAGCGGTGTTTTCAGCAATATTAATGATTATCCCTGTTTTCTACGAGTGTTTTATTTAGCTCGTACCTACACATAAAGTATGTTTTACATTTATGTCACGGACTTCATGGTTTTCTGTTTGAAAATCTGATCTCAACCAGACATTTGAGCTGCAGGGTGATGTAATGTATGTGTCTTATTAACTTAAATACAATCAAAATAAAACATTTTACACTTGGTCTGTTCCACAGATATATCATATTACCTACTTATCTACAACAGGTTAACACAGGATATTTCTCTCATAGGGTGAATGATTTGATTAACCTCTGCATGCCCTTGAGATGTATTTTTAGATTAACGCATGTCTGTTCCACATATATTTACATATAGGGAAGATTCTCTAGGGAAATTTGGTAGAAGTTTTGGTATAGTGTAATTTTTACTAAAGCATATTAAATATAATGTAATAATGTGCTATATGAGGAGTATTTTTAACAGCTGACACCTGCTTTGCCTTATCACACCTTTGGATTTTCCATATATCATGTTTTTAGATGTGTAGTGAGCATGGGGGAGTTTCTGTTAGACGCTTTCAGTATTTGATATGTTTTGGTACTAGGCTTCGTAGTGTAATAATTTTAGCTAAAATCATCTTAAATATAATACAATGTTAAATAAGAAGAAGTAATAAGCTCGAAGGCAAAGTCAAAACTAGAAAAACTGTGAATTAAATAGTTCTTGCTTGATCTCGCAATATTATACTGTAGATTTATAGGTTGATGTCCAGATGTTTAATTGGTTACCTTCGATTATATACTAAACATTAAGAGCTCCCAGGTGTCTCAACACATTACTACCTATTCGTCTGATTTAGTAAATAATTACGCACCGTTTGACGTTATTTTGCCTATAACTTTGTGATCAGTGAAAATTGTGCTGTATTTTTTCTAATAAACGATAATTATTCAAATAATTTTTATTTTAATTTCAATCTCAGTATTTTCTACACAAAGAGCCTTTATCTAGATAATTTATTAATGGTGCATTGATTGGGGAATTTTTGACCTGTACCATAACATTTTGATATTACTTTATTTAAATGATATAGTGCTTTATTAATTTGAGAATTTTTTAACCACCCTGTACACAGCATATTAAGTTTTATGATTCTTATTGATACTAAAATTTAAGTCCTCTATTTAGAGGTGTTTGATTTTTATTTTGGTTAGCTTTTTTGTGTACAGGATATCTCCACGTTATCAATATAGTAATAGAAATAATATAATAGAAAGAAGGGGGCGGCTATTTCAAAGAACACATGAGCTATATTTATCCAAAGCATTATTTAGTTGATAGTTCTATGAACTTAATCTATTTTAACCGCAAATGAAATTATTAAACACTATTGGAGGCCCTTAAAATACATTTATGTGAAGTTAGCCACGCTTTTTCATCCACGCTTTTCCATCCACGCTTTTTTAAACCACACTTTCTGAATCCACGCTCTTCCAGTTTAATTCAAAAATTCATAACAAAATAAACTGCACTTTAATTACGATTCCAAAAGTTCAACTGATACGATCCAGTGGCGTGCTACAGGAGAAATTAAAAAACAATTTTCGTATTAGAAACGAAGAGTTTCAATGATGAAATGATAAGAACATCTTCTGAGGCTGAATATACTTTAAGCATGTCCGGAGAAACTCAACTGAGAAAGCGTCAGGGGCGCGCCGTGCGAAAAAACATAGAAAATAAGAACAAAATAATAGAAATAATTAATTTTAATATTTCAAACGAAGAGTTTACTCATAAAAATTGATGATAAAATATTCAAGAGAACATTCTGCTTCAATTATATGCAGAGAAACTCAAATGACAAAGCGTCAGGAGCGTCCCATATAAAGGAAACTTAAAAAATAAATAAAAACTAATAGATATGTTCGATTTACGTAAAAGGAACGTTGAGTTTACTCAACCAAATGATCATAATATATTAGATAATAGAATATACTATCCTCATTTTGAAAAAAATTTAACTGACAAAGCGTCAGGGGCGTGCTATATGAAGGAAACTTAAAAAATAAATAAAAACTAATAGATATGTTCGATTTACGTAAAAGGAACTTTGAGTTTACTCAACCAAATGATCATAATATATTAGATAATAGAATATACTATCCTCATATTTAAAAAAATTCAACTGACAAAGCGTCAGGGGCGTGTTATATGAAGGAAACTTAAAAAATAAATAAAAACTAATAGATATGTTCGATTTACGTAAAAGTAACGTTGAGTTTACTCAACCAAATGATCATAATATATTAGATAATAGAATATACTATCCTCATATTTAAAAAAATTCAACTGACAAAGCGTCAGGGGTGTGCTATATGAAGGAAACTTAAAAATTAAATAAAAACTAATAGATATGTTCGATTTACGTAAAAGGAACGTTGAGTTTATTCAACCATATGACAAAAATATATTAGATAATAGAATATATCTTCCTTATATTTAAAAAAATTCAACTGAGAAAGCGTCAGGGGCGTGCTATATGAAGGAAACTTAAAAATTAAATAAAAACTAATAGATATGTTCGATTTACGTAAAAGGAACGTTGAGTTTATTCAACCATAAGACAAAAATATATTAGATAATAGAATATGTCTTCCTTATATTTAAAAAAATTCAACTGACAAAGCGTCAGGGGCGTGCTATATGAAGGAAACTTAAAAATAAATAAAAACTAATAGATATGTTCGATTTACGTAAAAGTAACGTTGAGTTTACTCAACCAAATGACAAAAATATATTAGATAATAGAATATATCTTCCTTATATTTAAAAAAGTTCAACTGACAAAGCGTCAGGGGCGTGCTATATGAAGGAAACTTAAAAAATAAATAAAAACTAATAGATATGATCGATTTACGTAAAAGGAACGTTGAGTTTACTCAACCAAATGATCATAATATATTAGATAATAGAATATACTATCCTCATATTAAAAAAAATTCAACTGACAAAGCGTCAGGGGCGTGCTATATGAAGGAAATTTAAAAAATAAATAAAAACTAATAGATATGTTCGATTTACGTAAAAGAAACGTTGAGTTTACTCAACCAAATGATCATAATATATTAGACAATAAAATATACTATCCTCATATTTAAAAAAATTCAACTGACAAAGCGTCAGGGGCGTGCTATATGAAGGAAACTTAAAAAATAAATAAAAACTAATAGATATGATCGATTTACGTAAAAGGAACGTTGAGTTTACTCAACCAAATGATCATAATATATTAGATAATAGAATATACTATCCTCATATTTAAAAAAATTCAACTGACAAAGCGTCAGGGGCGTGCTATATGAAGGAAACTTAAAAAATAAATAAAAACTAATAGATATGATCGATTTACGTAAAAGGAACGTTGAGTTTACTCAACCAAATGACGAAAATATATTAGATAATAGAATATATCTTCCTTATATTTAAAAAAGTTCAACTGACAAAGCGTCAGGGGCGTGCTATATGAAGGAAACTTAAAAAATAAATAAAAACTAATAGATATGATCGATTTACGTAAAAGGAACGTTGAGTTTACTCAACCAAATGATCATAATATATTAGATAATAGAATATACTATCCTCATATTTAAAAAAATTCAACTGACAAAGCGTCAGGGGCGTGCTATATGAAGGAAACTTAAAAAATAAATACAAAATAATAGATATGTTCGATTTACGTAAAAGGAACGTTGAGTTTACTCAACCATATGACGAAAATATATTAGATAATAGAATATATCTTCCTTATATTTAAAAAAATTCAAGTGACAAAGCGTCAGGGGCGTTCTATATGAAGGAAACTTAAAAAATAAATAAAAACTAATGGATATGTTCGATTTACGTAAAAGTAACGTTGAGTTTACTCAACCATATGACGAAAATATATTAGATAATAGAATATATCTTCCTTATATTTAAAAAAATTTAAGTGACAAAGCGTCAGGGGCGTGCTATATGAAGGAAACTTAAAAAATAAATAAAAACTAATAGATATGATCGATTTACGTAAAAGGAACGTTGAGTTTACTCAACCATATGACGAAAATATATTAGATAATAGAATATATCTTCCTTATATTTAAAAAAATTCAAGTGACAAAGCGTCAGGGGCGTTCTATATGAAGGAAACTTAAAAAATAAATAAAAACTAATGGATATGTTCGATTTACGTAAAAGTAACGTTGAGTTTACTCAACCATATGACGAAAATATATTAGATAATAGAATATATCTTCCTTATATTTAAAAAAATTTAAGTGACAAAGCGTCAGGGGCGTGCTATATGAAGGAAACTTAAAAAATAAATAAAAACTAATAGATATGATCGATTTACGTAACAGGAACGTTGAGTTTACTCAACCAAATGATCATAATATATTAGACAATAAAATATACTATCCTCATATTAAAAAAAATTCAACTGACAAAGCGTCAGGGGCGTGCTATATGAAGGAAACTTAAAAAATAAATAAAAACTAATAGATATGTTCGATTTACGTAAAAGAAACGTTGAGTTTACTCAACCAAATGATCATAATATATTAGATAATAGAATATACTATCCTCATATTAAAAAAAATTCAACTGACAAAGCGTCAGGAGCGTGCTATAGGAAGGAAATTTAAAAAATAAATAAAAACTAATAGATATGTTCGATTTACGTAAAAGTAACGTTGAGTTTACTCAACCAAATGATCATAATATATTAGACAATAGAATGTACTATCTTCATATTTAAAAACATTCAACTGACAAAGCGTCAGGGGCGTGCTATATGAAGGAAACTTAAAAAATAAATAAAAACTAATAGATATGTTCGATTTACGTAAAAGAAACGTTGAGTTTACTCAACCAAATGATCATAATATATTAGATAATAGAATATACTATCCTCATATTAAAAAAAATTCAACTGACAAAGCGTCAGGGGCGTGCTATATGAAGGAAATTTAAAAAATAAATAAAAACTAATAGATATGTTCGATTTACGTAAAAGTAACGTTGCGTTTACTCAACCAAATGATCATAATCTATTAGACAATAGAATGTACTATCTTCATATTTAAAAAAATTCAACTGACAAAGCGTCAGGGGCGTGCTATATGAAGGAAACTTAAAAAATAAATAAAAACTAATAGATATGATCGATTTACGTAAAAGGAACGTTGAGTTTACTCAACCAAATGATGATAATATATTAGACAATAAAATATACTATCCTCATATTAAAAAAAATTCAACTGACAAAGCGTCAGGGGCGTGCTATATCAAGGAAACTTAAAAAATAAATAAAAACTAATAGATATGTTCGATTTACGTAAAAGAAACGTTGAGTTTACTCAACCAAATGATCATAATATATTAGACAATAGAATGTACTATCTTCATATTTAAAAAAATTCAACTGACAAAGCGTCAGGGGCGTGCTATATGAAGGAAATTTAAAAAATAAATAAAAACTAATAGATATGTTCGATTTACGTAAAAGTAACGTTGAGTTTACTCAACCAAATGATCATAATATATTAGACAATAGAATGTACTATCTTCATATTTAAAAAAATTCAACTGACAAAGCGTCAGGGGCGTGCTATATGAAGGAAACTTAAATAATAAATAAAAACTAATAGATATGATCGATTTACGTAAAAGGAACGTTGAGTTTACTCAACCAAATGATCATAATATATTAGACAATAAAATATACTATCCTCATATTAAAAAAAATTCAACTGAAAAAGCGTCAGGGGCGTGCTATATGAAGGAAACTTAAAAAATAAATAAAAACTAATAGATATGATCGATTTACGTAAAAGGAACGTTGAGTTTACTCAACCAAATGATCATAATATATTAGATAATAGAATATACTATCCTCATATTAAAAAAAATTCAACTGACAAAGCGTCAGGGGCGTGCTATATGAAGGAAACTTAAAAAATAAATAAAAACTAATAGATATGATCGATTTACGTAAAAGGAACGTTGAGTTTACTCAACCAAATGATCATAATATATTAGATAATAGAATATACTATCCTCATATTAAAAAAAATTCAACTGACAAAGCGTCAGGGGCGTGCTATATGAAGGAAATTTAAAAAATAAATAAAAACTAATAGATATGTTCGATTTACGTAAAAGAAACGTTGAGTTTACTCAACCAAATGACCATAATATATTAGACAATAAAATATACTATCCTCATATTTAAAAAAATTCAACTGACAAAGCGTCAGGGGCGTGCTATATGAAGGAAACTTAAAAAATAAATAAAAACTAATAGATATGATCGATTTACGTAAAAGGAACGTTGAGTTTACTCAACCAAATGATCATAATATATTAGATAATAGAATATACTATCCTCATATTAAAAAAAATTCAACTGACAAAGCGTCAGGGGCGTGCTATATGAAGGAAATTTAAAAAATAAATAAAAACTAATAGATATGTTCGATTTACGTAAAAGAAACGTTGAGTTTACTCAACCAAATGACCATAATATATTAGACAATAAAATATACTATCCTCATATTTAAAAAAATTCAACTGACAAAGCGTCAGGGGCGTGCTATATGAAGGAAACTTAAAAAATAAATAAAAACTAATAGATATGATCGATTTACGTAAAAGGAACGTTGAGTTTACTCAACCAAATGATCATAATATATTAGATAATAGAATATACTATCCTCATATTTAAAAAAATTCAACTGACAAAGCGTCAGGGGCGTGCTATATGAAGGAAACTTAAAAAATAAATAAAAACTAATAGATATGATCGATTTACGTAAAAGGAACGTTGAGTTTACTCAACCAAATGACGAAAATATATTAGATAATAGAATATATCTTCCTTATAATTGAAAAGGTTCAACTGACAAAGCGTCAGGGGCGTGCTATATGAAGGAAACTTAAAAAATAAATAAAAACTAATAGATATGATCGATTTACGTAAAAGGAACGTTGAGTTTACTCAACCAAATGACGAAAATATATTAGATAATAGAATATATCTTCCTTATATTTAAAAAGGTTCAACTGACAAAGCGTCAGGGGCGTGCTATATGAAGGAAACTTAAAAAATAAATAAAAACTAATAGATATGATCGATTTACGTAAAAGGAACGTTGAGTTTACTCAACCAAATGATCATAATATATTAGATAATAGAATATACTATCCTCATATTTAAAAAAATTCAACTGACAAAGCGTCAGGGGCGTGCTATATGAAGGAAACTTAAAAAATAAATACAAAATAATAGATATGTTCGATTTACGTAAAAGGAACGTTGAGTTTACTCAACCATATGACGAAAATATATTAGATAATAGAATATATCTTCCTTATATTTAAAAAAATTCAAGTGACAAAGCGTCAGGGGCGTTCTATATGAAGGAAACTTAAAAAATATTTCAGGAATAAAAATTTTTGAAAATTTTTTTGCGATTACTATACTTCCAATCCACTACGTGGATGTGGAAGTAATAAATAAAAACTAATGGATATGTTCGATTTACGTAAAAGTAACGTTGAGTTTACTCAACCATATGACGAAAATATATTAGATAATAGAATATATCTTCCTTATATTTAAAAAAATTCAAGTGACAAAGCGTCAGGGGCGTGCTATATGAAGGAAACTTAAAAAATAAATAAAAACTAATAGATATGATCGATTTACGTAAAAGGAACGTTGAGTTTACTCAACCAAATGATCATAATATATTAGATAATAGAATATACTATCCTCATATTAAAAAAAATTCAACTGACAAAGCGTCAGGGGCGTGCTATATGAAGGAAATTTAAAAAATAAATAAAAACTAATAGATATGTTCGATTTACGTAAAAGTAACGTTGAGTTTACTCAACCAAATGATCATAATATATTAGACAATAGAATGTACTATCTTCATATTTAAAAAAATTCAACTGACAAAGCGTCAGGGGCGTGCTATATGAAGGAAACTTAAAAAATAAATAAAAACTAATAGATATGATCGATTTACGTAAAAGGAACGTTGAGTTTACTCAACCAAATGATCATAATATATTAGATAATAGAATATACTATCCTCATATTTAAAAAAATTCAACTGACAAAGCGTCAGGGGCGTGCTATATGAAGGAAACTTAAAAAATAAATAAAAACTAATAGATATGATCGATTTACGTAAAAGGAACGTTGAGTTTACTCAACCAAATGACGAAAATATATTAGATAATAGAATATATCTTCCTTATATTTAAAAAGGTTCAACTGACAAAGCGTCAGGGGCGTGCTATATGAAGGAAACTTAAAAAATAAATAAAAACTAATAGATATGATCGATTTACGTAAAAGGAACGTTGAGTTTACTCAACCAAATGATCATAATATATTAGATAATAGAATATACTATCCTCATATTTAAAAAAATTCAACTGACAAAGCGTCAGGGGCGTGCTATATGAAGGAAACTTAAAAAATAAATACAAAATAATAGATATGTTCGATTTACGTAAAAGGAACGTTGAGTTTACTCAACCATATGACGAAAATATATTAGATAATAGAATATATCTTCCTTATATTTAAAAAAATTCAAGTGACAAAGCGTCAGGGGCGTTCTATATGAAGGAAACTTAAAAAATAAATAAAAACTAATGGATATGTTCGATTTACGTAAAAGTAACGTTGAGTTTACTCAACCATATGACGAAAATATATTAGATAATAGAATATATCTTCCTTATATTTAAAAAAATTCAAGTGACAAAGCGTCAGGGGCGTGCTATATGAAGGAAACTTAAAAAATAAATAAAAACTAATAGATATGATCGATTTACGTAAAAGGAACGTTGAGTTTACTCAACCAAATGATCATAATATATTAGATAATAGAATATACTATCCTCATATTAAAAAAAATTCAACTGACAAAGCGTCAGGGGCGTGCTATATGAAGGAAATTTAAAAAATAAATAAAAACTAATAGATATGTTCGATTTACGTAAAAGTAACGTTGAGTTTACTCAACCAAATGATCATAATATATTAGACAATAGAATGTACTATCTTCATATTTAAAAAAATTCAACTGACAAAGCGTCAGGGGCGTGCTATATGAAGGAAACTTAAAAAATAAATAAAAACTAATAGATATGATCGATTTACGTAAAAGGAACGTTGAGTTTACTCAACCAAATGATCATAATATATTATATAATAGAATATACTATCCTCATATTTAAAAAAATTCAACTGACAAAGCGTCAGGGGCGTGCTATATGAAGGAAACTTAAAAAATAAATACAGAATAATGAATGCGTTCAATTCTCGTATTAGGAACATTGAATTCACTGAACCAAATAACCAGAATATATTAGATAATAGAATGACTTTACTGGCATTTAAAAGAATTAAACTGACAAAGCGTCAGTGACGTGCTATGAAGGAAACTTGAAATTAAACACAAAATAATAAATATATTCCATTTACGTACCAGGAGCAGAACATATTGGCAGCTCGAATGTACTTTACCCACGTTCCAAAAAATTCAACTCACAAAGCCTCAGGGCGTGCTTTTTGAAAAAAACTTAAGAAATAAATACAAAATAAAAAATATGTTCGAGTATTAGGAACGTTACGTTTACTCAACCAAATGACCAATACATATTAGATAATAAGATATTCTTTTTTCATATTTTAATAAATCCAACTAGCAACGTCAGGGGCGTACTATATGAAGAAAACGTAACAAATAAAAACAAAATAATGATCACATGTTCATTTCACCTTCTAGCAACAGAAAGATTACTCATCAAAATCAGCAGAGAAATCGATAGTAGAATGTTCTTTAAAAGTGTTCATATAAATTCATCTGACAATACGTCAGAAGCGTGCTATTACAGGAAAACGTGATAGGAACAAAGTAGTAGAAATGATTAATTTTCGTATTTCAAACAGAGAGTTTACTCCACCACATAAACTAGTCTAGATGTGAATGTGCTGTAATTGAGTTTAAATAAATTCAGTTGACACACTCTGAGGTGATATATTAAGAAACCTGAAAATATAAAAACAAAGTAATATCTTTTCAATTTATGCATTAAGAACGATGAATTTATTTGACTAATTGACTAGAATGTATTCGAGTGTTCAATATACTTTAGTTACTTAACTGAATGGCGAGAAAATATTCGGGAGTAGAGTATACTTTAATCATGATACGTGATATTATAAACAAACAAAGAAAAAGTAAATAGTACATAATAATGTTTAATTCTGTCATTATGAGTGATGTGTCTACTGGACTTAAGGATCAGGACATGTTCGGGGAACTTTTATATACTCTAATTCTATTTACTAAACCTGAATGAGTTTAAAACAACAATAATATCTAAGTAGTTATGCATTTCTTTATTATGATCAATGCGTATATTCAACAGAGTGATCAGTATATATCCGTAAGTAAGAGAAATCTTGATACCCTAACACAACACTTGTTAATAATTAATGCCGAAACGATTTCCTTCAGGGCAATACCTAGCACACAATTCACATTTATCGTTTTCGAAAATAAAGGTATCAAATAGTTTGTTGTCAATACATTCCACGTGAAACATTCTCCTGCAAAATTTACATTTAATTTGAATATTTCTTTTATGATTATCGTAACATCCACATATAAGACATTTATCGAGAACACTTTCGGAAAATTGAAGCAGACGCATTTTTAGTTCTTTTCTGTATATAACGAAATTAGTTTCCTTCAGAAGTGACTGTTTTCTAATTAATTGTTCCACAAAGTAAATTACGTATACACCACAATCGTATGAGTTCTTTTGTGTTACGTGTGGGGAGCTTATTAACTTCCAGCCGCTTGAAGAAAACTTATTTACTCTCAATAATTTCAGAAACCTACTGAAGTACTTATTTGTTTCTACTGCATCGTGGTGGTAACTATTTATATATCTAAATATTTTAAATTTTGGGTCGGCAATAGCTACGACCCAATGGCTCTCTTGAATCTGGAAGGGAAATATCCAAACTTTATCCTCCAAGGTCAGACTAATTTGCTTATCGAAGCACAACCCAGCCCTCTCACAAGAGATGATTTGATACAGGTTATCCCCGTTAAATTTCTTTAACAATACCGTTAAACAGGCATCAATAACAAAATTTGTGAGCCATTGTTTACCGTTTAGTGTGGAATAGTCACTATAATAAAGTTGTATATTATTGTTGAAAATCCCAACTGTATAATCGAAGGTTGGTTTTTCAATGGATGTATAATATTGAATATCCCCAACGACACCATTTTCGAGAATGGGTAGATCTTCGTACGGACTACAACAACTAGGGACTTCTTGCAAGTCTGGCGCTTCTAAAACCTCGAGTTCTAAATATTCTATCGGTGAGGAAGAACAGGATTCTGTCGCAAGCCATTGACGTTTCCTGATAGTTCTACAACTATCATTTACTTTATGCAGTGGATCGACGATCTCTGGCAACAAATAGTAATAATAGAAATTTTGTAAGCTGGGAAAAATTTTTTTCCAGAAAGTTGGGTATCGATGAATCGTTTCTATGTGAATTCCTTTCTCAGTGTATATTACCAAATCACAATATTCCCTATTAGTTATTTCCAGTTGGCCTTGAATTTGATAATAGTAGTTATGGACAGTTTTTAGTTTACAATTTTTGGTGAGATATGCCACCTTTCCTTGCCTAATGGCGTCTATTGGTTTCATATCTCTAGTCGAGTATAAACATTTCACCTCCAGTAAGCCTTCCGCAGCAATCAAGCCATCTGGTGAGCAACCTAAATACGGATACTTGGGACACACTACCAATCCCGAGGGAGAACATTTCTGGAAGGTTTTCGTTTCGAACTCTGCTATTGCCAGTGGTTCATGAAACTTTCCGAAAGATACTGCCTCGCTCTGCAAGGGTTTGCCATACAACAACTTATATGCTATCTTTCCCAAAGAAACTTCAGACTTAGCCTTCGAAATTTTGCCAAAATTTGAAGCTGTCAATCTCATGCGTCTTTCAATAAACCACTGTGAACATTTGCTTTGTGCTTTAGTTTCATTCTCAATTTTCGCTAGTTCAGCATCAGATGAGCTCAAGTTCTTCAGGAAACGTTGACATTTCAGAGACAAGCTTTCGGGACGACAATTTTGACACAGATGCGTACCCATACAATATTGTCTTTCATAATAATTCTGATTGTCGCACTGTTCATGAGTCCAGCCTAGGCATTTATCACACTGTACCCATTTGCTATTAGTTTTCAATTTACCCTCCTGGCAATACATACAAATTGGTTCACTGCAAGTTTCTTCTGCGGTTGGATCCGCAACGACAGTCATTTCTCCAATGTCGTTATTGATGGGTTTCAATTGATTCTTCTTTGAGGCAGTTTTCAATCTTAGCTTACTAAAGTGGGAAATAGGGTGCCTTTTTTGGGTTTTCTTCCATTTTTCTTGACTTAATATGCCTGTACGGAAATCCTCTTTACTTGGCTTTGAAGCTAATCTACCCTTTGGAATTTCCAAAATACATTCCTTATGAATCATAAGTACATACCTTCTTATGGCTCTAAGAACTCGGCTACATTTCTGTCTCAAGACTCCCTTCTGAATTGAATTCTTAGCAATTCCAAACATTCTCTCTACTGGAGCGTTATTCACCCTTGAAGATCCTGTTAAACAATGTGCCCATAGTGGTAATAAGGGAATATATTTTTTCAAAATAATTGCATACATAGCTGGATTATAATAAGGGTTAAGTTTCTTGCCAGCCTTGCAATCGTTGTCAATGGCTTTAATAATCTCAATGCCCCGTTTTTTAAAAAATATGTAGAAAGGACTAGTCTTATAAAAAGAAGAATTGGCGTCAGCAATTTTCTCTAAAGAGCATAACTGAAACGTATCACTGGTAATCTTGGAAAGATAATCTTTATCACAGCATGTATCAATAAGTTGATTGAAACAATTCAATATATTTTGATTTTCCACCTTTGTATTCAGTAAGATGGTAACATATTTAAACCAACTAAGAAAAGATTCTATTTTTTTGAAATTGAAAGTCGATGCCATTATTTCTTTGAATACTTCACTAATTGAAATTTGCCGAAAATTCTCCTTTATATCATTACACATTACTCTGAATAAATGAGTGCTACATATAAAAACTTTTGTTATATCAGAGTCCCAAGTAGTCGCGTTTTTGTTACAGAGAAAATCAAAACATGAATATAGATACTGGATGAGAGACATATTATTCCAACAATTTGATATGGCATTTAGAAAAGCGTAGCTAAAATCTATCACTACCGACTCGAATATTGGCCACTTTTTTCCACTTTTTAAACAAAAGTTTTTAAAATGGGTTAACCACAAACCTATAGCCCCGGCATCATGTGAACATGATACGAACTCGAGAACTGGGCACACGCGTTTATTATGTCGTAATTGAAGAACACCGGCATAATAGTAAATTCTTTTTTCCACCGACTTGGGATTTCTTATTATTGACCCAGTTGCATCCAAATGCAGGGTAGGGGGTCCATTCTGTGATTCACATGCAATTATTTCTAGTTGCTCTGAGCTAGCGATATATGAAAAAAATGGACTTCCGCACATCAACAGATATTCGGGGTGATCTTCCTGCATTTTGACCAAGTCTTCCAAATCGTTTTTGCGACGATCGTTTAAAGCCAAATGCTCGCTTTTTAATTTTCTAATTACATCCTCGGACTTTATATAGCCCAAATTGCCTCGAAGAATCTCACCACTCGTGGTCTTTGCGATTGCTTCAGTCCGGACTTCCATTGGTTTTTTGGAAGCTATCGCGTTTCTAGCAATTTTTCGGCTAAGGCCTCGCACCTGCCCTGTTAACTTTCCTATATGATTGTAATGCAAGGAAGAACTATTAACAAATACAGTATGATAACGACGACTCTCTTCAGAAAAGTGAGTTAAGAGCAAAATGAAATATTTGCAATTTTCATGGGCGCAGTAACAATAAAATTTATAAACATCCTTTTTCTTTAGGAATCGCTTGTGTTTTATATTGAGTATGCAAGAATTATTTACCGTTTTGAATTTCAATTCAAGCACATGTTTATAGTAAGTATTCAATAATGTTCGGTTTCTGCTTATAGCTTTGAACTCAATTTCAGTAATAATGAATGAGCCCTCGCGGAATATGCAATCTCTGTAGGACGGCTTCTTCCAATTGCTATTTTCTAAATTTTTTGATCCTCTAGGTAACGTTTCATTAACAGAAAGCTCACTATCGTCACATGGTAAACCTGGTAGAACTTTTTCCATCTCGTCGGACACCTTCTTTCGTTGGTATTTAACATTCTTTTCGTCCATCTCTGAAATATGTTCATTCCAACTGCATGACTTCGGACTGAGAGAACTACTACCTAAAGAATTGGAGCTAGAATAATGAAATTCCCCTGAAATTGGTACTTTAGTGTAGTTGGCACTCTGAATTACAGATATAGAGATTTCAGTGTTGAATTGATTTTTATTATCAGAGATAGCGTAGCTTTCGCTCGATTGTTTCGAAGACGCTCGGGAGGAAGAGATTGTAATACTGCTCTCACTAGAAGACGAGACATACTCTGAATCGTTTGCAATCCAGTCTGAATCAGCTCGATGAAAAGATCTCTCGAAAATACCGGATCTCATGACAGCATCGCTTTTGTAGGATTCGGATTCACCTTTGACTAATTCAGCTTCGAAAGAAGAGTCTTCTCGATTACTGTTTACCATCGAAAATAATTCATCATCTTCAGATTTACCTTCAGATTGAAGTTGCTTTTCATGATTAAAAGAGTCATATTTGGAATACTCAACTAACTGAAGCGGAGTTGAAGTTCTTACGCATTTATTGCCAAGTTCAGATGTTATAATATTTTTGTACTTTTTTAAATACGCATATAATTTTCTTCTATTTTTCAACGAATTCTTCATGTTCAGTTGAACGCACATTTGAGAATATGGCGAATTCGCAGAGTTACAGCTGGTGTAGTCTTGCAAAGGTCTTCCTATATCTTCTAAAACAGGAAGAATTTGTAAAAGTATACTGGGAGCATTATTTCCCGGAGCTTTGTAATTGACGTCATCATTAAACAATAATGCTTTTATATTGTAAGAATTGCGCTGAAAGATTCTCAAAATTAAGTATTGTTTGAATAGCAACAGTTTTTTGAAGATATGTATACAAGCCGATCTAATTACTGGATCGTTGACCTTCAGTCTTTGAAGGTCTTCAAATCTCAGCATCGGGTATTGAGAACGTAAAAATTGAGATAATGCCACAACATTAAATTTAGACTTCATTATAATGAAAAAATATCACAACTCCTGATAAAAAATAAAAAACGTCTTGTGTAAATTATTGTCAGCGATCGGTAAAATAATAAACTAAGGAGAATATTTCTATAACGATAATCTAACCACCAACAAATGCTTGACGATTAGGAAAACGAGAAATAAAAAATACAATAAAGAATTATCAAGAAAACGAGAAAATATATAAATTCAACCACCAACAGACGCTTGATGATCGAAACAGAAAATAATTTTTATCGATAACAGAGTTAGCAAAAGAATAAAAAAGGTATATCGTAAAAACGACAGGCTTGAGAAAGATTAGTTACGCACGGGATATGAAGCAATCATACAGTTTTCAACAAATAAATTTACTAAGACATTTAACACTTTGCCAAAACGATATAGAATTATCTAAAACCACGCGCGCATCCAGGGAGTAGGGCGAGGACCTTCTTTCTCATACTCCCCAATTCATTGTATTGATGTGAGTAACTAGTCAAGTGATCTTGAAGCGATAAAAATAATTTACGAAAAAGAACTGGTTTCATAACTTCAGGACTCAACAATCATTGTACAAATCGGAATCACCAGGGACTAGACCACTCAGAGTGTCTATTGTTTGATACTATCAAAAGATTTTAGTGGACCCTTCCTAAAACCATATTTTTAAAATTATATTCATTGGTGGGGTAAACTATCTATATGGTATTCGAAAATTAAATATTTCCACTAATTTTTTTAATTTCCTTAAGTTGCCTTCATACAGCACGCACACTCACACCTTGTCAGCTGAATTTTCTAAAGTGGGAGGAAAGCATATTCTATTATTTAATAAATTCTGGTCATTTGGTTGAGTTAACTCAACGTTCATAATACGAAAATTGAACGTATTTATAATGTTGTAATTATTTTTTTAATTTCCTTCATGTAGCACACCCCTGACGCATTGTCAGTTGAACAATTTTAAGTGTGAGTAAAGTACACTCTATTATCTAATATATTATGATCATTTGGTTGAGTAAACTCAACGTTCCTTTTACGTAAATCGAACATATAGTTTTTATTTATTTTTTAAGTTTCCTTCATATAGCACGCCCCTGACGCTTTGTCAGTTGAATTTTTTTAAATATGAAGATAGTACATTCTATTGTCTAATATATTATGATCATTTGGTTGAGTAAACTCAACGTTTCTTTTACGTAAATCGAACATATCTATTAGTTTTTATTTATTTTTTAAGTTTCCTTCATATAGCACGCCCCTGACGCTTTGTCAGTTGAATTTTTTTAAATATGAAGATAGTACATTCTATTGTCTAATATAATATGATCATTTGGTTGAGTAAACTCAACGTTTCTTTTACGTAAATCGAACATATCTATTAGTTTTTATTTATTTTTTAAGTTTCCTTCATATAGAACGCCCCTGACGCTTTGTCAGTTAAATTTTTTTAAATATGAGGATAGCATATTCTATTATCTAATATATTATGATCATTTGGTTGAGTAAACTCAATGTTACTTTTACGTAAATCGAACATATCTATTAGTTTTTATTTATTTTTTAAGTTTCCTTCATATAGCACGCCCCTGACGCTTTGTCAGTTGAATTTTTTTAAATAGAAGGAAGATATATTCAATTATCTAATATATTTTCGTCATATGGTTGAGTAAACTCAACGTTCCTTTTACGTAAATCGAACATATCTATTATTTTGTATTTATTTTTTAAGTTTCCTTCATATAGCACGCCCCTGACGCTTTGTCAGTTGAATTTTTTTAAATATAAGGAAGATATATTCTATTATCTAATATATTTTCGTCATATGGTTGAGTAAACTCAACGTTCCTTTTACGTAAATCGAACATATCTATTATTTTGTATTTAATGTTTAAGTTTCCTTCATATAGCACGCCCCTGACGCTTTGTCAGTTGAATTTCTTTAAATATGAGGATAGTATATTCTACTATCTAATATATTATGATCATTTGGTTGAGTAAACTCAACGTTCCTTTTACGTAAATCGAACATATCTATTAGTTTTTATTTATTTTTTAAGTTTCCTTCATATAGCACGCCCCTGACGCTTTGTCAGTTGAATTTTTTTAAATATGAGGATAGTATATTCTATTATCTAATATATTATGATCATTTGGTTGAGTAAACTCAACGTTCCTTTTACGTAAATCGAACATATGTATTATTTTGTATTTATTTTTTAAGTTTCCTTCATATAGCACGCCCCTGACGCTTTGTCGGTTGAATTTTTTTAAATATGAGGATAGTATATTCTATTATCTAATATATTATGATCATTTGGTTGAGTAAACTCAACGTTCCTTCTACGTAAATCGATCATATCTATTAGTATTTATTTATTTTTTAAGTTTCCTTCATATAGCACGCCCCTGACGCTTTGTCAGTTGAATTTTTTTAAATATAAGGATAGTATATTCTATTATCTAATATATTATGATCATTTGGTTGAGTAAACTCAACGTTTCTTTTACGTAAATCGAACATATGTATTATTTTGTATTTATTTTTTAAGTTTCCTTCATATAGCACGCCCCTGACGCTTTGTCAGTTGAATTTTTTTAAATATGAGGATAGTATATTCTATTATCTAATATATTATGATCATTTGGTTGAGTAAACTCAACGTTCCTTTTACGTAAATCGATCATATCTATTAGTATTTATTTATTTTTTAAGTTTCCTTCATATAGCACGCCCCTGACGCTTTGTCGGTTGAATTTTTTTAAATATGAAGATAGTATTCTAATATATTATGATCATTTCGTTGAGTAAACTCAACGTTTCTTTTACGTAAATCGAACATATCTATTAGTTTTTATTTATTTTTTAAGTTTCCTTCATATAGCACGCCCCTGACGCTTTGTCAGTTGAATTTTTTTAAATATGAGGATAGTATATTCTATTATCTAATATATTATGATCATTTGGTTGAGTAAACTCAACGTTCCTTTTACGTAAATCGATCATATCTATTAGTATTTATTTATTTTTTAAGTTTCCTTCATATAGCACGCCCCTGACGCTTTGTCAGTTGAATTTTTTTGAATATGAAGATAGTATATTCTATTATCTAATATATTATGATCATTTGGTTGAGTAAACTCAACGTTTCTTTTACGTAAATCGAACATATCTATTAGTTTTTATTTATTTTTTAAGTTTCCTTCATATAGCACGCCCCTGACGCTTTGTCAGTTGAATTTTTTTAAATATGAGGATAGTATATTCTATTATCTAATATATTATGATCATTTGGTTGAGTAAACTCAACGTTTCTTTTACGTAAATCGAACATATCTATTAGTTTTTATTTATTTTTTAAGTTTCCTTCATATAGCACGCCCCTGACGCTTTGTCAGTTGAATTTTTTTAAATATGAGGATAGTATATTCTATTATCTAATATATTATGATCATTTGGTTGAGTAAATTCAACGTTCCTTTTACGTAAATCGATCATATCTATTAGTATTTATTTATTTTTTAAGTTTCCTTCATATAGCACGCCCCTGACGCTTTGTCAGTTGAATTTTTTTGAATATGAAGATAGTATATTCTATTATCTAATATATTATGATCATTTGGTTGAGTAAACTCAACGTTACTTTTACGTAAATCGAACATATCTATTAGTTTTTATTTATATTTTAAGTTTCCTTCATTAAGAACGCCCCTGACGCTTTGTCAGTTGAATTTTTTTAAATGTGAGGATAGTATATTCTATTATATAATATATTATGATCATTTGGTTGAGTAAACTCAACGTCACTTTTACGTAAATCGAACATATCTATTAGTTTTTATTTATTTTTAAGTTTCCTTCATATAGCACGCCCCTGACGCTGTGTCAGTTGAACTTTTTTAAATATAAGGAAGTTATATTCTATTATCTAATATATTTTCGTCATTTGGTTGAGTAAACTCAACGTTACTTTTACGTAAATCGAACATATCCATTAGTTTTTATTTATTTTTTAAGTTTCCTTCATATAGAACGCCCCTGACGCTTTGTCAGTTGAATTTTTTTAAATATGAGGATAGCATATTCCATTATCTAATATATTATGATCATTTGGTTGACTAAACTCAATGTTACTTTTACGTAAATCGAACATATCTATTAGTTTTTATTTATTTTTTAAGTTTCCTTCATATAGCACGCCCCTGACGCTTTGTCAGTTGAATTTTTTTAAATATAAGGAAGATATATTCTATTATCTAATATATTTTCGTCATATGGTTGAGTAAACTCAACGTTCCTTTTACGTAAATCGAACATATCTATTATTTTGTATTTATTTTTTAAGTTTCCTTCATATAGCACGCCCCTGACGCTTTGTCAGTTGAATTTTTTTAAATATGAGGATAGTATATTCTATTATCTAATATATTATGATCATTTGGTTGAGTAAACTCAACGTTCCTTTTACGTAAATCGAACATATCTATTAGTTTTTATTTATTTTTTTAAGTTTCCTTTATATGGGACGCTCCTGACGCTTTGTCATTTGAGTTTCTCTGCATATAATTGAAGCAGAATGTTCTCTTGAATATTTTATCATCAATTTTTATGAGTAAACTCTTCGTTTGAAATATTAAAATTAATTATTTCTATTATTTTGTTCTTATTTTCTATGTTTTTTCGCACAGCGCGCCCCTGACGCTTTCTCAGTTGAGTTTCTCCGGACATGCTTAAAGTATATTCAGCCTCAGAAGATGTTCTTATCATTTCATCAATGAAACTCTTCGTTTCTAATACGAAAATTGTTTTTTAATTTCTCCTGTAGCACGCCACTGGATCGTATCAGTTGAATTTTTGGAATCGTAATTAAAGTGCAGTTTATTTTGTTATGAATTTTTGAATTAAACTGGAAGAGCGTGGATTCAGAAAGTGCGGTTTAAAAAAGCGTGGATGGAAAAGCGTGGATGAAAAAGCGTGGCTAACTTCACATAAATTTAAAATACTTGATATAATTTGTAAACTTACCTTGATATGCTAATGTCTGCCTTTCGTATCTGGTGTATATTAAAAGTTTCTCATTTTTACCTTTAAACACCTGTTTCTGGTACACCATTTATGTGTAAATAGTTTTATATATAAATTAATGGAACTAGTCAGATATAAACTTGACGTGATCATTTTGTTAAAATAATATATTATCTCCCTTATATCGATTTTGTAGTTATATGTAGAGTAAAAATTGTATAGTTGAACTTGTTATCAATCATATTCAATTACTGTCTTCTTAGAGAATAGTTTAAAATAGGTATATTTTGGGGAAAATAATAAAAGTTTTTGAGCAATTCAACTTTATTACATACAAATAAACAATAAAAATATAAGTACTGTTTTGTAAATAATCAAATATTTGTGAAATAGACACAAGAGTTTATGATTTTTCATATAGTAATTAATGGTAGAGGTAAAATTTGCACTTTTTTATTTTCCTCATTGGAGCACTAAATATTATATACCTTTTACGGTAAATCTGTTAATCATATATGCGTGGTTTTTTATAGTAAACTCTCGAGTAAAGCAAACTTTCGCATATTAGTTTTGAGATGTGTGTTTTCCACCTGATATTTTTGAGTAACACACTGATTCCTGGTTTGAAATTGTAGCACATAAACTTAATAGATTTTCTAGACGGTTGTTGTTCCCTAATTTGCACATAATTTTACTATTACACTGAAAATATCCTTTGTTGTGTACAATAACCGTTTTTCCTATATCATTGTTTCTAGATTGTTCTAAAATTACCTTTTCTTAAAACATTCACTAGTTTTTAAACACTTGCGAACCACCATTTTTTGCTTTTTTACGTGTTCTCCTTGCACTGGTTTGAGAATCTCCATTTGTTAAAAACATTCACTATTTTTTAAAGATCGATAAGAGCCCACAAATTTTATTCGTAGGAATATGTCCGGTTCCTTGGGATTTGTAGATTTTTCACAATTGATTTGCGCTATCACAGAAATATGTTCATTCTTGCATGTCAACTTCTTTATGAATAAGCGGCTATAACAGTTTATCAAATTACGAAGAACACGGGTATGAAACATTCCATTTGTTAAAAACATTCACTATCTCTGGAAAATCCTGCGAAAACTGTTGTACTGTGACACCGGCACATAACTAACAATTTTGCGTTGAAAAATAATGTTGTTATGGTCCGTATAATAAATTCTAAACTCTATTTCATTGACGCACCCACCAATGATTTTTTAACTTGGTAAGCTGTCTCAGCATATCATATATCAACTTTTGTTTATTTGTTGTAAGTGTGTGAACTTTTGTCCCGCTATTCTGAGTTTTTTGTAAGCCATATATTATCTGTGGAAGCATCGCATATTTCTTAGTTAATTGCCCCTGTTTGTTAGTTCTTGAAATGAATTTGCTTTATTCCCCGTGTCTAGTTAGTTTTTAAATTCAAGTTTCACGTATTCTACAATGTACAGGGTGTGTTTTGTTTGACCAGGATTATTACTATATATGTGACTGTTTGACCTTGTCTAATGAGGAAGTATTATTTAAAAGGCTGAAAATAGATTCTACTTTACGTTTTCATGTATTATATTACTTTCAACTCACATGTTGCTTCCTAGCACAACATATGACTGCGTTTTTCTGTTTGACGTTGTGTATTATTTACAGAGCTAAAAATAGACTTATCGTGTGGGTCGAAAATATTATTTCAAATTTTCATTAGGGCTAATACGTATCTCCTATGCTTTTCAGGAATCCTTGAATGTTGGTTTTCCTAGTAATAGGTACTCTACGCGATGATTCTTTGCACCTGAGCACATATGCGTTGTTTTTGTGGTAACCCTACTTGTCCACAGACGAGGTTTTGGTATTATTAAATTTAATCCAGTGACATGTTCTTTTTAACAGACATATGATGAAATATTATTACTGACAGCTGGTGTGTACGTATTATTTACAAATGCTAAAAATAGATTCTAATGCCCCCTTGCGAATTGCTTGCCATCAAGAAACGATAACAGGCAGTGTCCTTCGTGTATTCTTGAATGCATGTTTTCATCAATAATGCGAACTATTTTCCGCTCGAATATATTGTTTTTATCATTAAGGCAGATAATTTTCCTATACACAAGCCTTCAGGTATTCTTGAATGCACATTTTCCTAGTCCAGTGATGTATCTGCTCAACGATTCTTTTCTGTTTGGCCTCGCGTATTATTTACAAGGCTAAAACTATATTATATGCTTTGTCCCTCACGAATATTATTTTAAATTTATCTGATACGTATTTCCTATATACAGGTAATAACCCTCAAGGAAATCTTGAATGCATGTTTTCCAAGTAGTTCCGTGATGTATCTGACCCGACCTACCTCAACGATTCTTTTACAGCACATAAGCTTACGCGTATAATTTTCAAGCGTCTAAAAATAGATTCTATCTTTTTAATTTCCTATATCCCGACCTTCAGATAACGCTGTAGCATGTGTCTTCCTCGTACCTTTTTTATTTACAAAGGCTAAAAATAGGTTCTATTGTGCATACCTACCACAGGTAACAATCTTTAAGTGTTTTCCTAGTACCTTATGTTTTCATACCCTTTTAAATTTATCTCATACGTATATCCTGACCTTCAGGTAACATATTTTTATTATAACCTTCCACCTATGCATAGGTACTTCAGGTGTTTTCCTAATACCCTAATAACCCTTATATCCCCACCTTCCGGTAACACATTTTTTATTATACCCTTCCACCTATGCACAGGTACTTCAGGTGTTTTCCTAGTACCCTAATAACCCTTATATCCCGACCTTCAGGTAACACATTTTTTATTATATCCTTCCACCTATGCACAGGTACTTCAGGTGTTTTCCTAATACCCTAATAACCCTTATATCCCCACCTTCAGGTAACACTGCTCTTAATATACCCTTCCACCTATGCACAGGTACTTCAGGTGTTTTCCTAATACCCTAATAACCCTTATATCCCCACCTTCAGGTAACACTGCTCTTAATATACCCTTCCACCTATGCACAGGTACTTCAGGTGTTTTCCTAATACCCTAATAACCCTTATATCCCGACCTTCAGGTAACACATTTTTTATTATATCCTTCCACCTATGCACAGGTACTTCAGGTGTTTTCCTAATACCCTAATAACCCTTATATCCCCACCTTCAGGTAACACTACTCTTAATATACCCTTCCACCTATGCACAGGTACTTCAGGTGTTTTCCTAGTAATACCTGGTCACCGTCTCCCACAATCGATTCGACCACTTCCTGTTTACCTGTTTGATTTTCGATCACTCTCGGTGTACCTGTTCGATTTCCTGTTTGTACCTATCCGCCACGTGCATACCTGAATTATGAATCACATACTTCCCCACGATCGATGCTCGCCCACGTGCATGCCATAAATCACCTTCGGCCAGATGGCCGCCCACGTGCACGCCATACCTAATGAGAGTGCTGCTGGAGCGGAGCTGAACATGAGTGTGCTCTGCACACTAATGTGCTCCGATCCAGCAGCGTTCTTATTAGTATCCTACTATCATTCAACCATCTAAAGTCTCCTGTCGGCAGACTTTGACTCATTGAAGAACCGTACATGTTCGTGGCGTCCAAATATAATATATATGACGTTGGTTCTGACGAATTATAGTTGGGAATGAATGGATTGTTTGCAACGGCTTTTCTATTACTGCATTGACTAACACCGCCACGTATTCCCTTTCTAAAAAAGTGAAGCATATCAATGTCGGTTAGAAGTTGCAGCTCAATGCGAGTTTTTCGTAACATTGCATCCCAACTCAAGGATGGTGCTGTTAAATATTGTGCGGGATCTAATTTATATGTCTGTAGGCATATCTGTCGAAAATTTTCAAAAATATCAGCAAGAAGCAATACGTCTGATATTAAATATATGTCTGAATAGTCGCCAAGAGTTTGGCAATTAAATGTATGCCACACATCACATGCTCGATCATAATCTTCCTGAGAAATTGACTCACCACTCAAGATATTAAAAAACTCATCCCGTGATGGTAATTCGGCATCATCCAATTTTTCCAGCGAATCTATGTAGGAATATGGAAAGACACCTTTACGTCTTAATAAATTGAATTGTCTGTCATCGGTATAAAATTTTCTTACTTCGAGGCATTGATGTGTTTCTAGCGTTTGACTTAGTTTATCCAAAGATGCTGGTAAAAAGCGAAAAGAATCAACAAATCTTAATTTTATGAAAATTTTCTTTGGTTTTTTATCATTAGATTTATCTACAAGAATTTGTTTGGAAAACGTTATATATTTTTCTTTATTCTGTGCAAGAACTTGTATACTTTCTTGTTTTAAAGCTAATTTTTTAATAAATAAATGTGAATCGTAATTAGTTAAGTTATGAAAGAATACTGGTACAAATTTGGGTATTTTAAAATTTAAATTACAGTGAGAATGAGCAGCTCCTCTAAAATTACCAGTAAGATGACAGTGGTCACGCACCTTTTCATCACCATTCTCAAAAGGTTTATCGCAGATATGACAAGTTTGACTATTATTGAAAATATCTTGTTGATTCTGTGATAATGGTTTCATTTCAACTATATTTTTTAAGTGATTTTGATATAATTGTAAGACAAGTTCATCCAATTTATTCACAAATACTTCCACAGCATCAACACCTCGATAATATTCAAGTTTGGACAAATTATCATCAAAAGTACACTTTAAGTAGATGCAAAATGAATACGGCTCATGTTGGTACGTTTTAACTGAGAATGATTTAGTATCAGATGGTTCATTGTAATGAATTGGTTTTAATAAACTTTCGAAATCTGCATATATAACGAAAGGAAGCTGCAATTGTTTCTCAATATTAACAAATTTCAGGATATTTCCTGCAATTAGTTCCCCACATTTATTGATTTGTGGATCTGTATCGGGTAAAATAGTACATAAATGATTACAGTCATTTCTTTCATGAGCATACAATTTCTCAGGAGAATTAAAAAATAGTAGGCAACCATCACAAATATAATTTCTACCGTGATGTTTAGATCTTTGGCTAGTGACTAATCGTGACAAATCTTTAATAAGGGTGTAATGAGTATTACCTTCAACATCAGCAATGAGTAATAGGTTTACGTGTGTATTTTGTTTTTTATTTGTGAAATGTAAGGGGCCTACAATCTCACTGACCATTTTACCATCTTTATATTGATTATTTACCCCGAATACATTTATAGAGATATTATTTAAAATCTCAAATTTATGAATATCATTTAATTTAACAGGAAAATCGATACCTTCAAAATTTAGCAATGTTGTATAATGAGGATAAGACGATACTTCATGTGGAGGTCCATTGGCTGGAAAGATTGCAGCATTGACGGCATAAGCAAAACACTTGTCATCATTATTTTGAATATTTAAAACAGCTCTCTTATTTTCAATAGATTTAGGTAGCCTAATGTAGGATGATGCGAATAACGGGTTGTATTTGTTGAGGTTCACTTCAAGAAAACTAACGTGCTTCAGAGCCCATCCTAAAAAATAATTAATAACCATGTAAGAAAAAAAATGAAACTGCAGAAACCATACGTTAACAGTGATTGACATAAATTTTGGTTACACATACCTGAGTCTCGCTCCTGAAAGGTTGAAGCTTTCTCTATGATCTCCTCTTTAAACTCATTATACAAGTTTAATACATTCACTGAGTGCGTCACAACTTTATTCATAGTATTGAATGACTTTATGTCCGACATTTCTTTCTCCTCAATAACGTATAGCCCAAATAATTCCATATTAATTTTTAAGCTGAAGAATATTTTAATATATTTCTCAATAACTGAAATAACTTTCATTTTTACTTCTTCCAAAAACTCGGTGATATCTGTACACTGATTCTTTGTGGAAAAACGGTAGCTCGAAATTCGGTTCTTGAATGCACTCTGAAGTTTTTCTACCCCATCTTCCACAATATTGATGACTTTCTTGTGAGATGAACTTTTTAAATGTCCCATTAATTTATTTTTAGGCATTTTTTCATAACATTGTGGGCAATTAATAATAACTTCCCGAGCTTTTGTATGACCACCAGAGGGGCTGTGTAGATTTTCAGATTCCTTATTACATTTCTTAGCATGATGCTGCACACCAGAAGGGCCAGGAAGATTTTCGGATTCCTTATTATATTTTTTGGCTGGTGAATTATTTAGTTTGATTCTTTTCGGAGCACTATGGGCACTTATTTCTCGATAGGGACAGCTTTCCCGGAGATGTCGGGACAAGCTACTTTTTGATGAAAATTGTTTTCCACACTGAGGACACAGCATTGTAGATTATAGTTGTATATTCGATACGAAATAACTGTATTTAAGAAAAATCTGATATTAATGAGTAAATCCATTACACATTTTTCTTTATATACCTCCCACCACCCCCACCACTTAATTAAAGTAATAATTTGAGCAAGCCAGGAGAACAAATGCTTTCAAGGTAAAATCTTGCAAAAATTGGCATCTGTTGGTAATTTGAGCCTCCATAAATGCTTTCAAAGTTTACAAAAATTACTCAAAAAGCTCAGTCAGCTAAAAATTATTTTAGGGGCTTGATAATAGTTTTGATATTATTCAAAATTGTTTCGAAATCAAGAATGTAATTAGTAAAAATAACACAACTAAGCAAGCTTAATAATATTTTAGGTGGTAAATTGATACAACGATCCTTCAAATATCAGTCTCTAAACCAAAATGATCAATGAGACAGAATAGCCGCAGAATTAAATTTAAGTAGTGGAAAATATATTTTATATTATATATTAAATCCTAATATTGGTTTGCCGTATTTCTTTGTTCTTGAAAAGAGCTAGTCAGGTATGTTTTGTGTATTCAATGTTTATTTGATTATTGAGCTAGTCAAAAATAGTTCAATGCTGAACAAAAGGTGCAGTTCTCGAATTTTATTTGTTTGTTTAGTTATAAAGCTGCTTATGAAAAATATTTATAGAGGACCCTCTGCATTTATCTTGCTAATAATTGTATTTTTGTTGTTCAGTCATCCTTTTCACCTACAAAACTGGAATATTTTGTGGTGCATTAAACCCATGCAATAATATCTTTTTTAATTGTTTAATAAGTTATAATTTGAACATTTTGTTAAATCACATGTCAATAGACTTGTAATGTAATATAATCCCAGAAAATGTTCAATCACACCACAGGTGACTAACCTTGCCAACTTTGCAATAATGGGTGATTTATGTATATTATTAATTTAATGCAGTTTATTCAACTTGCATACATTGCAGTTCATTTCACTCACACTGCATATCCATCTCCCTACCAGCAATAAGTTTGGGGTGGAACTTTATTTAAAGTAAAATTCAGTTATGAATTTTAACAGTTCATTTTGTACTACCATTTTGTACTGTATTCTCGCCCGTTTTTTTTTCGCCATTTTTTTAAATTCCGTTTTTTAATTTTTTTTATATATATTTTTCCGAGTTTTTTCAATCTGCTTGTTATTTTTAATTTGTTTTCAGTTTGTTTGAGTGTAAGTTATTTTTAAGTTATAATTAGTTGTTTTTTAGTGTTAATTTTTAAGTCTTTTACTTTTATTCCCGCGTTTTCGTGCACCGTACTTCACACTTGCCGTTGTACCGTTTTTTCCTGCTGTAAGTAAATTGAGTAAATTAAGTAAGTAAGTAAGTAAGTAAGTAAATCTTTTATTTCAACAGATTTGAATACAATAATTGAAAAGCATGTCCGGATACCAATTTGAAGCCGACCAGTTCACTGACGTTTCCTTCGAGGAGGAGATGGCCCTGCTCATGAACCGGGAGCGGTCAGCCCGCAGTATTGGGTCCGGCATCGAGGTCATCGCTGGATCTTTCACGGACCTCAAGCCAATTGGGGCACCGTCGGGGCCATTACATCCAGGTACTACTTCTTCGGTATTGAATTATTAGATATCTAACTTTATTTTTTTCTTATAGTACAGCCAAAATCGGCTGTGGAGATTCCTCCTTCAGCGGTGTCGTCCTCCGAAGAGGATGCTACAACAGGAGAGAGATCTGCGAGGACGGCACCCATAGAAGCTGACGATGAGCCTCTCCTACAGTTCGAGTTGGATGGCTGGCTGGATCTTGTGCGCGATGACATAAATAAGCAGGAGGCGGTAGTGCAAAAAGAAAAAAACAAATTTAAATGTGAAGTGCGGGGGTGCCTGGTAAAGAACGCTAAGAAATACGGCCATGGACTAAATCTAGCGAAGGCCAAGATGCTCCAGCATCTGCACCGACTTCGCCACCGGCAGCAACTCATTGCTGAAATGGCTGATATGCTGGAGGCGAAAGTCGGTGCAGTTGATCGGGAGCTGGATAAGTGCAAGAACTTTGTTGGTAAAATGCCACCAGGCTTTGAATAGTGTAAGTTAGTAGTTTATTAGTATAGTTTTTATTGTATTTAGTTTTTAGTTAGTTGTAAGATTTTAAATTTAAACTTTTTTTGTAGTTTCCTTTTGCATGTTTTTAAATCTGTATATATCTCTGAATATGTTTTTTTTAATAAAAAAAATTAAAATTATTTTCTGTTTTATTATTTTATATAGTATACGTAAGTTGCAAGAAAATATATAATTTAGGGAGGGTGGGGGATCAGGGGTAAATTTGGGAAATGCTTAAAGCTGGTAGAATGAAGTTGAAAAAATTAATTATTATTATTATTTGAAAAATCACTACTTGAAGTATAACTATAGAACTGAATTATGAAGAAAAGTGGGTAATTGGAAAGAGTATTGAAACAAATTATTTATTATTAAGGTATTTATTATAAATCACTCCAAGTTACATTCTAGGCAGCACATGCCCTTCTATCACTTAGATCACAATTGCTACAAACAGTATATATTTTATTATTCATGGGTGCATTATATTCCTCTAAAACACTTTTACATCTGAGACAAATCCATGTGCAGACAGGCATAATATCTAATATAGTAGTACAGATATATATATATTGTTTTTTATAAGCATATAAGTATCATAAACATATAAATACTTATTACATGTAAGCCTATGGTAACAAACCACATGAATCCTCTTCTAGAACCAACCATATGATTTTTTGTTATATACGTGTGCTCCTTTATATTTCGCAACAATAGGCTTCTGATTAATTTTGCATAAGAACAATTTGCTGAATACTTCAAGTGTTCATTTATAGGTTTGTCACAAGCCTCCCATTTATAAATCTCGACTCCACAACAAAAACAGCAGACTATATCATGGCAGCCACTGTAATAAAATCCTGCCAGAGCAAGTTCTGATGGTTCCACGCTACCATTCCATTTTTCAAATGATAATAAACGTTCATCGAACGACTTATATATTACAGGATTGTTTGATATAATCGAGAAATCTATCATGCAATTATTTTTATTGTAAAATTTGGATGCCAATTTCTGCATGATATCAAAGGAATTGTAAATACACAATATCGCAATTAATTTAGGGAGCCTCACTGCTCACCACTCACTAAGAAATGCGTGGTAGGTGGCTATTCTACTCTTTTTCTCCTATGAATTAATGATCTACGATGACATCAGGTGGAGTTCACCTCCCACCATGCTATTAATATTGATTATACAAAAAAAATAAACATAAATGCCCACAGATATATGAATTATAATTTTGCACAGAGTCATAATTATATCTGATTGTATTCAAGCTGCCATCACTTAAAAAATATTCTATTAATTCTTCTGGAGGTCTCAAATTTCCATAACTGTCAAAATAAATTATTTCTTTGTTTTTCTTTACATACGCTACCCAGTGAGTCCCCTCTCCATCATTCGTATCTAGATTTATTATACCACTCTCATTCTTCTTTATTTTTTTAGGAAGCGTATCCCTCATAAAGATGTCACGAAAATGAGGAATTTTAAGCATTTTCGAATATTTCATTAGATCTAAATTAGTGAGTGGTCGGCGTGGCAGCTTTATTGGGAGTTTTTTGGATATGCCTTCAAATAAAATCCAGAACCTTTTTTGTAAGGACCTAGATATAAACCTTTCCCCTTTGTGGCTTGCTCCATTGCTAAATTATGCCTCTTTTGTTCAGCAACCTGTTCACGATTTGTTTTAGCGTCATTGATTGATTTGGAAATGCCGGCTATGCCCCCTCCTAAAGCTCCTAGTGCCCCCAAAAGAGGCAATAAAAGTGGTAGAAATCCACCTGTTTTTGGGGCATCTAGAATTCTTCGTCTCCGTTTCTTTGATTTTGTTTTTTTCTTTACACCAACTTTTACATTTACTTGTCCACCTTTCTTCTTTGAGACCTGACTTCCTCGACATTTAAGACCCATTCCTAACTTACTTTTTAATTTCATCACCCCACCAACTCCCAACGCAGCAACTTTTTCACCAAAACCTGAGTCGGCTGCTTTTATACGTTTAAATGCGACTTCAGCTAATTCTCTGTCAGCCTGATTTCTTTGTTCCACCTCTTGAAATTTAGAATAAGCTATATCATGTTTTTTGCACGCCTCATCCAATGGATTAATTCCTTTATCTCCTCTTTGTAATCGCTTTGAAAGTTTAGTGCCAGGCCCGCAATAATTATAACCAGGTAAATGCAACTCTACTGGGAGTTTATTAATTATTTTATTAAGCAGACCACGTCCTCTCTTCTTAGCGTTTTCAGCTTTACTGAATGGAGAACCCTTTCTTCGAACCATTATAACACAAATGGTGTAAACAAATGAAACATGTTTGTTAGACACCCTTATATATATACAGGCAGGATGCGGTGTGCAGTCAGTTTGCTATAGTTCTTATTGTAATAAAATTCCACTTCAGAATATTCAGAAACAGACATTAATTAGCAGGAGCTTGAAATGCGGATTCATCAACAAGAAACGGCTCTACCAATAGCAGATCATGATCACGTTTCCATGACCAGCACGATTCAAAAGCATGGTATCTTATTTGGTGGACAATCGAAACGAGGACTTCTGGTTGGAAGTTCAGGATGTGGAAAGACAAACGTTATGCTTAGTCTGTTAGAACATCCGAATGGTTTACGTTTTGAAAACATATACTTATATTCTAAGTCCCTATATCAACCAAAATATGAATACTTAAGAATGCTAATGGAACCTTTAAATGAAATTGGATATTTCGAATATAATGATGGTGATGCAGTAATACCTCCAGAAGAAATAAAACCGAATTCAGTGATAATATTCGATGATTTAGCTACTTGTAATCAAAATATCATTAAAAGTTATTTTTGTTTTGGGCGTCATAAAAACACTGATTGTTTTTATCTATGTCAGACGTACAGCGCTGCTCCAAAACAACTGTGTAGAGATAATTCTAACCTTATTGTGATATTCCCTCAGGATATGACCAATTTGAAACATATTTATGATGATCACGTAAATGTCGATATGAGTTTTCAAGATTTCAAAGAGCTCTGTTCATTTTGTTGGAAAGATAAATATGGATTTGTCGTAATAGATAAAGATTGCGCTATTAACTCTGGAAAGTATCGAAAAGGATTCGATAAATTTATTCATATATAAAGTTAAGACACTGAATGATATCAGTCAGTAATCATGGATAACCGATTAGCAGTCCAACTCTTAAGAACAAGAGAGGCGTTAAAACAAAAATATAAAAGTTTGAAAAGAGATATTGACAAATCACAGTCCCAGTTAGAGAAAACTTACAAGCCAATTACTCAACCTATTAAAGATTTGGTGTCAACTCTAATTAAAACGGAAAGTGCTTCGCCAAAACCTTATTTGAAAAATGAGCTAAAGGAAGAAATAAACCGCGACAGTTTAAACACTCGATCAATTGGTCAAACTCCTCTTGAATATTACCGTACAACCGCTCCTATCAATTTAGAAGATGAAACATTTCAGTATGATCCTTCTACATCTAGACCTGAATTCGGCGAAAGTTATTTTGATGAAACATTTCCAGCACCGATAACAGATACAACAACATTGACAGAACAGGACCGTTATTTAGAACAATTCAAAAAACCGCTACCACGAGCGTATATAGTCGGTAAAATTGAAGATGTTAAAAATGAGTATGATGATACCTTTGGTGTTTACTTTGACCCGCGTACAGAAAAATTTGCGATTGGTGACTCTACCATTAATTTTGATGGAGCTGATTTTATAATTAATGATCAGTATAAATATACCGGTACGCCTGGATTGTATGAACTGATGTTTAAAAAACTTCCAGCAGGACATCGAGCAACTGATGTGGACCAATATATTGATATTATTAGAAGGACTAATGCTCATTACCTAGGTTACAATCCGGAAAAAGGCCTATCTACATCAAATGCTCCTAAATTTATAAACATTATAAAGCCACGAATTACTAGTTTGCATTCGATGGCAAGAGAAAAGGCGGCTAAGAAAACTAGTTCAATAAAACCACCCTCTACTTTACCAGCTATAGTACCAAGGTCGAGATCCAGTTCACTACCTTCATCACAATTGATAAAAACGAGAAGTCAAGGAAAAAAAGGTGGAAGTCTGAAAATGATGGAGCTTAATAACAAAAAAATTGAATATAAGCATTTTGATGACTATAATGAAATTGTAGATCGTTTAAGACTCCTAATAGCCTCACAACTAGCAGGGAATAATGGACATAATAATGAAATAATATCAATAATAGAAGAATTGAGGGAAGCTAAAATAATACGATAAATAGTATGTGAAGAAAGTTAGATCCTCATTAAGTGTAAAACTTTAGATCTGTTAACCATGCCTATTGATAAATTTGGAAGGCACATGTTGGGGAAGAGAATCACTCCGTATTCTGAACCAACTTTCTCTTCACCTGTCTTAACCTCACCCCCAAGAACATCACCTTTTTACATCTGCGAGCCATCTTCACATCATAGCAAATGTATTATAAATATACGTGGTCGTTTACAGAAATCTCAAAGTCTTAGTATCTACACATTAGAAAATACTACAACAGAATACAAATTTCCTGTATCTGGTAGAATTGAAAATATAGAAATTTCACCAGTCGATACCACAGTTTTCTTAAACACTCAAGAAGTTAGAACAGAAAAACTTGTGGAAAAATTCATAAATATTGGAGATAAGTTTATGTTCTATGCAAAGAATAAAGATCCGCTATACGTTCAAATTGTTCTGCAGTGCCCGTTAACCAAAGATGAGTAGCATTAAACAGGAAATAGTCAATGAAATTCATAAGCCTGCTAGAAAGCACTTTAAAAGAAGAAGAGTAATTGTTAAAGGTCTTAATGATCTTGTTCAAGCAGATCTTGTTGAAATGATTAAGTATGCTAAAATAAATAAAGGTTATAAATATATTTTAGTGGTTATTAACGTATTTTCAAAATTTGTTTGGTGTGAACCTGTGAAAAATAAAAGTGGAAACGAAGTTGTACGAGCGATGGACAAGATCTTATCGCAGATGAATGCACGACCCAAAAATTTACAGACAGATATGGGCAAGGAATTTTACAATAAAAAATTTAAAGAATTAATAGATAAGTGGAAAATTAACCACTACAGCTCTTACACACACCTTAAAGCGAGTGTTGTAGAAAGAGTAAATAGAACTTTAAAAAATAAAATGTGGAGGCAGTTCAGCTTACAAGGAAATTACAAATGGTTAGATATCTTATCAGATACTGTTACAGAATACAATAACACCAAACACAGGACTATTGGAATGAAACCAATAAATGTTAAAGAGAAAGATGAGAAACGATTGTTGCGAACTGCCTATAACCATCTGAAAATAGTGGATCCAAGAAAACAAAAATTTAAGGTGAATGATTATGTAAGAATTAGTAAATATAGAGAAGCATTTTCAAAAGGTTATACACCTAATTGGTCAAATGAAATTTTTCAAATCAGAAAAATCCATAGAAGTAATCCTAGAACATATCTCTTGGAAGATCAGGAAGGGGGTCAAATTCAAGGAGGTTTTTACGAGCATGAATTACAGAAAGTAAAATATCCTGACATATATCTTGTGGAGAAGATTATCAGAAAAAAGGGGAATAAACTCTATGTAAAATGGCTTGGGTTAAACAGTCGACATAATTCATGGATTTCGAAAAATCAAATTGTATGAGTAAATATAATCTGTACATATATGTCTTTTTATTTTAATAAAACAAATTTTAAGTAATAAGTGTTTTTTATTTATATCTTTTTCACATATTTTATAAAATTGTATAAGATAACATGTAAATGAGTTTCGTTTACATTAGATTACAAAATCTATCACTATATTTCTATGGTTACTAACTAAAATAGGACCTACAATATGCAACTTTTTTTTTATATCAAAGTACAATCGATCAACGGCTAAAATTTCTTAGTAACACTAAATTAGATATTGCTTTCTTCACCTTTACGCCCTACCAAAACATTCCACTTCGAACACCTCTGGATAAATGTAAATTAACTCCATAAGCATAGAAACATTTTCATTATTACAATTCATACTCTGTTGAATAAGGATTACAGCATTTTCATATATATTTCCCCCTTGACGTTGTAGTTCTCTCTGCACGTTCTTGAAATAATTTATAAACTGTTGTCTTTTTAACATATCAATGCTATACTTGACAAGTGGTAATACTTCCCACAACTTGCATATTGATTCATAACCCAAGTATACGTATGAGTTATTCTTTACAATTTTTACAACTCTGGAATTGGAGAATTGCTCAAATTGAATAAGGAAATCACCAGCGTCTATTGGTTGTGTTTTATCGTTGGTGTATATAAAATTGTTAACAATTTCTCGAAATGTCAGAAAATGACTCCACTCGTTCTCGGTAAAAATTATTGCATCATTTTTGTTTCCACTTAGTTTCACACACGGGTTATAACGGAAGTCACTTGATAATCCCGTTGACACATATTTGCTTCTCGATTTATTTAGTTTATACCTTCTTTCACCAAGTATCACTAAGTCATGTTTATTCTGAGGAGCTGAAGGTAAATTATTAACTAAATCAAATTTCAGTTCAGGCAAGACACTACGGCTTTCGACCATCTTGAATAGTTAAAAATTTTATTGTTTCACCAAATACTGTTAACATATGAATACTAATGACAATCTCGATGGTGATAAATGTATACGCCTCCCACCACATTTAGAATTGTGTTGGGTTCACCTCCCACCCATCAACCAATCCCGTTAGGGCAGGTGTGACTTACGCCCTCCTATTGACCAATTACGTTGGGGTGGGTGTGGCCTATCCCCTCCTATCGGCCAATCACGTTAAGGTGGGACATGACTTATCCCCTCCTATCGGCCAATCACGTTAAGGTGGGCGTGGCCTATCCCCTCCCATTGACCAATCACGTTAAGGTGGGGGCATGACTTATCCCCTCCTATCGGCCAATCACGTTAAGGTGGGCGTGGCCTATCCCCTCCCATTGACCAATCACGTTAAGGTGGGGGCATGACTTATCCCCTCCTATCGGCCAATCACGTTAAGGTGGGCGTGGCCTATCCCCTCCTATCGGCCAATCACGGTAAGGTGGGCGGAGTTTATCCCCTCCTATCGACCAATCACATTAAGGTGGGGGGCGAAGAGTGGGGGGTACACAGGGAGGTATGGAGGGGGGTACATGCCGCTTCTCATTCTTTCCCTACTTCAATAATTTCAAAGGAATTTTTTATGGAATATTTAGATTTAAAATTTATTAATTTTGGTAAAAAGTAATTTAGTTTTTTCACACAATTTATAAGAAGGAGCAATGATATAAGCGGTGCCGGTTTATGAACTTGTGCGTTCCTAGGCACTGGATTTTTTGGCGCCCCCCTTAGTGACTAAACAAAACCAGCGTCGCTCGCTAATACGCTGTAAGTATTTTCGTTCTCTTTAATTGTAATTTTGTTATCTTAAGACGAACCTGAACCAACCTACATCTGTTTAAAAGTAAGTACCTACATGATGTAAAACAAATTTTTGTTTTATTTTATTGAAAAATATATAGGACATAAAAAACAGCCAACAAAAAAGACTTGAAAGAAAAAGGTTCAACAAAAAAGCCCACAAATAACAAAAAAATGATTAAATATGAACAAATCTAGGTTTTGGAAATATATCATTAAATAAAATGAAACAGACAAAACTAAACAAATTGTTTTTGCAGACTTAAAAAAAATTGCTTTCTTGCTTTTTAAGATCTATTATGCTGCTGCAGTCTATAACATCTAACAGGCCACTATTTGCGTGTAGGAGAGCTGAATTAGCTCTCATACACGAATTACTTCATCTTTCGTTTTGTACCGAATTTCATAAACAATTTTTTACATATTGTAAGATTGAAAAAGATCTCAACCCCTACAGTTAGTAACTGCTAAACTTAGAAATATTCGTAAAGCTACTTCTACGTTAGGAAATGTAGAGGTAAGACCTTTAGATTTAATAAATTTTAAGATTTCTCCAGGTGACATGCTTTGGTCATTTCATAACCTGCATTCTGAGGAGGGGGAGTGGAAATGTCTTGCACTCTTGTGCCAGAATTTACGGGGTTTTGCCCCTTTTCTACGCATTTTACAGGGATTAACAAAATTTTCATTTAAAATAGTAACATTCTAGTAATCGTGCGATGATGGACCGACCCTTTATAAGAAAGGATATTTGAACGATAAAAGAATTAAATCAAATATTTGCAATAATACAAGTATCCTAGGCTTCATCGCTGTGCACTGTGTTCAGAACGGCAAAATAGGACCAGGAGGACCTCAGAATCTGCAAAACAATAAATAAAGTTACAAGATTCCGGCCGCTATAAAGTGCATATTGGACTTGCCTTGACAAAAGTTTCCAGTGATAAGGTGAAGAATCCTCCGGCGTACAATCTCAGCTCCCGCTGAGATCGAGTCATAAAGAAGAGCAGATTACGTTTAAATTCCGGCGAACAGTACATCCAGTCGCTGCAGTAAGCAAACTTCGTGAGTTCCATGCTCTGTAAATTTATGCAGTTTTCTGATTTCTCGTGTGTATAAAACTGAGAAATTTTATTCGACAGAAAAATGTAAAGCACATTCTGTAACCGAATAGTACAGAGTTTATTATGTGATAAATGACTATTGTCACAATTTACAGGGTGTTTGGAAAAAATCCAAAATTTTTGGATAGTGGATTTGTTACTCAAATATAACAATACAAGTTCGAGTCAGCAGGTATCTGGAAATGATTTCTGAGATAGGTACAGTTTGATGATATAAGAGAATAGAATGAGGTTAATTTTTGTTAAATGTCAATAAATGTCTACAGGAATAGACAAGTTGGTCAGAGAAATCTAGAAAAAGTTTTGTACTTGACCCCTATAATATTTACAATTAATTAGTAAGAACAGCAACAATAACTCAGACGCCCTACGCACCGACAGACAGATAGTCTGACATAATTGAAAGACCTTAATTTTCGTAATCAACCGTTCTGAAAATTCGATGAAAGTTTTTTAAGGAATCCAATCGAAAAGTCCCTTTTAATCTGATGCAAGCATAGATATTCTAAGTGTCCATATGTTTTAGTTTATTATTGTAAATTTCTTTTTCTCCTTGGTATAGTGTCTATAAATGATTGATATGCCAATTATAATTACATAAATTTTAAAACTATAAAGTGAGTAGTACATACCTCTCTAACTACTTCGTTGCCATAGTAACATAGAAGAAAAATCTCCAAGAGAATGCAAAACTGGTAGAAAATTAGAGAGAAGAATTTTACACTCGTCCAGGGTAACTAAAATATATAAAATAGAATTAGTTGATATGCCTTGAAATACTTATAAAACAGAATTTACTGGTATGGTATGTAAAGGTTTAATTCCACTGAGACAACATATGGCACGCGATAGTAACGTGTGTTATAGGAATATGCTAATCTACTCTGTAATTCAAGAATATCAAAGTAATCCTCATTTAATATTTGATACACGTAGTCGATATGTCATTAGGTGTTAAGAGGTTATCAATAAATGTACCTAGAAATTGTGTTTTTATATCAAAAGAACGTATAAAGCCGAGCAGTGGAGTTCTCAATTATAAATTTGAAACACTTGCTTCGTAGTTTCGTTTAACACTTTAACTGCCATGCGCGTTATATCGACGCACATGGCCTCTGTACTGAATGCCGCGTGCGTCGTATCGACGCATAGGTCTTCCTGAGATTACATATAGATACCAATTTGATCTGAATTGGAGAGAAGAAATTGGCCTAGGAGTGAATCAATCTAGGTCGCCTGGCAGTTGATGTGTTAGTATATGCATATTGCGCTTACATCAAGTACCATACTAGACATATTATCTAGCACGGTTTAAACTGTTGCATTAATTTTGTCATCAGATTTGGCAACTATTGAGTAACTAATGTCATCAGCGTACGTAACACTCGTGGTAACATCAATGAAATTGAGCAAATTATTAATGTATAACATGAATAATAGAGGACCCACAACTGACCCTTGTAGAATTCCCACTTAAGTTTTGCCAAGTGAACGTTATATTCCTCAACATAGTATATGTTTTGCCTATCATGCATGTACAAATATATACATTGTAATATAATACCATTTATACAGAGTATTGATAGATTTATTGAGGGGATATTCTTATCCATGGCGTCAAAAGCTTTAGACATATCGAATGGTATATTCACAAAAAAAATGTCGATCATTAAAGTCCAGGAGCTGACAAGATGCGGTCTTTATACATTTTTCCGCCTAAAACAATGAGGAGGCTCTGTAATAATATCATTTCCCTTGACAAAGGTAGAATATATTCGGATACCCTGTGTACATAATGAAGTAAGCTTTTGACTTGATAAGATCAAATTTTTACGTAAAATTCACCGCGTTTGAGCAAAATGCGGAGAACGTGCTAGAAAAATTGAAAAAATGCAACACTCTTAAAAAATTCTGTCTCAGCCAGAACATTTTAAATGTTCTTGTTTCAGATTTTAAAAAACTTCGAAAATATTTTTGCTGAAAATAGTAGTACTTAATGGAAATATTTGCAAACAAACGCTTTCTGCTTCATATTATCTAATTTTAATGCACACAGTAACATGATTACTCTGAACTCATCGTATTAAGTGATTTATAGGTAAGAAACAGGCAGATACTATGGCTAGCAGCTTTTAATGGGTCTGGATCCGACTTTTGGTTACCCTGGATTACATGTCAACAAAGAAATGCACTCGTGCCAGGTTGTTGACTTCTTCATTTGCCAGTATTTTTGATACTTTTACTGTATTAAATATATTGCTATCTACCATGATTATTGTTTTTAAAATTACATTTCTAGGAATAAATTATTTAACAACAACAAACCAAATAATTAAGTGTGTGATTTTAATTAGTTCCAATTAAAACAAATTTAGAGTGATTTAACAAATTGAAATGTACTTACCAGCGTGATTTCAAATAAAGTTGTGCAGATTATGACAACGCTGACGATAAATTGTCCCAAAATGCTGGTTGTGAATAGAAATGTTATTTCGTCGGCAAATCTAAAATAGAGTTGCGAATTTTATTAGATACCCTCTCCGAAGAATCGTACTACGTTCATTACAGACAAATAAAAAAAAAATTGTCAAGAAAAAAAAGGGTAATTAGAAGAAGCTGAAATGGTTTCTTTTAAAATAACTGTTACTTAAATAGTTTATCTTTAACAATAAATAACATCTAAATGTGTGTACGTACTCTATAATGTATCGGTGATGGTCAACACATTCCACTAGCTTTTCATCCATTTTTTTCTGTAATTCAGGGGAAATTTTATTGCTTAACAGCGAGCTATTATCATCTAATTCCATTTCAGAGTATTCCCGGATATTTTTTAGATTATCATTTAGTAAGTGTAACTCTGCACACACCACCATAATTAAACCTAAAAAGTAAATCTCATAAACATTTTACACCAACCAGAACATTTAACAAGGGCGAGGACGAACTTTTTGGCAAGATAATGTTGAGTGACAAATCTAGTATGTCGACTAATCTTCATGGTATGGTGTAAACGTAAGATACAAAGTTTCATTAAACGTAGGAAATAACAAATTTTAATCTAATACTGTATGCAAAACATTACATTTTCTGCTTTGTATGTATGGATAGATCGATGATATCAAATAGTATAAGAGCAGGGCTTGTACCTAGGATATGAGCCAGATACATTAGCCTGAACTTATATAATACAGTTACAATGTTGCTAACAATTTTGATGACTTTAGAAACCCGTGCATAGGAGATGACGGAAACATAGTTCTTTAAGCTTTAGAAACTTTAATTCTTGGGTAGGTTCGTAACCCGCTTTTTACGACCAAGGTCGCTACAACGTCAATAATAGTCATTACTGCTCACAACTGGATCGAGATGGTTTTAAAATTGTCGTAAGGGTATATGTGTACGTACATGGCCCACAATGAAAGTCTTGATGCAATCAGGAAAACATTAAGCACGTGGGACGTAAGAATCCATATACAGGGTGTAATCAGTTTTATGTCATTAAAAAAAACTGGTAATGGGGACCGACTAGACAAACAAAAAACCTTTATGACTTTTCCCTCTAGGGGCACTTTGAAAAAAACTGACCTGGAACAACCTGTTTAATATTTTTTTATTTATTTATTTATTTATTTATTTATTTATTTGTTACAATATCCAACAGACCAAGTCCAATTACAGGATAAGGGTAGATACATGCATAAATGTATAACTACAAGTACAAAGATACAAAAAATAAATGAACAGAAGACAAACAACTTAGTAGATTAGAATATAGATAAAATACAAAAATAGTGACATGTGAAACGTGAGTAAATACAAACAAATTGTTGCAATACATAAAGACAGTAAAACATACACATTTACGTATAAAATATGCATTTATATACATTTTAATAATCACAGTTGCTTAATTTTATGGATGTTAGTGTTAAAGATATCTATTTGAGTGTTTACACTATTATAGTTTGAGAACATCTGGAAGAATGGTGATTGCACCAGTACATTTGTTCTGGTTTAAATATTAATGTAGAAAATAATTGAGAACCACTGCTTCTCTTGGTCAATGAACTTGTAGTTCCCAATTATACAACTTTTAAATTGTCATAAAAAAGTGCAAAGCCCTTGGATCATCGACCGCCTTTGATGGACCGCCTCAACCGAAGCAATTATAAAGAGGTAAATAATTCGTTATCTTTTCCTGCACAACTGCAAGCAAATAATGTCCGTAGAAGTTTAAACAGAGCATATTTTACATGTGTGTCTTTTAATTTGGAACAAAATATTGGATTAATGTTTATAATTTAGAATATTTAAATGTGATTTATTAACGTTTGTAACATAAATGAGTGTCCTGGGTTAAAAGCTTACCTAAGTAAATTATTCGAAATCTGCATCTGCATCAATACACAGGTCGGTTCGTCGAATTAAGTCATACGTACTCCATTCGACACTAAACAATAAACTACCAACTAACGTTGCCAATAAAGAAAAATAAAAGAAAAACTTGGTCCAAAATCCAAAACGGAATACAAAAAGAACGAACAAGTAAGTTGTGTCTGTACGTAATCAAGAATTTAACGACTTGAACGGTAAAGTCAATAAAATAATTCTTCACTATAAATACACAGCGACCCTAAATTCAAAAATAATAAAAACAACGAACGGCGGGTTGGAAGTGTGTACATAACGAAACACCCACAGAAACTAAAATATTGTACAAGGGAGAGTCAGAGTATAGTTTTCTTCAGATCAGATCTATAAACACTCAGAAAACTTCGACGTCCTTCATCTTATTTACCACACCGCTAAAGACCGCCGGCATTTTATAGCTATCTACACAAATATTGAGTATCATAGGCAAAGACACGCGCGACTATCTAAACCTACCTCAATATTCCAGCAGTTCTCAAAAGATTTTATTGAAAATTTGCGAAATTTTTGTTTATTTTTCTTTCTTCAAAACTATGAGCTTTAGACCCCATGTTATATAAGGTTTTTTTGTTTGTCTTGTCGTTCATAACCACCAGTTTTTTTAATGACATGAAACTAATTACGCCTTGTATTTTGAGTTGTTTTCAATGCACCCTAGCCATGCAGACAGCATTTAAAGGCCTAATTTTATTTATTTTTTAGTTTAAAATTGCCTACATATTGTGTCTACAGACTATAAAATCATTAAATAACCCATAAAAAATCAGAGAAAGTCAGAAAGGAAGCAAAATTAACGAACTGCTAATAGGTGTTCAGTAATGATGAATGAGTTCATCTGGGACAGAATTATGAAAGTACCATGAAATTGGGCTTAAAAAGTACCCTTCATATAAAAGACATAAAAAAACGCCTTGGCATAGAGTTTTAGAAAATGCAGTCAAAAACGATAGAATATTTTCGGACGTGCAATAAAATCTGATTAAAAAAATGGTACATCCCAGAATTCTCGTCCGGCTGTATACATGTTTTCTTCTTTTCTTCATCCACTGGCGGTCCTAAGGAGGCCATGGAGGCGTTGTTGTAATTTTTATAATTAAAAACATTCTCTGGATAGATATTTTTTGTACATAAATTCGATTTAAGCTCTCTGTGACTTGCATAACCAGATGGTGTTGAGGCACCTTGTGTGATTCTGTGGGTTGTATCGATAACTGAATTTTAAAGAAGTTCGCGTAGTCTCTCGCGTCTCTTTATGGCCTCGATTTCATCCCAAAAACTAACGAAGCCAACTCTAAAAGTGCCACTATCAAGATATATCAGAGATAATAGTGACATATACAACGGAGAGTAACAGAGTAGCAATTTAAGGTAAGCAGAAATTATTTTTTCTTGTCTATCCAGAACTATGGTCCTATGTCCTCTTCTGGAAGTGGTAAAATCACCCGGAGAGTGGAAAGAAACCGCCAAAAGTTGTAGAAGTTTCTGTTGACTCTTCTATCATATATATCTTTTTGTGACCTTCAGCCGCAAGTCGGTAATATCGTCCACATAACAATTGATGTGAAGATATAGAAATATATGAGATTGCAGATGACTTTGCCATGACCTTTGTCTTGACGATTCAGCATTATTGCCGTCTTTGATAGGACGGAAATGTTTTGTGGGATATCGAAAATTTGCACAATGATTAAAAGAAAAATGTGAGTAGAAATGAATATAAATTCTCCTGCTGAGCCTAAGATAAGCAAAAATGATATACCATACACAAAACCGATTTACTTATCAGGAAACTAGAACTAGAGTTATTAACAGGGAATGTAACAGATCACACTCGCAGATACCAATTCAATATAATTGGTAAAGCTGAGGACAGAATGTTGTACTTTTTGTATGGATAAATCCTAAATTTTTAGAACTTCAAATGTGGTAAAGATGATTCCCAGAAAAATCCAGGGGTTTTTTGTAAGTCTAGGATTGGACAAGTGCTTACAAATTCAATAATAGTCACAATTTTAATCTAAAATAATCTAACTAGACATAAGAATATTTAATTGCTGGTTACTATAGCAATTGCTATTGTTGCCTTTTTAATAATTTAGATGTTGTTCTACAGACTAGTAGTTGTTCTTACCTGACATGAAACTGTCTATGCTTATATTAGCCATCCCATTAACAGTAGCACCAACAACTTGGTAAGCATAAACTATTTCAAAAACCGGTGAGTAACTCGTATCAAAAGGATACCATCCCGCCAGTGGTAGAGAAAAATTTCCCTTATCAATGAAAGGATATAGTCCCCAAAAGGAACATGCTAAGAAGCCAGAAAGTAGAAATATTTTCGTTATAATCTTAGAATCCTTTATGTAGGATTTCAAGGTGTTATACTGATATATGTTTTTGGGCTGAAATTCTGTCCTGTTGATAAGCCTTAACAAGGATCTTATTCTGTCTTTGTATTTGTATAGATAATAGTATTTTGATGCTTGAACTAGATGAGTTAATCCTAGGAATGATGCATTTGCAACTTCTTCTACGTCTGATGCAACCATTGCCATATTCACCATTTCGCTTATGACCATTGCAATGAGCATAAGTCCTATAAAACATATATTGCCATAAACATGCCAGAACATTCTTTACATGAGAACAATATTGTTCTATGTATTATGTAATACATTATATTGTCACGTAGTACTTGAGATTTATTTTAAACACCCGGTACGTAATTTTTTAGCAACGGATATGATTTATTACATTCGATTGTTTAACTTATTTTATCGATGAACGAAGCACGTTTTACTTTGTAATGAGAAAGCCTTAGTCAACGGAAATCAAGTAAGGTTCATAGAGGTTTGATTGTAACCAGGGCGAAAATGCTGAATCGCGAAAATAGTCCCGGTGTCGTGGAAGAGTAAAAAAGTCAGTTTTGAGTTTGAAAAGATGAAAATCGAGTACGAGTGCTACGTAGTCCAACTCCTCCCCTGGAGGTTGGCTCCCCCAGGGGTAATGAAGATGATGAATGTGATGATTAAAACTGTAAGTGCACGTTGGTTTATATTTTTTGTTAATAAACCTGTACCTTGGTTTTCTGCCACAATGTTTTATTTAATAAATTATTTATTCAATAATTAAATTAAACCTTCTCGTATGCCAAGCGAGTTAAAGTAACCTTAGCCATGGGTATCTCCGGTATTGCGAGTAATATGGGGGATACCTGTGGACGTCGCGCTTTTGGTCAATAAATGAGTCAAGCAACCCCTAAATGGGGTTTGGGTTGTGACAATATTTATAATTTATCCTTTTCTACGAAAATAGAACATGCCCCGCTCTCCCATCTATCCGTAGGCGGCAGAGCTTTGTGCATTATACTATACTATATTTCAACTCCACGATGATGATGAGATGATAGTGCGGGCCAGTGTACTGGACCACCTCATCCAATCCACCGCTCAGATTTATTTCTGACAATAAATTTCTGAAAATAAATATAAGTCTTACTGCTAGCAGTATTAGAAGTCTCAATTGTTACTGCTACTGCACATTGGATATTTACAATAATTCTTAAATTACTTTTCCATAAAGTGTTTTGTTTATCAGTTACATAGATGTGCTACTTTCACGTTCAATGCTTAATTAGTCGCAAACAGTGAGACCAAATAAAGAATATGTAAAAAATAGGGGTTTGCATGTAAAAAACCAAAGTTGACTTTCCAACGACCTTGAAGTCATTTACCAAATTTAAAGAAATATATTCATTAGATTGCACTTTTCAAATGATGAAACTTTTGTCTCAAAGATTTTCCCCAAAAATTCTTTATTTTCAAGTTGTTTGCGTCTGTCACCTTAAATGCCCCACTCGGTATATACAAATGTGATGTGATGATTTTATGTTATTAAAAAAATTGCGTCTCCAATCACACCATCCGTCGTGGTTACTGCTGAGTACGGTGGATGAAACTTATTGCAAAAGAATATAGGAGAAGTAATAATCTAATTAATTTGGAATATAATAATTTCCTTAAATTTATCGTGGTATAATAAAGCTATTATCTGTTTGAAAACGTTATATAATGAACAATATTTACCTATAAAGAACGTGGCATATATTAAGTAGACACCAGTCCATATGCTAGACTGAAACTCCGGTAAAATATTCCCAAATACTTGCAATAATCTTATATTGAGCCGTACAATTTCTGTAAAATCCAATTTTGGTATAACTTGGTTTCCACTAATCTTCATCGCTGCCATGTCTTCAGTCTGACTTCCTCCGAAGACGTGGTATTGGAAATTCAATTCTCGACGTTTGATTTCTGTCCAATTTATTTTGATATTAGTCATAATTTATAAATTCAACAAATTGGAGCAGTAGCAACGTGTAATTACGTGTACTAATTACCAGTTCGTCTAAATCTGTTTACAAATAATTCTGGGTTTTCTGGTAATTAACAAGAAGTTTAATTACATGCCAGCGAAGTTTAATTGTTGCAATTGATCAATATTGTAACTACAATTGTGGTTATGAAATACCTACGTATCTAATATACAGGGAGTTGCTGAGATAAGAAATAATATTGTAATTATACAACGGAGTTTAGAAAACTCGGCCAGGTTGCTTTTGTTCTTTAATGCGCAACTTTTTATAGAGGCGTCAGTTTGAGATCTTAATAAAGAACAGTATCGGTGAACCAGGGGCAAAAATTAAAAAAATAAATGATAGTAATATATTTATTTCGTCTGACTTATGGTGCGGATATAAGGTGGTTTTTTTGCTCATCTTTACAAGAACAGAGTAGTAAGCAAGGGGACAAGATGAATCCTAAATTCTGCGCCTAGATGGCGCTAGCTAGGTGTAAGAATCTGTACTAGAATCTACTTGTGGGGCACCTATGTTATTAATTTGTATATTTGATTTAAATGGGTAATTCCTAATATTATAATGGCACGATTTTAGTTCAAAATTTTCTTTATGATTTTCTAAAATTGGTCCCATACCAACACCCACAAGTCCACATGACTCCATTTCACCATCAAATTAAATACCTTTGTAAGATCAAAATAAATTCCGATTGTTATATTTCTAGAGACAATGTTTTCATTGATATTAAGTAATGTGTCAAATAAAACTGTTATTGTGGGACTTGCCTTGTATATTTATATTTTTATATATTATATTTCTCGTTTGTATTTGTAGTATTCGCCTGGGTGTAACATAAATCGTCTGAATGGAGGCGTTTGGTCCTTTCACTATAGATTTTGCAAAAAAGGATAAGTCAGTGAAGTTGAGAAACAAAAAATTTGCTAACACGTGGGAAAGCAGTCATAGAGGAAATTAGAATTTAACAAAAGTCTCCACATGGAGACAACTTTTAAAAACAAGAGCTAGATAATCAGCAGCATTCTCATTAAATGAAGATGCATCGTTACATATGGATATAGAGTTAGCAGAGTTAGAGTAGCATTTTGAGAGCTAGAAGTTCTGCTTGTTTCAGCATGCTCAGTGAAGTCCGTTTGCAATAAACGCTTTATTGGTAGCTTTGTATTTTACCTAAACAATTAAATATATTTGAGCAGTTTTCTACACATTTAGAACAATAAAAGTGTATTTCCAACAGAAATAATACACTTAGAAGGATAAAAACACGTTCAATATATCACTTATAAATAATGTGAACAGCAGTAGTCCCAAGATAGTTCCTTGTGGGACGTCAAAATTGGTGATTATTGATTACTAAAGTTAGTAGATGAATTAGAAAAATAATAATATTAATAATAATGCCCGACGCCTCCACAATATGCCACGAAGGTTATTGGGGAGGGCCTTGGACCCAGGCGCTTCCGCCGTACGTGACGTTGGGTTTTCGGGAGAGGTGTGTTAAAAAGGGCGACTTTGAGGGTTTACTTAATTTTATTTAAAACACGTGATGAAAAACAATGAACAGAAACAGTACAGTACCATATGTCACCAACATATGGTGGTAGGTTTTCAGATAGCAGATAATCAACAAGAATAATGCACATAATAAAACAATTCGAATGATCTTACCAATCTATACAGTGGGAGGACAGGTGTCACTTTACACTTGCGCCTGATCTCCAGGGCGGAGATCTCTAAACGGCATCAAGAGCCCGAGCCCCTCATCCCTAAAGATGAGGGCCCAGAACTAACTATCCGAAGGAACTCCAAATTACTGACTAAAACATCGGAACTGAAGGACGCTCGGTTTGTTTTGATTATTCAATTTGCATGTTTAGCAACTGCTTGTATGGTAGAAGTTTAAACAATGTCAATGTCGTATTTATATATACTTGTGTTTTTAAACATTTTCAAACTATCATAGATAAAAGCATGTGAGTAATTCTAGCACAAAGTGTCATTGTCGCTCACCGATTTTTATCGTATGTCTACTTACTCTCTAGAGTGTCAATGGGACACGTGACAACAATTCGAATGATCTTACCAATATACACAGTGGGAGGAAAGGTGTCACTTTACACTTACTCGTGATCTCCAGGGCGGATATCTCTAAACGGCCTGAAGGGTCCGGGCCCCTCATACCAAGAGATGAGGGCATAGATCTAACTATCCGAAGGAACTTGAAATTGCTGACTAAAACATTGGAACTGAAGGAAGCTCGGTTTGTTTTGATTATTCAGTTTATATGTTTAACAACTGCTTTGCAGAAGTTTAAAGAATGTCAGTGTCGTATTTATATATACTTGTGTTTTTAAACATTTTCAAACTATCATAGATAAAAGCATGTGAATAATTCTAGCACAAAGTGTCACTGTCGCTCACCGATTTACACACATAGCTATTGCATAAGTAAACTTTCAAAGAGAAAATTGTTTGCGCTTCTGAAACGATATAGAGTACTAATTCTGATTATTCAGTGCCAATAGACTCTTACTGACTGTCTTTCATGTTAATGGCATGTGAATTGTATTGCATCCGAGCGAAATGTTAGTAAATGGAGATGCTATTTGACAACGCCCGCCTGCAACATTTACTTGTTACGCCACATTATTCGAGACATAAATATAATAAATCTCAGTCTACCAAGAAATGAAAATACCCACTTTCTACAATTCTTGAAATTGCTGCGTTTTACAAAATATATTTCCAGAACACTGAAGCGAAGTAATATAATAATGTAATAAATAAAATGAGAAGAATGCTTGACTTGTAACGGAATAAACTTGTTCAGTAGTGGCATCTGAAGGTTGAAGAATGCAGGAACTTATGTAATGCTTTTGGCAGATTTCGGCAAATAAAAGTGTATCTACAGGCGCTTATATTGCTGTTGTTCGATCGAACTTCGTTGTTAAACTCTCAAAATGCGTATACTTTCTTAGGCTTCAAATCGACATTTACAATAGTTTTTTATAAATCAAAATCGAATCAGAAATTACCTTGAAAATGGAATTCTATATAATTACATAGTGGTCATGTCATTTATGTCTTTTTTTGAAAATAATTGTTTTATAAAAAGTAAACTGCCCAAAACTAACTTTTACTTCCCTCGCATACCGAAGGGAAGTATTGTATTCGAGAAAAAATCACCCTCCGAGATTATTTCGAATTCTGACGTTTCAGATCACGAAAATATAGGTTTTTCAATTCCGTCAGTCTGTCTGTCTGTCTGTTGGTGTATTAACTAAAAAGCTACTTGACGGAGAGCAGTCAAATTTGGTAGGTAGTTGACCCTACTGACAGCGAAGAAATGGTAGAATTTTCACTGGAAAATATACAGGGTGGACCGTCTAAACGGAATAAATAGTGAAAAAATTTTTTTTTCGCTCAAATTTAAAATTTCCACGTTTCATGACACGCTAATCCTATTTCGAAAAAAAAAATTTTGAAAAATTTTTTACTACTAAAATAGTTGAAAAAAAATTTTTTTTTGCTCAAATTTAAAATTTCCACGTTTCACGGCATTCTAAGCAAAATTCAAAAAAAAATTTTTTGAATTTTTTTTTTACCATTTTTGAAAATTTTTTTACTACTAAAATAGATGAAAAAAAAATTTTTCTTTCTTCAAATTTAATATTTCCACGTTTCATGGCATTCTAAGCCTGATTAAAAAAAAAAAAAAATTGACAATTTTTTTTACCAACATTTTTGAAATTTTTTTTACCACTAAAATAGATGGAATTTTTTTTTATTTCTTCAAATTTAAAATTTCCACGTTTCGTAGCGTTCTAAATCTATTTAAAAGAAAAATTAGAAATTTTTATTACTATTTTTAAAAAATTTTACCGCTAGATAGAATTTTTTTCTTTGTGCAGATTTAAACTATCCACGTTTCCATGGCATTCTAAAACTATTCAAACAAATTTAAAAACGTTTTTGAAAAATAAAAAAAAATTGAAAACATTTTCAATCTATTTCACTACTATAGAATAGACGAAAAATTTTTTTTTGCTCAAATTTAAAATTTCCACATTTCATGACATTCCAAACCAATTTCGGGAAAAAAATTGCAACATTTTGTTACCAGTTTGGAAAAAAAATTAACACTAGAATAGATGGAAACTTTTTTTTGCTCAAATTTAAAAGTTTCACGTTTCATGACATTCTAAACCTATTTCAGAAAAAAAAATTTGAAAATTTTTTTCACCAACATTTTTCAAAAAGATTTTACTACCAAAATAGATCGATTTTTTTTTATTTGCTCAAATTTAAAATTTTCATGTTTCATAGCATTCTAAACCTATTTAAAAATCACATAATTTTTAACTTTTAAACTTTTTTTTACCACTACTATAGAATATAAGGAAACTTTCCTTTTTGCTCAAATTTAAAATTTTTACGTTTGACATTTTAAACCTATTTCAGAAGAAAAAATTTTAAAAATTTTTTTACCAACATTTTTGAAAAATTTCAAAAAAAATGACATTTTTTAACCGCCACTATACTTCCACTCCATTACGTGAATGTTGGATTGAAAATGTGACAGATGGCAATAATATCTGGCATATGCACCTATTATACTTTTATTGAAAAATGTACAGGGTGGTCATCCCAAGAAATAATTCAGTCATGGTGGACATTTGTAAAGGTTTTTGCGCAAGCCATATGTGGCACCTGCTATTTAGTATTGAACTTTTGCTGTTGAATGAGCAAACTGTATATTTTTTTGACCAAAACTTATCAAGTTTTCTTTGTAATAATAGCAAAAACTATATTCCGATTATTATTCTCAATGTCATTTCGTAATAATTAATTTTTTAGAGTGACCGCCATGCAATAAATAACGAGGGAAGTTCTGTGTAAACACCTTTATCGATTTTTTTTAAGTGATATACTGTACATATTTTATATTCTCTTGGTAGAGCTATCCAACGCAATTTTCGAAGAACAATTAAAAAACAGGCATTTTTTGCCCATTCTGACAAAAGTGCAGAAACAGTGTTTTTCAACTAATTTTTGGTCGCTGAATACGATTATCGCATTAAAATTTATCGACAATGATGGGAACGTGGTCAAATTGGCAGTTTTTTTTACTGTGGGTGACTCTATCCGGTAATCGAATATTGTTTATGGTACATAATATTTTTTCCCTTGTGAGGCAATTTTTTGCGAAAATGAGATCTTTTGTGGTGATAAAAAAGGAAGTGGGCTATGATGTAACTTGCTGGCGTTATACAAATCTTATTATACCGGGTGGCCACGAGTCAATGACCGCCCCAATATCCGGTTGAACCGGAAGTGACATCAACTTTTTTTTCTTAAATGGAATGATTATATTTTTTTATGGTTTCTTATTAAGCATAGATTTCTAAGTGCAACAGTTTTTTTCAAAATGGCCGCGTCAGATGAATGCGATGTAAGAAAATTACTAAGTAGGCTATGGAAATTATTAGTAAGGTTGTAGACTTGTCTGTAAAGAAGAAAATAGTTGTTTGAATTACTGATGGGTATCAGTATTTTCAGTTTTTTTTCAAGAAAACAGAATTTCATTTTCATTTTCATTTCCTTAGGGGTCCTATGGATTTTTTAAAAAATTTTATTAATCAGAAATAATGATTCATAAACTATAATTCTTTCGCCATTAATCATTTCTTAACGATATTCTTCGTAATAATAGAAGTATTTTTAAAAAGTAAGCGCGAACAAATCATTTTAATAAGGTACCTATCTACATTTAAATCCGAAATTGCAGATAGCCAAGAAAATGACAGACATTCGCAACAATTGAATTAGTCTTGACTTACTCACTAATTTTCTGAAGCAAGTGTATTGAAGTTGTTATAAACAAGAGAATTAATATAAAATGGCTGAAAATTATTCAAGACGTGAAAAAGTTGACATGATCATTATTTATGGAGAGACTCGGCGTAATGCAACTAGAGCAAAAAGTCTGTATGGACGGAGATATCCAGAAAGAAGACAACCTCCGGGAAACTATTTCGCCCGGATGGAGCAACAATTTAGAACTGAACCTAATGTAGAAATTGAAGAAAGATTTATTGTGCATGGAGAAACGGAAATTAATGTATTAGCTTTAGTGCATGTTGACCCAACCATTCCAATAAGACAAATTGAACATGAATTACCAGTTTCCAAAGAATCAGCCAGAAAAATTTTAAAGAAAAACGGCTATCGTTCTTATAAATATCAATTGCATCAATTTTTGTATGAGATTGATTATCAACGAAGAATAACCTATTGTAATTGGTTACAGTTACGCCAATTAAGAAATGATAATTTTATCAAAACCATTTTGTTCACTGATGAATCGAGATTTACAAACCTTGAGTTATTTAATCGAAACAACACTCGATATTGGGCAATTGATAATCCTCACGTTATGAGACAGGGGCGGTTTCACGAGCGGTTTGGCTTCAATGTTTGGTTAGGCGTACTGGGCGATCATATCATAGGTCCAATAATTTTTAACGAAACTCTAACTGGACCAAGATATATAGAATTTCTCCAAAATATAATAGTTCCACAGATTAATCAAATTCCCAATACCAATATTGACGAGGTTTACTTCCAACAAGACGGGGCTGGACCACACAATGCTATTATCGTTAGGGACTATTTAAATCAATTATTTCCAGATTGTTGGATTGGGACCCATGGTCCAGTCAGATGGCCTGCAAGGTCGCCTGACTTAACCCCACTCGATTTTTTTTATTTTCGCGCATTTGAAAAATAGAGCCTACATGACTGCTCCAACCACAAGGCAAGATCTGGAAGAAAGAGTTCGATACAAAATTGCACAAATAACACCTCAACAATTACAGAATGTTAAACGTGCAACGATAAGTCTCGCTACTCTGTGTATTAATCATAACGGTGAACAGTTTGAACAATTTTTGTAATGGTTTATTATAATTTAGGTTTTAAATAGTTTCGTTATTCTTGGTAATTTATTCATGGTTGTAACGTTATACTTATTAAAATTATTTCTTGTTTAATTTGTGTTTAAATTTTAAAAATACTTCTATTGTTACGAAGGATATCGTTAAAAAATGTAATGGCGAAAAAATTATAGTTAATGAATCATTATTTCTGTTTAATAAAAGAAATAGCACAATTCCATTAAAAAAAATTCCATAGGACCCCTACGGAAATGAGAATGAAAATGAAATTCCGTTTTTTTTTAAATACTAAAAATACTGGTACCTATCAGTAATTCAAACAACTATTTTCTACTTTACAGACAAGTCTACAACCTTACTAATAATTTCCATAGCCTACTTAGTAATTTTCTTACATCGCATTCATCTGACGCGGCCATTTTGATAAAATTAAAAAATTGTTCGTATCTCACTTATTTTCTGGAATTTTTTATATCTGAAAAAACTGTTGCATTTAGAAATTTATGATTAATGAGAAACCATAAAAAAATATAGTCATGCCATTTAAGAAAAAAAAGTTGTCCGGTTTAACCGGAAGTGATATTTTCATTCCTGTTAGTCTAAAAGTAGCCTATTACTGTCTAATTTATTTGTACCAAAAACCAAAATTTGAAATACAAAAACAACCAAGACATTGGGGGCGTACATTGACTCGTGGCCACCCGGTACAGACTTTAAACAATAAGTATGCAAAGTTATCCTTAATATGCCATTTTCGCCTTGGGAAATAATTTTTTATTTTGTGTCCAAATAATCGAGCTATTATGAGTTAAAATATATAATTATTAAAAATGCTACAACCTGTGTTTTCTGGCCATTTATTTTTGGTCCATAAAAATTCATAACTTACAAAATGGCAACCATTCACAACCGCATACAGACTGCAAAATTTTGCTTTTGCTAATGATCGCGTTTTGATGGTACAATCATGCAGTTCTGACGAATTCATCAATATGTATTTTTTATGGTGAACAATTTTTAAATGACAGTTACGTGCAAAATTGTACCTTTAAACTTTGGTTCGTTAAAAAATAACATATAGGCTCCGTTACCAAAAAAATGAGTTACGCTGTCTAGTCGACCATGCCGTGTCGACTGGTAACAACGTCAGAAAGTTTACGGGCTCTTGGACTATTATAAATAAGTGAGTGATTCGGATGAGAACTATTTAAAAATCGAACAATAAATCGGCGTCGACTTTAAGCCTGCGATTTACGTGCCCAAACAAACAAACCACTTTTACTTTTGTCTGAACACGCCGCGTCGTCAAAGAGAACAATGTGAGGGAACCCCTTTCTGTCGTACTCCTCTTAAGGTGTGGTCTCCAAGCTGTTACACATAAATAATAGGTGACATAATGAAAATATCAGATTTTTTATGTTTGCAAATGGGCGGTTGCTGATGAGAAAGTTGCTCAGTGCGATGTTATTAAATAGCAGATGCTGAATTTGTTGGCGAAATTTGAAAGGATTTTATCACGTACTTTACGACTCATATCCAGAAGGTTTTTATATTGTAATGATTTTACTTCCCTGGCTTATAGAATAGAATAGAATATTTATTTTTCATTTTAGTGTAATATAATTCAATAATTGTAAGGCTTTAATTAAAAAATAAATGCAAATAATCTACAAGAGGCCAAGGCTTGACAGTAGATAGTAGATATCGGCTAGTGGGTAAAAGATATCCTCCGAAACACGGTGTTTTTTAAAACACAAATATAAAGCTCAAACTGTGCAAAAGTCTAAGACTTGCTCGTAAGTGTTTGTTTGATATTTAAACAAGGAAAAACATATATCTTTAGGATTGATAGTGATTTAGGGTGTATAACTTATTTTGAACACATACACGAACACTGTCTAAATGTTATTTGTGGCATTATCTTAATATTTTCTAATTCTTTGGGTCATCCTGTCACTTGTATATTTTTCTTTTTAACCGGTGGTCGGGGAATCTACAAAATATCACGATTAACCAGTATGTTACTGGTAAATAACCTCTACGCCAGTGACTTTTACGTCAAAGGATCAGTTAGAGGTTGCTTTTTTTTAGACAAATAACACAAATAAGCATAAAACTTGAAATTTCTCATTGTTTAGTATTTATCTAAAAGAAATGATTTTTGCTCTATCATACAAACATTTTATAACACCCCTCTTAACGTGCAACGACTGATATGAGTTGAAATTTAAATATCTGATGGTAGGTGTTGGTTTTCTACAAACACTTGTTTCAATTGTACCATTTACTCTTTTAATTAAAACATCTAAAACTGGTAATTCATTTCTAGTTTCCTTTTCTAAAGTAAATTTAATAGAAGGTTTTTTATTATTTAAATGTTCTAAAAAACTATCTAGTAACTCAATACCGCGAGGAAGTCCGTGTGATTCTACAAGTGAGTACAGTTTTCTTCTGATCCACTTGAAGTAACTGAGATAACTATTTGCATTTATAAAGCAAATACCTTAGCTTTCTTGTGATTTATTTTGTGTACGTCCCATTTCAAATTACTATTTAAGGAGATTCCCAAGTACTTATACGTAAGAAGTAGTATAATTTATAATAGTTGGCTTTTTAAAAGGTGCTTGTTTTGAAAAAATATGTACATTATATTATATGGAATAAACTAGCATATCTAAATACAGAGGGCGCCATTCGGTCCGTGACTGTAGAAAAATGTAAAATTCTTTTTCTGAAAATTATTGTCCTACTGAAAGTTTATCAATTTCATGTTTACCTACAACCTCATTTCCAGGCTTATTTCTTAACGTCTCTTAACAATTTTCAATTTTCTTCGAAATTGGTGATAACAAATGCTACAGAAACTGTTTAAACAGAGCGTACCTGAGCATTGAGGCATTTTAAAAACTATTGTAGATATGACAGATAATCAGCAGAAAGAATCTGCAGAGGAGAATCTGCATTGCTCTAGAGTTATAATAATAATAGTCATAATAATAAATGACTTTATTAAACAGAGTTTGTTTACATAGGCGAAGTTCAGGTGACATACCACCTGCTCCTCCACTTAATCCTGACTAACCTAGAATTATAATACTTATATTTAATAGTATATTATACATATTATACTACAAATACATAAGTAAGCCTATAAAGCACGCACGGGTTTAGGGCACGACGAGTGTAGCGAGGAGGGTCCTAAAGGAGTAAGTGCTTTAAAGGCTACATTTACACGTGCAATATACTCTATTTTTTACTATACCTGCACTGCAAAGTAAAAATTCGAAAAATCAATTAATGTGTATTCATTTTATAAGGTAATCTCTGGATTTCATTTTTAATCGGTAACATAGAGACTGTTAGAATTTTTTTGTTTGTTAAATACCTGTGTATTTATTATTGCTTAAAATTGGTTGTTACCTAAGCAACTTTAAAGCATTAGTGCTTTAAAGGCCCGATTTTGCACGCTTTTTAGTTTCAAGAACAGATATTATAATTCAGGCATAATAAAAAAAATATAATACTTGAATGAAAAGGATTCATTATCACACTTCCACTCCACTAAGTTGATGTGAAAATATGTAGACTTTATGAAATTGCCTAAAACAGTGAAATTCACATAGAACAATAAGAAAAATAAATGATAAAATAAGTACAAAATATCAGAAAAAGATGAAGCAGTAATGATGTAAATTAAAAAGTTTGAATGTAATTTTTTTTTAATTAAATTGTAACACCATTCTTTAATTTATATCCCTAGTACTACTAATGGCAACTTATTACAAAGTTTATAAATATTAAAAGAAAAGCTCCGTTCATATATAGTGGTGGAATGTGGCAAAGAAGAAATTAAGTACTTAAATCTAATATTGACATTATGAACATCTGTGCGAAACTTAATTTTATTATACAGATACGGTGGACTGCTAAGAATTATAACTTTATTAAATAATACCAAAGAATGCAACAATCGGATTTCCAACATTGTTAGCCAGTTTATTGTCCTTAATTGGGCAGAAACTCCCCGTTGTCCACGTAAACCACATACGAGGTTAACACAAAAATTCTGAATCAGTTGTATAGGTACGTTGACTCTCAGAATTAGTAAGACATAGACCATAGACTACATCAGCAAAATTGAAATATGACAACACCAGTGCATCACAAATCACGTAGAATTTTTCTGGCTGGAGAATTCAGTATCTGCCTTTGTGCATAAATGAGTTTTAAGTTTGCAAATGCTACTTTTGTTTTATTTGATATGTACTGCTCATAAAAAAACTAAATTATTACGGTATTAATGACAGTATTTTAATGTGGCTTAGCTCGTATCTACTTAATCGCTACCAGTACACTTGTATTGACACTGCAAGTGGGGAAAAAATTTCCTATAAACGCATGCTACTTTCTGGAGTGCCTCAGAGTTCTATACTGGGGCTCTTGCTATTTAATATCTATACTGCAGACCTACCTCTCGTCACAAGGTACTGTTCTATTCATATGTATGCTGACGATGTTCAGCTCTATTTTTCGTTTGATGTTTTGCGATATAAAGACGCAGAAACATGCATCAACTATGACTTAAATGAAATAAAAAACAGGACCGTACGAAACTCACTTGTTCTAAATCCAAACAAAAGTAAAAATATTGTTTTCGGCACTTCAAATAAATTAAAAGTTCTCTCAAACTTTCAACTGTCAGTGGACAATGTAATCATTGAACAAGCTGATAAGGTTAAAAACTTAGGATTGACACTCGATAAGGACTTAAACTTTATTCCTCACATTTCGGAAGTATCCAGAAAATGCTTCTGCTCTTTTAGACAGATTTCAGGTCTGAGAAACATCCTAGGTAGAGATACTAAACTACTGCTATGTGAATCGTTAGTTTTATCGCACATCAATTATTGTGATTATGTTTATGGACCTTTATTAAACGTAACAGAAGCATATAAACTACAAAAAATACAAAACATCTGTGTCAGATTTGTTACCAATAGTTCGTTTTATGAACATGTTACACCTTACATTAGAGAGTTAAATTTACTAAAATTAAATGAACGGCGTTTCGTGCACTTCACCTCCATGTTATACAAAGTGATCACATTGAAAAAACCCGATTATCTATCTAATAAACTTCTCATGAGAAATTCTGTTCACAATCGGAATTTGAGATATACTAACGACCACTTACATACACTACGACCTAAATATGAAATATTTCGTTCATCTTTTACATATATATCAATGTACGTTTACAATAATCTGTCCCAGCAGTACCACTTTATGTCTGAAAATACATTAAAAAAACAACTTAAGACTCTGATTTTAAGCAATGATTTGAATATAAATTTTAATATGTTTTAAAGTATGTGTTTACACTAGGTTTTTATATAATATGTTTTTTTTTAGGTTAGTAGTTTTTACATCAGTGCATACTGTATATTATATAATATAATGTTTTTTTTTTAGGTTAGTAGTTTTTACATCAGTGCATACTGTACTGCTAACCTTTTGTGTCCAATATGTATATTTTACACAATAAACTATTATTATTATTATTATTACTTAGAAAATCTTATATCAGCATCTATTTCAAGTTTTAATTTTTTTGTTGAATTAACACACTCCATTTTGATGTCATTTAATATTGTATTCAAATTATCTTTAATTTTTTTCACGTGTTCTCTTTCTACCAAATTGGATAACCTTAGATTTTAAAGAATTAATACTAAGGCAATGTGTGTCTGACTTTTTTACCAGTGATCATAAATCACGGCTCATTATAACATTTGCCTCTGCTGCGTCGTTAATATCGAATGATAAATATAATTGCGTATCGTCTGCATATAAAGAGACAAACAGTTTCCTATACAGCTCATCAAATTAGAAGTATACATTGTGAAAAGCGGGGGCCCTAGAATGAAACCCTGTGGCACACCTCTCTAGCAGTCTCTAAGTATTACTAATAATAAATATGATTAGTTTTATATAGCGTTTTCTGCTGCCGCGCTTGATTTATAAAGACATTTCTCGCGCATTTTTCCTGATCAGTAACTAACACCACAACACGACTATGATATCTGTAACATATTTTAGAACTGCTTAGCGAAATTCTTTACTAATTTAATTGTAGTAACAGTTATTGTTCCTTAGAAGCGTAAATAAAGTAAGCCATTCCTTACCACATTAAATTTGCGTAATACTGCGAATGGAGTCACTACTTATGTAAGTATATCGATTTATCAGTAAACAAATTCAATTATAATTCCACCTCCATATCTCCAGCACAAATTTGAATGCGATGCCATAAATATCTTTCATCGGTTATCCCTTGTGCATTTATATAAACGGAAATAAGGTCGTAAGGGCAAGAACGATATAATTTCCTGATAAATTTAAATAAATGTCTTTCAGCTTTAAGTCACGTTTAGGCAAAGAATGGATGAATTACTCCAGAATTTAGCTTACTGTGAGATTTTTAGCGTTCAACTGATTTTCAGGTTTCAACCTTTTAGTGTGTAAATATATTGCTTCGTCTGTAAAAGTGGTGGATCGTGTTTTCAAGTTTTGTTTTAGGCACGCTTCTGGAAAATCCAGTTACTGCAACGTTAAGCACAGTAAAGTTGAACAAGCTAACCATTATACTCTTCCACGATTTACTGCACTTTTCATATAATTGTTGCACATTCTATAGGATACTCTTCACAGTCTTTTATACTCTTCGCAAATACAAAGCGAAGAGTATATTGCATACGATCGACATATTTCTAAAACCGGTAATATCGTTCGTAGAGAAAAAACTTCGTTAGCGTTCATGAATAGTATAAAAAATTTGGGCCTATTTTTTGACCATAATTTCAAATTTCAACAACATGTTAATAACCTTATGAAAAGTCCTACTGCGCATTAAAAAAAAATATATTCTTGCCGTCATAGTTTGAATGTAAAATTAAGAACTTTTTTAATCGAATCTCTAGTCTTATCTTTTTTTAAGTATGGCGATATTATATATGGTCCCTGTCTCGACCAAACAAATGCTTTCAGGATTCAAAAGGTGCAAAATCAAATATAAATCTAATACAAGTAGTATTAGATTTATATTTGATTTAAAAAAACAAGATCATGTATCGCATAAGTTAAAAACCCTTGGATGGTTAAATATGGCCACAAGACGCAAATTGCATCTTGCAAATTTTACTCATAAATTGGTACAATCAGCAAATCCCCCATATTATCTAAAAGAACTTTTGATTCCCAGGTCGTCCATTCACGAGCGAAATCTAAGATACACTGAGAATTTAACTATTCCGCATCATTCAACAGCTTTTTTCCAAAAATCCTTTACGTACTCCGCATCAACGTTATATAACTCCATTCCTGTTAATATTAAACAAGTTTCAGTAAACTCGTTTAAATTTCATTACAAACGATTTCTTCAAAACCAGTGAACAAAGAATCAGAAATAAAATATTTTTAAGCCCACCTAATGTAGGCACATTCTTCCCTCGTTATATCAAATTGTGTGTAGTATAATTTCATTCCCATTTATTATCCTTTTTCTTTTGTAATTATTTATTTTCTTAATTTTAATGGTTGAGTATTTGATCAGCCTCTGGGCTGGACTCCGCCATATGTATATTTTCAATAAAGGCACTCTATTATTATTATTATTATTATTATTATTATTATCACTATGTTGGTTTTCGAATTCTGAACAATTTCCAAATTGTCCGTCTTTTTGTCTGTCCGCCCATCAGCTTTCTTGTAAGTACGACAACTTAAGAACGAACAGTCTGATTATATTGAAATATGGACAGTAAGTAGAGGAAGAACATTGTTATTTTTGAACTAAGTCGATCAATACATAAGAAAGTTATTAATAATTTAATTTAAAAAAATGTTTAATTAAACAAACAGTGTCTAAAACTAATATTATTTAAAAACAAGCTAACCATTATCGGTTAGCGGACTTTCTGCACGTTTTATATATAATTATGTAAATAAAAAAAATCTTTGAGTTTCGCAATTAAACAAAAAAGTGCAGTAAATCCGCGAAGAGTATAATGCCTAGCTTGTTTGTAAATAATGTTAGTTTTAGACAGACAGACGGACGGACAGACAGGACGGACATTTTATCACTAACAGAGTTTATCACTAACAGAGTGACATGAAATTTTTATTTCTACGAATGATATTATCGGTTTTAGAAATGTGCCGATCGAACGCAATATACTCTTTGTTTGTATTTGTGAAGAGTATAATAGTCTGGGAGGTAGCGTCAAATTTAATTGCATCATTTCAGCAAAACTCATTTTACTTCCACATCAGCGTGGTGGACGGAAAGTATAGTAATCGTAAAAAAAATCATTTTTTTTTAACTTTTAGTAGGTTTAGAATGTCATGGAATGTCAAGATTTGAAATTTGAGCGAAAAAATGTTATGTCTGAGGTTTACGATTTTTTTCCGCCGAATTCTGTCTTACACCTGCATAGAGATCGTCAGTTATCGGTTGTTCCGCATCGTTCAATATTTCCTTAATACTGTGGAAGTAATTAAACGCACTAGTTAAGTCATGATGATTGAAGTGCCGCGTGCAATAACTCGCTGTTCGCTGAGCGCTCGGAACCCAGGGAAATCTTGAAACATCACCGAAAAATATTTCGGAAAAAGCGTTCATCAAAATAAGACATAAAAAATATGAGCGTATAGCCAATTATTTGTTTCGAGCTAAAAAATAAAAACCAAAATAATTTCACTCTCGAAATCAATGAAAATCAATCGTTTTTGTTTACATGCATTGCCATTACTCAGCCGAATGTGAACAAAAACTATCGATTTTAGGCTTAAACGATTCCCTAGACTCTGTCTTTGCCATATGATTGCAGGAAATGCAGAAAAAAATTCAGTGTTTACAGTTATTTTAATGTAAACAAATAGTCGAAAAATTCCACGTTTTCTGTGTTTCTCAGGAAAAAAGTATCGAGGGAGTTTCAAGTTTTGACAAATGTCGATCTACACTATTGTTATATTACGTTTAAGGATCATTTCTACAAAGTTTCACACAGACCGATGAAAGATTGTGATAGAGCGAGTTGAAAAAAAAGTCGAACGACGCGGAATGAAGTAAACGCGGGGTACGCTTCTATTTAAGGTGGTCCGGTATTCAACCCACATCTGTGACCCAATCAACCAGACAGAAAAGAAATGATAATAGCTTTTAAGAAATTTTTTATTTTTTGTTGATAATTTTCAAGTATGAAAATTTTTTCGTTCGTCGCCGGCACCCCGCAAGCCGTCGGCACCCCTAGGCAGCTGCCTATATTGCCTTATGGATAATCCGGCTCTGGTGCCTACGACTTTTACGTCAAAGGAACTAAGCATGAAAATATAGAAATAATGTATCTTGGTGACGTTTCTGAAACCTAATCTATTTTCTTTCATGACACTTTATTATAAAATCGTGTGTGCTGTATATATTATATACAGACCTTCCAGAATAATAATAATAATAATAATAATAACACGTCTTTATTATTTTTCATCTTAAAAAAAAATACAATCTATTATTGATTTTATAAAATAAACAATGAAAAATAAATGGCGAAGTTAAGCAGTCACAATTCATAAGAAATCATGAACGCTTTTCTTCCACCATATATTCTGTTTGAAGCGTACAGACTCGGTCCCTCCTGTATCTTGAAGGTACACAAGAGAGGCGAAATCTGCACACTTCGAACAGAATCGAAAATAATAATCTATAATAATTTCAACATGAATACAAAAAAAAAGGCAAGCCTGCAAGAATGAGATTTAAAGAAAAATGTTTTCTTTTTCATTATTACAATATTATTCTATACAAAGGGCTACAATAATCCTGTACATTGACGTTCGAGCAAATATGATTTATATATCTTTTTGAACCTAGTAATGCTGTTCCTTTTTAGCTGATTATTCAAACCATTATATATTTTACAAATTTGGTAACTAAATGACCTCTTAAACAGTTCAGTACGGTGCTGGGGTGGAGTTAGAAGACCCTTAAATCTAATATTTAATGTGTGTACATCAGTTCGAAATTTAATTTTTTGATAAAGATATATAGGAGTTTTGTTTAATATAATTCCATGAAAAAGACAAGCTGTGTGATGCAATCTTCTGTTGTACATGTTAAGCCATTTGACCTCCTTGAGTTTATGAGAAATTCTCTGATTTCGGTAAATTCCATAGATGAGTCTAAGACAAGAATTTTGTAATTTCTTGTATAAATACAGTGTATTTATACAAGGGCCATATAAACAGTCTGCATAATTTAATATAGATAAAACCAAAGTTTCACAGAGGAGAACTTTGGTTTTATGTGGGAGGTAATGGCGATTACCGTATATTAATTTTAATATGGAGTAACCTTTTTGTAGCATTTTATTTACATGGGCCTCAAATCTTAAATCACAGTCTAATATAACTCCTAAACTTTTTGCCTTGTCTACTTTTACCAAGGAATCATTACCAATTTTAATATTTGTATGTTCTTTAATATTACTTCGCTGGTTCTTTGGACCAAAAATTATAATATTAGATTTAATGGGATTAATGACAAGACAATGATCATTTGCAATTTTGACAAAATTTTGATCTTCATTAACAAATGAACAGGCGATATCAGCATCAGAGGGCCTGAAAGAATAGTAGAGTTGAGTGTCATCTGCATATAAATGTACTTTGCAGTAATTTAAGTGATTAATAAAATTGCTTGTATATATAGTAAATAGCAATGGACCGAGGATTGACCCTTGGGGAACACCAGATCTTAGGGTTAGGTAATTTGAAATATTATTATTTAATTTTACACGTTGTTCCCGATTTTTTAATTAGGCATTAAATAATTGTATTGCTTCCTCAGAGAGCCCTATGTAGTGTAAAATATTATTAAGTATATCGTAATTTATAGTATCAAATGCCCTACTGAAGTCAAGCAAAATTAAGGTGGTACAAAATCCCTGGTCAGTAGCCGCTATAATATCATCCACTATGTGTAAGAGAGCCGTAGTGCAACTGTGTTTGGGCCTAAATCCTGATTGAACCGACGGTATTAAATTGTACTTTTCTGTATGTTCTCTTAACTGTTGTTCCATTACTCTTTCAATAAGTTTTGACATGGTCCATCTGTGGAATAATTCAATACATATTTATCCTCATTAATATAACAACTATTATGTGGTTCAGTCATCCAGGCTTTTCAACGTAAGATTGCGTGAACACAAGAATTACATTAGGAATAGTGACATTCAGAGATCGAACACGCTTGGGATATGCCCTAGCTTGAAACTTGTGAGGCCACATTGACATCATTGGCATCGCCTGTATTCAAATATTTGACATCTGTGTATATTTATTAGTATCTTCTCTTGAATTATTACCAATATTTTTTTCCAAATTATACATCAAATTATGCTTTAATTGAGCTTCACAATATTTGCTATTACAGATGTAAAACGTTGCATTGTAAATATTCTATTAATTTGGAATTATTGATATTGCAGGTAAATAATTATGCCTCATACATCACAATGGAAATAACAATTACTATTTACGAAAACAGACATTACTAATAATCCCACATTGAGTATGTGTGATTAATGACAATGTGTGCTTTCAAAATATATTCCTATATGATGCTGTAATATTTAAAATGATTGCAATAATATACAATGCACAGTGAGATCCATATGTATGGAATAAATACAATTTAAGCTTAATCATAAACTTACAGGAACAATCCTGAAAAAAGTTGAATTTGGGTTTTAAGCGTTCACACCCTCTGAATTCTGACTACCCTCCGAAAATTTTAAATTAGAAAGGGAGTCGTGCGGCACCTTGTTCGAAAGGGATTTTGATTCTATGTTCAGCAATATAAAGTTTTTCTTTGGTACATTAATTACTGAGAGAATTAATTTTGGAAATGTATAATTTTGTTAATGTCTTGTAAACTCAGTTGAGTTATTTTTTTTGCTGTCATTGGTTTTACAGAAAAGTTGAAACTGATCTGTGGTTCCTATTAAAGTTATACAGGGTGTAATTAGTTTCATGTCATTAAAAAACTGGTGGTAGGGAACGACAAGAGAAACAAAAAAAACCTTATATAACATGGGGTCTAAAGCTCATAGTTTTGAGAAAAAAATAAACAAAAATTTCGCAAATTTTCAATAAAATTTTTTGAGAACTGCTGGAATGTTGAGGTAGGTTTAGATCGTCGCCCGTGTCTGCCTTATACTGTGACTCTCCCTTGTGCAATATTTTAGTTACTGTGGGTATTTCGTTATGTACACACGTCCAACCCGCCGTTCGTTGTTTTTGTTATTTTTGAATTTCGCGTCATTGTGTATTTATAGTTAAGATTTATTTTGTTGACTTACCGTTCAAGTTGTCAAATTCTTGATTACGTACAGACACAACTTACTTGCTCGTTCTTTTTGTATTCCTTTTTGGCTTTTGTACCAAGTTTTTATTTTATTTTTCTTTATTGACAACGTTAGTTGATAGTTTAGTGTTTAGTGTTGAACGAAGTGCGTATGTCCTTAATTCGTCGTACCGAACTGTGTACTGAAGCAGATACAGAGATTTTGAATCATTTAGGTAGGTAGTAAGCTTTTAACCCAGGACACTCATTTATGTTACAAATGTTAATAAACCACATTTAAATTTTCTAAATTATAAACAATCCAATATTTTGTTCCAAGTTAAAAAACACACATGTAAAGAAATGCTCTGTTTAAACCTCTATGGCTATTATTTGCTTGCAATTGTGCACGAAGAGAGAACGAATTATTTACCTCTTTATACAGTTGAGGCGGCCCATCAAAGGCGGTCGATGATCCTTTGACACCGCGTGTGCCGGCGAGCACTTTTTTATGACCATTTAAAAGTTGTATAATTGGGAAGTACAAGTCCATCGACCAAGAAAAGCAGTGGTTCTCAATAGTTGTCTACCATAATATTAAATATGTTAACCCAGATCAGTTTTTTCAAAGTGCCCCTAGAGGGAAAAGTCATAAAAGTTTTTAGTTTGTCTAGTCGGTCCCCATTACCAGTTTTTTTTAATGACATGAAACTGATTACGCCCTGTATAATTATATATGTCAGAGACAATAACCTTGTAGGCGTCTATCGGCATATAATTCACTGAAGTCAAGAAAACATTGTCAGCCAGTACCGATTGCGTTGAAGACTACGACATATATGATCATATGAAACAGGCGACCGACGCCTGGAATACCCTGGAAGAAACCCTCTCCTCAGCGAGCAGAACAAAACTCCTTGAGAGTACCATGAATGATTATTCTAAGTATAAAGTTGGTAGATAAAATGCCAGATCAGGGGACTAGTGGTTGCGGACTGCTAGCTCCTCAAGAAAGTATTACGTGGAATTGTTTGTTCAATAATAAGACCACCAGTCTCTTGAAAATAAGCAACGCGATCATTGAATTCTCGGATGAGATTTTGTATGACCTCAGGGCTCATTTTGTAAATTTCTTCGGTTTTCTTATTTTTTAAATCTGCAATATTGTCTGGTCGATGAACATACACCTTTGTTTTTAAATAGTCCTATAAGAAATAATCAAGATGGATCATATCGGGAGACTGAGGTTGTCATTCAATAGTACCACCTCTTAAGAAAAATATCGTATAAATAATTTCTCACTGTACGTGAATAATGCTCTGGAGGTCCATCTTGTTGGTACCAAATACAACCATCTATTTCATTTGGATAATTGGCATCAGGAAAAGAAGTTTTGATGTGGGCACTAAAAAATTCGTCAAGAAATCTAGAGAAATATCACCGTTAAGTGTGCCTTCAAAAAAATAATGGCCAATAATTTGATCGTTAATTATACTGTTGTTGATGTATTCTTTGACCTATCACGTGTGTTCGATGCCTTGGATTCTGCATTTCTGACAAAAAAAAATAGATAATAAGGGAATAAGAGGAAGCGTAAAATATTGGGTAATATCTTATGTGACAAACAGACTGCTAGTAGTAAACATTGAAAACTCTTTTACGGACCAGTTTGATGTGAATCTTGGCACCCTTCAAGGCAGTGTTTTAGGACCACTATTGTTCCTACTCTATATAAATGATCCATCAAATTATACGTGAATTCGCGATCTTCATGTATGCAGATGAACCACTGTTCTAGTCTCAACAAGGCCAAGTTTTAAGAGAAGGGTAGAAGTAAGTCCACCCTTTCCAATTCTGTGCGCCTCTGATTGAGTTTACCCTTGGTGGATAACATCTGACAATGACCTTAATTAATATCGAATCACGTGCAAAAACTAATCACTGTAGCTCAAAGAGTTCCTGAGATATCAAATAAAATGTCAATTATGGGTGCCCCTTTCAGAGGCCCGTAGCGCCCTTAGGAGGGATTTTCGCCCGTGTTTTTGTGAACTTTCTTCCATATTTCTTGATGTAGAATCACCCCTACAAATTAATGACCGCATACCTGAAACACCCAGTATACATATGGACCGCACTGCATAATCATAATGTTAAAAATTATGCTTTCTGTCTTTTTGTCATACATTACTTAAGTCTGTACTTCTCTGCTCTCTGTTCAATAATTGAGTTGAGTACCTGTTAGTTAATGTATCAAATTAATAAATTAAAATAAATTACTTTTACAAATCAATGCTAGATGTCTATCTCTTAAGCTGAGTCTATTTGGTCCAATAATAAATTTAAAATCATATGCTACACCTCCCACTCTTACAAGAACTACAATGAATTTTAATGCGGGCACAAAATTCCAAGTTTAGATTATTTAAGTATCTGAAACACTTTCTTAACTTCCTGGAGGAAAATTTTGAAGATGAAATATTAAAAACTAACTTAAAGTTAAAAACTTCCTTGTAGGAAATCTCGTAAACAGGATAATTTATATTATTCATTTAGAGAATGGCACAACGTCTCGTATTCTTGAGCGAATTATTCCATTTTCTAATTTATTCATATTGTAATTTAGGATTTATATGTATTATAGAAACTAGACACCTATACACCATACATACACCCATAATCTATAATAATATATCGAATGTGCACTTTCTTTTTCATCTTTAACAGTTTTAATGACACGTTTATTAACATCATTATTAATGTATACGAGTATTCAGGAATAGTGGAAAAGTATTTTGTAAGACAGATGTTGCAATATTTATATTACATGTGATTCATTAAATTTAAAATATATGCAGTCTACAGATTGTGTGAGAATTAATGTCACAAATGGTGTTTTGTTTCGATTTGCGTTAAAGAAGCTTCATAATATTACTAGCAATGAAGTAGCAAATTTTATTCTCTAATAAAGTTTTATGTTTGCAACAATTTGTTGGAGAGTATTCGTAATGCAAAAAGGGTAATATCATAATAATTTATTTGCTTTATTTTAACTTTCAACATGGGAAATGTTTAAGTACTGTCATGCTAGATGTTAGAAAAATATGTAGAATTTAATAGGGGAACTGTAGAAGCTATATGGGGCATGTTATTGGTGGAGTCACTAGTAGTCCAGTCGGTAAAGTAAAAAATACACCAGAAGCCCGAAAAAATGTTATCTGAGATTTTCCTTCAGTAACTGTTAATGGGAGGATTAAACATTACAAAATCACAAAAATCAGATCTGGGCGTGCCGCGCAACCTCCCAAAAAACCACCTCTTCGGTGAAAAAAGTTTTATTTTACTGGTAACTCGTTAATCGTTGAAGATATAAAAAATTGCTCATCATAAAAAAGAAAGCTTGACTAATTGCCTAAAAAGAAAGTCATCTTGTATTTTTAATGCTCGCGAATTTTCGATTATTTGAAATTTTTTGCGCGCGGCCTATAGAAAAAATTGAATTTCTCGAAAACCAAACAAGCTAGGAAGGAAAATCAAGATGGGTTTTAAAGGGGATATAAAATATTCTCTTGTGTTGGCATTTTTGATGGCTATATTTAAGAATATAAGAACAACAATATAATATAGTTATCTCTTGATAATTTGTCCATCTAACTATTCACAGGCCCACAAAAAATAACTGACTTTAATATAAGTTATAAATGCATTATCTTTTATTTCAAGGTAGTACTTCAATGCAGAAAAAGTTAGGAATAAAAATTTTCACATTTACAAATTTACCAGCATGTTGAAGTTAGCCAAAAGAAATCAAAAAATGGCAGCATATTCAACTTTTTTATGACATTTTCATGTAATTTTTTAACCAGTAAATGATTAGAGACAATAGTTATATGATAAATTGAAGACAAAAGATGTTTGGGTCTTTTTTTTATTTTTAGGAAACAGTAAAAAATTGGCCAAAGTTTTGCTCAAAGGCGAGAAAAAAGGAAAATATATAAAGATGACTGTAGATGATAACGAGTGTTTTTAACATGTGGATACGGGTTGGTCGATTTTCAGAGTTGTTTGGTCACTTGGGAGTAGGGGAGTGGAAATATATACATGTACAGCGACGTTCATTTCCAATGTGTTAGAATTTTGCTTGGTTGCAACTTTTATAAATTTTTTTTCCAAAAATGTTCATTTTATATTTTTTTATTGTTGCTTGTCACAAAATGAAATATTAAATCCTCACATTTTGAAATGACTAATTTTATTTAATCTAATTGTTGATATTTCTGTCCATAGTATACGAAATCAAGCATGTTTCATTAATTTCAACAAAGTTCAACATTATACCTGTTAGTAATTATAATAAATAAAAAATGTACCTTTAACACGTTAAGTTAAGCAAAACAGAAGTACTTGCTCACATAGTAGTCATAACAAATTTGAAAACATTCACAGACATGTGTTTCGACATTTATGTCTCGCCAGTGTGGCAATTCTAAAGCTCAAAATAGAGTAATAGATATTCCAGCAAATATCCTTTTTATACAGCAAATTGACAAGCAAAAAAAATCTACCATGAATTATTTAAAGTGTGATTTTGCTTAACATTAACTTGTCATGTACCCCTCACGTCATCTGTTAAAATATAGAATGCATTGTTACTGTTATTTGTTACTCATGTTGTATTATAATTTTTTTCATTTCATATCTGTATATTATCGTCGAGTCCGATACCATTATTTGTCAGGTCTAATGATTACGATTATAATAACTATTTATTTATTGTTCATAGGCAAAACATATGGAAATAAAAAAAATAAGTCTTATAAAATACATTTTTATTTTACTACTGTACACAAATGTAATGATTATGTAATAAGGGACTAGAATGGCAACAAAACATATGAAACTACAATAAATAGGATTAGTACTTGTACCCTCCATGATGATGGTGATGTCCATGATCGTGGAAGTGCCCGCTTCCGCTAAAGTTAATGCCGGAGTGACCGTGTGAACCACCAATAAAGGAGCCTCCTCCCAATCCAACTGCTCCAAAACCACCTGAGTAGCCTCCGTGGCTAGCGCTGACACCGATATGAGCGTCAGTATGTACTCCGATTACTTCTGGGACGTTAACTTCAACTCTTGTTGGTACTGATACTGGATATGGCTTAGGAATGACTACTGGATAAGGCTTTGGCACATTTACGTGAACAGGGGTTGGGACTTTGACGAACTCCTTTACTTTCACTGGGACGGGGTATGGGCGTGGCACAGTCACATGATATGGTCTGGGTACTACTACTTTGACGGGATGAGGGACTTCCACGCGTACCGGACGAGGCACTTCAACTGGCCTTGGGACGGGTACTGGCACAGGTACGGGACGGTCGACTGGCACATGATAGGGTTGTGGCACGGGAATCCCAACAGATTGTGTTTGCTGGGAGTAGGTTGTGTGGCCATGAACAGTTCCTCCACCATGACCTACAGCTCCAATTCCACCTCCGTATCCAATTCCTCCCCCAAATCCACCTCCATATCCAATTCCTCCCCCAAGTCCAACTCCGTGTCCGATTCCAATTCCGTGTCCGATTCCAATTCCTGATATAGCCGGTGCTGAAGAGTAAGCTCCTAATCCTATGGGAGCGCCTACAGATATGCCTGAGCTAAGTCCATGTCCTCCGAGAGCTATTCCTGGGCCTATTCCGTGTCCAATATCGAGTCCGTGTCCAATTCCGGAACTAAGGCCGATGTTAATACCGCTGTGTCCGCCGTCGACATGGACAGGTCCAGACCCGTATCCCACGCCAAAAGATGAGGAAGAAATCGGTGGGGTCAAGTCCGTGCTAACACCTCCTTCTAATACTCCACAATTTGCTACATTAGCAAAGGCTAGTATTGCAGGGAGGACCTGGAACAAGCGAAAAATATGTTATTTCAAAAATATGTATTTTAAGAGAAAAACTGATAACAACATTACTATGAAGATTCTCCTCATAATATGTTTATAAGTTCAAATATAATACTGGTTTTTACGTTCTTGCTTACCAAGAATAATCTCATGATGCGTGTGATGTAAACCAAGAGATGAAATGATATCGTTTAAAAGAAATGGTGTAGTATTTATACAGAACCACACCTCGAGCGACAAAATTTTACTTTCACGATACAAATAATAGCCCACACATCGGGCGGATTGCCTACCGATTTGCATAATTTCAAATTAATTGAAGATGATTCTTAGGCAGTAACTGGGTTAGAAATGTTTTTTAATTAGGCAAACTAGTTCTAGTGTAGTAGAATGTTTGAAAAAACATCAATATTGTTGGTTAACGGAATGCAGGAACATAAATAATAATCAGCATTTCTTTTTACTTTCGTTTTCATCGGAGAATTTCTTCGAGTATGTCTGGGACGTTATATGCTCACCGTTACGCAATCACAAGTATTAAACAATTGCAGCAATAATAATAATGGGATTAAAGGGATCAATGCAATCCCTTGTTAAGGAAAATATGTATTATTAGTCGCAAAGATTAGATTTTATTATTGAAATGGAAATTGTAAGTTGTAATTAATTAACAGAAATATAACGGCCTAACCGAATAAAAAAATAATAGAGTAATAATAAATCGTCTCTAATAGAGAAAATAAATACAATTTCTTTAATCTAAAAGGCTGAGTTCAGCTCAGCAGTTATTTTACTACTTATACCCTTAAAACGCAAATAGAAAGAAATGCTTGTATTAAGTTAGATACCTATATAAAACTAGTAGAAATTATTCAATGAAATAGTAATAACAGCAATAATGCAAATTGACTAATGATACTTAACAAAGAAAGCTGCATAGTATATAGACCGGGCTCCCATGACAAAAAAAGGTGCCCCATCGATCAGTACAAACTTAAAAGATGAAAATGGTTGCAAATATTATGTTACGCTCGCCAGACCATACCAAAAATTGTTAATTGTTATTTTTTATGAGTTTTTGAATTTGCCTAAAAATAAATGGTTCTGCATTTCAAAATGTCTCAATTTGTGGTAAATAATTAATCATTTTAAAAAAAATTAGTCCCTCTGACAATTTTTGTTAATTAACGTGACAGACTAAATTTTTTATAAAGCATTTTTATTAAATGAAAGCACACTTAATAACACCTCTTGATTGTATTGAAACATATTCTTTATAGGATTTTGCAAACAGCAGAAAAAATAAGTATCTATGAGAACTAAAGGAAAACTATGTGTAAAATTATTATTAATGAAATACTTGCATTCTTTCGATAACCTGAATTCTGGTTATGCTAGCAAATTAAAATCCTGAAATGAATTTTTCTAATTTTTAACACTAGCATCCCCTACGGCCATGCAGATTAAACTAGTATCTACATAACCCCCTACGTTCATGAAGATTCAGTTAAAAGTGAGAACAAAGGCCTAAAACGAATTTATTTATCTATCTTGTCTTAAAAATTCTTCATTCTAATCGATTACATTTTCATGAAATCTATCATATGTTTCTTGGAAATGTTTAGCCTTTGAAACGTTTTTCGCCCTTATTCTGGAGCTCATCAGAAAGACATAAAGCCACTTATAAAGATGTCTCATGCAAAACCAAGACAATTTCTATGAATAAGTATGAAATAATTATATTTGACATTGACAGATACTAGTTTAATCTACATGGCCGTAGGGGACTGTGTGGATGCTAGTGTTAGAATGAGAATTTTCCAATAAGAAATTAGACAAATTCATTTTAGAATTTGAATTTATAGGGTTTACGAAGTCAATTGAAACTGGTCAGTGTTAAAGCACAGGACTGTGCGCACTTAACTTGATATTTTGTCCTATGTATTTAACAATGCTATCGAGAATCGAATAGTAGTTGAAACTGTGCAGGCAAAGTGCAAAGATAATAAAACGGACTGGTCCACTAGGATAAAAACCCGAAAATCGTTTTCATCATTTTTCCAGTGCAGTGCAGAAATACCTATTATAATATCAAGTATGGTTCAGTTTATACTTATTGTTCATATTTATAAATATTTATTACTATATAAATGGTAAGATATTTTATTATTTACTAATTTACCATGGCTTTCTGGAGGCCATTTGAAACAGAGGATAATATAATAACGCCCGAAAATCCCGAAATAGTTGAATCGGTTATTGTCGAAGAAGCCGAAATAAATTTAGAGTTTAAAAATCAAGATTTACACGTACAAAGTCAACGCATTATTTTAAATATATATGAACGTTTAAAAAGCGAAAATCGTGAACAATGTGAGAAAGAAATAATAGAACGTATTAACGAATTAACTAAAATATCAAAATCAACAATTTATCACGTAATTAAAAAACGTGATGTTATATGTTATAAATAGGAAACGCAAAAATACGAAATTAAAAAATATTGATGATGCTACCAAAAATGTAATACGGCGTATAATTTATAATATGTATGAAGAAAATATAGTTCCTACGTTAAAAATGATTCGAGAAAAATTAAGCGATTATCCTGATTATAATTATAGTTCTTTAGATACACTACGAAATGTTTTATTAGAATGCGGTTTTAAACATAAAAAACTTGACAGTCGTATGGTAATTATGGAATCACGACGTATAGTAGCACTTCGGGTAGATTATTTGGAAAAAATCAGAGAATATCGTAAACTAAACAGGCATACAGTGTATCTAGACGAGACGTGGTTTGACACTCATGACGTTGTTCAGTATGGTTGGGTAGACGGTTCAAATAATTTTGATTTATATACTCCGTGTTATCATACTTCATGCGGGAAGTGAAAACTGATTTGTACCTAATGCGTTGCTCTTGTCAGCCAAAAAATATCGTAGTCTTCTGCAGACTATCACAAAGATATGACAGCCGCTCTATTCGATCATTGTATTAGATAATGCTTCTTGTCATTCGCGAATATTAAATAAAATACCAAATACCAGTACAAGAAAGGAAAACCATTTAAAAGTTCATGAGAGAAAAAAATATGGAAATTCCTGTAATTTTGTTTTTATTTGTTTTATCAATACAAATATTTATTTTTTTTTGCACAAATTCTTTGCTTTGGTTAAGAAACTTAAATTTTATTTTTTAGTGTATAACACCCTTGCCCCTCGCTAATCTAACCTGTGTCATTCCCTCATCCTGGAAAGGATATGTTCATACCTTCTTGTTGGTCCTTGCTGAGCAATAACATATTTCAATATAGTATGGGATAACTTTAAAACTAAACCTAATAAATTTAAATATTTAGACTTTATATCTAAAACTGATATAATACTTCAAAAATATGTTATTGGCGAAATGACCAAAAATAGCCTACCTAATAAACAAAAAATAATAAAAATTAATACAATTTTCAAAAAATTATAACATTTTCTTATGACAAGCATTTCTATTTACCTCCGCCCATGTATAACAAAGAGTTGCCGACTGTTTTTGCCGGCTTTTGGTTTTTATACGGTTTCAAATTCTGCTCGTATAAAGTATACTAGCATAACCAGAATTCAGGAAAGAATGAAAAGATTTCATTAATAATTTTACACATAGTTTTCCTTTAGTTCTCATAGATAGTTATTTTTTTCTGCTGTTTGCAAAATCCTGTAAAGAATAAGTTTCAATACAATCATAAGCAAACAAATAATAATTCACTTTTAAACCTCTTTGATTTTTGTTTTGAAATGAAGCTTAACATCTCTCCTATCTGTTACAACTGGTCTGTCTGAAAATTTTTGTAAATAAATGTGACAGACTTAATTCAATATAAAGCATTTTTTTTAAGAAAGTACACTTCATAACACCTCCTTGATTATTATTCTAAAATAAGGTTTAACATCTCTCCTATCTATTACAACTGATCTGTCTGACAAGTTTTGTTAATTAATTTGTCAGACTCAATATTTTATACCTAATTTTTTATGAAATTACACAATGAGAAATCTTTGATTTTTGTTTTAAAATTAAGTTTCAGACCTCTTCTACCTATTACAACTTGTCTGTCAGGACATTTTTGCTAATTAATTCCCATAATATTTTGATTTAATAGTTAATGATTTTAATAAAAGTACATTTCATAGCACTTTACTTATATATAACACATTTTTAAATTAAAAAACTATGGTCGCGGCACTTTAAGAATTAAGTCTGTCGTATTGAAAAGCATTTTCCCCTGATAGACCAATTGTTATGCACAAAAGGGACCTCAAACTTAATTAGAGAAAAATATGAAGGTAATGTTTTGACGCGGCCATTGTAAAAGTTTATTTAAAAAAAAAAACGTTGTCGCGGCGCTTAAAAATTAAGTCTGTCATAGTAAAAAACATCTTTTCGATAAATAACGTATTTAAACATATAAAGGGAATCTACAATATTAATTTAGAATTAAAAAAAAAGTTCTTAGTAACGGTCATAGCACATTTTTTTGTTACAAATAAGCAAACGGAAACATTTACATACATAAGTACATAAGTATATCCTTCGGTATGCAGTATACATAATATATCCTTTAATTTTAATTTCACAGATATATCACGTGCATTGTTGGTTCAATAAATGTTTTTAATAATTTTATACCTAAAGATATTTATTATGAAGATGTTTCAAGTAATTTTCAAGTAAGTGATAACTTGATCTAGCGTTGTACGAGAGAAAGAATATAGTACTGTATTGTGGCATCGTCAAAATATGAGTAGGAACTTGTATTTACACTGTGGATATTTCTTCGAGTTATATGATTTTAGATTATATTTCTAGATATTTTCAAGATGAAACCATCCAAGTTGACGTTTTTGACAAACATGTTAAAATTATTTTGCTCCAAGAATATACCTGAACTTCCCGTAAATTATTTAATCTACTCTTATCCAGACATAAAGAATACATAGAATACATAACATTAAAAATAGCCTCCACCAGTCCCACTCCATTATTAAAGGGACTGATGAAATTAAATTGAGAAATTCACTTGAAATTTGGTACACTTATGTATTGTAATAACATCTGATTGAGATTATTTCGTTGAAGGGGCGGAGGGGTGTGTATTGTGTAAATTGATGAAAATAAGTAGCGCAAGCTAATAAGAATTCAGAAACTTTTTTGTCTTATACGCTACAAACCAACCAACGCCTCAAATTTTTATATGACATGCCCCAAATATTATAAACATTCTATGTTCATTTATTTCCACATTCTAGAGTGCAAATGTAGTAAAAATATTTTCCTTTAAAGAGACTAGGATGAAAAATCTGGATGTTGAAGTAGTGATTCCTTAGGCAGTGGTTTTTTTTATTGTAAAGTAATGTACCTAAAAAAAATATGTTTAAAAATTGGATACTAAAATCCACACACATCTGTAAATATTGCCATAATGTAACCACGTTTTAAAAAAAAGTACATTCTATTCTGGGTTAGGAACATTTATTGACTTTCAATAATAAATTCACGTAAGACTGGTGTTGGACGTAAAGCGCTCTTAGTACGAGTAAGTATAAAATTACATTTAACACTGGCAACAATTGTAACAGTAACAGTGTGCAGAAAAAAAACTTTTTAATCAACTGTTTGTAGGATCTGAAATAATCGCTGAGAATTATCAGCAGTGTTCGGGCTTTGTAAAAAATATTCAGTTGCTGAAACATTAATGAACTTTTTTGTGATTTCTCAAACAAAAGTATCCGGCAAGCGCTCCATTTCGTCACCATTTTCATTGTAAAATACACTTTGAAAACTTTAATTAAAGCAGAGTTTGCACAATACTGCACAGAGAATTCATTATTTTGACGTCGACAACAAAATATTAACTGGGCGCTGTTCATAAGGCGTACAAAAGTTTCTCTACTCTTTTTTATCTCGCTTCGGCGTTGCTGAATTATATTTAGGAATCTTATTATAATTTGATAGGTTTTCGGTAGCCTTACGGCGTGGCCATAGATAATTATTATCGTGTCACCTACACAAAGCGAAAGTAATATTTCAAGCTTGCCAAAAGTTATCTCGATGAAAGAAGTAGCCCGCAGACGATTCATTGACTCGGAAGGTCGGGAAGGTCTAGGTCTTTATAAAAGTATTTTCTCTTCAATGCCGATAAAAGTAATCCAGAACAGGTTTATGCAGGAAGTGACATTTGGTTTATATCAACCACGGAAAAACATTCTCTCTTATAATAAATGTACAGGGTGTCATTTGAATATTTACTACTTAAATTATAAGTTTTTCAATTCCGTCAGTCTGTCTGCCTGTCTGTCTGTTGGTGCATTAACTAAAAAACTACTTGACGGAGAGCAGTCAAATTTGGTAGGCAGTTGACCCTACTGACAGCGAAAAAATGGTAAAATTTCAGAAAAGAAAAAAAATTGAAAATTTTTGAAAAATTCTTTACTACTAAAATAGATGAAAAAAATGTTTTTCTTTATTCAAATTTAAAATTTCCACGTTTCATGGCATTCTAAGCCTGATTCCAATAAAATAAATTTTTTACCAACATTTTTGAAATTTTTTTTACCACTTTCTTCAAATTTAAAATTTCGACGTTTCATAGCGTTCTAAATAGATTTAAAAGAAAAATTAGATTTTTTTTAACTATTTTTAAAAAATTTTACCACTAAGATAGAATTTTTTTTTCTTTGTTCAGATTTAAACTATCCACGTTTCCATGGCATTCTAAAACTATTCAAACAAATTTAAAAAAGTGTTTGAAAAATAAAAAAAAAATTGAAAACATTTTTAATCTGTTCATCACTACTACAGAATAGACGAAATTTTTTTGTTTGCTCAAATTTAAAATTTCCACGTTTCATGATATTCCAAACCAGTTTCGGAAAAAAAATGTTTGCAACATTTTACCAGTTTGGAAAAAAATTTAACATTAGAATAGATGGAAACTTTTTGTTGCTTAAATTTAAAAGTTTCACGTTTCATGACATTCTAAACCTATTTCAGAAAAAAAATTTTGAAAATTTTTTTCACCAACATTTTTCAAAAAATATTTTTTTTTTAATTAGGTTAATTATTGTAAAGTTTGTACAAAAAAACTAATTTAGCTACTTTTCCGGTCCCTAGACAATTTCAAACCTTAGAATGAATTAAACCAAATGTTGAAAATATTCTCTCAACCGAGGCTGAACTAGCCGCAGCAGAAAATAATTGCTTGATAGTAGGGAATAATTTGTCAATAATATCAATATTCCTTTGGGATTTCCACCAGTCCAAGGGTTTTGTGTTTTTAAGAATTTCTTCGCGAATCATAATATCGGTAAATGGCTCAGATTTTGCCAGAAATTTAATAGTCAGTGGCAGTAAACCACTTTCGGGATATAATTCATTAGCGGCTTCTAAACCACGATTCTTTTCGCTTTCTGTTAATTTATGCTTTGTTTTCGTAGGATCTAGAATGAAGGCTAGCAAATGGTATATTTATTATTATATTATATTACTGAGCTGAACTTTTAAAGAAAGTTTGCTCGAAATACCTATACGTCGCGATATTTCTACCTGCTTCGGCTCAATATCTGGCGATCTGTCAGTCGATTTCTCTCATAACCAGTTATATAATCAGCAAATTCAAACATCACAGCCTGGTTCAGGGGTTTTTCGTAGTTTTGTCAAATTATTTATTACACAGCAATTTTCTCCACAACTCTATAATAGGTAGTTTGTAGAATATACCTATTTATTTATCGTTTAAACTTTACTTCAATTATGCTGCATTCTTTATTTTTGACAATTGGACTAATTGCATTTTTGCGTTGAAGTTGTAAGGTTTGTACAGCATTAGTAAACAATAATATTTACTAATTTTAGTATGAAAAGAATAATCATAGAGCAATATAAGAGGGCACAAGAACATAGCTTTTGTCCTTGTTGATCATTTTTGTCTGGTTAAATTTTTCTTATTCGGCTTTAAAAGTACGTAAATTAATTTTGCATACATGTATTTGTTTGTCCCAGGTGTTTTCACAATGCTAATGAATCAAACTTTTATTTTCATTGAAACATATTGAAATATATTAATATTATAAATGGAAGGTTTACTTCGAATAATTATCATATTGGGCAATCGTATAGGAAACCAAACAACATCTGTATTTTCACCTTATATGCAAATAATCGTCTTCAGTAAGCAGACAAAATATTTTTATATGGAATTCTTGATTGTCTGCTGTGCTTATTTCGTTATTCTTTAAACACCGTTTAGAGTTTTTATTATGTTAGTAAAATGCAGTGATTTAAATTCTTTATAAAGTCTACAATAATAATTAACGTTTTTAAGGATTTTTCTTTTTACTTTCCAATATACGAAGTACAGGGAAAGTATTGTGATAATGCAAAATTTGGTTTTGAATCTTGGACGCATTTACATATTTTCAGGCCTCCTAAATCCAAACTGTGTGTTTTATAAATGTCTGCCTGTCACCTGTTTGTGATTGCTCTAAAAGCCAATCTTCCAAAATTGAAAAAAGTAGAAAAATATGCTTCTTTTCTGTAGTAATTCTAATGATTTTAATCAAATTTAATACATGTAGACTTCCTTAACATCTGCATGAGAGGGCGTTGCTTCTGAAAAAAAAAACAGGGAGGAAGTCTGTGGAGGGAGGGGTTTAAGATATTGAATAAATTTCTCCTCCAATGCAACTCAGGGATTTTGATTTTACTTTATATTTTCTCTTAATAATGTGGTACTAATAGGGAATTTTCTAATTTATTTTAGTTTATTTGTACATCATCCAGTAGTACAATACCGTTTATAGGATGGGAATCTAAACTAATTTTACTTAACCTAACCTCAGTGGAAATTATGGAAGAGTTCAGATTATTTATAATACAATAAATAAAATTTTCGGTTGTTAAAATTTCCCCTCCAAAGGGAATTGCGGAATTCCATAACAATAAGAGACTTGGAAGGCATTCACTGCTGCTGTTATTAGTAGATTTTCGCCAAACTCGCGGATATCACTGTGGCCTATCCAGCAACCGAACGCACTATGTCACTGATCTATTCTATATGGATAATCTTAAAATGCATGCCTACGAAGAACGCGAACTTCAAATGCTCTAAAGTCTCTAAGGGTAGCCCATGAGTTCATGCAGGTCTTTGGTATGGAGTTCAAATTAGATAAGTGCGCGGTTGTCTATCTTAAGTGAGGACGATGCGGAGAGTCCTAAGAGATTTGGATGCTGGGGAGACCTGCATACATACCTGGATGTGCAGCCAGTAAAAGAATCTCTCTGAGGTATGTATAGATGCCTATTCTTGAAGATTTCGTCGTCTTAACTTTCCGGTAACAAGCAGCAGACACCTTGTCTGCTGCTAATATGCTTGTCGTTCCTAGTCTGCTCTATTCCTTTTGGGTAGTCAAATAGGTTGCAGATGAGCTGCGCCAATTAGACAGAGGTATCCGCAAGATAATACATATCCGTAGGAATGTCCGTCCTCGTGTTTACCTCCCTCATCGAGGGCTTGGAGTGTATCATAACAGAATAGCAGTGAGTATGGTATGTAACATCCTTAGGAAACTAATTGTATATTTTAGTTACATCTTTTAATTCTTGAAGAATATCAGTTTACGATTTTTTGTTTATGAGTTATATTTTTATTGATTTCCACAATCCGAATAATTTAACTGAAAAAATACATATGCAGCATTTTCTTTATAATATCTATTATCATTCTAAAACTGTCTTTTTTAAGTTATTGATGTTCTGTATTCGAGACAATTGCAGACGTTATAATAATGAACTCATCCAAATTATAGAATAAATTTTGAATACCAGTACCTATTATATTCGTAAACCCGCTTTTTCAACGTTCCAGTCTTATCTTTGTAATACGTTTCCGATGCTTTCGATTTATGGGCCATAAATCAGATTTATACAATGTAACAATTTGTGTTATCGAACGGCAGTCATATGTTGTATTCCTTCGTAGCAATTTATCATAAAGTATTAGGGTAGGGTATTAGTTACTTCATTGATTCTGTTAAAGTGTTATTTTTTTCTCATTCATTTAACTTTACCAATTTTTTCTCGAGCTAGAAAAAAGAAAATATCTAAAAATTATCACCATCTTTAGGTGTCTGTCGGTCTGTCTGTCTGTCCATCTGTAACTTTTTTTCTTTGTCCGCACGTTTTCTCTGGAACGGTTTAAGATATTGACTGAAATTTTGTACACGTATGTATTATAACGAGGTCTGGAACTGGATTGGCTTTTGAACATATCCGGTAAAGGGTTGGTGAATAAATAGGGACAAAAATGAGTAAAGCAAGCTGGAAATATAGTACAGAAACTTGATTCAGTGTGTATACTAGAAGTGAAGGCCCCAGATTTTTTTTTATTGTATTTTCCATCTCCCCTACCACCCCCACTCCATTATTAAAGGGGTTGATAATTAGACTATATTTTGTGATTATTCCGGTGAAAAGTGAGGGGGTAAGTAGAGGTAACTAGGGAAAAATAAGTAAAGTAAGCTGGTAAGAGTGCAGAAACATGGATTTGGTGTAAATACTAGAAGCCAAAGTCTCGTTTTTTCTAAACATTTTTCAATCCCTCCACCACCTCCACACCATTATTAAAGGGGCTGATAAAATTATATTGAGATATTCAAGTGTTTAGTGCACTTATGTACTAAGTATAACGATATCTGAAACTAGATTGTATTTTGAAGTGATTCCGTTGAAGGGGGGGGGGGATAAGTAAAATTATATCTGATTCTGTCATTATGAACTTAAAAAACTATCATCAAAATGAATAATATAATTACTGCTTTCTTTGTCTTTTTTCCCATTTTTTGAAAGGAAATTTTCAATATTCAGTGCTCCAGAAAAATATTAGCTTTAAAAATCCACAAGTACATTTTTTGAGATTTAAAGAGATATTTACTAAGAAGCACGCAAATCGCACTATCACCTCTATATTTCCACCCCCCCGCACGTGACTTAAATAATTTTTTCCTATAAAGAATATTTTATTATTTATACAGCTCCAAAGTTTTAATCAACTGTGCATTAATTTAACAATCCAGCAAATTTTTTACTTTATTTCCTGTGCTATAATTATTTTTAATAAAGTAAATATGAATAGCTCACAGAAAAAAGCGATCCACAGTTTGGTGTTAGGGTTCGACAAATCACCCCAGCGACATTGATTGATAATTTTGGTTTGGAGAATTCAAATAAATCGGCATTATAGTCAAGCAAATGAATCGTTTTTGTCTGGAGATAATCAAGGCATTATTGATGATTTTTTAGGAGGGCGGTTGATGATGTGCTTAATTAAAATTTAAATTGTTTCAACGACAGAGCAGATTTAAAGGAAGGGAATGGTGACCTGAATTTGTAATGGTATTTTAATGTTAGAGAATTCAACAGAGTTTATTTAGGGGGAAAATAAAAACCTGAGTATCCCTGACGTCTTTAAATATTGGAAACGATAATTACCTCTCAAAGGACATTGATATGCATAGTTTTGTAACAGAAAAATTATGATTTCATACCTTTTGGACTAACACCAGGATTATATATCTGAGTTTTGAACTTCTAAAGCCTATTGCATTTTTTAAATAAACAGTTTAGTTTTTTTGAACATCGTTTTCTTAGGTAAAAAGGTGAATATCTCCGGATGTAGAGATCCAATGGGGACAGACAAAAAACCAAAATCTTCGTAAATAAAATTTTAACAAATCTGTTTGGGCTATTTTAACGTACATAAATTGAATAAACTGGCTAAAAAGCGTTTTTCTTCATTTTAACGCCCAGGAATGTTAAGAGTTCCCATCGGCATCAAACTTTCAGAATATATAAATAGTATAAATAAAAATAAACTAAAAGTCGATTTATGGGAAAATTAAAAATATTTTTAGAAAGAACATACATTTTCACGTAAAAGATGCATCTACAAAAATTTCGTCTAATACCACGGATTTTCCATAAAAAATTAGTGAAGTTGAGATACCTATTGGATGAAGCGTGGCGCAAGGTTGCCCGTGTGTTTTGCAGCACTTGGCGCGCGAAAAACCCTTTGCTTGGACAAACAAAATTTACACAAATTAAAGAACTAATGAATAATCTTTAAGTCTCTTTCTTATACATATAGTTGTATATTAATCCAATGCTAATATATTGTAGCTAATCATCAACATATATATAATATGTATTATATTTTGAGAATGACCTCATTTTAATGTGTCAGTTTGAACCTCATTAAGCTACATTTGCTGAAGTTAATGTAGTATAAACACTATTTCTGAAATTATTATAATTTCGTAATTTCAGAGTTTGTCGAACAAATATACAGATTCAGCAAATTTAGTTTAAGGTACGTAAACTTGTTTCTGCGCTGATAAACCACGCCTTGTCGTAGAACAATGCAGGGCATTGGTATAAAACAATAGCGCCATCGCTTGACCGCGTCGAGTTGAGAACAGCGCACCCATTCTGCTTTTAATAGCGTAGCTGTTTAGACGTGTGGGAATAAAATAAATTAATCTTAATTTCGTTATTAAAATGCCGTGTGTTTATACAACTGCAGAAAAAGTGCAAATTGTGAAGTGGTACTTCGGGGGCCATTCCACTGAAGACGCAATAAATTTATTTACTGTGGCATATCAAGACAGACCAATCCCCTCAGCTAGCATAATTTCATACATTATTAAACAATTTGGGAATTTCGGGTGTGTCGTGAATTATTGTTAAAAATGTCAACCCGAACACCGTCATCAATAAATGAGCGAAAAACGTGAAATACGCGAAACTAATGTTTGTGTACTTGTTGAAACTAGTGAACCTTGTTCTAGCAGGCAAATTGCTGATGAAGTTGACATGAAGGAAAAAAACTGTAAGAAATATTTTGAAAAGAAATGGGTACAGTTGTTTTAAAGTTCAAACAACGCAAGAAATATTTCCCGAGGACAATTTCAAACGGATGGAATTTTGTGAAATCATGATAAATAAAGTGAACGAGAATGAAAACTTCTTAAAGAATATATTGTTTACAGGTGAATCATCGTTTTCATTACATAGGAAACACAATCCAACCGTAGTACGATATTGGTCTCGAAAAAATAAACATTTGACTGTAGCTGTGCGAACTCAGTATCCTCAAAAATTGAACGTTTGGGCGGGAATCTTAGACAATCATATCATAGGCCCACTGCTAATCGATGGCAATTTAAATGGCAATAAATATTTAGAGCTTTTACAAAACCAAATAATTCCTGCAGTTCAAAATCTTCCTGTCAACTTTGACGACATTTGGTTTCAACAAGACGGCTGCCCAAGTCACAATACCTTAACTGTTATTAATTCTCTGGAAAGAACATTTCCCAATCGTTTAATAGCTACGAGGGGAATGATAAAATGGCCCCCCAGGTTGCCTGATCTAGCACCCCACAATTTCTTTCTCTGGGGCTTTTTAAAGGAAACCGCGTACAAACATGCGTTTGAACGAGCCAATAATTTAGTGGAATTACGGGCAAAATTTATCCAAATCAACTCAGTAATATGAGAGGTTCATTGTATAATCAGTTTGGCTATTGTTTGGCACAAGAAGGTGGGTTTGTTTGAATCCTTACTTCATTAATTTATTGTTTGACAATTATTAGTTGATTTTAATTTCTGAGGGTTATTTAAGTTTATTTTAATGTTCAATTTTTGTAAGTTAATAAGAATAATTTATTTTTTGATTATTATTAGTTGATTTTAGTTTCCGAGTTATTTAATTTTATTTTAAAGTTCTATTTTCGTTTCGGTTTTAATATGAATTATTATTTTATTCCCATAGCATTTACGGCTAAAAAAGAAACTGCAGAAATGCTTTCAATAGAATAAATTAATTGTCAAAAATGTGACAAATAACTTCTTCGCTTTTGACGAAGAGATATTGTCTCGTTTCGTGTTAGAAATTATTACCTACGTCCGCACCCATCCTTAGTTCATGCCGTACTAAATTCCATTCATTGTGTGCCTCTGCTTTCACGATTTATGAAACTAGCGGGGCGTGGTCAATTACATCGTTATGCCTATACCCTAAACTGCATTTTCCGAATCTGTATATATATACATGCTATCGGAACTCAGAAAAAAAATTATTTTGATACATAAAACAAATCATTTACAAAGTAAAAGGAACCTTTTCAAATATTCAAATGTGTGATAGTGTTTCGACTATCATCACAGACTTGGCGCCACGGAATAAATAGTTTTCTGTAATTAAATTATGGGTTTCTAAGAAAGCGGATCGAGCCTTTGTTCGGTTGTTCCAGATACCTGTACGAGAAGGTTATGGAAGGGGGTGCACCCTTTCAGGAATTTTCTAGAGGCATCTTGTGGTGTATATAAGGCGACTGATTCACGCGGGAAAGTAGTTTTTTAAATGAGTTTGAGTTCAGAGAAATTTAGATACGTGAATAGTACAGTGAAATATCAAATAATAAATGTTGTTTAAGGTTATGTTCATACTAAACGTTGGAAACCCGCAACGGTATTTTACCTTCCACCACAATGCACAAATGCCTCCCATTTACATAATTTGGTAAAATCGCAACTCTATCGATATTAATATTGATACATTTAATTGCAGCTTTTGTGCTCTCAAAAATTGTGGAAGTTAATAATTTATCGGCATTTGCTTTTCCTTGGGTTTACTAGATATTTATAAAATATGGTCTTTATTTGAGACAATCATTAGAAAGCTGATTACACTTAACAGATTCAGAAGTTGGCCACAGAGGGAGAAGTTTTATTCTTCTCTCAGTTATTTCAAACCAGCGCTTGTCGCTTACGCGCCAGAAACAAAAGCATGAACGTATAATAAAAAGTTTCTTTTTGTTTTTATCAGTAATTAATAGACTACATTGTTGTTTTCTCTTTGTTACAGGTAAGAAATCTTTTAGTAACTTTCTGCTTCGACTTTAACATGATAAAGGAAAACATATTCCTTATTATTAGGTAAGTTTTCATTCATCCTTGTTGTGTACGTAATTTTTGTTCTTAATTAACGAGAAGACGGGAAGTTTAAAGTTAATTTAGGTTTAAGGGGGCCTTTCAACGTTCCATGTCAACATTTTACTTCTAATGTAACATAATGGGAATCTGCCGATTTAGCAGTCTCGCTAAAGAGCGAGTATCCTCAACGGCATCGATTCGTGAAAAATATTTTACGTACAGGGTGTTTCAAAGTTGTTGGTACATATTTTAGCTGTATATTTCACACAAAGATACGTCATAGTAATCTACAAATTAATACAATTATTCAGTCTATTGCTGGGAAATAACCCCTACGCCTGTGGATAACGTCAGAGGAACAGTTAAGGTGTTTCGCGATAGATAAGAATAACAATATAAAAATAATATTTTCTGCTTTGTTCTTTATCACTAAATTAATTGTTATACCTCTGAAAACGTTTTATAATCTGGTACAGGGCTATTTGGAAAACGCCTCTGATACTCTCTTTGCAGCTCTCTCATTTCCGTCGAAAAAGCCATACACAAAAATAATATCCGCATATACTTCATTACTAAATTAAACGGCATCTTAAAATTTTTCGTTTTAATAACTGGTTTTTTATCACTTATTCTAATAATTACTAAGAGCGAGCAGCAATTCTTATTTGTAAAATTACACATTTGACATGTGCCTACATAGAATTTTTAAGGCAACAATGTCATGTGTTAATCGCATTGTTTTATTACTTATTCTTTATTCGTGAAATAAATGGATTTTGGACGGAAAAACACTGAATGTCAAAACAAAAACAAATAACAACCTTTCTATGGGGTATTTAGCTAAAATTAATAAAATAATGATGTTAGCAACTGGATTGTGTTATTTGTAGAATGTCAAATTTGGTCTTTCAATACTTTTGAAAATTTATTGAACATAACCATAAACGTGCCATCAAATATTATGACATTATTTTATAAACTGGTCCATAGGCTTTTTAAAAGTTTACTAACCTTTACCAAAAGATAATATACAGTGCGATGTTAACGACCCTAAGAGCCATACTAAAAAAATGGAAGTCGGTCCTGGGAATTTTCCAAAATCACTTAAGCTGTCCATTAACCTAAAAGAGTATAATATGTATACCAAATTTTATCTAAATATGTACAGGCATTTCAAAAATATGGCGGACTGAAGTTCTGGCCAAAAACCATAAAACATCCCGTATCTCAAAAACGGTCCATGTTCAACGGTAAGTATATTTCTTCTGTTATTCTGCACAAACATTTTAAGTACGGTTCTGTGGACGGTTTCTATGGGTTTTTTATGTTCATTAAATATGTGTAGTTAAGTATACTGCATTCGCATACTTGTGTTCTGGGGTCTCAGCAACTTTGCCATGGACTCACTTGTTAATCCTATTCAGGCCGTTATCGCAATGTTCCTTTTATTTCTAGGTAATAAAAATATATTTTCCAATTTAGGACCCAAAATGAACTTTTAAACCTTAATTCACATTACACTCGGCGGCAAAAATTGACGCTTCTTCAACATTCTCCTTTGAAATTTTAGTGGAGTCGTAGATTAATGAATGTTTAACACTTCATAATGAAATGTTTTCAGAGAAGCTGATCCTGAATCTGATATCAATTGTTGAAAATTCAAAATTGCGAATCCAATAGTGTTGCCATAATTGAACATTTACGTCTAAAAACAATGAATTTTGTATACAGAGTGATTTACCACAACATGCTGAAAATAAAATGGCGTATTAGTTTCTATGTGGGAGACCCCCTGCAAAATATTAAGAGTGATCCGAAATAATTTAGTACATTTTTTTGCATTAAAACATGTAAAGATACGCTACTGAACCATGGAATTTGACTTCAATTGTTTACGTGTATTTACACGTGCGCCGCTTCGTGTCTTTCAAGCGATCAGAAGTTGTTTACGTATGGTCAGTTTCTTTCCGGCTTCCGTTTGGATTTTTACGTGTTGAAAATTATATTCATAGATCGATACCGGTCAATATGCCAGCGTTTACATACTATGAATACTGCGATATGATTTCAACTTATAGTGCAGCCGGTGTACGAGAATATGAGAGAAAATTTCCCGGCAGGTGTGTGCCAAATGAAAGAACAAAGAGCCCATATATCACCCCTATGGATTTTTTTGTGGGGTACATGAAGAGTTTGGTGTACTCTAAGTCAATAGACTCCCTAGAACAGTTACAACAAGCCATTGACAATGTCTCGAATCTAATTCGTGATCAACGAGACACATGTGATCGCATAAACAAAAATATGTATTATCTGCGCTTAGAACAGTGTATTGAGTGTCAATGGTTAAACATTCGAACATTCTCTATGACTTTTCGTTACTTTCAAGTTTTCTGGTGTGCTGTGTTCTACAAAATTATTTTAATTTCTGCTATTTTTGTTGCGTGATTAGATCCAAAAAGTCACTTCCAACCCCGCCAGCTTCGCTGTCAGTCCAAAGTCTGCACCGCGTTATATAAGTTCTCTACAAATATTTAATACAAATAAAAAAAGCCATAAAAATGACCGTGTATCACTGCCTTGTTAGTTTCCACAGAGCCCTACTTAAAATTTTTAGGCGCAATGACTTAGAAATACTTACTTGCTACAGCGATAAATTAAAAAAATTTACTCGAATTAGTAAGGGCTCCAAAGCTTTAAAAATTGAATTGACCCGTTCCAACAAGGTAAATGATTTTTGGAACGAATTCAGAAAAAGGGTCCTTAGGGACATCAGAAATGGTTTGTTGTACTTTTGTTGACGGTTGCACAACTTGTTCACAAGAAAAAGGATGGCGGAATTTTATTTCAAGAATTCGTGTTTCTAAACGTATATCTCTCGTTAGAAAACTAACTACCTACGTGCGATATTGATCTGATTTTTAATATTTATATACTACTGACATGAGCGCATCTATCTGTACTGATAAAATTTCAATATCATAACCCACAATCACAAGTACGAAATTTGTCTGTTTACTATTTCGACGTGCGGGCAACTATATTATATGTTTGAATTTTGTGTGTACTATATGCGAGGGAAATATGGTCTAGAGATACATAAAGTTTTTGCGACAAAAATTAGCTCGATGTCGATATCAGATCAATATCGCACTTAGTTAATTCTCTAGCGAGAGATATACGTTTAAAAACACGAAGTTTTAAAATAATATTCCGCGATCTTTTTTCTTGTAGAGAAGTTGTGGAACCGGAAAAAAAGTCCAACAAACCATTTTTGATGCCCATTAGGACCCTCTTTCGATATGTGAGCTCAAAAATTATTTACCTTGCTGGAATGGGTTACTTGGCAATTTTGACGGCTTTCGAAGGCTGAACCTTCTACTAAATTAGATATTCCATGTTACACTGACAATATTAAGTTCGACTCTGTCGCGGATAGGATTTATATACCTGCTGTAAACCGTTACCTCGTAAAATATTTTCTGTAGGAGTGAGTCGGGTCAATATACAGGGTGATTCGTGAAGAGAGGGTCGTACTTTACCAAAAGATAGAAAACATTGAGGTGATTTTAAATCCCCAAACTGTAATGGCTAAAGCGGCCCCGTTTTCGAAATACAGGGTGTTTTATATTTTTTGGATATCTGTAATGCGTACGCGGAATCCAATGAAATTTTGTATTTTGATTACAGTAGTCATTCACCATCTAATGCCTGGGATATTAATAAAATATCAGGGCCGGACCTACAATAAAATTATTTTTAAATTATTCCTGGAAAATAACACTCTGTATACTGTTTATAAAATATTTGACATTAAAATATTAATTTACACCTAGAAAGATACATCCTATAAAAAATCTTTTGGCACCATTTCGTTGTTTAAATTAAAAATATTAAATTGTTGAGGGTTCAATTTTTTCCTTCTTTAAATGAGAAATTGAGAGAAAAAGTCACTCTAGGGATTAACTACATATTATTTTTTTATTCCCTATCTGCACTACCAAAAGGTAGTTCTCCAAACTGTGGTTTCAGCAATATTTAATTCATTGCAAGAGTAATTAATTGTTACAAACATCTATCTTGCCATTACATTTGTTTTAAAAGTTATGGCTACGTACTTTTTAATAATCAAGTAGGTACCTGTCAAAAATCAATCATATTGTAATTAAGAAGTGTCACGTCACCACTGTTACTTTTACATACACGAGTAGACAATACGCAAATATGGCTCTTGTCTATGGATATTGCAATGGCAATGCAAAAGCTGCTGAAAGGGAATACAGACGCCGGTTTGGAAATCAACGTGTACCAGATTATAAAACATTTTATATTTCTGAAACTGGAACCGTTCCCTCAATCATGAAAATAGAACATCCTGTTAGGCAGACCCGGCAAGAAAAAGATTTGATTTTAAATATGGTTGAACAGAATCCAAAAATCAGCACAAGAAGAAGTGGTCAACAATTAAATATTCCTCAAACTGGAGTTTGGAGAACTATTAAAGGCGAACAAATGCATTCTTATCATATCCAAATTGTCCAACGATTGGTGCCAGGTGATGAAGTATTCCGGTTAACTTTTTGCCGCTGGTTTTTTTCCCGTAGGCGAACTATGTTAAGAGTATTGTTTACCGATGACTCTTAATTTACTCGTGATGGTATAAATAATACTCGAACTTTTTATATTTGGAGTCACGAGAATCCCCGTGCAATAATCCAAAAGAATTCCCAACATAGATTTTCTGTAAATGTGTGGTGTGGGTTGTTCAATAATAATCTCATAGGTCCTCATATTTTTGATGGTCGCTTAAATGGTGACAATTATCTACATTTTTTACAACATACCCTGCCAAATTTATTAAATAATGTAAACACAAGAGGAATGTTGTTTCGACATGATGCGGCTACGTCGCATTTTTCGGTATGAGTCAGAAACTATCTGAATGAACAATATCCAAATAGGTGGATTGGTCGGGGTGGTCTCGTTGCATGACCTCCGAGATCACCAGATCTCACACCCCTTGACTATTTTTTGTGGGGCTATTTAAAAACTGAAGTATATAAAGAAGACATAAATAGCATTTTGATAGTAGGTTTGACTGATTTCTTATGTTCTAGTTAAATTGTTAATTTTTATTATTTATTATTTTGTTAAGTTTATTAATTACACATTCATTACAATTTTTTTTTATTTCACCAGGTATATGTGATGAATTTTTATTCTCCCTGTTTGCACTACCTTTTGCTAGTGCAGATAGGGAACAAAAAAATAATATGTAGTTGATCCCTAGTGTGACTTTTCTCTCTCAGTTTCTCATTTAAAGAAAAAAAAAATTGAACCCTCAACAATTTAATTTTTTTATTTAAACTATGAAATGGTTCCAAAAGATTTTTTTATGTGATGATGTACCTTTCTAGGTGTAAATTAATATTTTAATGTCAAATATTTTATAAACAGTATACAGAGTGTTATTTTCTAGGAATAACTTTAAAATATTTTTATTCTGGGCCCGGCCCTGATATATTATTAATATCCCAGGCATTAGATAATGAATGACTACTGTAATCAAAGTACAAAATTTCATTGGATTCCGCTTACGCATTACAGATATATGGCGAACAGAATATTCTTCCAAAAAATATAAAACACCCTGTTCTTCGAAAACGGGGCCGCTTTAGCCATTACTGTTTGGGGATTTAAAATCACCTCAATGTTTGCTCTCTTTTGGTAAAGTACGACCCTCTCCACGAATCACCCCGTATCAAAATAATTTGACAATTGAAACAGGGGTGTTTTCTTTAATTTCTTATTTAAATCATTTCAGAAAATACTTCATAAGAGAATAATGATGTTCCATGTATTAAGTAATACATTATATTTATTATTTAATATGTCATAGCATGCCCTATTCTTCCTTCAATGCGTAAGCGGTAAATCTTTGACGCTTTTTATGTGCGGTAAATATCTACAGTCAAGTATACATGTTCTGCTCAATACCATGTCTTTGAAATATTATCAAGAAATACCTAGAGTTGTAACAATTACCTCTTTATTATATCATTTTAGATTCAAAACATTTTTACAGTGTAAACAAAACAGTATACATGTATCCAAAACAATTCAACTTTTGAGCAATGATTGCTGCATTCAAGAATGTGCAGAATTTGAAATATTTTTATTAACTTGTTAATATTCTATGTACAAATATTATTCGCAGAAATTTTAGAACAAAGGAGTCACGACTTTTTCTTCCGGTTTAATATCTCCTGGTGAAGTAATTTCTACGTCTGCAACAGGTGTGGTTTCCACTGTCACTGCTTCAGGTGTAACCCCAGGAACACTTGTACTTGTATTTTCGGAAATAGTGTTTTCAGTGGTAACGGCACCTCCTGAACGACCCTCCACACTAATAGAGTCATTCTCAGCGTTTACTACACCTTCGGCAGAGCCTTGAGATACTCCTGACACTCCTGTAACTCCACCCGAGCCTCCTACAATTCCGGAGCTGAAATCTCCCAACACTCCTTCTAAACCTGGAACTCCGCTGATTCCTTGGATGCCACTGATTCCTTGGATGCCACTGATTCCTTGGAGGCCACTGATGCCTTGGATGCCACTGATGCCTTGGATGCCACTGATTCCTTGGATTCCACTAAAGTCGGAGATACCGCTCACACCTCCTACTCCGCTGACTCCTTGTATACCAGAGAAGTCATTTATACCGCCTAACTGCCCATGACCATAAACTCGTTCAGTAAAGAAACCTTGAAGAGAGAGAAAAAAGTTAAATGTGTACATTAGTGCAGATAGTATACGATTAAGTTGGGACGTTGTAAGGGAATCCAATGAATTTGAATCGGGAGATTTTGGGAACCAGTCTATTGGACATTCAAGACATGACCCCTCCATTTTATGAAAATACACGTATTATCAATTCAGTTAGTTGTCTATGTATTGATTCACTATTATGCAGTTACCATATGTGACATACAGGGTATAATTCATTTCATGTCATTAAAAAAACTGGCAGTGGGGATCGACTAGACAAACAATAAATCCATGACTTTTTCTCCAGGGGCCATTTGAAAAACACTGACCTAGGTCGAACATTTGGATGTAAGGTAGGAGACATTTGAGAAACACTGCTTATCGACTTGTGTTTTAACATTTGTAACATTAAATAAGTGTTCTGTGTTAAAAGCTTAAATAATATGTAATTATTTCATGAAGTTGGAAAAGAAACAGTTAGACGTCCGAGATACGATACTAGAGAATACTTATGTGTATGTTTTCAATCAAGTATTGAAAACTAAAAATTGAGTTTAGTCTCTGTGGAAATCAATGTAAACAATAATAAACAGATCAGAACAAAACAGCCATTAAGAATAATAATAAAAATAATACCTTTATTGCCCAACAGATAATATTCAATAACAGAATAATTCTTTTTAGTTTGTCACAAAAATTGTTCAAAATGACCTCCATTTCCATCAATACACATTTCGGCACGTGGAACTAAGGACATACGTATTCCGTTCAACACATTTGGTAAATTATCACACTAAACTAGCAACTTGCGTTGTCAATAAAGAAAAAGAAAGAAAAGTTTCGTTCAACATTCAAAAAGCAACAAAAAAAAAACGAACAAGTTGGGTCTATGCGTAACCAAGTTCTTGAAGTAAATCAATAAGGTAAATCTTAAGTGGCACAAAATTCAAAAAGAACAAGAGCAGCATTCAAAGACAACGAACGGGTAGGGCGTGTGTACGTTCTTGGCCAAGTAACCAAAATATTGTGTGAGAATATCACAAGACGGGACTGGACGACAATACAGCCTACACCAATATGCCAGCAGTTCTCAAACAATGTAAAAGAAATTGGAAATAAAAAAATCTTCAAAACTGAGCTTTAGAGCCAGTGTTACTCGCAATGTTATATAAGGTTTTTTGTTTGTCTAGTCGTTCCCTACCACCAGTTTTTTTAATGACATGAAGTTAATTACATTCTGTATGTCATGAAGACAACCTGCGTAGATAAATATATAAGTAAAACCTAAATTAGTAAACTTGAGTATTTAATAAGAATATACTTAATATAGTATAATAATATGTATCTTTAACAATTTCTGTAATGGTATATAAATTGAATATTCTTAAGATTTTAGTGATGTTCATATAAATAAATAAAATGAAAATGTTATGAAGAAGATACTCCCTCCCGCCGAATTCTCATTATCGCTGTTTTCATTATCTCTAAATGACGTAACTTGCTGGTAGTAATTAGCGAAGGGGTAAGGCCGGTTTAGTGCGCGTAACAAAGGCTTTAGGTACAAAGTGATATCACTCACCTTAAACGATGTGTAAATACAAAATTACTCTTTTGATTAGTTGAGAGAAAATATAATGGCAAAAATGTGGAACTATACAATACTTATTCTTTCGTTTAACTCGCTTTAACTCATTAACGGCACAATAAACAAACAACCCATTTTATTACTTATTTCTATTATAGCTACTACTAGGAATTTAATTTAATTTTTTCTGGGTATGTTTAATTTTAGTATGGTGTCCATTATAGGGGTATTATGAAATTTAGTTTGTGTATTAGTAGCGTTTTTCTGTTTATTTAAGGCCTTCTTGATTTCCAATATTTCAAGCATGTCTAACATATTTCCCTTATTGACATTGTGCAAAAGTTTAATACTATTACCGCTGAAAAAATGGTTTTTATCTATACACTGTTCTGCGAAACCAGTTGATTTTCTATTCTCTTAAATAAAATTGTTTGTATTCATTTACCCGCACGTTTAAGCTTCGACCACTCTGACCTATCGTCGCAATTGTCACAATTTATTTCATATACTCCTTTTTGTGAGTCTTCAGTTTTTTCTTTATTGTTAATCTATAAGCGGCCTAAGTTGTTTGTGTTCGAGGAAATGGTATTAATGCCAAGTTTACTTAACCTATTACAAATTGAGTTGCTAATATGTTTTACAAAATTAATACTATGCCATTTTTTATTTTTTTTGGGTGCGTTATAAAAATGTTTTTCCAACAACTTTCTTTGTTTGTTCTTAATTAGCTTGTTGTTGTAACTTATTTTTCAAAATTGATATGATTTAACTTTAATGATAACAGTCTATGGACATAACTATGAAAAGCTGACATTTTTATCTTCCACGATTGATTAAAATTTGCATGTGTGAGTGTGTCAGTAAAAGTGGGTTTTCTATAAATATCGATATCTAAAATGGGACCTCTTCGTGTCAATGAAATATCTAAAAAATTTAAAGAACGTACTATCTCGATTTCTACCGTAAACTGAATTTTATTGTTTATGGAATTAATAAAATGAAGGAACTGTGATAATTGCATATCCTTACCAGTCCATATACAAAACACATCATCCACATATCTTGCCCAAAAGTGCACATATTTTAAAATAATGTTTCCTTTTTTATCAAAATGGTTTGTCTCGAAATTGGACTACCCATTGGTAAAACATTTACTTGCGTGTAGAATTTATTATCGAATTTAAAATAATTTTGGTGGATCGAGATATCAATTAATGATAGTATATCTTTCTGCTCCAATTGATTTAATTCACTATTCGAGGTGATTTGTTGCAATATACCCTCAAGTTCTTTAATAGGGATAGAAGTAAACAGACTTTTTACATCAAATGAAACTAGTTTGGCATTGGCGGGTACTCTAATATTTTCCAATTTTGTCTTTAGTTCTAAAGAATTTTTGCTCTTATACGGAGATTTAAGTTTAGTAAGTTGTGGTAAGAGTTGAGTTCATTACATAGTTTGTAGGCCGGAGCATTGATGTATGACATTACAGGTCTCATAGGGAAGCCATCCTTATGAATTTCTGGTAAACCATAGAGGGTGGGCGCTATATTATTCATTCCTTGTTAGTCTGAAGATTCTTAATGCTAGGTATATTCTTTAATGATGCTTTAATTTCTGCCTGAAATTTTTTTGTAGGGTCATATTTTAATTCTTTAAAATCGTCGGTATTCAATAAGTAATAAAATGTTAATTACGTTATCTATACTTCTCAAATTATATAAATATCTTGTAATGGTCGCTTTTAGGTTAGTTCTTATAACTCTTTGATAATTGTCGAACGGTCGAAACATATGTCAGAGAAATCTTAATAAAAATTGTATAACAGTAATACCAAGTGTTTTTAATCCTCATACTATTTAGTATGTTTCACCAAGAACCTACCGCAGACTCAGATCAATTAAGGTTAACTAAATGTTTTAATATGAAGATAAAGCTTTAATAAATGTGGACAATATTTATTTTCTTCCAAGGCTATGTTGATAAAATGTGAAAATTTACAGAGGTAAGTATAGAAACGGGTAAACTTTTTTATTTTACGAGCTTTTATTCATCTTCGCATGTTTGTAATCCAGACGTCAGTCAGTTTAGCAAGTCAATCTTGAAACACTCGATTGCCTTGAAATGTTGCATGCATATAAAATATGAATGACAATGCATGCATATCATCTCAAATGTGCTATGTAAGTCGTGTATATACCTAGCACCGGCGGCTTCTTAAACAATCATACAATTAATACAGTCATATGCAAAATGACCGCTAGATTACAAAATTACGAAACATTAAGCGTGTCCCATTTAAATATAAAAATCTGAGGTCACTTCTGGTAAAACCGGAAGACGTAGAAACAGATAGATCAAAAAGTGTCGTTTTGGTAACACGTGACTCATGCCGAGTTTTATCTTATCCGTAAAGAAATAAATACAGGGCGACCAGAAAGTGATCTCGGTATACACCTATTATAGTATAGGCTCAATTTTGTAAAAAAACCTTCATTCTTAGAAGCAGAACATATTACTTTTTACCAATCTATGTTTTTAGAGTAACTTGACCCCGCTGATTCGGAAAATTTCGGTTGTCATCTCGAATTCGGGGTTGAACCACCCCAACGGGTACATTTTTTCAATTTATCGAAAATATCTTCGTAAAAAGTGAACTGAGAGAAAAATGTCAGGATAGTTGAAATGTAGTTTATCAAATTTTCTTTAAAATGATGTATATAAAGTTATAATTCCATTAGCTCGTTGGCATGCAATGGGGTCTAAAATGAGACATATTTCAAAGAAACAACAACATAGTTAATCATAGTTGTTCAGAAGGATATTTCTTCACATTGCACGTAAAATATATTCACATTTTCGTCATTTTATAATTCCATGGGCGTCCAAAAGGGGTAAGCATGAGTTTTAATATTTTCTTTTGTTTTAAAATAGACATTAGAATGGAGTTCTAGCTCAGAAGATATTGACCTCAGTGCGTGTGTGTTGTGTCAAAAAAACTAAATCTGATCGTTTATGCCCGGTAGAAGGTAAAAGACTGTTCCGCTTATCTGAAGTAACACATCTTCGGAAAATATCACAAGATAAAAAACGGACCAGTGTAACTTTGAAACTAGAAAATATTTTACAAAGAGATGTCGCGAAAAATCAGCTGTATACTTTTATTCATATCGATTTATGTTTTGTCGTTTTAAGATCTATAATTGCCTATTACTACTTTATCATTTTAAGGGAAAAAAAGCTGCACCCATTTGCCCCTTTAATCATGATTTTTACTTTTTAGCTACTTATGCTATGCCACGGAGACGTCTCTTTTAGGTATGGTCAATGGAGTCTAACAAAAAGGGAAAAATGTCCTTAATCATTTTGGCGTACAGCATTATAGAGGAAATTTAGAACAGGCAATAATGGACAATATTTTAAAAAATTGGATATCAAATTTGTGAAAGATGGCAAAAAAATTGTATGTGATTAAGGTCAAGTTTTTAAAAACAAATGATTTCTGGTTAAATGGGAATAATTTCCTCGCGCCTAAACAACCCTCAATTTCCAATACTTCTGGCCTGTCAAGAAAATTGTTTGTGATGATAGTGATAACGACTAATTCTTTCTCTTGTTTACTTTTATTTTTATTATCGCTGATATATGTTCGTATATAGAGCAATTCATTTTAAATACAAGTTAAGTTACAAGATATCACAATATTATTTCAAGAACAACCTAAAATTAGAAAGTTAACAAGTTGGCACCAAAAACAGAAAAAAGATAATTGAAATAATTTCGTCCTAAAAATCAAGCAAAGGTGGCTACCCCTTCTCTACGCCCATGGTATTTCTAATATTACAGGTACGATAATTTTAATACATTTTACACATAACGCAAAGTAATATCCTTCTGAACAACTATGATTTACTATTTTGTTATTTTTTTAAAACATGTCTCATTTTGGGCCCCCATTGCAAGCCAATGAGCTAGTGGAATTATAACTTTACATGCATATTTTTTTTGAATTTTATAGACTAGATTTCAACTCTCTGGATATTATCCTCTCAATTTACTTCTTACGAAGATATTCTCGAGAAATTGAGAAAAATGTACCTGTAGGGGTGGTTTTGGGGTGGTTCAACCCCGAATTCGAGATGTCAACCGAAATATTCTGAATCAGAGGAGTCGTGTTACTCTAAGAACATACGTTGTCAAAAAATAATATGATTGGCTTTTAAACATTCGAATTTGAAGAATGAACCTAGACAATTAGATTAAATCAAGTAGATGTAATAAATAGCCTAAATTATCCCAATTAGTGCTAGCCTGTCTCTGTCCGGGTTCGTCCAGTGCGAAATGTATGTCGAAGTATAATGGCATCACCACAACTGAACTTTCTGAAATTGTAACAGAAAACCCATATACTAATAATTTATCAACTACATTACTTAAATGTAAAACGTGTGTATGTTTTTCATTGCGGTTTATGGTTTCTTGAATTTCTGTCTGATAAATTATTTCGTAATTCACCTGTGCGCTGTATCATAACTGTAATATATCCTCCAAACCGGAATTTCACTTTCAGAGATTTAAACTGAATATTAAGTGTCTATATTATATAATTCGGAAATTTTAATCACCAACTTACAATTTAAATCATTATTAACATTTCACCTCCAGATATAAATAGAGAAAATCGTTATTTTATGCGAATCTCATTAAAACGACAATTTTATGTTCTTCCCATTACATCCAATTGACTGTAAATGTCAACCGGATACTCCAAATTTATTTTTAGATCACTGAATTCGTTTCTATTATATGGAAATTCCAACCCAAGTTTTTTTATCTCGGAAGATGTATTAAATGTTAACAAATGCAGTGGTATACTATAATGGAAGCTGCTATCATATTGTAGTATTATCGCTTCCTGTCATAAAATCCATTCAGATTTGAAATATTTATATATTAATTTATTTGACATAGTACACTACAGAATTAAATATAATTCCAATTAGGAGTTTTCACTATGCGCAAATTTGCTTTTTTGATATTATTAAAATGAAGTACTTGTTATACTAAAGCACTTATTGATATTTAAACAGCATTCTATCGCCCATCAAATTAAAATTTCAACAAATAAATAACATAAGGTTTTAGTAATTGAACGAGTACGCAAAACACGCGGTGACGTCATCAGTTATATTAGATACTTAAATCGCGTTTAAAAATTGTTAAACAACATTTTATTCACTTTATTTACGTTTTACATGTGATTAAATAAGTGACGCCTACCTAATACGGAATTTGTAAAAGCTACTTTAGGAAATTTATCTGCAAAATAACGTGTTTATAACACAAAATGTCACTGACAATATAACTTATCATGAGTGCGTAGTGAATTGATGTAGTGTTTTTGGCGAAAAAATTTCAATACAAAATTAAAATGGCTTATATTAAGGTTTTATTCGATTCGGTTTCTCAAAACTCAAGTGTATTTAACTGTAATAAAGCATTACCTTCACAGTGAAAATGAATTTAAAATTTGTGAAAACACCTACTTGGTACGTTAACAACTTATACCTAATTAAAAAAACTATATCTTACACACACAGATAGAGATCAATACGAGAACAACTAAAATGAAAAGGGCGCACTTTAATTTAATATCTCATTACAGCTTTTTTAAGACTATATTAGCTGGTGCCAAACAGATCGTATTTAGCGAAATTGTCAATAAAAGCCCTATGAAGTCTAATAAAAAATGGTCTCCTATGGCGGCTGTTGCAGGAGGCAGCATTTAAATTAATCTCACTCAAGAAAAATGGACAATCAATAGAACCATTGATTATTTTATGTAGAAAATCGAGAAGGGCAAGTTTCCTACGATTTTATAGCGACTTTAAACCCGTTATGTCTAATCTTACGTGAGAATCAAAAGCTTGCATTTGGTATGACAGACCCATTTTATAAACGTTAAATTTAGTAAATCGATTTTGCAGTCTCTAAACGATATATCTATGAGAAGTATAGTGTGGAGACCATATGATATTATTATATTCTAATATACTGCGCAATAGTGTGTGGTATAAAGTCATTATAGCATGTAGGTCGCGTATATGTTGTGTATGTCTTTAATGAACCCTAATAGTCTCAGAGCTTTGAGAGTTACATTGTTAACGTGTTCAATAAAAGTGAGATCTTTATCGAGCGTTACGCCAGCATCACAAATTGTGGGAGGGGATTCTAAAGTAATGCTATTAATATTATAATTTTAGATAATAGGATTCTGACATTTATAGAAACGGACCATTTTACATTTGTTGCTATACACACACATGCAGTTTTTCAGGCACCAGCTTAGAAAGTTATCTAGATCTGTTTGAATTATGAGACAACCATCGAGAGATTTAATTACATAATAGAATTTTATATCGCCTGCATACATAAGAACCTTGCAGGTTGAAAATACATTAACTATATCATTAATAAAAAGCAAGTAGAGTACTGGACCAATGTGGGAGCCTTGAGGGACGCCTGATGTAACACTTATTATGTTAGACACTGTATCACAGATTTTAACACGTTGTTGTCTGGCTTGTAGGTAGAATTTTAACCATTCCAGGCAATCATCGGTGACGCCCATGCATTTCAGTTTGCATAATAGATGTACATGGCAGACGCTGTCAAAGGCTTTAGACAGGTTCGTATAGATAACGCTAACTTGTTCACGTTATTCAAGGTTGTTCACCAGGTAGAAATATCCCAACTTATAAGCAAAAAACCCCATTGCGTATGTTTTTCTCTACTAATTCCCACTGGTACATCGATTATGTTTGTTCTATATCTCCACTGCTATAGCTGCCATGTTGTTTTTATATCCCAGCTCGGGTGATAATTACCAGGAGCTCTTCATCGACGACAATGACCAACAAAAGCTCATCGCGCATGCTTTTCTTTAGGGGCCATGTTTTTCTTCTCTATAACCTCATTGCACATGATTTTTCCTATACTTTCACTGCTATAATGTCTTCTCCATAAACAGATGCTCTTCAGCGATGTCTTCTTGGTCTCTCCCGATAGACACGTGCCATCCAAGTATCGATAGACACATGCCGTCCGAGTATCGATGGACATGTGCCATCTGAGTATTTCACAGCTCACTTCCGGCCGGGAAGACAGCCCTTCTCAATAGTTCAAATACTAAAAAGTTCAAATACTCAAAAGTCCCCATCAATCACTCTCCCAAATCGAAAATTTTGCAAAATGAACTACCGTAAGAAATAACATGGAATTTTGTTATACAACTGTTATAGTATTATCTGCTCACTACACACCCTTAATTATAGAAAAAGAAAAATGGCCCATCCGTGGTAAAGTAAGGAAACCACCTTTTTTAACTAATTTTGGGGAGCTGGATACGAATCTATCATTCGAGTTTGCTAAAGACATGGGAAAGACAGTAAAAAAACTAACCTTATTTGGGGATGGTTTTGAAATTGATATTAGCACAGTAACAAAAAGTAACAAAAAGTAATTCTTCTAAAACATTTGGAATAGAATATAATTTTCTTTTACCTGGAGTTCCTCTGAAACGAGCATAGAGTCCTAGATCACCTCCATAGTGGCGGCTAACAGTGTTCACTACCTTTCCTGGTTCTTTTACATAAATTAAGCTTGGTACGTTAACTGCGTATGGAACAGGAACCTCAACTTTGTAGGGTTGTGGTACTGGTACTTTTACGTTTACTGGCACTCTTACGTAAACTGGCCTCTGAACATCTACATTGACTTTCTTAGTGTGGTACACAGGGTATGGTTTGGGAACTTGCACAGGCACTCTAAAATAGAAAAATTGTTAATATATTATTTCTGTCGGTGTGACAATATTTAAACTGCTGGCAATTCGAAACTATTAAATTAAAATACCTTCAAATGAGAAAATATATTTAAATGTAGTATCAGGGATTTTTTTGGACAACTAATGGCATCGAACTACGATTGAAAACGTCCAACTTATGCAAGATACAATAGATAAAATGCTCAAAAACAAAGAACGCAAAATGCTTCAAAATGAATTTTTCACTGTGCCTAACAAACTTACAAAATATAGTTTTATTAATTATGTTCCGAAATATAGTAACAAAGTTTCTAGAAAATTAAATAATTTAGGTATCTCTACAATAAGTGTGAACAAAACAAATATAGGAAACGTTTTGGTTAATAACAAAGAAAAACTAAATAAAATTGATAAATCTGGTGTATATAAAATCAGTTGCAAAGATTGCAATGCTGTCTATATCGGTCAGAGTGGTAGAAGCGTTGTGAACAGGGTAAAAGAACATACAATATCGATCTTAAATAACATAAAAATACAGGAATGTCAACACACTGTATTGAAAACAACCATTTTATATATACAGATAACATAAATTTACTTCATTCAGAAAGAAAAGGTAATCGTTTAGATCTGCTAGAACAACTAGAAATCAAAAAATATTTAAAGTACAACACTCGTACCACGAAAAACCAACAAAATTTCTTGAATACCCCTATAATAAACAAATTGCTAAGAACTATCCATTATTTTATATAATCAGTTTAGGTCCACTCCAAACATTCCCATAATTAAGGATGTTAAATTAAGTCTTAAATAGATCAATAAGTCATAAATAGATTAAGGCATAAACACTTTTAGGTATAAATTAGAATAAGCACGTCGGAAACTTTAGTATTCACTATGTAATACTCTTGATAAAGGCCTAATAAGCTGAAACATACGTAAAGTATTTATAATATATTCATCTAAAAGCAGTGTTTAATTTATAATTAACAATTATTTTGAAGAAATGTTTTTGATCATGAAAACATAGAGATATATTTACGTTTTCAATAAAGGACATTCCCGAATAACTTTTTGCGACTCACTTTGTAACAATTTTATTGAATTTATTTCTTTCATTGCGAACTTACTTACATATAAGATATTAGGCTAGAGACCAGGCCGGAACATTTTGACGATTCTTAATAATTTTAGTTTGCAATATAATTAAATTATGTCAACTTTTTATAATCATGACACACCGCCATTATATTTATAAATTATTGTTATCCTAATACTGTATTATTTTTAAATATTAATAAATACGTTCGCATTAACTATTCACAGGTGTCCAGTGATGGTGAAAGGTGGAATCCTTTAGAAGCGCTTTTTAAAGGTTAAGGCGACGTTTTTCTAAATTAGTTTTCGCATGTATATATCAATTTTTTCATGAAAATTTGCAGTTACGCCACAAAAATTGATATATGTGTGTTTATGGCTTGTGAAACACAGACATTGTTTCTTTGCAAAGTGGTACAAGTAAGGACTTGTTTACGTATATTCACAGATAGAGGTGAAATACTCATCGTGCTCCAAACTGCTGCTAAATCTTGACAATAATTTGTTCATTTGTTGAGATGCACCAATAGTCTAGTCGATAAAGTAATAAATACACCAGAAGCTCGCAAAAATGTGATCTGAGATTTTCCTTCCGTAACTGTTAGTGCGGGGATTAAACATCACAAAACCACAAAAATCACTTCTGAGGTGCCGCGCAACCCCCCAAAAAAACCACCTCTTCGGTGAAAAAAGCCTTATTTTACTGATAACTCGTTAACCGTTGAAGACATAAAAATATTGCTCATCAAAAAAAAGAAAGCTTGACTAATTGCCTAACAAAAGTCCTCTTGTAATTTTCTTGTATATGCGCCATGGCTGCATATTAAATTTTTTGAAAATATTTTTTCAATATAATTTTTTAACTATTAAATGATTAGAAACAATCGTTATATGATATGTGAACTCAAAAAAATGAGATAAATTTTCAAGATGTTTGAGTTCATTTTATTTTTAGGAAACAAAAAAATTGTCCAAAATATGGCTAACTTCAACATGCTGGTAAATTTGTAAATGTGAATATTTTTTTCCTAACTTTTTCTGCAATGAAGTACTACCTTGAACTAAAAGATAATGCCTTTATAACTTATATTAAAGTCAGTTATTTTTTATGGGCCTGTGGTATATAACCATTAATAATAGAAACAAAAGAAAATTAAGAAATACTACGATTGGGTTTAATTTAGATTCTAATATCACTGTTGATTGTTCTCATCTTGGAAAAAATAAAGCTTTATTGTCACTCCCTGCATTTAATTAAAAAATAGTTCTTACATAAAATCAGTATGACTTTACATTCCAACAGAGTTAACCTACAAAACGAAATAAAACTTATTGAAATCGGAGAAATGGTTCAGGGAAAAAATTAAATTCAAAATCAACGTAAAGCGCGGTTCCTTAATGTTGGTCCTCGATGTATTTTTACCATCCTAACATGAAGACATGTACAACTATACAAGAAAATACTTCTGCTAATTTGTATCTCAAAAAACAAACATCGGAGTATCTCTATTAGGAGATTTTACCTCAGTGACTGACTGACCATCTTACCTGTACACCATTTAAATATCTCGAATGTAAATGAATCAGTTATCTATTGGCTGACATGTGTACAAGCTCTAAAGTGTACATTGGCCATACATAAAAAACTTTTTGAAAGTGGGCTGCAGAACATAAAATAATTTTCAACTACAATCGAAATATGTGAAACAATTTCACTAGAACAAACTTATTCCAACCTCCCTTCAGGCCTATTTTTTGAGTTGCAGTAAATTTTATTTTTGTAATCTAGTAACCCGCGTGGGTATATAGAAGTAGTTGCTAAATTTATATTCATTTATATTTCTTTTAAAAATTGATAAAATACATACCGTACTGCTACTGGCACTGATACTGGCTGTGGTACTTTGACGGCGTATGGTTTAGGTACGTCAACTGGAACCTTGACTTGTACGGGTACTGCGTAAGGTTTTGGCACGTGGACGGTATAAGGCTGGGGTACTGGTACGGTCTTGGTTATTGTCACTGGTACAGGTTGTGGGACGGGTACTGCAACTTGTTGATTGACATGGCGATACTCATGGGTGTCCTTAACCAGTACTGATGGCGCGACTGTACTGAATCCTAAAATGAATCGGTAAATGTTATAATAATGAACAGAGGCAGAAGAAATTTGAGGTTTCCATGGAAGAAGATTTTCTAATCGCATAGTTCTTTATCTCAAATAGGTCTTTCTATAGCACGGGAAATAATCATAGAGTCTTCAAACAACAAAATAAGAAATAATACTTTTCAAATGAACGGTATAGGCTAAAAACGGTGAGGGTGACAAAATGTTAGTTAAGGTAAAAAGGAATTATAAAACTTATAACTCCATATTTTCTAAACTATATATACAGGGTGTCCCAATAAAAACTCCCAGGCCGGAAATACTCTAAACGAATTATAGATATTTAATGATCTAAAGCGAATTTGTAGAGCATAAAGGGAGCTTCATTCTTTAATATAATTGTTTTTTTAATATATCAGTATATAGATGCCGCTGTGCTCTAAAGAAATATTTCGATGGGAGAAACTTTGAAATGGGGTTAACGTGAAAAAAAATGCATTTCTAAGCAAATTATGTTCTAAACAAAAATACCATTAAACTAAGCCTTTTCGAGATATTCGAGTCCAAATGTTGGCATTTGCCAATATTGAATAATTGCAATTTCTTCAACATTTCGGTCCTTTAAGTGGGACAATCTGTATTTAATTTACAAATTTTAGAAGAAGTATTTAAAACATTTTCATATAATTGCTTTGTTATTAGGTTAGATTATAATTAAAAATATTTGGTATCTAGTGAGTATAATAACTCTTATACCTTATAAATTAAATACAATTAAAGGTACCTTTGGAATAATAGTTTTGACATTTCTCAATTTCAATCACATTTTCTTTATTGGTGTGTGAATAGGACTGTACTATTGTACCTAATTATTGTTTTCTTTGTGAATATTTAATATTAAATATGGTTTTTCATACAAATGAACGTAAATTAAACATGATTTTAATTTATGGGGAGTGTCGTAAAAATGCTTCAAGAGCTGTAAGTTTATATGAAATACTTTTTCCTGAGAGACTTTTACCAGATCGGAAAACTTTTGTAAGTTTGTGTTCTAATTTGAAGAATTGTAGAGGTTTTAAGAAACCAAAAACAACAAGAAGAAAAAGAACTGCAACTGATGAAAATATTGCATTGGTATTATATCAAGTAGAAAATAACCCAAACATGTCAGTACGCAAGATGACGGAAGAAACAAATATTGCACGTTCCACCTGCCACAGAATTCTTAAAACAAACTAATTTTTTCAATATAAAGTTCATTCATCATTTGATTCCTGGAGGCAATGCGCGGATATTATATTTATTGGCGCAATTTTCAATTACAATACAATACAAATCTTTTAGATACAATTATGTGATTCCACAACAATGGAGTAACCACAACACATAATTGTCGTTACTGGTCTCAAGAGAGTCCCTAGGTGACATACCAGATCCCAGAATCGTCTTGGAGTAAATGTTTGGTATGGTATCGTTAATGGTCACGTTGTTGGCCCATACCTCTACCATGAGAATTTAACAGGTGAAATATATTTACAATTTTTTCAAAATGAATTACAAGTACTGTTAAGGAATTTGCCCGATCAGTTGGATAATATGTGGTTTCATCAGGATGGAGCATGCCCACATAATCATCACAACGTTTTTAATTATTTAAATCAAACGTACCCAGGAAGATGGATTGGTACCAATGGAGTACTTAGACGGCCCGCTCGATCTCCTGACATTACTCCATTAGACTTTTATTTATGGGGATTTCTAAAAAGTGAAGTGTACAAAGAAGCAATAGAAGACATGGCAGATCTTTATAATAAAATTTATGCTAGCGTTGCCGCCATTAATCGGCATACATTATTAAAAGTTTGTAGACCTGAACTAATTAATAGGTTTACGATGTATGTTAATGAAAATGGCAATACTTTTGAACACCTATTAAAATAGTCATTTTAATTTCATTAGTTCGTAAAAATTGTTTTATGTTCGTAATTGTTTTTTTATTGCTTAAATGTTTTAACTATATGATAAATAATATTTTTAGTTTTTTTTTCCAAGGGTTACTTCAAATATATTTAATTCATAAGATATGAGAAATCCTCTAAAAATGTTCTTAAAATTTGTAAATTAAATACAGATTGTCCTACTTAAAGGACTGAAATGTTGAAGTGATTACAATTATCCAATATTGGCAAATGCCAACATTTGGACTCGGATATCTCGAAAACGGTTAGTTTTATAGTATTTTTTTTAGAACATAATCTGCTTAGAAATGCATTTTTTTTCACATAAACGCCATCTCAAAGTTTTTCCCATCGAAATGTTTCTTTAGAGCACAGTGCCATCTATATACTGATATATTAAAAAATGAAGCTCTCTTAATGCTCTATAAATTGGCTTTTACAGAATTAAAATATCTCTATTCGTTTATATCCGGCCTGGGAGTTTTTATTGGGACACCCTGTTTGTTATTTGATTAAATTTTCAGTGAAGACTATTTTTAGACAAACCACTAATTATTTATATTGTTTCAACATAGGTGTACGGAATGAAATTGAAAAGGGGTTGTGCACGTTTGGACAGGGGAAAAGGATATAGGTGCAAATACTTATGTTACGAAATAGTAGACACTGACTTGCTTAACTTGTGACTCTTATCTCTGTTACTCTGTACAGTTAGGTATATGGAAATTCTAACTCATCCTTTTTAGCCTGTACTCTTCAATTGTAATTAAAAATTATTTAAATTGTCGTTAAAAAATCTGTGAAATCACAATCGTACTATAACTAAGAGCTAACGAAATTGTCATGTGCCTCACTGAGCGTGTATTAAATACTGGCACGAATACTCTAAAAAGTGTACCGAAAATTAATAACATAACTAATAGGAAAATCAAACGAATTGATCATTCTATGTTTCTAGAACCAACACTTAATCAAGAAATCACTAATTACATTAACCCATTTTCGGCTGAGAACGCCAAAACCAACAAAATTACGATGACTTCAATTTTTACAAAATTTAAAAAGTAAACGTGCTTTTATGGGCAAAAATATATGAACTACAATATTAAAGTCATTTTTGGCCTACAATCCCATGTTGAAGCGGTTGAAGTTGTAAATATGTGCAAAAATATGCTATTTTTGATGCCAAGACCAAGTTTTTCATTTTTTGGCCTGAAAATTTGGTTTTATCATTGAGAAGAGCACCCTAAAATATCCTTAACATCTTCTAAAAATATATCTCTTACGATATTTCAATTGTTTTACCCTATTCAACCCTTTTGGTAACCGTTTTACAACCCCTAGGATTTTTTTTAGCATCATGACTGTAAGTGTTGAAAAATTTGAAACTTGGAAACCACATTTTCAGGCCAAAAATGAAAAACCAAATATTTTACGATTTTGTGTCAGTTTTTGACATTTTAAACGGCATTGTTTGCTCATTATTATCACTTTATACTAATTTTGTCATTATTTATAATTATAACATTTTTAAAATTATATTAAAATATAATATTTAAAACCTCTTATATAGCTTTGGGGTTGTAGGCCAACAATGACTTTAAAATCGTAAAGTGCATGCATTTTCATATCATATTTAGATAATCTTTTACAATATGTTCAGTATAATGGTTTTAAATCAAATACTTACCTAGCAAAATCGGGGGTACCCCAAGGTTCAAACTTGGGGCCACTTTTGTTTATTATATTTATAAATGATTTATGTGATATATTACATTGCGAAAAACTTTTATTTGCGGATGATTTAAAAATATTTAGCGAAATTGACAACATCGAGGACTGCCTAACTTTACAACAGCAAATACCCAAAATTGAATTATGGTGTACTTCCAAGAAATTAGATATGAACGTATAAAAATGCATGGTAGTAACGTACACGTGTAAAATCAGCTTTATACAGTTTTTGTATACCTTCAATGACACAGAATTATCAAGAGCTCAGTCAACTAAGAACTTGGGTGTATTATTCGACTCTAAACTTTACAGAACATATAAACTCATCTACAAATTCGGCACTAAAATTACTAGGATTTATAATAAGAAATTGTAAACAATTCTCTAATGTAGATGCACTTAATACGTTGTATTTCTCAATGGTACGATCAAAATTTGAGTATGGTGTGATAATTTGGAACCCAATTTATAACGTTCAATCACAAGCAACAGAGAAAACTCAACAAAAATGTATGAAGTACTTAATTTCCAGAATTGATACGAACTATCCAGAACAGGGATATCCAAATACCCTATTACAGTCAAGATTACACATGAAATCATTAGACAATAGAAGAATACTAATTACATTAGTATTTTTATATAAACTACTTAACCATTTAATTGACTGTCCAATACCATTATCAAAAATTAATTTCGGAATCCCGAGATTAGGAGCCCGTCAAGATATAATTATTTTACTGTCCCAATAGCCATACACACATGCTCAAAAAGTCTCCCATTTACTCTATAATGAAACTATATAACGAGCTTAGCAGTCATGTGATATATTTAGCACACGTTTAAGTCAATAAATACATCAAGACCAGTACAACAGTTTATTGAAATCATCAGTATTAGTGTGAATGTATTGTTATGTCTTTAATAATAATTTGATTGTTCTTTATAACTTATGCTATAATGATGTTATTGTTATTCTTTAGTATGTATTAGTTTCTGCATAGGCAGTATCAGTTCCTAGTATAGTTCTTATCATATCATATGTGACGGACATTGTCCTGTAATTGAATTACTCTGTTGGGCAATAAATCTAGTATGATTATTATTGTTGTATAATATATGAAAACATTGAAGCCATAGTATAATTTTGTGGGTTTTTGGCGATCTTGTCCAGAATGGGTGAAAGTCTAGAAAATAATGTTTCTCCAGGAATAGATGACGAGATCATCCACCATAAAAATAATATTATAGATAGTATAACGCACTTATTGAATTCAATGCGACTTCTCGTCTACACATTGTTGTATCTTCCACAGTTTCCTCATTATTAAAAACAAAAAACATGATGAATTTTGTGATTGCATAACTGACAAAAATTTGAAGTTGAAGTCAGTAATGTGAGAAATATTTCCTCAAATATTAAAATATGCTATTGCTGAACTGTTATACATAAAGATCGCTAGATCGTAATCAGATAGCAAACAATGGTTCAATCTTTTTGATACTAAATATAGCAAACATTTTTGTGAAATAATTAACCGAAAGTTTGTATAAATATTTAACAAAAATATATCATCCATTCAAATAATAAATTCATATAAATATCAAATTAATGTATCTAAGATGCTATTATGACATTGGCAACATATAGTACGTAAAAAAATATATACCAGCAGCCCCAAAGTTTAGAAAAAGCATTGGACGTTATCAGTCATGAAAATCTAGAAATATGCGAGATGAAAGGCTATTTATAATTTCACAAAAAGTTACCTTATAAACAGATAGTAATAAATAATTAAAGGTGCAGAAATTCCCCAGCATTGTGTAGCGTTCCACAACGCACAGTTCTTGGCCCGGTACTTTTTATGGCGTGAATGATCTGCTTATGAATATTGACAGTGATATGATGGCGTGAGGATCTTTACTTATGTTGATGACGTTGTTGATCACGTTAGCGGTGATCCTTGAAGGGATGTTGGATCGAAATCTGAGCATGTATTTCAACTTATGGTTGAATTAAATACGTTGAAATCAAAATTTATATGTATATTTTTCGACTCCCAGAACTAACATCCAGAAATTCTCACCACTATGCAAAATGTCTTCAAAACCAGTTTGATATCTTCCACTGTAGTATAATTGTGATAAAGAGATTAACTGCATAATTTAAAATTTTGTTTGATCTTCATTTGTTTATTTTACATTATTTTGTTTCTGCTCTCGCATGTTATATATTTGTAATACTTATGATCTACCGCCCTGTAACTGGAATTCTCTATTGAATTGGGAATTGTTAAATAAATATCTACTTGATTTTCAATAAACCAAGTATTCATGCAAAAAAAATCAAATACCTGAGGTTCCCACAGTTGATAGTCCTACATCTGATGCTCCACTAAAGCCCGAAACTGAGTTGGTTCCCACAGTTGATAGTCCTACATCTGAGACTCCACTATAGCCCGAAATTGAGTTGGTTCCCACAGTTGATAGTCCTACATCTGACAATCCACTATAGCCCGAAACTGAGTTGGTTCCCACAGATGATAGTCCTACATCTGATAATCCGCTATAGCCCGAACCTACACCGGTTCCAAAGGAGCCAAGTCCGTATCCTCCGTAGTTACCAAGATATCCTCCGTAGCCACCAAGGGAGCTTCCGGAAAATAGACTACTTCCGGAATTATAAGCAATTGCGGGACTAATGAAACCTGAGCCGGAATATACGGATCCTGCGTTTCCCAAACCACCTAGATATGAAGATCCATAAAGAAGAGGTTCCACACTACGCTTCTCGCTGGTTTTTTTGTCGCTCTCCCTTTTGTCAATTTTGCTTGCTGCGCTCACAGCGACTAGAGCCACGACAGAGCACCACTGTGAAAACAAAATGTTAAGTTATAGTTTCGGATATAGGAAAGTTGTCTCATAGCTGTTCACTTTCAGAATGTGCGGTATCATGGGACATATTCCATGACATGAGTTAGTTAATCATAAGAAATCTTTGTTTATTGTATTAGTGTTATAATAAAGTGTCTAAACTAAACACTTCGTTTCTGTCCGTCCGCATCCGTCCGTTTGTAGAATAGAATAGAATTTATTTTACCAATTTTTGTTACAAATATTATGTACATTGCGCGAGTCTAACTATACAATATTTATTTAAGCTAATTCATACAAATTAAAAACATAATTAATTTATGTCTCGTTATGATAATAAAAAGTTAAAATAAGGGACATAAAGATACATATAAATATTAAAAGCATCAGAATTAATTGTCAAAAGAAACATTGACATAAAGAATATACCATATTAATATTATTTTTGAAGAGAAAATCTGCAGGTTATCACGCTAAAGAAATCTCTCATTTTAACAAGAGAAAACTTTGAAAGTTTTATTAGAAATGCTGATGACGGGAAGTTTTTATTTGCATTTTAATAATAAAGTGTTTTTTTTTGTGTCTTGGTCTTAAAGTATTTTCTCTAAATGATGGGTTTAATAATAATCAGTTACGTACAAGTTCATTACATCACTAGTTATGTAATGAAACTGACAGTAATGAAAAATGTGACGTTTCGTAACGTGAAAAATGCATTTAAAATTTGACGTTTCATAACGGGATTAGATAAAAAACAAACTTCATATAAAAAATCTTTTATTGAAAAAAGAAATATTTTTTTTATCTATTTAGGAATTCATAAACACTATAAAATGCATTTGTTATTATAAGTTTTTTTCATATCTCTTTTAAGTAGATAAATTTAATTTTCTCATAGTTAGGAACGTTGTTAAATAAAACACTACACTTATAGTGTAGTGAATATTGAAATGTCACTGTTGTATGCACTGGGTCACCAACAGATCTTTATGTCTTGTATTATACAGGTGATTATCTGCGGAGGTGGAAAATGTACACAAATTAATTTTTGCAAATACCTGACATATGTAAATATAGGGACTGGAAAAATATTGTATTGTTAATAATGTCTTACAGCTAGCTCTATTATTTATATTGAAAATTAATCTTAACAATCTCTTCTGGGAAACAAGAACTCATTGTATATGAGTTGAACGTCCCCGGGCTAATATATTTAATGACAATTGTGAATAAGCTAAAGCATAATACTTGCTTTAGACACCCGTCTGGGTAATTGTATCCTTTAGCGGTAAAACAGCAAAGTAGGCTTTATTTAGCAATTTGGAAATGTGATATATATGTGTAATTCCCATGATAACCTGCTGTCTATGTAGGTGCCAAAAAATTTTGTTGATTCGGTAAAAGTTATGTTATCACTAGACATTAATGCACTTCTAAAATTAAAATTGATAAAAACTGTTTTTTTATAATTCCAGATGAGCTTATTTCTTTTGCACAATGCGTGTACATCGTCTTGTGTAACATACATTTTATGATATAGTTCCTCCTACGTGACAGCTGATACAGGAATAGTGGTATCATCTTTATACATGGTGGTATCACTGTGTTGAATATAATTTGGCAGGTCATTAATATAGATAAAAAATAACAGAGGGCCTAATATTGAACTTTGGGGAACCCCCAGAGTTACATCATGGATATTGATTGACATTCATTACATGTTACTACTAATTTTCGATTTTCCAAATAGGAGTTAATGCAACTTAGAAGACATCCTCGTATACCGATAGTTTCTAATTCTCTGGACAGTAGATTTTATTCAGCATTCTTCTCAGTAACTGACGTGGAAAGTTGAAATTTGGTGGTACAGTTATAAGAAATTGTGACCCAATTATAGACGTGAAGTACAAAACGTAAAGTTTTGAAAATGCTCAAAAAATGCTGTTCCACATTATCTCCAAAAGTAAACTCAAGCTCAGAAAAATCATAAAAATGTCATGAAAATTGGGAATAAGATGTAGACTAAAACAAAATTGTCAGGATTGCATTACATCAGATATTTCCTTTGGTACATAAAAAGAAAGCTTGATGCCAAAACTAATTTAATCTATAAATAAAATTAATTATTTAAAAAAAAAATCAGCTGGATATTTATTAATTATGGCTTAAAAGTAAACACTTTGCAGGTTTAAAATATTCATTACAGTACCTCCTATAACTGGGACGTATGCCTGCCTCTCTCCACTAACCGAAATGTATAGCGATACCTTAATAATATCTTAAAATAAAATTCCTGTATCACTAAGCCTAGGTAAAGTTCTATCAATCCTAAGAAGCAGCTTAATATAAAAGTTCCAATATCTTATGTTCATAGACTTTATAAAACGTGACAGTATACTTGCCCCTGGTGATCACCCCCTGTATAGTAAACATGGACCAATTTCAATAGCATTTTAAAATTTTACCAGGTTATTTCACGTACGTACCAAATTTGATATTTAAATCTTAAATATAACTGATTTATCATGTTTACAGTGATCGAATAACTATGTGTCTAGTTATAACACACATAGTTGATTATATTAAACAGGTATACTAAAGCTATAGATACAAATTTAAGTTTGAATCACTTCCTAATATTTTTCGAAAATATGGCATGATATTTAGAAATTTAAGGCTCGACTTTCAACCGGCAGAATTTCATTATATAAATTAAAAAGTACATAAATGTTCTTTTCGTAAATCTGGTAGTAAATAATAAATTTGTTATGCTTTATACTTAATTTGCATTTCTAGAGAAATTGAATGAATACTAGTTTTACATATTTAAACAGTCTTCTTGAATACATTATAGCAGCCATCACAATAAATGTTATTTTTAAAATGCAAATTAAAGCAAATTCTCCCGTTGAAGTCGCCAAGCAATTAAAACATGTTTCCAAAAACTTACCAGAAAAGCCTTCATCGTTTCATTCGCAGTTCCCACAAGTGAATGAAGATAAGGATAGAAAAAAATTCCTTTTATAACACCTATCCATAATCCGAAGGCCAGTGGATGTCAGGAGCCATTTTTAAAATCGTTTTTTTATCTCACCGGCTTAAGTGATGACATTTTATAATGTAATTATGCACCGAGTACATTAATAGAATGAGTTCAAACTTGTTTTAATTAAACGACACCATTTTCTAATTAACACCATAAATTAAGATCATTGCGATTTACTCGGATGACTTCGCGCATAGCCAAAATATGTCATTCGGCGACACTAAACTACCTTCGCGATTTTCAGATTGTATAATTAACAAGTCGTTCAGAAATCCCAACTTCGCTCCTGTGATTTATCGACATTTTATGGAATATATAATTGGCCATTCATGGGTACTGGTACATCTGGTTAAGGATAAAAAAAGGCGATATTTTATGATCAGCAGGTTAGCAAATGTAAACTCGTTATTTTTTTTATAAAACATAAGTGATGTAACAATGATACACCAAAGGCGGCTCGTCCCCCTCCTCCAAAAACGCAGCTGAAATAATATAATATACCAATATTCGACCATATAAAAAATTAGAATGTTTAGGCCAATCAAATGAAGCAGAATAAGATCGTTTTTAAGTTGCCATTAGAAAAAAAAAAAAACACCAGGATTATATTAAAAAAATGTGAAATATTAAATGAGTGCATCCAGAACAAAGTTACAGAAACAAAATGTCGGACGTTTTACGTACGAAAAAAATGTCAAAAAGTCGGTTTCTCTGATCTATCTGCGAATATAAATTTTTCACAAAAAAAAAATTCAAACAACAGTTGTAGCCAATTAAAAAACCTACAAAATAACGCCCACTGAGTCAAAATCGGATTGTTAGATTTCTCGGAAAAGAAAAACATCGAAAAATTATTTTTTTAATTTAGCAAATACTTTTGCAATAATTAATTTATGGAATCAACAATCTCAGGAAATACACGATGTTATGTGCTTAAAAAGTGACCGCAGAGTTGTACTATCACTGAGCTCAAGCCAAAGTCAAATACTTCAATTAAGTTGCTTGAACACACCGTTGAAAATGATGCATATTTCGACAAGTGTCTAGGTGCATCGAAAATCCGGAGCTTTGAGCATGCGCAAAACGTGACATCATTTGTCTGACCAGTTATTCCTTGCTCTAGTGTTCATCGTCAGCTGGAGGGTTGGCGCATAGGTAATGTTCTCGCTTATTTTTTGTGGATTTTTCTCTTCCTAATAATATTTTACCTTAAAAACCATAAATTGTGCGATCTTACATAGCCGCTCTCTCTTGTTATGATTACTTAGAACTGGTTTTTTAGTCAGCAATTTTCCCGTATAGATATATAGAGATTTTATTTAAACACGTGCTTTTTGCATTTCATACTAATTATTTATTTTCTTTATTTTTTTATTTTATGAATACAGCTGCCCAGACAGATGTCCAATTACAGGGCAGGAAATATACAAACAAGTATGTATACAGTACAGAGTAAAAACTTGAAACTAAATATTTTACAATGAATAATAACTATCAATTTAATAATGGAAAATGCAAAGTAATGTGAGCAGATACTTTAACTAAACGGTAATGTAGTAGGAACTAAAGGTTAATTTAAGAGTGATTTAAAATACATTGCTTTATATTATTAGTTCTACAATTAAAAATATCAAGGTTCAACTGACAGCTTAAATAATTAGAGCACATATTGTGAATAGGACATTTTAATACATTTGTTCTTGGCATAGATGAGTAGAATAGGGCGTATGAGCGACTCTGAAAAGATGGAACATTGAAATGTATGGAACTAAGAATATCCGGGCCGTCTATCCGACCTGCTAATAGTTTGTGTAGGAACAAAACAGAAAAATAGACTCCACGTGTCGCTAAGTCATTTAGATTAAATCTAGCTAATAAGTTAGATTGAGGCGTCCCTCTGGGGGGATACATTCCGTCAGCTTTAAGGGAGAGATATTTGACGTGCCTTCTCTGAACTCGTTCCAAATTAAGAATATGAATATTGTATTGTGGATTCCAGATAATACCACCGTATTCCAGTTTTGGGCGTACAAAGGCATTAAATAGGAGAGAAAGTGTGGAAATATCTTTAAAGTGCCTTGAGTTTGGCATAATAAATCCTAGATTTCTGTAGGCATTAGCAATTGTCTGATCAATGTGGGCAGTAAAAGTTCATTTTGAGTCAAAGATTACTCCAAGATCCTCGAATTGAGTGAATCTAGTTACCATATAATTGCCTATTTTGTAGGAAAAGCTTATAGAATTATTTCTTCTCGTAAAGGTCATTGAATTACATTTTTATATATTTAAGGGTAGCCTATTATTTTCGCACCATGTGTTTATTTTTGTGAGGTCGTGTTGCAATCGATGGCAGTCTTCTTCGGAGTTAATAGATGCAAACAGTTTAAGGTCATCGGCGTATAGGAGGACATTACTTTGTATATCTTGGCAAAGTCATTGATGAAAATTATAAATAACAGTGGTCCCAAAACAGAGCCCTGTGACACTCCTGATGTCGCTGATACTTCAATAGATGAAAACCCGTGATACTTTACGGTTAATGTTCTGTTACCAAGATATGACTGGAAAAAACTTAGAAAGTCAAGACTTAAACCAAAATCTGACAGCTTCTACAGTAAGAGCCCATGATCCAGTCTGTCAAATGTTTTAGAGAGGTCTGTATAAATTATATCAGCTTGGCCACCATGATCCAGTGTATTTGCGATAAAGTGTGTAACGCTTACCAAGTTGGTAATCGTAGATCTACCTGCCAAGAAATCATGTTGACTATAGGAGAGTTGAGATTTAACATGAAAAGAGATTGTATCGTATAGGACAATTTCAAAGCGTTTACCAAAATTACAGAGCATAACTATAGGCCTGTAATTTTCAATATTAGTCTTATCACCTTTTTTGAAAACAGGACAAATTTTTGACTGAGTCCATAATTGGGGAAATGTAGTAGTTTGCAGTGCTAGATTAAAAATGATAGAAAGTGGTAGTGCAAAAATAGAGGCACAATCGCTTAATAAGAAAGCTGGTGTACCATCTGGACCCGTCGTAAGTTTATTTCTGAATTTTTTTAGTGCTTTTAAAACATCATTTTCGGTAATGGTTGGGGTACATTGCCTGTAGTTTCTTGTTGGGTTATGTTATATGTAGATGATGTGATAAAGGATGATTGAAAATATTGGGCAAATGCATCGACAATGCTCTGAGTAACATTTAGGAATTATTGTTGTAACACATCGAATTTGGTATACTAGTTGTATTTCTCATAGTATTTAGAAGAGACCAGAAGTTGCTTGGGTTAGTTTTAATGTTTGTTTCTGTGTTTTGAACATATATTTTGTGTGCAAGATCAACGTCTCTTTTTATTTTTGAACGCAGTGTTTTGAATTGATTAAGGTAGTGCACCTCATTATTATTCTTATGTAAGTTCCATAGACGGGATTTCAGCTTAATGTCTTTTATAATAAATCCAGTGAACCATGGGGGATATGATGTATTTTTAGGAGTTGTCTTAGAAAGGCTTTGTGAGAATACAGAATTTAGTCTATCGTAAAGTTGAGTGCAGGCTCCATTAACATTATCAAAGGTAGACAAATATGACCATTCTATACTGCACAGATCATCATAATTATCTTAAGTTTACTTTTTCTTTTTCATATTTATATTAATTTCTTGCAAGCCTGACCTAGCTTCGCCCAGTCCAACCCTTCAGCTGCCGTGGTGTGAAATTCTATGGATGTCTGGCTGGCTCCGGAGCGATTGTCTGGGGAAGACACATTTTTTATATATTATAATTTAAAAATAAATTTGTTTTTATTTGATCTGATTTGATTTGATTCTCGCTTACGGTGCGAAAGGTTCCGGGTTCAAATTATTACGCCCGCTTTCTTTCATTTTGTAACTAGTAATATATTTTTTCACAAATTCTTTCGTATGGTTTCTTTAGGTTAGGTTAATAGGCTTTTATTCTGCTTTATTCTTTAAGTTACGTTGGTAGGTTTTTGTTCTGATATCTAGTTCTTAATAATTACTAACGCCGCAGGCAGTATTAGCGTCGGAGGTAAAGAAAAGGCAGGTGCGGGGGGTGTCCCCCGCCTTTTTTTCACAAAATAACACTAAATATTTCTCAACGTGAAATTTATTACACGTTTACAAGGTAACGCGTATGCTCGAAATTCCGGATTTTCGGACGCTTGTCGAAATATGCATCATTTTCAACGGTGTGTTTAAGCAACTTAATTGAAATATAGATGAAATAGTTAGAAAAATAAAAGATCTTCATAGTCATTTTTCCAGGGAGGTAAAAAATAGAAAAAGATACTATGCGCTCGGGAAGGCACCCAAAACCTATTTGGTCTCCTTTATTTCTTTTAATTATTTGCTATTACTATTATAAAAGCTGCTGTTGTAATAAGAACATCGCCACTGTTAAACATTATGCTCGCGAGCAACTGAACTATATCAATAGATAATGCCATTGATGCCTTTGGCTTCGATTTATATGTAGACGAATGGAGACGCGCCATATAAGCAAGTCTAAGCCAAGTACTGCAAAACGTGCGTTCGAGCTTGCACCGCGCTTCATCCAATATCTCCACGTCATCAATTTTTTTATGGAAAATCCGTGGCATTAGACGAAATTTTTGTAGATACATTTTTCATCTGTGAAAATGTATGCTGTCTCTAAAAATATTTTTAATTTTCTGCTGCCTCGGCGCATTTTCGAAGTTTTGAGAAAATACAGGAAAAACCAAGTTTTTTATTATAATTTTTTTTTTAAATAACGCAGCCACACAAAAAAGTTCTTTATCAGAGACATGAGTATATAGTTTTTGTGTATTTCTTAATGCTGAATCTGAATTTCACACTAGTTTACTCAGATGGACTCAAAATTTGGTTCAAAATTGAAAAAACTTCCTACTAATTGCAATTATTAGGAAGATTTTTCAATTTTGAGTCAATCTGATTAAACCAGTGTGAAATTCGGATTCAGCATTAAGAAATACATAAAAACTATGTACTCATGTCTCTGGTACAGAACATTTTTGTGCGGGCGTGTGTGGCTGTGTAATTAATTAAAAATTAAGTTTGAACCTGGGGCTTTGAAATCGTAGGAATTGATTCACTTGAGAAATTTACGTCACTTTCTCACGATTTTATGTCATTTGTACTTGAAATATATCGTAGGAAATACTTCTCTCGATATCATAGGAAAAAAATTCCTAATGATTTATGATGGGGAGTTCGAAAATTCTCCTAGGAATATTACTTGTAGGTTATTTTCATGGTTTCTGACGTTAATTGTGGAACCGAATAACACTGAACTGAATAACAGAACATCAAGTTTAGTTTATAATAAATATTATTTGTTTTGTTTCATACAGTGAATATAATATGGATATAAACCTGCTCATTGGCTGTTGCAAATGCGTTTAGGAACGTATATACTTTATCCTAAACTTATTTGTCGGTAAAAAATGTCGGGATCTTTGTTTTTTACTGCACTGCAAAGGCGCCGACATTTTTTATAACCGTAATAATTATGAGGTAAACTGTACATCGACATACGTAGGAGGCGGGCTACCCCCAATCTGAAAATGTTGCCAAAACGATGTTGCGAGCTGTGCCTCGCGCGGCTGCAGCCTCGCGAGATATTCTCTGAGTGTCTCTATGCACCTCCTTAACAATTCCACAAAATGTTTGATTATATTTTGGTAACTATAGCCCTTCCAGATTTCTGTATAATTAGCCAGTGTTTATAGAAAGAACAAATTCATATAATTTTGAGCAAAAAGAGGTAGGTGCTATATTGAGACATATTAGACATTAATATTCGAGATTGTTTTGTAGATCAATTAATACAAAATTCGGGTCTAGCTATTAATATATTATCGAATTGCTATAACGAAACGCCATAGACACTTATGCACTACTACTACTACTACTACTAAGCTCTGTAGAGGTTTCGCATTAAAAAATTAATAGGTTTGAATCACATCATGTTCTCCATAGAGAATTTCAGTTTCATAGTAAAATCTCCTCAGGTGCTACTTATTTTTCAGTAAAGATATATTTAATCGTTTAATAGATGATGTCTTGCCTGTTATATCTTACAGTGTAAACTTTTAAAGTATCGGGATTTTAAGCTCTAATCGAACGATCCCGGTTGCCGGGATTTTACGACGGATTTAAAAATCCTGGATGCTAGAATACAATCCATCGCCTGTTTATGCAATACTATTTTATATGTCTAGAATTCATGTCTTTTGTACTTCTTTAGCCCACAGAAATGTATGTTTACGAATTACTTCCACATCCACGTAGCGGATTGGAAGTACAGTCATCGTAGAGAAATTTTCAATTTTTTTTTCTTGAAATAGGTTTATAATATCTTGAAACGTCGAGATTTTAAATTTGAGCAAAAAAAAATTTCTGTCTGTCTGAGCTAGTAAGAGTACAGAAACTTGAAATTTGGTGTATGTACTAGAAGTCAAGGTCTCCAAATTTTTTATAATATTCTCCATCCCCCACTCCATTATTAATGGGGTTGATAAAATAAAATTGAGATATTAACTTGAAATTTGGTATACGTATATATTATAATGACATCAGGAACTATATTATATTTTGGGATTATTTCGTTGAAGGGTGGGGGTTAAATAGGGGAAAATAAGTAAAACAAGGCCACAGATTTTTTTAAATAATTTTCAGTCCCCCCACCACTCCACTTCTACTCCATTATCTAACGGGTTGATAAAATATAATTGAGATATTCACTTGAAATTTGGTATACGTTTGTATTATAACGACACCTGGAACTAGATTATATTTTGAGATGATTCCATTGAAGGGTTGGGGGTTAAATAGTAGTAAATAAGGGAAATTAAGTAAAGCAAGTTGGTAAGAGTACAGAAATTTGGGATATGGTGTATATACTAGAAACGAAGGCCTCAGCTTTTCTTATAAGATTTTCCATGTCCCCACCACCCCCACTCCCTTATTAAAAGAGTTGATAAAACGAAATTGAGATTTTCACTTGAAATTGTGTACACGTATGCTTTATAACGATATCTGAAACTTGATTGTATTTTGACACGATTCCGTTGAAGGAGTGGGGGGTTAAGTAGGGGTAAATGGGAAAAAGAAGTAAAGCATTCTGTAAGAGTTCAGAAACTTGGGATTTGGTGTATATACTAGAAGCCAAGTTCTCAGATTTATTTTCAATATTTTTCTGACATCTGCCCCAAATATTATTAAAATTCTATGATCAATAATTTCCACATACTAGAGTGCAAATACAGTCAAAATGTTTTCTTTAAAGTGACTGGAATAAAAAATCTGGTTGTGGAAGTAGTGATTCTTTCGGCACTGGTTTTATATAAAATTCCACAGTAAACAAAACTATATATGTAACAGTTTCCATGAAGTAAGGAGTGCTCTGTTCTACTCTGTTCGTTCTACTCTGCTCTGCACTGGCCCCCTCTGTTCTGTTCTATACTTAACTGGTCTGCTGTGCACTGTTCTACTTTGTTCAGCGGTTCGATTCCGCCCTGTTCTGTCCCATCCTGTTCCTTTGTATTTTATATCACAACATGCACATTTTTACCATAAAATTATTTTCAAGGTTATGCCTACAACTTTGTGCAGGTTTATATAATATAATCAAATACGAGAACAATATATCATCTGTTGTGTTTTTCGATTAAATATAAATTATTTTATTCTCATTTCACAATTTATAAATGGCCAGGTGACCACTTTACAACCTAATCCTTTTTTTTTCAAGTAAATGTAAAATAGCCAGCCCACACGATGGCATTGGGTTAAGTATCAAATTGATGGTTATATCCGCTATCACTCTTAAATGTCGTTTATTATTAGTATTGTTATAGTTTATTAGGATTATAAGCAGAAATTATATAAGTAATTATTAATATTTTTATTATCTTAATGTTTCATTATCCAAATATTAATATATTATTAATGGTTTCTTGAAAAGGTATGAGACAGGTTTCAGAAAAGAAGTCCGAGTAGCATTAGAAAAACCAGAAGCTTATTAAAACTATAAAATTTGGCAAATTGGACAAATGAACTCGCATTGCTTGGAGCTTGAGAGAATTAATATGTCAAAGGATAGAATGATGCAATTATTTGTGATATAGAAGCAAAGTCTAAACTATTTTATAACCTTAAGAGACAAGGGGTAAAACTAAAGGAAAAAATTAATTTTGATTTAATGTACGAAATATCATAGACAACCTGAAATAACTTATTTATGAGGCTGCGATTCGACAGTTACATAGAGCACAGTCCACTTCAGCAAAATTATTATGCCAAAGAAATTACGCAAAAAGTGGGCAAAAGGAAATAATTCGTTGAGATTCTTTGTAAAATAAAGTTTTTTTTTGTTTCCTTCAATTTTGTGCAAATTTTTTTCAGTAAACAAATCCTAATTATAATAACTATTATATTAATAGTATACCGGGTGAGTCACGAATTGCGCTCGCCCCGATATTTCCTAAAATATTTGGAATAGAAAATTGAAATTTGGAGGCCTTATTACACGCCTAAAATGCCATCTTTTCAATAAAAAATTAAGTTTGGTGCACATCCTCTTTGACCGGAAATGCCCACAACTTTCGATTTTTAAATGGAACACCCTATATATTTTTACATTTTTGGAATCTAGAGGAAATTTTGAATACAATACATCCATTTTGGTCACTTTTTGATATACATTAAAAATTTTATTAAAAAATCTACTTCTGTATCCAGAGTGCTGTGGTGCCCAAAATATGTTTTAGTTTGTGTGCTACGTTACTACAAAAATAAAATGAACAATATGATTGCATTACTTAATTCTCTAGAGGCGTTTAAAATTTTTAAATGTGATTTTTACCCACTAACTCGTTTTTTTTAAATGGGAATTTAATCGTTCACCAACATTTTTAAATACCTCATTTTCATACGAATCTAATGATACCAAAATATAGTAGCCATTGAATGTAATAAAACAATATCAGCTGTCAGACAGACTCGTGTAGTTATAGGCAATCTTGAGCTATCAAACATTTAATAATTGTGAGCGCAAAGAACGTTACAATTAAGTTTAGCATAGGTATGTGAAGGTAAACACAATTACATCCACAAGGACATTTGCAATAGAATGCGACATCAGTTCGGTTTTTAGAGTTTTATTTCAATGAACATAAATATCGGGCCTATAAATAAATAAAAATCAATTCCGTTTGAACAATTAAACTTAAACTAGATAACAGTAGGTATCTTTAAAATAATTAATATAATTAAACCATAAATTGACATTTATAGATATTGTTCAAAATGTCCACCATTTTTTTCTATACGCAATTCGGCTCTGCGTACAGTTGCTTGAATGGCTCTACGCAATTCAGCCGGCGTTATTTCATTAAGAGCCCGTACAACTTTATTTTGCAGCTCTTCACGGGTATTTGAAGAAGTTTCATAAACTTTATTTTTGAGAGTGCCCCATACATAATAGTCGAGGGGTGTTAAGTCAGGTGACCTAGGAGGCCACCTGATATGATCTTGATTTGCGATAAGGCGTTCACCATGCAAGTTGTTTAAATATTCCATCACTCTTCTGGAATTATGTGGGGGAGCACCATCTTGCTGGAAAAACAGATTTTGTAAATAGGCAAGAGGAAGTAAGTCAAGAAATTCTGCTGTCTGGTTTTGTAAAAAGAATAAATATCGTGCGCTAGTAAGTGTTCCATAAAAAAATATGGGTCCAATTATTCGATCTCCAAGTACTCCAAGCCAACAGTTAAACCCAAATATTTCCTGAATATTCCCCCGCCCTACCAACCTCAGATTTTCTTGAGCCCAGTACCTAGTATTATTTCTGTTAAACATACCTTGGTTCGTAAATCTACTTTCATCTGAATATAAAATATGAAAACGAAAACCTGGGTTTTGTTGTACTGCATTTAAGAACCAGTTGCAATATACTAGCCTCCTGTCGTTATCATCTCCATAAAGATGTTGGTGTATTTGGTATTTATAAGACCGAAACTTATGTTTCTTTAAAATTCTGCAAACCGAAGACTGACTAATGTCACATTCCATTGACAATTCCCTTGTTGATGTTGTTGGGTGTACCATCACAAATCCTAATACATCAATTTCTTTGTCCTCACTTACAATAAATGTTTGATGGTCATCTTGTTGATTGGGTTCGTTTCTTAATTCTTGTTCCACTCTGGCAAACAAGTGTCTGCTTGGATGACGTCTGTTGGGATATCGTTGCTGATACAGTTCTGCAGCTGCAGTTGAATTTTTGAGACGCCCTCCATATATCAGTAACATATCGACCTTTTCATTTCTACTAAAATTATTCATTTTCTTTAATTCTTACTCAAAGAGATTTCCGCAACGCTTTATTTTGTATCTGTCTGACAGCTGATATTGTTTTATTACATTCAATGGCTACCATGATTTTTCCAATGTTATTAGGTTACCAGACTTACACAGAAATGTGCCATTTTAGTTTCCAAAGCCCACTAATCTATTATCTATTAGCCGCATGTTTCTAAAAGCTTGGTTGCATTGTATTTTGGCTGAAATCTCAAATATTTCTGAGCGGATTTTCAAAATTTTGGTATCATTAGATTCGTATGAAAATGAGGTATTTAAAAATGTTGATGAACGATTAAATTCCCATTTAAAAAAACCGAGTTAGTGGGTAAAAATCACATTTAAAAATTTTAAACGCCTCTAGAGAATTAAGTAATGCAATCATATTGCTCATTTTATTTTTGTAGTAACGTAGCACACAAACTAAAATATATTTTGGGCACCACAGCACTCTGGATTTAGAAATAGATTTTTTAATAAAATTTTTAATGTTTATCAAAAAGTGACCAAAATGGATGTATTGTATTCAAAATTTCCTCTACATTCCAAAAATGTAAAAATATATAGGGTGTTTCATTTAAAAATCGAAAGTTGTGGGCATTTCCGGTCAAACCGGATGTGCACCAAACTTGATTTTTTATTGAAAAGATGGCATTTTAGTCGTGTAATAAGGCCTCCAAATTTCAATTTTCTATTCCAAATATTTTAGGAAATATCGGTGCGAGCGCAATTCGTGACTCACCCGGTATATACAAATTCAGTTGATTACGTGCACTGTCGTCACAAGTTTTACCTGTATTCCTCCACAAGAAATGACAATTTACTACAAAATAAAGAGAGAACTGGTAGTGAAAATTTACTGTCTACCTATATTTGTTTCTTCTATTTATTTGTTCTGCCCATACGTACACGAGATAATAAAAACACTGCCATTATCAACGTATTTTGAACACATGATCAACTAGGATTTACTGCAAAGTGGTAATCTTATCGTCAGATCCCCATCAATCCTTCCCTGCAATCCGCATTTTTCGTAATTTTTTTATCAGTATAATTTCATTGAAGCCCACTACGAGATTATATACAGGGTGTAATTCATGTCATTAAAAAACTGGTAATAGGGACCGATTAGATAAACAAAAAACCTATATGACTTTTTCATCTAGGGGCACTTTGAAAAAACTGACCTAGGTTTAAAATTTGAATATTAAGGTAGGAAACATTGGAGAACCACTGTTTTTCAGGGTCAATGGATGTTATAGTTCCGAATATTAGAAATAATTAAAAACTGTAATACCCGACTTGTGTTCCCGCCAGAAGAAGTGCGGCACTTTGATGGAATTACTTGTACCGAACTTTTCATACCACTAATTATGAAAATGTAAGTAATTCTTTCTCTTTTAGCACAATGCAAGCAAAGCATGACCGCAGAGGTTTAAATAGGATTTGTTTACATATGTTTTTTAATTTGGAACAAAGTTATTGTAGATTTTATTGTCGTTTATAAAATTTAAAAGTGGTTTATTGACATTTGTAATATTGTGTTAAAAGCTTAAAAAATTTGTAATTATTTTATGAAATTGGAAAACGAACAGTTAGACGTCCGAAATACGATAACAGAAAATATTTGTGTATTTTAAGTTAGGAGAAAAGCTGATTTTTTTAACGAATTGAACGCATAATTTTTCCCAATCAGGTATCGAAAATTAAAAATCGAGTCAGGTCTCTATGAAAATCAATGTAAACAATAATAAATATATATACACCTGCCTATATAGTAAAAGACTGTGCACACATCTTTGCTCGTCCACTTACAACAATTTTTAATTTATCCCTAAAATGTCAGATATTTCCTGATGTGTGGAAATATTCTCGTTTATGTCCCGTGTACAAAAAAGACAACAAAAATAACGCGGAAAATTATAGGCCAATAACAATCATTTGCAATTTTGCGAAAGTTTTTGAGTTTACCTTGAGTATGCCACTAACAAGGCACGTGCAAGGTCAAATTGTAACAAACCAACATGGATTTGTATCCGGCAGATCCACTGAGACTAACTTCACCTGTGTCACGCAATACCTTTCTGAAAAATTGGATAATAACAAACAGGTTGATATTATCTATACGGATTTTTCCAAGGAGTTTGATCGCCTGGATCATGGTATTCTGATACAAAAGCTTATGTGCGGACGATCTAAAAATCTATTGTGTAATTGAAACTGATGAAGATTGTGACAAGCTTCAAAATAACTTGAATAAGATAAATGATTGGTGTCTACTAAATCAACTACCTCTCAATGTATCCAAATGTAGCGCATTTACATTTTGTAGAGCACGCAATTATATTAATTTTAATTATCATTTAAATAACCAGGAGTTACAAAGACCTGATACAATTAAAGATCTGGGGGTGACCTTTGACAGAAGTCTAAGTTTCAATGAACACATAAATTCCACTGTATTATCAACTTTAAAAAGCCTAGGATTTGTAATAAGGAATTGTAAGGGTTTTAATAATACGGACATTATGAAATTATTGTACTACTCCTTTGTGCGATCAAAATTAGAATATTGCTCACTGGTATGGTCCCCGGGCTATGCTACGTATATAAAAAGTATTGAAAACATTCAGCGTCGTTTTGTTAAGTATTTGTGTTTTATTGAAGATGGCAATTATCCCACAACTGGTTATTCACAAAACCTCATGTTAGAAAGATTTGATATGTCGAGTCTAGAAAATAGGAGACTAGCACACTCTGTAATATTTCTACATAAAATTATTCACAATATATCTGATTGCCCGTCTATTTTGGACCAACTGTGTTTTCGTGTACCTCGTATAGGAAGCAGAAATCGTGAAACATTCTATCTTGCTACTCCCCGAACAAATTTACTAAAACTTTCACCTATACATTTTATGTGTAAAAATTATAATTCAGTGCAAAATGAGCTTGATATATTTAATTGTAGTCCTGCATCAATTAAAAGATTACTATGCGTATAACCCCATATCCCTAATAATAATCATAATTTTAATGCCCAATAGGTAACACCCAATAACTGAACAATTCTTTTGAATTTTTCACTAAAATTGTTCGAAATGGACTCCATTTCCACGTATACACACTTCGGCACGTCGAATTAACGACATACGCACTCCGTTCAACACGTTTGGTAAATTAGGATCATTTTTTATGCAGGTCATGGTACTGGTCCGCCACGTCCAATCCATCGTCGAGGAAACTTTTCTGTTCAAAAAATTTCGAACAGCCAGACTAAAATGGACTGGCGCGTCATCGGGCAAATACCACATTCTTCTGCATGTAGCCAAGGGTACATCTTCCAGCAAATTTGGCAATGTGTGTTGCAAAAAATTTAAGTATACATCACCGTTTAATCTAGCGGGTAATTGTATAGGTCCAATTATTTCATTACCGCAAATTCCTGCCCACAAATTAACGCTGAACCGTCATTGAAAATGCGCCCTTCTTATTACCCGTGGATTTTCGTCTGCCCAATAGTGCATATTTTTAAAATTAAACACTCCATTTCTGGTAAAACACGACTCATTGGAGAAACACAGAACGTTTAAAAATCCTCATTTGCCGCGTGTTTTCTTAAAATCCACCTATAAAATTGCATTCACTCTGCAAAATCTTGAAGTTCTAGTGCTTGGACACGTTGATAGTAACAGGGATGTAAGTTCATATCTCTCAGTGTCCTCCAATGCACAAAATGGAATACTCCGACACGGTTTGCGATATCGCGAGTGCTCAAAGTTGGATCCTCTTCTACAAGTTCCAAAATTTGAACCTCTGCGTCAATTACCCTTTCTTCGCGTTGTGGACCTCGCTCTCCTCTATGTCCATCGAGACGATCTGTTTCTCGAAGACGCTGGTCAATACTAACAAATGTACGAGCACAAGGATGACGTCGATTAGGTAATCTTAAACGATAAAGCTCTTCCGCACCAGCTGCATTTCCACCACTTTCTCCATACACCAAGTGCATATCCGCGAGCTCTGGATAAGTGCAATCTTCCATAATGTCCAAAATCTGCGTTTAAAACACCACACTAAACTGTGAATTAACGTTATCAATAAAGAAAACAAAAATAAAAACTTGATCCAAAATCCAAAAAGTAACACAAGAAGCACGAACGAGAAGTAGTGTCTTACGTAGCCAAATACTAACGACTTGAACGATAAGTCAATAAAATAAATCTGAGCATAAGTGGCACAAAATTCAAAAAGAACAACAGCAACAGACAAAACCAAGCAACGGGTATGTCGCGTCGTGTGTACGTTGTTTACCAAGTAAGGACACACACTGAAATGATTACTTGAGAATATTACATGGGCGAGTATAGCACGCGTAATAAGACAATTTGACCGCGAAGATGACGGTGTCCTCTGTCGGTCGCTTTTAACTGCTTTGTCGGCATAATTTTCGATGACCCTGTCGCGGCCTAATTGTCTCTTAGACTCCCCATACTTATTTACACGAATGTCAGAGTATCATGTGCGACAAACGCGAGGCAATAAAGCCTACCCCATTATGCCAGCGGTTCTCAAACTATGCTATTAAGTATTTTGGAAATTTTTATTTTTTTTCTAAAAAAATATGAGCTTTAGAACCCATGTTATATAAGGTTTTTTTGTTTGTCTTGATGTTCCCTACCACTATTTTTTTATGACATGAACCTAATTACACCCTGTATTTACACAAGTTATGTCATAAAATAATATATGTTCTTAATTAATACTATTAATATGAGACTTTTAAGCGCCGGTAGTGTGCTGAAAATAAAATTTAATATAGAATATCTGCAACTGCTTTAGCAGGGTTCCTATTAAAACCGTTAATATTTCGCGCTAATAGTGCGGAGTATAATCCGCTTAGATTTAATCCTCGGCAGGTCTAATGAAAAATTTTCATTTCAAGATTCCGTTTGGTCGAGTAATAACTTTTTTCAGTATAAGTCAGACAGGACTTTATTCTCATTGAATTTTTATAAAAATTAATGAATGTGGAAACTTTTAGACCGGATCCTTAGAGTTTATATCCAATAGTTGGTTCCCGAAAAACTTTGGTGGAAATGATAAAAAACAATATCCACACTGAAATACATTCGCTATTTTTTCTCAAGAAGAATCGAAAATTGGTTTAATTCGGTATTTTCTTCGCTTTCGATGCCAGCATGTTGCAAAAACTTCCAGGGAACAATTTAGTAGCTCATAAATTTAAAAGAAAAATCTACACGCATCTTCTTACAACTACCTAGTTTAGTTTTTTAATTTTGTGAGATCAGAGAAACATTTTTTGTTCCTTTTTAGTACATTAATAAAACCGTTGTTTAAAAAGTATTTTACTATATATTTCAGTATTATTTGCAACAACTCCACTCTAGGACCCGGAGTCTTTCTATAAAGCGATTGAAATGTGATCAGCAATACATGGAAAACATTTTATTAATTACTCGTGAAACAAAAGATCTTTTTCAGCGCTAATTCTACTGTATTAGCATGTATTCAGTATACAACAGCGAATAAATTAGGCTTCCAAAGTTAACTTTGAAGTTCTGAAGGCACTATTAATTTGATTAAGAAATGCAAATACCGGTATAATCTTATTCCCTAGAAGACTAATTAAAATACTCTCTTAGAGACGAAATTGGCGAGTTGAAGCTGCAGATTATGCTTTCAACAACAGGAGATAAGATTACATCTTCCTTCACTATCCGCAAAGTTTTATTACTAACTTCTAAAAATCAGGAATGCTTATTTAATGGTAACTTGACCGTTCCTTGAACACGCGTATATCATTAGTATTTTCTAATATATCTGGCTTACCAAAACATTCTTGTCTAGATCCTCAGGATTGAGCATCCTCGTTATAAAAAGCGCTGCTTTCACATCCACATTTTCTATTTAATTCTCTTTAAAATAGAATAACTTGATCCTATATTACACTCTAGTATGTAGAAATAATTGCTCATAGAATTTTAATAATAGTATTTGAAATTGTTTACCCCGAGATGTTAATTAAGGATGGCCGATGCCAAAACGTTGGTTGAGAATATTTGTTCTCGTACACACTCAAGTTACAATTTTATATTTTTATCCCCTTTAATAGAAGAGTGGTGGTAGCAGTGGAGTGACTGTTGCCAGTAAAAAATGTTTAAGAGCTTGGCTTTTAGTATATACAGGGAGTAATTAATTTCATGCCATTAGAAAAACTGGCGGTAGGGAAGACAAACAAAAACACCTTATATAACATGAGGTCTAATGCACATAGTTTTGGAGAAGAAAAAATAAACAAAAATGTCCAAAATAATTAATAACAGTTTGAGAACTGCTGGCATACTCTGACGTTCGTACAAATAAGTAAGGTGCGCCTAAGAGATTATCGAAAATCATGCCGGTAAAGCAGTTAAAAGCGACCGACAGAGGACATCGCCATGTTTTTTGCTTCTTCGCGGCCAAATTATCTTATTACGCGTGTTATACTCTCCCTTGTAATATTCTCAAGTAATAATTTTAGTTTGCGTCCTTACTTGGTAAATAACGTAAGCACGGCGCGACCTAGCCGTTCCTTGGTTTTGTCTGTTGCTTTTGTTCTTTTTGAATTTTGTGCTGCTTATGTTAAGATTTGATTTATTGACTTATCATTCAAGTCGTTAGTACTTGGTTACGCATGACACTAACTACTTTTGGACTTTGGACTTGGTTTTTCTTTTTGTTTTCTTTATTGATAACGTTAATTCACAGTTTAGTGTGGTGTTTTAAAACGCAGATTTTGCCCTTATCCAGAGCTCGCGAATGTGCACTTGGTGTATGGAGAAAGTGGTGGAAATGCAGCTGGTGCGGAAGAGTTTCATCGTTTAAGGTTCCCCAATTGACGTCATCTTTGTGTTCGTACATTTGTTAGTATTGACCAGCGTCTTCGAGAAACAGGTCGTCTTGAAGGAAATGGAGGAGAACGAGGTCCACAACACAAAGAAAGGGTAATTGATGCAGAGGTTCAAATTTTGGAACTTGTAGAAGAGGATCCAACTTTAAGCACGCTCGATATCGCGAACCATGTGGGAGTATCCCATTTTGTTGTATGGAGGACATTGAGAGATATGAACTTGCATCCCTATCGCTATCAACGTGTCCAAGCACTAGAACCTCAAGATCTTGCAGAGCGAATGCAATTTTGTAGGTGGATTTTAAGAAAACACGCGGCAAATGAGGATTTCTTAGACGTTCTGTGTTTCTCCGATGAGCCGTGTTTTACCAGAAATGGAGTGTGAAAATCCACGGGTAATAAGAAAAGACGGTTCAGCATTAATTTATGGGCAGTAATTTGCGGTAATGAAATAATTGGATCTATACAATTACCCGCTAGATTAAATGGTGATGTATACTTAGATTTTTTGCAACAAACATTGCCAAATTTGCTGATAGATGTACCCTTGGCTACGCGCAGAAGAATGTGGTATTTGCACGATGGCGCGCTAGTCCATTTCAGTATGGCTATTCGAAATTTTTTGAACAGAAAGTGTCCTCGACGATGGATTGGACTTGGTGGATCATTATCATGGCCTACTAGATCGCCCGACTTACATCCGATGGACATTTATTTCTGGGGGCATTTTAAATCTCTGCTTTACCGTGATGCAATTGACACTTTAGAAAAATTGCAACAACGTATTTTAATGTGCATAGAAACCATAAAAAATGATCCTAATTTACCAAATGTGTTGAACGGAGTGTGTATGTCTTTAGTTCGACATGTCGAAATATGTATACGTGGAGATGGAGGTCATTTGGAACAATTTTTGTGAAAAATTAAAAAGAATTATTCAGGTATTGGGTGTTACCTATTGGGCCTTAAAGGTATGATTATTATTATTATTGTTATTATCTTTTTTACTTTCTCATCTTTTAAATGTTCTAGATAATTAGGTGAACGGGTTGCATATTTACAGACACTAACGTATGTTAACACCAGGGTGTTAAAATCACTAAGCTTTAGCACAAACGGTACATTTACGCATGCTAGTTGATGTTGACACTCGTAGATTACATTACTAGGTACCTATGCGAAAAGGGTTAATTTATTTAAGTTATTAATATGACAATAAACAATAAAACGTAGCTGAAATATCGGATTTTTTTTTAATACCAATGATGAAATATTTGACGTATATTTTAAAACAGTCATTTAATGAGCGGACCCATGCCTTTAGGGTTAGGTTGGTTTTGTGCACATAACCACCTACGGGGGTTCTTTTTGTTTTTATTGCTACTTTTGTTTTAGACGGCCGTCCATGCTGAATCCTCCGCGACCCGCAAAGTAGCCCTTCACGATGTTTCCTTCTGCTGATGATAGTTGGTTGGACTTTAATTTTTCTGCCTATAAATAGGAGCTGTTTATACACTGACATGCAAATATTTAGAAAATCTGATGGAGTTTCGATTTGGTTTAGTTTATTGTTAACAAGTCCTAGCATTTTCTTCATGTGACTGTTTTGATTGGAAGTAATTTAATGAATGAAAACCAACGGTACACTAGCGAACATACAACTAACTGCATCACCACGTGAGATCAAGGTCCAAGGGTCAAAATTTGCACATCAAGCGCTTGCATATTTTAATACTAGTGTCAACATCCATTAGCGTACGTAAATGTATTGTTAGCGCAAAACCCTAGTGATTTTAACACTCTGGTGTCAACATCCATTAGCATACGTAAATGTCTCGCTTATGCAAAAGCTTAGTGATTTTAACACCCTGGTGTTAACATACGTTAGTATCTGTAAATATGCGAACGGGTTTCAACCAAGTTCACTTAATTAGCACTTAAAAAGCGTCTGACAATATGACAGGTATCGAAGACTACTGACTTGCTAATTGCTGGGAGTACTTGTGGGATGTTCAGTTTGTTCAAGTTGGAAGTTAGTGTTTTTGGAACAATTGCTGTCGTTGATATAATGAGTGGGTAAATTTATTATTATTATTATTATTGTTATTATTATTATTAGTAGTAGTATTCGCTGTCTTGTTTTGATCTGTTTATTATTGTTTACATTGAATTTCATAGAGACCAAAGACTCGATTTTTAGTTTTCGACCTGATTGGGAAAAGTTATGCGCTCAATTCGTTAGAAAATCAGATTTTTTCCTAACTTAAAATACACAACTATTTTCTGTTATCGTATCTCGGACGTCTAATAGTTAGTTTTCCAATTTCATAAAATAACTACTATTTTTAAGCTTTTAACACAATGTTATAAATGTTAATAAAGGAATAGGCGGGTTCGGTCATAAAAGAAAAAAACATTTTTCTTGGCAGATGTGAAGTTAAATAGTCAACAAAACACGTATGTGCAAAAAAAAATGAGAAAAAAAAATTGCAGCGCCTGCAATTGCCAAATTAAAGTTCGGTGATAATGGTGGACCCCACAACGGAATTGACGTCAGTGGCCTGTAATAAGCTCCGGCTCCACCCTACGCGCACGTATCCCGCATAGCGCAAGCAGCGAATCACTATAATATTTAAGTTTTGTGACATTTATCGGTGGTGTTTTTTAAAGTCCTAGTCGTACAATGCAACCGGGGTACCAGAAAGCCGATTCCCGAAACACACCACATTTAAATGTGCAGATGGTATTTGATTTTTTGACAAGCAATGCGAACCTAAATCAAGCTCAAAACAGTAGCGCTAAATACTGTAAGTATCATACTTGTGGCATATTTTTTATTTGTATTGTATTTGTATTTATTATTTAGTGAAATTTCGGTAAAGTTTAAACAAACTAACATTTGAATACGTATATGAAACAGACAATCTGCTAGACAAGTAACTTTTCACCGTTTGTCTGTAAACTATTTTGTTTCCTGGCAATAAATTATTATTTTATATTTATTTATTTATATCTATTAGAATGGAAATAGGCAGAGGTATAAGCACCTGACAAATATACGTCGACGCCTTCACGCTCCGACGTTTAAGAATTATAATTAATATGTATTTATATAAGTTATACAAGGTAATTTACTGGATATAAAAGTAAAAAATGCCGCATGTACAAAGCAGATTTAATGGAACCGCCGGCGTCGCAGGCACATTAATGGGAATTTTTTATGTGACAAGTAAATATGAGGTAAACTATACCGATTTGTGTATATTAAAAACTACTTAATAAAATTTTGAAGATAAACTTATATGAAAAGCATTAATTGCTAACAGTAGGTATATTATATAATTATATAGTGTGAGCTTCGAAAGACCTTTGAATAATTGCAAATAAATTTACACTACGTACCTACCCAGTTTTTACAGATCAGGAAGAGAAGATTATGGAGACCGCTCAGCGCTGTCGGGTTTAAGCAAAAGTTGAAAATTACCGAACCCGCCTATTGTTTACATTTTCATAATTAGTCGTATAAAAAGGTCGGTACAAGTAATCCCATCAAAGTGCCGCACTTCTACCGGCAGGAACACCAGTCGGGTATTCCAGTTTTTTATAATTTCTAATATTCGGAACTATAACACCCATTGACCTTGAAAAACAGTGGTTCTCAAATGTTTCCTACCTAAACATTAAAAACGTAAACCCAGGTAGTTTTTTCAAAGTTCCCCTAAAGAAAAAAGTCATATAGGTTTTGTTTGTCTAGTCGGTCCCTATTACCAGTTTTTTTAATGACACAAAACTGATTACACACTGTATTAAACAGACCAGGAAAGTATGTGGTTGATTCAAAATTATCTTTTTATTTGCTAGCTATGTATTATATGTTTTGTAAGAACCATTACTGTTCATTACCAAAACTGCATTGTAGCTGTCAATAATGAATGTTTCACCACTGCAATATAATATTATGTCTATATGAGAGCCGTGTCTAGCACCGAGATAAAAGTCACGAGCTTTGATCATAACAAAAGTTGGAATTCGTTTTTCTATTGTTAATCACCCAGCAACAAATTAAAATTTTAGATATGTGTACTTACATTTTTAAAAACGCTGATGATGAAGTTGTTAACTATTTCTGTTGTCTTTTAGGATGTATAAATCTGTTTCACTAAAATTAAGAAATTGTAGTCTCAAAAATTCACCGCACCAGGCACTATACTAAGCAGCACTATAGTCTTTTATATACTTCTCTCACAGCTTACCCGGATTTCTAATTAATTTTGATCTGCTACAATGTTACTCACTCTAGAAGAACAATTCACTACAGCTTCTAAATTTCGTTTCTCCGTTTAGAAAAATCACTTGAGGGTAAACCTACAAATATTCTTTTAGTGATTTAATTATATATTTATGAAAATAAAGATTTAAAAGACCATCATTAACAAATGACTTTTTAAAAGTCTTAATTAAATTGTGTCAAGACACGGTATCATTATTTACTCAAGTAGTTCTATAGTTTTGGTTCGCGAAAATTCACAACTTGAGAATTCATCATTCTCTTAAAGATCTTATTAGATTTCTTTCCACGGTATATAAATTGCCTAGCATAGTTAGTAGGAGCTGGTTGTGGTGCATCTAGATTTTCCTGACTAGCGCTACCAACAGTATCTGCGCTCATTGGACCCTCTGATGACAAACTCGTTGATTGTTGTCGGTCTATTTGCCCTAGTTGAAATATTTCAATTGGATTATTATTTTGACTCAACTGTGGAACCGAATTTGCCCGGTTAGTACTATTATCAATGTCTGTTCCTAAATGTGTTTGTTGTCCATCTGCTTGTCTTTGTTGAAATATTTGAGTTGAACTTGCAGCTTGTGATATACCTAAAGTTGCCTGACTAGAACTGTAAACACTGTCTGATGTTAAACTTGTAGGCTGCTGTCCACCAATTTGCCCTTGTTGGAATATTCCAACTGAATCATTGTTTGGACTCAATTCTAGAATTGAGTTTGTAGCTTGTGGTATACCTAATCTTTCCTCGCTAGAACTATCAATGGTGTATGATGCGAAACTTTTACATTTCTGTTTATTAATTTGTCCTTGTTGAAATTTCCCAACTGATTCACTGTTTTGACTCAATTCAGTAACCGAATTTGTAGCTTGTGGTATACCTAATCTTGCCTCGCTAGAACTGTCACTGTATGATGCCAAATTTTTAGATTTCTGTTCATTAATTTGTTCCTGTTGGAATATTCCAACTGCATCATGATCTGCATTCAGCTGCGGAGCTGAACTTGTAACTTGTGATATACCTAAACTTGCTTGACTAGAACTATCAACATTGTCTGATGTTAAACGTGTAGACTGCTGTCCATCAATTTGCCCTTGTTGGAATATTCCAACTGAATCATTGTTTTGGCTCAATTTTGAAACCGAATTTGTAGTTTGTGGTATACCTAATCTTGCCTCGCTAGAACTGTCAGCAGTGTATGATGCCAAACTTTTAGATTTCTGTTCATTAATTTGTCCTTGTTTGAATATTCCAATTGGATCACGATCTCCATCTAGCTGTGAAACAGAACTTTGAGCCTGGGATACACCTAAACTTGCTTGAGTAGAACTATCAATATTGTCTGGTGTTAAACTTGTAGACTGCTGTCCATCAAGTTTCCCTTGTTGGAATATTCCAACTAGATCATTGTCTTGATTCAGTTCTGGAACCGAACTTACAACTTGTGGAATATCAATTGCCTCGCTAGAACTATTAACAGTGTGTGATGCTGAACTTTTAGAGTGCTTTTCATCAATTTGTTCTTGCTGGACTATTCTAATTGTATCATGAGTTTGATTCAGCTCTGAAGTCGAATTTGTAGTTTGTGGTATACCCAGACTTGCCTGGCTAGAACTACCAGTATTTGATGCTAATTTTGTAGACTGCTGGCCATCAATTTGTCCTTGTTGAAATATTCCAGTACTGGACTTGTTTACTCCAGCTAAATTCTCTGGTGGTATTCCCAACTGAGTTGAGTTAAATGGCGTAAATTCCTGCGCTTTTGCTTTTGGAACATTTATTGGGTAATTCTGAGCCACAGGTTCTTGAATAAAGTGTGGCACTGGAATATAAACAGGTTTGTCAATAGGCACTAGTTCTGTTCTGGTTATAGTGACAGGATAGGGCTTCTCCACTAGATACGGTATGTTAATTCTCACGGGTATCCGTACAGGATAAGGCACTTTCACTGGATAGGGTTTAGGTACTTCCACGGGTACCCTCACCGGCACTTGAACTGGTACTGGTTTTGAAACGAAGACTGGATAAGGTTGGGGAACGTGTACTTCCTTGACTCGTACGGGGGTAGGTTGTGGTGCTGGGCTTTGACCAGGAACTGCTTGACGGAAGTTGCTTTGAATAAATGGAGGAAAATTGGGGAAAGTGCCAAAATTTCTGACAGGTTGGAAGGCTCCAAAGGGTCCGATGTATCCGAATTGTGGGTTTGAGATAGATTGGCTGTTAATAAATCGTTGATTTACGGTTTGATATGGAGTTGTACGGATGTTAGTCTGAGGTAAGACGACAACGTTCTTTTTTTGCGAATTACTGATGGCAGCTGTTGCGTTGGTGTTGATTGCTCGATTTGATATTGTAACTTCTTGAGCGGAAGTCAGTCCAATAAGTATGAGCACGACGCACTGAAAAAAAAGTGTAGTGATGTTTAATAGATTGATAACGTTGTGAATTTTTAATTTACATTCTATTGTTTCTATGTGACAGGCCAATCAAACTAAGCAGAAGGAGATTTCCACTAGAAAACATACACCAGGATTATATTTAGCAAGTGTGATATATCAATTTTCAAATGAATGCATCGAAAACAAAGTTGCAGAAACAAAATGGCGGATGCTTTATGTACGAAAATATGTGAAAAAATTAATTTTTCTCGTTTATCTGCGTATGTAACTTTTTCATAGAGTAAAGTTTCAAACAATAGTTGTAGGCATTTGAAAAACCTGCAAAATGGCGCCCGCCAAATCAAAATCCGTTTGTTAGATTTCACAGAATTAAAAAAAAACATCGATGAATAGCATATCTTAATTTTGCAATAACTTTTGCAATATTTAACTTATGATATCAATAATTTCCGGAAGTATTCACCATAATGTGTTTAAAAAGTTGCCGCAACCGGAATTCCGACGAATGAATAGCTTCCGAGAATTCAATTGTTTATTAAAAAAGTGATTTTAGTAACATTGAAATTCCCCAAAATGAGGTGGTCCGATTTCAATGTTAAAAAAAGCTTTCTACTCTTCAAGAGCTGTACTATCACTGAGCTCAAAGTCGAAGTCAAATATTTCAATCAAGTTGCTTAAACACGCCGTTGAAAATGATGCATATTTCTTCATTATGAACAAATGGAATAACTTTGTCAATTGTTCGTGTATCGAAATGTAAAGCGGATATTCACGTAGCTAGCATTTTTATACGAACTTAAAAAAATTAAAGTCCCTCCGATTTTCAGGACTCGAGATAATTTTTTATTTTTTCAAAGAATTCCCGACTATTTTTATTTTCCTCGCATATCAGTATTGTATTCGAGAAAAATTCACCGTCCGAGATTTTTTCGGATTTTGACGTTTCAGATCACGTAAATTACGAAAATATAGGTTTTTCAATTCCGTCATTCTGTTTCTCTGTCTGTCTGTTGGTGCATTAACTAAAAAACTACTTGACGGAGAGTAGTCAAATTTGGTAAGTAGTTGACGCTACTGTTAGAGAAGAAATGGTTAAACTATTCACTGGAAAATATACAGGGTGGATCGTCTAAATAATAATGAAAAACATTTTTTGCTCAAATTTAAAATTTCCACGTTTCACGACATGCTAAACCTATTAAAAAAAAAAAATGATTTTTTTTCCAACATTTTTGAAATATTTTTTACCATTAAAATAGATGGAAAAATTTGTTTTCTTTGTTCAAATTTAAAATTTCCACGTTTCATAGCGCTCTAAACCTATTTTTTAAAAATGTTAGAATTTTCTTTACCATTTTTGAAAAAATTTGACCACTAAAATAGATGGAAAATTTTTTTCCTTGCTCAAATTTAAAATTTCCACGTTTCCGTGGCATTCTAAACCTATTCAAACAAATTTAAAAATATTTTTGAAAAATGTTTTAATTTATTTATCACTAGGTACTTACTATTATAGAATAGATGAAATTTTTTTTTTCGAATTTAAAATTTCCACGTTTCATGGCATTCTAAACCTATTTTGAAAAAATTTTTACAACTAAAATAAATGGAATTTTTTTTTTTTGTTCAAAATTAAAATGTCCACGTTTCATAGCGTTCTAAACCTATTTAGAAAAAAAATTTAGAAATTTCTTTTGAAAAAATTTTACCACTAAATTAGATGGAAAATTTTTTTTCTTTGTTCAAATTTAAAATTTCCACGTTTCCATGGAAATCTAAACCTATTCAAACAAATTAATTTTTTTTTTAATTTTTAATCTATGTATCACTACTTATTATTATAGAATAGATGAAAAAATTTTTTTTGGTCAAATTTAAAATTTTTACGTTTCATGACATTCTAAACCTATTTCAGAAAAAAAAATTGAACATTTTTTTTCACCAACATTTTTGAAAAAAAAAAAAAGAAATTTTTTAACTACTACTAATACTTCCACTTCACTACGTGAATGTGGAATTGAAAATGCATGCACCTATTATACTTTTATTGAAAAATGTACAGGGTGTCCACTGTCCACCCCCAGAAATAATTCAACCATGGTGGACATTTGTAAAGGTATGCGCGCAAGCCTTCCATATTTGGCACCTGTTGTTTAGCATTGAACTTTTGCTGTTGGATGAGCACTCTGTATATTTTTTTGACTAAAAGTTATCAGGTTTTCTTTGTAATAATAATAACTTCCGATTACTATTCGCAATGTCATTTCGTAATTAACGTTTTTTTAGAGTAACTGCCATGCACAAATAGAGAGGGAAATTCTGTGTAAATACGTTTACCGATTTTTTTACTTACTACAACTTTCAATAGAAAAATATAAGCAACTGTTCCACCGTTTTTTTTTTGTTTTTTTGATAACATAAGTTCGTGTTGAAGTGAGGCGCTCGCACCAGCTAGTCGATCCAGCGTGCGGGATAGAGTGGGAAGAGAGCCTGCAGCAGCGTTGTCTCCAACGTCGAAAAGTTGATTCGCGCGTTCAAAATCGTTCGCGGTTGCCAAATCGTCTTTATCTTGGCTTCTGGATTATCAAAAAAATTCTTTTGGGATAGCTCGACGAGAGGAACACCAATATCGTATTTATTTTTCAATAATATGTTAAAAAACGCTTCAAAACGCGAAAATGTCATTAATTTTGGTTTACGTTCGTTCCCACGACTCTCTTTGTATGTTTTATTTTACTTTTATTTGTTTTGTTTCTGCAGCTTTGTTTTGAATGCACTCATTTGAAAATTGATATTTCTCATGTTCTGAATATAATCTTGGTGTTTTTTTCTAATGGGAATTACCTTTAGAAATTATCCTATTTTGACTGGTCTAAGAAACATTATTTTTTGTTCATATTGAAACAGGTTTAGGACTTTTTGGAATTCTGCTTTTTGCATTATGTAAAATATTTAAAAAAATATTGTACAGGATGTCTGCTGTATACGTAGAAATATTTATGATAGTGTATTATCCAAACAGTAAAAAAAAGTGTTTTACTTATACGTACTTATAATATTAACTAGGTCAATAAAGCTGACCAAATTAGGCCAAGTTCAAGGTCGTTTGGCGACCCACATTATTATGTCCATTACATCTATCAGAAATAAGAACGTAAGAAAAGCTATAAATGTAAACATATCTACATACCAGGTGCCCCATCCTTTTCTTTATTTTTCAAGACAGTTTGAAATTTTGATACAGGATATTTGAAACATTTTTGACATAACTGGACCCAAATGAAAATTCTGGTTTAACCGGAGGTACTAATAACTTTTTTAAATTAAATAGCACCATGTATTTTTTTGAATCAAATGATCTTGAAAACAGTGTTTTATGTAATTACTTAGTGGTCATGAAAATAATGTTTAAGTTTATAATACCTACAATCCAGTCAATAAACACTCAAGAGATGGGTGTAGAGAATGAGGATGTGGTTTGGAAAAAAATATGTACTTCAGGGCTGTGCTTCATTTTCAAAGACCTGTTCAATGAAGTTGCATAAATTTCATCGCCGAAACACATAGTAGTAGTTCCCGAAAAACATATTTTTTCTGAAGAGAAACCCTGTGACCAGCAGATGAACATGACGAGAGTATAAGAGTTATATGGGATTTTAAGAATTACACTTTACAAAAATATTTTGGTTTATTGAGAACTTTTACTTTTGGTGCACTCTCTCCACCCTAATCATTCACTTTGTCCCATTTTCTGTGACTCCCCCAAGAAGCGATTGTGTTTGTTGAATGCAGTATGAGATCAACTTAAAACCTAAATATTGGTTAACTTAAAGTTCTACAAGGTTCCAGTGCCATAAAGTTCTAAGTACGTTGCAGCACTTATTTAAAATAGCATTTTTTAAAAATTACTTCAACTGCAGATTACTGTAGGTACTGAGTTTAAATATCTCAAATATATTTTAGCATATTTACTTGAACTATATTCTACTACACCAACAATTTATGGTAGTCCAAACTTTATATTTGCTGCCCTAAAAAAATTTCTGATTGGCGTTTAGAACCGTCTGGTTCACACCTCAAAAAATGCAATTTGTGAGGTGTGAATATACAATATATAGCTTATGTAAAAAAAATGTAACCATTAAATAAAGATAGTTTTCTTTCGGAATCTCGAAATTTGCCCGAAAATTTCAACTTCAACGACTTTTGATCGTTTGAAGATAAAATAACAAATAATAATTCATTTTAAAAGAACATTAATGCTCTACAACTTTTATTGCAGGGCATTGCTGTAAAACTAAGAGCTGAGTACGTATTTTATTGGCGGATGGAAATTTTTAGTATATGTTATAAGGCGTCGTTTGTGATGAAATTCATAAGGTATTGTCTTTGGTGAAGTTATTAATAGGTGGAAAGCGTGTAACTCGCCTGGGCAATTAGTGCAATAAGAAATTATCCAACCAAACTTATTTTTACGAATAACTCACCAAAACGTCGCCCATTCTGTGCGTGGCGAAACGATAGCGCGAAATAACAACCTTCGATAAAAATCGATCTTTTATACATAAATATTAACGACTTTCGTTTCCCTTAAAAAGAATTGCAGCTGTCAGCGAAGATTTTGCAATATTTCGAACGAATTCAAATTTTAAATGAATCTAATTTATATTAACGACGATATATATGACCTGACATTATTTAAGAGAGTGTTATGCCATGCTTAGAATTACAAAGTGAAAATATGACATAATATTAACCCTCATAAACATTTTTTAGCAATGTTAACGTTGCGTTTTAGTTTTCTTCGCATAGTCCATATTATGTAATTAATAGCTCTCATGGTTATGACACGAAAGCGATTTACATACTGATACAGAGTGTATAAAAATAGTTCTCTTCACCGCTTGTTGATCTCTTTTGAATATTATACCGACGTAAATCTTGCAAGTGTTAGATCTTATGACGAAAAAAATTATACAGCCACACACACAAAAGAAAAATTCAGACCGAGAAATTAGACCTACCTACCAATCATTATTTATTTTGACCTGAATTCAATGCCGTAATCATAATTTCATTTTATCATCGATTTTTTTTATCTAAGATTTTATCTTTGAAATCCCACTTCTATATTAGATAAAATCTAAGAAAAAAAACTGAAATTCTGATGGCGGCATCGAACTTTGGAAGTCAAAATACATAAAGATTGGTAGGTCCAGTTTATAAACTTTTTTTGTGTGGCTGTATTATTTAAATTTTGCCTATTTATTGTGTAATATCGCTATTGCTTGGAAAATCATCGGTAAAATTTTTCGAGGCCGTAGTTGCCTAGTAAGAGTATAAATTGACTTTTTTTTATATGACTAAACTTCGAAGGCTTTAACGTGAGGTATTTAATATTTGATAATAAATTGTCAATTTACATGATTTATGTTACTTTTGGCACCTTAGCTCGAGAGAAAGTTTTGCCGAAAATTGCCTCTAGATAAGTACTCTTATTTGGCATTTTCTGGTCTTTTTTCCAATTTCGTTGTTTATGTCACATAATGTCATGATCAATAATTTTGAGTCGAATTACTACATATCAGATTCAGGGGTTCCATAGGGCTCGAATCTAGGCGCTCTTCTATTTTTAATTTTCATTAATGCCATTGTAGATACCGTTGAATATTCGGAAGTTAGTCTTTTCGTTGATGATAAGAAAATATTTAAACAAATAGAAGATTATTAGGATTGTTTTGTGACATTCAAAATTACCTGAATGCCACTTGTTAATTTTTATTCTAATAGCAATGAATTTTTGTAGTCTTAAACCACAATTCAGTAAACTTATTATTTAATTTTTCAGTCCAATCCCAAAGCCCTAGTCTTACTGAATCTGGAAGAAATTGTGTTCGTCAATCCAACTTTAAATTATAAATTAGCATACAAGCGCCATCTGTTACTTCTCTTGATAAACACCTACAAGTCATCTGGTAAAACAAATATTTAAAAGAAGAAATCTGTATAAGTGAATAAATCCCAAAAATCAATCAACAAAATTATAATTCGATAATTCTGGTTAAATTGGAACTCATGAATGCATAAGAATGATACAGAACAGTAATTGTGTAGATTTGTATTATATTTAAAGAATGATTTATGTTCCCACTACCAGCGACATCTCGCGTATAGAAGTGTAACTAGTTCTTTAGAGATCAAACACGGTATCCGAACAGTTCGTGATAGCCATTTTCCTTTTGACTTCGAGCGATACAGACGTGCTGTCCGATTAACACCTCATCCAGTGTGGTATGTTAATAGATAGTTGATAATATAAATATAATTACCTTCTGTAGCATTTGTTGTACATGTATTTGCAATTTAATTGTTGAATTTATCATAATTAAACGCGATGTTTGTTGATCACAAATTACCTTCATTCGCGGCGCGTGGCTTGAAAGAGACGCGGTCATGTTAATGTATGAACGGGGTATTTCGAGACATGTGTTTAACTCAGTATTAAGTTATATTTAGAAGTAAATTTTATTAATGAGTAATTGAGGTTTAATAAGGGTTTAAAGACAGTTCGATTTATTAAATTACGTTTTCGTAACCTTGTCGAATAATTAAAATTCAAAAGAATTTAACTCGATATTAGTAGGGACGAGAAGGACATGTTAATGTAATTTATTTAGAGATATACCAGTAATGCATTAACGTGGGGATTTTATCAAACGCACTAAGAGTGCCCACTAATAAACAAGTAATTTCAAGTGTAGTAACAGATGATAACTCTTGTAGGAATGAGGTGTTAAGTTGACCCTTCAGATTTGAAGTTAAGTTAATCCTCAAATTGGGAATTTTACCATACATTTGGCTTAACTGTGTGCCAGGAAAAATTGGGTGGCTGCTATAATCCAGGAGAACCAGACTATTTGCCAAGGAGTTTTGTAATCCAAGGTTGGAGTGGCTTGGTATGGAATAGTCCTCGCTGGATGAGAGCACCAAGTTGTTTGGTTTGGTAACAGTTCCGACGTCTAAATTCTTGGGATCTCTACGGAGTCAATAATCGAGTGGTGGCAACACAAAAGGATTCAGTAAGACGAGGACCAGGGTTGGTTACTGCAGAACCCAGCCGGTGGTAATTGTATCAACTGAATTTGCTTTTCAACATTTCTCATCAACGTTCAACTTTCAACGACATTATTCAACATTCGACAAACTTTTATACATTTCTAAATTGTTTTATGTTATATATTGCCTTCAGCTAATTATTAATTTTCTTCCATTTAATTACTTAATCACCGCTTAGCAATAATTTGTCATATTTTGTAAATTTTTTGGTCTTCAACCTAGTCAAACTTATTAATTAAATATATAACTTTCTGTAAGGAAGTAGCTACATCCAACCATAAGGTGTAACATTTCAATTAATCAAAATTAAACCATTTCAAGTTTTATAATAGAGTCAATAAACCAGATATTTTTAACTTAGTGTTGATAATTTCATGAGTATCTATAACATTAATTATCTCTGAGTAGTCACAGTCGTACAATTAGACAAGTACGTTATAGATGCTTTTTTAATATGACTACTGGCGCCTAACAAAAAAATAAAAGTTTTTCTTGAATAATTTCCGAACCACGACCCAGTCTCCACTATCTAAACGAGAACCGGGCAACCTCAACTTCCTAACCTGCTGGGGGCAGAAGTTGGTGATACAGTTTGTTACTACAAGATGACATAAGGGAAATATTTAACTGGTCTGTCCAAAATCACCTGCATTTTAATATTAATAAATACAAGGTAATGACTTTCACGCTATGCAAAATATGCTTGATTATAAATACGAAATCGGAAACGGAAACGAGGATTGATCTAAGCGTAATGTTCGATTGGAAACTGACTTTTAATAACCATGTGACAAATATTTCAAATAAATGCTATAAATAATATTTAGATTTATCTTACGCAACTGCAAATCATTTAAGTGCGATAAACCTACTTTAATGTTATATTCCTCCTAGGTAAGATGCAAATTGAATTATTGCTCCACGGTTTGGAGTCCTTTCTATACCAGTTATATACAAATGTTAGAAAATGTACAGAGGAAAATTATAAAACATATTGATTTTATTTTACAGAAGAAATATACTAGTAACTCTTCTCATTGTGTTTAATAGCTGTTTATGCTAAATAAAGATTGTTATTATTTAGATTATCTTTCTAAGTATAATTTAATGATACTTAAGAGCAGAAGAACTTACTTTGACATTGTTTATTTGTATAATCTTCTACATAATTTTTCGTATCACGTAACTACTTTAAATAAAATAATAATAATGTGCCAGGTTATAGATCGCGTTTTCAAAGAACTTTTTCGTATACATATTACACCAACTAGAAACTATTAACCAAAGTCACCTTTTATGAGAATGGCTAAGAGCTATAATTCGTTACAGCGACATCTAAACATATTCAGAGATACATACGGAATATTCACAAACAAATTAAAAAATAGATGATTTAATATTCAACGTAAGGCTTGGTGAACATAGAAATTATGCTAGAAGGGGAGAATTTGAAAAATCCAAAATTTGTGAACACTCGTGGGAAAGTAAAGTAAGTAAAAATAGGATAAATATAATTTAATGTCTCACATTATGGAAATAAATAAACAAGGAACTGTCATGGTTGATATAGCTTTTATTTTCATTTTTTAGTCTATAACATTGTTCTAGTTTATATATTTTTAGGTGTGACACTTTTTGAAACAATCAAGTATTCAAGAACCAACTTCTGTCGGATCTGTTTGGCGCAGAGGTTTTTTCATAAAAAATTTTAAATATTTTTCAGTGGCAAAATACCCAACAAATAATAAGAAAATCTGAATATGCTACAAATAAACAATTATAAACAATATTCAGAATAGAAATTATGTAAGCATTTCACCTACTATATTTATAATTTATTCTCTCGTTCTCATTCATGTTATGTGACTTATCTTTAGGTATAGATAAAAATATCTAATAAATGCAGCTGCAAAAACTTAATGGCCTGCGTAATTATTCATGTTGTAAGTGTAATGTAGTTGCAGTTTCTATGACAACAAAAAAAGAACAGCGCGTAAGAACCATAGATATGTAATATATAGGCCCACCGCTGTTGATTAGCATTTACTGCAACTGTCAAATGTCACTTTTGACATTGGAATTATAAACAGTAATCATAAAAACCCCCGGTATATATTCTAAAAGACATTTTATCAAAAATACGGTGTTACACTGTTATCGAGAAGATGCCGGAAAATCGACTTTGTATCCCCGCTATCTGGAAAACTGTTTATTTCCCGACCTTGTGCCCATAAGAACTTTTGATCAGAAGCTCGAGAGGAATAGCATTTATCGATTCCAGCGAAGGTTAGTGTGGGGTTCTTTTCTGTGCACAGTGTATTATTTAACAAGCTAACCATTACACTCTTCGCCGATTTACTGCACTTTTATATAATTGTTCCACATTCTATGGGATACTCTTCGCAGTTTTTTTTGTAAATAATATTAGTTTTAGACGTTTTTAGTTTAATTACAAAACATTTAAAAAAATTGTATCTGAAAAGTTAATAACTTTTTTATTTATCGATCGATTTCGTTAAAGGGCAATAGGGTTCTTCCTCTAGCCAACACTAACTTACTGTTCAAATTTCAATATAATCGGACTTTTCGTTCTTAAGTTATCGTGCTGACAAGAAACATGACGGACCGACAGACAGACCAACAGACAGACCAACAGACAGACCGACAGACGGACGGACGGGTCGACGGACGGACATTTTAAAAGTTGTTCAGAATTCGATCACCAACACGGTGATATCAAAATTTTTTTTCTCGCAGATTTTTAGCAATTTTTTGAGGTTAGGGAAAAATTCTGATGTGGTTGAGCAATTCTGACGGCGGCATTAGATTCAGCGGTTCAGAATACGGTATCATACTAGGCTCAATAGTACATGGCTTTTTTTTTGTTTTGTGTATTACATAAAAAGGTAAAACCGGATCTTTTAGTAACTGCCTGGGTTGATATTTTTTACACCATTATATTTTATTGCCAGTGCGTCAACTACGGTAAACAATATTTATTAGATAAATAAAATTAAATAATTTAATTTCAGCAAGGTTAAATCCTTCTATTTTTAAAATTAGGCTAGTGTATTTTGAATAATGATCATCGTAATAAATTTTGTCTAATACATAGACGAAAACTATAATTTTTGTATTTTTATTACTTTTCTTTAAGGTCAGTCCTTAGATCTTTGCCATTGGCTTATTTTTTATGGATTGTTGATTTATTTTTTAATTTAATGTCATTCTAGTACAGTAATAAAATTTTAATCAGGTTTACGTTTCCTGATGATTCAGTTGCTCAATTTCTCGGTCAAACTCTAAAACTAAACTGTTCAAAATTTTGATGAAAGAAATGGATACTAACACCAAACAGATGAAGGCAGGTTATATATTACCTCGTTATATGTCTCTATTGTGCAAAAAGATTTCGTCTGAAAAGATTTTTCGGAACCCTTCTAATAACGTAGATATCTGGCTTCACCCTTTCGAGATTTTCCGTGATAACACCTAAAGCAGGCCATGGATTTCATCTTTAAACCGTTCTGTAGCTCGTAAAAATCGACACAATTGTTATAAATACAATTTTTTGTGATATTGACCGAGATATTCTCGAGGGACCTGATAAAATGCACAACCGCTTCCTAAGGAAACACTGCTTCCACATCAGATATTTCATCCAAGTTGCTTTAAAGGACATATCTTCAGTATAACTCTAGTATGTGGAAATTATAGCTCATAGAATTTTAATAATATTTGGGGCGGATGCCATAGAAAAATTTGAGGCGTTGGTTTCTACCATATGCATTGAAAATGACATTTATTAGCTTGCTCTACTTATTCTTTCTATTCACAACCTCCCACCTCCCATCCCTTCAAAGGAATCATCTCAATCAGATATCATTACAATACATACGTGTACTAACTTTCAAGTAAATATCTCAATTTTATGTTATCAACCCCTTTAATTATGGAGTGGAGGTGGTGGGGTGAGTTATTGAAAAATGTTAGAAAAAATCTGAGGCCTTGGTTTCCAGTATAGACACGAAATTCCAAGTTTCTGTACTCTTATCAGCTTGCTTTATTTATTTTCGCCAACTTACCACTGCCTAAACCCCAACCCTTCCACAGAATCATCTCAAAATATAATCTAGTCAATTTTATTTTATCAGTTCCTTTAATAATAGAGTAGGGGTGGGGTGGTGGGGGGTTTAAAAATATTATAAACAAATCTGAGGTCTTACCTTCCAGCGTATACACCAAATCCCAAGTTTCTGTGCCGTTACCAGCTTGCTTCAGTTATTTGTCCCTATTTACCATTATTTAACCCCCAACCCTTCACCAGTATTAGCTCAAAATATAATCCAGAGTTCTCAGCATGATGCATATGTGTACCAAACAAGTCAATGTCTCAAACGGTTGCTGAGAAAACGCGCGCACAAAAAAAGTTACGGACCGACAGACAGACAGAACACTGACTTTCTCTCAAATTTATAATCTCGACGTTTTATGACATCCAAGCATATTTCAAAAAAAAACAAAAGAGTTTTTTTTAACGATTACTATATATCCACTCCTCTATGTGGATTCTTTCTGTTACATTGGAACCAAATCAATATTTTATACCATCGATTCACTCGTGTTTGAATAAAAAAAAACACACACTTTTTAACATTGTTTTTTATTGAATCCTTGTCAAGCACTGACTCCTTTGAATGTATCGCAATTCTAAGATTACTGTGTTAGAAGTATTGACACGGATTTAAAAAACTTGCTACCCGATCGTTATTTATCTGAAAAATATTAACATCCAGATAGACAGACAGGCCTCACAGATTATTCATCTCAGGTTTCAAAAACTTTTTGCCACACTAAAGAACAATTACAATGCCATTAAAACAATCAACTTTATCTTATAAAAATCTATTAACAACAAAAACAATATAATGTTAAAATATCACAGTCAGTCTTTTCTACAAAAATTACCAAGTTTTTTGGTATTCAACAGTTTGATACTGATTAGCTTCCCGACGGTACACACCTCCTTCTTTGCTAGCTACGTAAGAATTCAATAACCCGCTTAATACATTTTGACTGGAGTTAGGACCAGGGGGATGGGGCGGTAGCAGCCCATTTCCCTTAATAGGAATAGGAGTAGCTTCGACAAGTACTTGAGGTTCAATAGCGTTTTTGTCATCGGATGGTGGCAAAGAAGTAGAAGGGGGAGGTGGAGTAATAAGCAACGTCGCAGAGGTAGGGTTTGGCACTCCTGATAGACCAGAAGCAGCGTTCAAACCATATAACGCTGCATTAGTTTCACCTGGATACGCCCCACTAGCTAGATTAGTTAATTCAGAAGGTACAATAGTTCCTGATCCTTCTGGGCCTCTAACTATAACGGGATATGGTACTCGAATTTGAACGGGCTGTGGTACTGGCACAGGATACGGCTGTGGTACTGGTACTTGAATAGGGTGCGGTACCCGTATATATACAGGCTTCTCCACTGGTACCGCTACCGTTTTGGTTACCTGAACCGCATAGGGTTTGGCCACAGGAACTGGTATTCGAATATGCACCGGAACTGGTACGGGATGCGGTACTTTGACTTCGTATGGCTTTGGTACCTCGACTGGAACTCGTATGTGTACCGGTACTTGTACAGTCCTGGTGATGTGTACTGGGTAAGGTTGGGGCACTTCTTTGATTAGCTGAACAGGATATGGTTGCGGTACTGGCACTGGTTGTGCCTGAGGTATGTAAGTGTGCACGATATTTCTGGAATCGTGAATTCCACTCACGGCTTCATAATTAATTTGAGGGCTTGCTGATAATGCCTGTCCATATGGTATATTGGAAACGGCACCGTTAACACCAGCAAAAGACAGAAAGGGGTGTGGGTAGGAGGGGGCATACGCAGGAGCGTATCCCAGAGAAAGTCCCGCAGGAAGGGGTGAGGGGTTCCCAAGTGGCAATCCAATATTTTCTGTGTTGTATGTTACCCGTACGTTGGAACCGGATGGGGTGTGGACGGTACCAACGTTTATAGCATTTCCTTCTGGGGCAATGCTGGGATTTACTCCCCCTTTTGGTTTGTCTTCTATGCTTAAATTGTTCAGTAATGCCAAATTGCTGCTGTGTTCTAGGCCTCGCTTAATTTGTGCATCTTCCTTACTTCCAGCTTGCTCAGCGGAACAGGCGACAATAGCAAGAAGCAAGACACCCTGAAAAATAATATATGGTTACTAACGTGACTATTTAACGCTGTGTTAACTGTAGTTATTCTTAATATCCTGTGTAGTTATAATGAATAGTAATTCCAGAGTTGTATGATCTACATAAGTTGAATGTTATGTAATTTTATATTACCTACATAATATTGTTAAACATTTTCCTAGGCGTGTCAATAATGTTAATCTATTTTTAGAACCGTTTATCGTTACTTACTAACATAATATTAACTACTTGGTAAAACTATTTCCATGAACCTAGAACACAATAGATTCTTCTGATTATAAAAAACAGTACCTGCATGTGTTAAATAATGGTCATGTTCTCCCAGACATCAATAATATGTAAGTCTCATAATTCGTCAAAACTTTAAAAGTTAATTTATTAGAATCCCTTAAAATTTCTAAATATACCCATAGTAATAATTTTGATTTGTAAAATGATCAGTTAGATATAATGTACTCACCCCATTTCGCTCTGCTAAACAAACTTAACCCTCTTTAATCCTTTAGTGAAATGTCGCCCCAATTGTTATTCAGGAATTCAACTTAATTATAATAACATTTCCATTATCCTTAAACACCTACCTCGTTATTTTTGACATTTACATTAAACTATTCAATAAGTTATTTAAGTAGGAAACAGGTCGTTTTGTATTTTATTCTATTTTGAACCATTGTTTGAAAATGACGTAACAGTCGTTATTGCAGTAACAACTATGTGTAAATATAGTGGAAAAAATATAACAGTGTTTTACTAATTTGATAAAAAATAATAAAATAAATACCAAACTGATTTCCAAAGGCATCCCAATTCGAAGTTTTCAATGTAATTTTGGTATCAGATAAAATCTCTTAAAATACCGGAATAAACATAAGATATAATATATCACTTACCGCAAAGACTTTCATTTCTTATGTGCGTATGCATAAAAAACCAAACTGTAAATGATAATAGGAGGATGGATGATCTCTCTTTTATAGAATATTAGAAAATGGAAACGAAAAAGGTTGTTGTGTAACAGATATATATTTTATATAAGTTATTTTCATTTCCTCTGTCAGGAAGCTAATGAATATGTGATCAATTCTCACCAATCTTTATCATACTAATTATATGCGTGCTATACTGATATTGATTTCTAATTCTTTAAATACTTGCATCCAGTTTGAATGTTGTCTCTTCTTTAATAAGATTTTGTAATGTATTTGCCGTATTGCCATATATCTATTTTAAATACGTTCGACTTCTGCAGCGTTCTCCCACACTTGTCCATAAATGGTTAAAATATCAATTACTTCTTGAAAACATCACCGTTATTAAATTAAGTTGAATAGATTAACAACGAAATTTATGTTGATAACAATTCTCAAACACACGAGTCCTACTATTTATTGTTCATTTGTTCTAATTAAGTCTGCCAATGCGTACTTGATACATTTTCAGATTGCAGATAATAATAATCATTAGACTCTCGACAAATGTTATTTATTATTTATTTGTTTTAGTTCAATCAGTCAAGGAAAATGTAAATGAATACTGTGTTGTGATATATTGTTAAATTCGTACTGAAATATTCCACTTAACTGTGGCTTTGAAAGTGACATACTTCCAAATAAGGATTTTCAATAATTTCGAAAAACGCGTTTCTCTCCTTTGAACCCGTTCGTAACACAACTCAACAACAGCAATAATGCAACGAGTATTTTAAAAACATGATTTATCGATATTAAAACAATTTTAGGTGGGTCAAAGCATACCAGATTAAATAATATTAGGATTGTCTGAAAGAATTTCAAAATGGAGTAAACGGACATGGAATTAGTCATGTACAAAATGATCTCTAATTTGAAAAATGCAAAAATATACGGGGTCTCATTTAAAAACCGCAAATTGAGATCACTTCCTGTGAAACTGAAAGTCGTAGAAACTTTATTGGTAGATAATGAAAGGTCCCTTTGGTAATATGTGGCAGACATCATGTTTCATCTCGATCCGTTAAGAAATAAAGAAATGATAGCCGAGCGATCACTTTAACACCCGTTATCTAATGTGTATCTCAGACTCAAATGAACTTTACGTAGGTTAGGTTATATCAGTTTTAATTCAAAATGAAGTAAGTATTCTTATTAAGATTTACGATTTACATTAATTTTATTGAAACATTTACACACCACACCACTCATGGCAGACAACCTCCAAATCTGATGCCAGGGCTGTCTGGAAAGGGGTCAACATTCGAAAAAATGCAGACACACATCTATTACCCACCGACATTGCCAGTATCCTAGCTGAAGATCAAACCCAGTACACGATAGACAGTGTGACACTAAGACACTTAGTTTATGCCTACCGAGTCATTTTTAAGCCTTATTGGATTCTAAAGCGCCAAATATGAATCTTACTTTAGTTTTTTCGGAATACCCCTTAGAATGGAAGGACAAGGCCTAAAATGGCTGAAAAAACTATTTTAAGGTTTCATTTTTCGATTCTATAGAGATCTAAAGGATTATTTATTATTTGTTTACTTATAGTAATGAAACATTCTTTATAGGATTCTTCAAAAGTCGGAAAAGAAAAACTATCTGTGAGAACCAAAAGAAAAACTATGAGTAAGGATATTAATGAAATCTTTGCATTCTTTCTTCTGGTTATGCTAAAAGCAAGTTAAAATTCTAAAATAATTTGTCCAATTTCTTATTGACATTCTCATTATAACACTAGCATCCAACATAGTCCCCTACTATTCTAGCCACTGCCAACTTAATAGACATCTGAGTTTACTGGGTCTGGCAAAAGACGCAACATGTAGATTCTGCCAAGAGGCAGAGGAAACCTCAGTTCATGTATTGTGCCATTGTGAAGGCCTTGCTAGACTGCGATTCCAACTATTTGGCGAAGAGAAACCAAGAGCTGATAGCTATACTAAGGAGCCCTTATCAAAGCTGTGGAGTCTGATAACAAAGGACAAAGCTGGATAAGGAGCTCTAATGAAAACAAACAGGAGCACCACAATAGACGATGGAGGTGACGATGGTCAAGGTCAATCAGCTAGCTCCTGAGAAAGTATTTTTAATAAAGCAATAGCTTTATTAATGTTAAATAATAATGCAGCAAAATAAAGTAGTAATCGCACCGTTGACTTTCACATTCGGCATAAAGCACACAGAAAATGTCAGTTGTGTACTTAATCTCAATCGTATCACGTAAAAGAGAATTATGCCTTGTTCGAGTAAAAAGTATTGGTAGTCGACCACGCTCGAATGCAACTTCTACTAGCTGTTATTCTAATAACGTTCGTAATTATTCATAATTCATAAAGCTTTTAGCATAGCGATCAATTAATATAATTTTATTATCTAGATTTTTAATGTAAAGTAATTTTTAGTTCCTGTTTTATATAAGTTAATTTATGTGTTCGTCTCCTAAAACAGATAAACAAATATTGCTTTGGTTTAGTGATTTAATTTTTTATGAATACGAAAACAGTTGATATTTATTAGTTATAAAAAATAAGGTTACACAACGTTTTTATGGAAATGAACCAATTTACAAAACACTTGGTGAGAGAAGATTGTATTTCCTTATAAGAAACATATGGTTTTGGTGTATTTTTCTAGACCGAATCCGAATCCGTAATCCAAAAAAGTCGTATACTTGTAGCTCATTGGTCAAGTATATAAATCTAGTACGACAACCACCCAATCTTCTTAATAAGGTTGAAAATTACCTGTTATCCCAGCACGAGAATTCAGGCATTTGTATTTTAACTCCACATTTGGCCACCCTGCCCAAAACTACAAAAGCCTGAATTTTTTCCATAACCCCCCATAGGGGTGAGTCTCAACCCTTTGAGAGTAATGGCTGGTTGTAGCACAGTCAGATATTTTGCACTAAGAAATACAAAAATTTGGCCTTTATACAGGTTATTCACACTCGCCTGCTTCTTTTAAGTTTTCACCCCCATAAGAGAGGATTTTGGTTTAAATCATAGAAATAGCTTAATGTGGCTCGAATCTATATTCTCTGCTCTAGAGTACGAAACATCTACCATTTTTTTAAGAGTTATGACATCATTTCTATGATTTTACACCATTTTTAGGGTTGTATTTGATTATAAAAAGAATTGACCTGATAAACCCTTTTTTTGGACTACGGATTCAGATTCAGCGCCGAAAAATACACAATATATGTATAATTTGGTTCGTGGTATATAACATTTTTTCTTTGTGTTCTCTTATCATTTCTACCATTTTGAGAATATCCTCTAGACAGAAATCTAAATAAATGAACGTTCCATTTTCTTATGCAGAAAAACTACTATTGTACCCACTCAAACTCATCTAATAACTATTCAAATAATTATTATGAACGATATAGATACAAACGTAAGTTATGACCATAGTGGCGCGCACGACAATTAAAATTAATGCATTGAATGTTATGTGGGACCGCCTTAAATAAAATAATTCGAATTTTCTAACAGGAACACGTTTATGCGCATCCGTACAGCAGAACAACCTAAGACAAATGAAACTGGCAAGATTGATTACAGAGAAGGACGCCTTGGAGTAGCCCCGGACCATAATTCTTTTTATACCCTTTTAAAAGCGCTGCCCTACTTCCATTGGCGTCGTGAATTTTTCCTTGAAAGGGAGAGAAGTGAAAGTATTTTATATCGCAAGAATCAAACTTCGTAAGATAATAAAATATATGCAAAATGTAACAATTTTCCTTAAGATACTTGTGTAATAACACAGGTCTTGTCCTAAAATTCCAATCTAATTTTTCTGCAATGTTTTAACGCACTAAAGCCGATGCTGAAAAAAGACAATTTTTCTATAGTATCAGTTTTTCTCTACACACCCTTTTATCACCTAAAAGTTGTAAAAATGTGGTTTTCCTTATTATATGAACAGTTAATAGACAATACATTTTTTTATATTTGTTTTGTAAAGTTATAAGTACATGATGATGTCGAGATTACCAATGTTCGACTCTTCCACCCCCACCACCTCTCATTACCACCATAGGGATGTAAAAAATGCATTTCCCTATATCAGTTGACATTTAGTGGACAACAGATTTCTTTTATATATTTTATAAATTTAAGAGTATATGATGATGTGAACATTTCCGAAGGTTATATAATTCAACTCCACCACCCTATATTACCCTCTCAGAGAAGCAGAAATTGTCATTGACTACAGTTTTGCATGAAATACATGGTCTCATTTGTTTGTCAGTTGATGGGGTTTTTGTGACGGCTCTCCAGCACCGACATATATTTCCATCCATGGATGACCAGGCTGTTACACTCAACTAGTCCACCGATGGTGGCACGACTATTTTCCGGAAAGTTGGGTCGGTCGAGGTCGAGAGTGCCCCCGCCTTTGGCCTGCGCGCTCTCCAGACATGACTTCTATGGACTTTCTTGTATGGGGTACGATGAAGGACAATGTTTATGCGGAGACTGTTGACTGCGCCAGTGAACCCAATTTTAAATTTAAAGTTGATCATGTTTAAATGTGAATTATTATTTGTTTGCTTATACTTGTATTGAAACATTCTATCTATGAGAACTAAAAAAAAGCTGTGTAAAAATATTAAGCAAATCTTTGCATTCTTTCGATAACCTGAATTCTGATTATGCTAGCAAATTAAAATCCTAAAATGAATTTGTCTAATTTCTTATTTAAAATTTTTTAACACTAGCATCTATAGTCCCCTAAGGCCATGCAGATTAAACTATTATCTACATAACCCCTTACGGCCATGAAAATTTAGTTAAAAATGAGAGTAGGCCTAAAATGAATTTATTTATCAACCTTGTCTCAAACATTTTTCATTCTAATGGATTACATTTTCATAAAATCTATCTTTCTCTTTCTTGGAAATGCCCTTGAAATGTTTTTCGCTCTTATTCTGGAGCTCATCAGAAAGACATAAAGCCACTCATAAAAATGTTTCATGCAAAACCAAGACAATTTCTATGAATAAGTACAAAATAATTATATTTAACATTGACTGATAAAAACAACAGATCTTCATGAAAATGTAATCCATTAGAATAAAAAATGTTTAAGACAAGGTAGGTAAATAAATTCATTTTAGGCCTTTGTTCTCATTTTTAACTGAATCTTCATGACAGTAGGGGGTTATGTAGATACTAATTTAATCTGCATGACCGTATAGGACTGTGTGGATGCTAGCGTTAAAATGAAAATTTTCAAATAAGAAATTAGACAAATTCATTTTAGGATTTTAATTTGCTAGCATAACCAGAGTTCAGGTCATCGAAAGAAAGCAAGGATTTCATTAATATTTTTACACATAGTTTTTCTTTTAGTTCTCATAGATAGTGATTATTTCTGCTGTTTGCAAAATCCCATTAAGAATATGTTTCAATAAAGTTGATCAAGTTAGTGGTTTGTTACAGCAGGCGTTAAAGTTGACATTAAGCAGCCTAGTATGACTCGAAAGAAAACAAACAACCTACTGTGTAAATTAATAATAATAGACTTTTTTTCTACAAAACTGTTAAATTTTATTTTATATGTATGCATTTTAAATTAATAAAATAGCGATTTAAATTTAAAAAATAGTACATTCATCGCTTTATACTTACATCTACTATTTTACCTACCTCCTGTCCAGAATAATAATAAATTTAACTATCTTGATTATTGTTTCAATAACGTTTTTTTTTAATATAAGAAAAGCAAAGTTTCGTAAGATTATAACAAAGTTAAATGAAAAGGAAAGAATAACCGTGCGTATGATGCGGTGATACGCGAATCGTATTAGATCTTAAAGCGATGTCGCTAGTTTGCTAAGTGCTACATTTCCTGATCGTGCAGGTATTTGTAAAGCCATACTTCAGAAGACAATGTCACGTCTTGAAGAAACGGGAACGGTGAAAGATTATTTTCCATATAGACTGGAAATAATTTTTATTTGCTGCTTGCAAATGTACTTTTCTGAATGTAATGTGGTTAAATAAACATATATCTACCCGCCTATCTATTAAAATGAGCAAATTCTGCTGTCTTCGTCATTTTTTTAATAATAAAGACAGACCAAAAAAATTAATTGCGTTAAGTTAATATATTTTACAGTTAATGAGATTTTAATTGAATGTTATCAAACGCATAACCCATTCCCTTTCAAAGGGATACGACACTGTTCTCGACGTGTCTCATGGCATATGAATCGCCCATTACTCATTTTAGGATATGTCTGCGTTGACACTTAAAAGTATGTACGGGGTTGGCATTAATCTAATTCTGCACCATCTTACACTGTAGCAATTGATGATGAAATATGTATGCAATATTCAGTAATTTACAAGCAAATATATATCACCGCTTGTATGTCATTTACACCGGTATTAAAATCGTTAACAATAAATAGGGGAAAATAAGCAAAGCTTGTCTTAAGGAAAATTCTGTTAGAACATTGATTAACATTTTTCATCTCGTGTGTAAATTTGCGGCATTTTGAACAAAAGAAACGAATTTTACACAATTTTCAAGACAAAATAAAAAAACCGGTAATCCAGAGAATGTTCGACAAGCTAAATATTTCATTGTTTTCAAAGCCGCCTTAGTTACAGTTCTATTAATAAGAAAGCGTACAAGTATTAGAATGAGAGGCAAGCTTTATCATTTTTGTGTAAAGCCGGCTTGTCACATGTCATAGGTTGTCAGAAATCAAATCATTGGCGGCGGATATCAGTGAAATAATTAAGAAAAATTGAATTATGTATATTGAATTATATTTATATGTAACAATTTTATAAAAATTCCAACAAAATAAAAAACAATAACAAAAATATTTAAAATAAAATCTAATATTTGGTCATATAACCATCTTTTTCTATTACTTGAGCCAATCTATTCAGCATTGACTGAATTATATTACAAATAATATTTAGATCAAGCTCCTCCCAGCACTCATGGATTATTTCTCATAATTCGTTTGAATTTTGTGGTTTAAAACTTCTTTTATATATTTTTTTTTACAATTAAACCCCAAACATTTTCTATCGGATTAATATCGGAACTGTAACTGGGAGATGGCAGCACTTCCTCATTACGAGTTTGAAGCCACTCCGTTACACCATTGGTGCTGTGGACTGGACAATTATCTTGACGATAAATGAAATTATTGTTGGGATATATTTGTCAGTAGATGGGAGCATTACGTTTTCCAAAATATTTATATAATTCAAAGCATTAAACCTTCCCTCAACTCGCCAACAAACATGGCCCATGGGCACTTATCCAGCTATACATTTACAGAGAAACGTCCAGATCTAAAAGCAACAGAGCTAGTGTATCGTTCTTTAAGCTTTGTATTGTCTGGACGATAAACACAAATTTGGCCGTTATAAGTCGACTGGAATGTCTTTTCATCAGTAAAAACGACAATGTTTCAAAATTGAGGGTCGCGGTATACATAGTTCATTGCAAAAATTACCCTTGACTGCCGCGGCTCTACGGTGAGTAACATTTTTTTCGCAGCTGGACGATTTTTTAACTCAGATTTCTTGAGCCTTCTGCTGGAGGTAGGTTAAGAGTCAGAAAATTCAGTATCAAGCACAGCATTACTGACCGTTGCAAATGGATTCTCTCTTAAGTACCCCAAAAAAGCAGCATCTTGTTCAGGGTTGGAAATTTTGGGACGACATGAACCAACTTTTCTCTTTAAGGATTCTTCCCAGCGTTGTTTAATTTTTAATATAGTGTTCTCGTTTCTGTTATACAACTGTGCCACAGCACGACTTGTCCATCCGTCTTCAATTCTGGACACTATTTGAGCTTTTTCAATTTCAGATAAATGACGAGGCAATTTTTATTTATCTACTATCAAAGTCAATGTCAATGCTTTGCATTTTTGTCAACCTATATCATGTGATAACCTCCAAGAACAGTCATTTACATCAGCTGGTTTTACACAAATATGATAAAGCTCGCCTCTCATTCTAATACTTGTACGCTTTTTAAATGAATACAACTGTACTTCTTACCCTAGAATTGGAACAAAATTGTATTTTCTTATCTTGTCTCAGCTGTAATCTTGATGATATCCACCACACATCTTAATATGGCATGTGAATAAATACCTTGTTAATAGTACTAGTAAATGGCACCACGGTACCAATATGGTTCAATTTGAAAAAATTGTGCCTTGTCCCAGAAACCATTTTGATGAACTTCATTTATTCATAAATCACATAATCTGGATGTTAATTCCTTAGTCAGCGTCTTTTTTAATGACATGATGATTTTACGTGAGAAACGTACATATTTTGAAGAATTGATCAAACTGACGAGTTGACATATGCGAGAAGTCTGTATTTTCGTAATTGATTTATGTTAGCTGGAATTAATTAACTCATACAGAACCCATATGATGAGTTTCCAGAAGAAAAAGAAACTAGAATATAATAAGAAATTTTAATTTTGCACTAATTTTCTTTAATGTGACTAAACAACCTTAGAAAATAAGGTACTACTAACTGAGATGTAATAACCACTTCTTAATACTACATCTCCTAATAGTGTCAACTTAGCCAAAAAAAGTCTTTGTAGAAAACACATCATTGACAAATTTAAGGAATAAGAGAAAAAATTAGTCAGATACATATATTTTCGTCTGGATAGAATAAAGTAGTATCATGGCGTCATAAATTATCATTTATTTACAAGTATTTGTACATTTACTTCAGGATGGGTTTACTCGACACCACGGCGGGGCTTGGAATGCTACTGGCTCCGCTCAATTCGGTGCCATAGCTTGAGATACCACTTAATCCAGTGCCATAGCTTGAAATACCACTCAGTCCGGTGCCATAGCTTGATATGCCACTCAATCCAGTACCATAGCTTGAAACACCACCAACTCCGCTGAACCCACTCAGTCCGGTACCATAGCTTGAGATACCACTTAATCCAGTGTCATAGCCTGAGACACCACCAATGCCGCCGAGTCCACTCAATCCGGTACCATAGCTTGAGATACCACCAGTGCCGTAGCTAGAGACGCCGCTAATTCCACCAATGGAGGACCCTTGCAGACCAGTTCCGTAGCTTGAAATACCACCAAGACCAGCAATTCCACTGATTCCACTAACTTCACCAATGCCTCCAAGGTAAGATGTGGCACCAAGTCCTCCTCCGTAGTAGCCTGAGAGGCCGCCGATTCCAATATTTCCTGTTACGCCACCGTGACTTTGGGTGTAGCGAACGACAGGTTGTTTGACCACAACGGGATGTGGTACTCTGACTTCTACTGGGGTTGGTACTTCAACGGGAACAGGTCTTGGAACGGGCACTTGAACATATTGAGGCACTCTGATAGTAACAGGTCTGGGTACATCTACAGGGACCTGCTTGGTGACGACTACTTGGTAAGGTCTTGGTACTTCAACTGGTGTTGGCACGTTGACTCTGACAGGCACTGGTTGTGGCACTTTGACGTGATATGGTTTTGGTACTTCGACGGGCACTCGAACTTGGACAGGGACTGGGTATGGCTTGGGTACTTCGACTGGGTAGGGTTGTGGTACTGGCACGCTCTTGGTGACGGTCACTGGGTAGGGTTGTGGCACGGATACAGGTACCTGTTGAGTAACGTGACGTACCTCGTGTGTATCTTGGACAACTCCTGACTGGATACCCCCGTAGCCATAACCAGATCCATAACCGTATCCAAGGGAGCCGATTGAGCCGGAGCTTAAGCCGATTGAGCCAGAGTTTAAGCCGATTGAGCCGGAGTTTAAGCCGAATGAGCCGGAGCTTAAGCCGAGCGAACTGCTGCCTAAACCGATGGATCCAGAACTAAGACCAATGGATCCAGAACCAAGGCCAATTCCGGAGGAGTAGCCGCCAATGGAGCCATATCCTATCCCGGAGCCGATGCCAGCAGATCCCAAACCTAATCCGGATGTTGCGATTGATCCATAGCCGATGTCTCCAATGTTACTACGTTTTGGTTTAAGGGCTGGGGTTTTTTTGGGCGCCTCACTGGCAAAGCTGAGAGCGAAGAGTGCCAGAAAGGTTAAACACTGGAAAAAAATTATGTTTAAGTGCAACATATTGAGAGGACAAAATTTCTTATTATAATAGTTGTTGTCCCTTTAAATTTATCTAGTAGTACTAGTAAATATTTTAAGGAGTATTTAAAAATGAATTAATATTTGTTTTCTTATAATTGTATTGAAACATATTCTTTATAGGATATTGCAAACAGCAGAAAAAAGAACTATCTATAACTGAAAGAAAAAGTATGTGTAAATTATTAATGAAATCCTTGCATTCTTTCGACAACCTGAATTATGCTAGCAAATTAAAATCCTAAAATGAATTTGTCTAATTTCTTATTTGACAATTCTCATTCTAACACTACCATCCACACAGTCCCCTACAGCCGTGCAGATTAAACTAGTATCTATATAACTCCTACGATTATGATGATTTAGTTAAAAATGAAAACAAAGGCCTAAAATGAATTTATTTATCTACCTTGTCTTAAAAAATTTTCATTCTAATGGACTACATTTTCATGAAATCTATCATTCTGTTTCTTGAAAATGCTTAGCCTTTGAAAAGTTTTTCGCCCTTATTCTGGACCTCATCAGAAAGACATAAAACCACTTATAAAGATGTTTCATGCAAAACCAAGACAATTTCTTTGCATAAGTGTGAAATAATTATATTTGAAATTGACTCATAAACACAACAGATCTTGACGTAACTATTAGCTAACTAGTATTGGAGCCTATATACTCTATGCATGTTTAAAAATGAGTTATTATTTGTTTGTTTATAATTGTATTTAAACATATTCTTTATAGGATTTTACAAACAGCAGTAAAAAGAACTATCTATAACTGAAAGAAAAAGTATGTGTAAATTATTAATGAAATCTTTGAATTCTTTCGATAACCTGAATTCTGGTTATGCTAGCAAATTAAAATCCTAAAACGAATTTGTCTAATATCTTATTTGACAATTCTCATTCCAACACTAGCATCCACACAGTCCCCTACGGCCATGTAGATTCAGGTTTTCGAAAGAATGCAAATATTTCATTAATAATTTACACATACTTTGTCTTTTAGTTATAGCTAGTTCTTTTTTTCTGCTGTTTGCAAAATAGTGTAAAGAATATGTTTCAATTTTAAAGCGTGTCGTAACATGGTTTATAATAAATCCGAGTCCCGAAAATGATTTGTTTAAGCAAAATAATTAGTTTCTCTTTATTGCAGTTTCTCATAAATATCTCTAGTTTGTATGACTGCAAGATTGATAGGTAACCACGCCTGACTCTCACCTTGGTGTCTCTAGTTAATCGTGTGTCATAAAGGGCAACTGCAGATTTAATAAACAATATTCTACTTTAATTTAATTAAATAAAAAATCAGGCTAAAATCAGTTGAACACTAGATATCATCTATGTTGAAAGTGATTATTAAAATATTCATGCTTGTGCAATATCTATAGGAGAGCGTTGACAAATGTTACTCCCGCACGCACAGGCTGAGTATGATGATAAATTATATAAAATACCAGATTTGTCGTGATTGTAATTTATTTTAAATGTGATTCAGACATATTCAACGCCTTTCACGTTTTTTTAAGTTCCTTTAACGTCCATTTACCAATAAATTTGGAAGTTTAAGAAGTATACTCTATTTTACACTTTTTGAGAGTATGTGATTTTAACCACAATGTTTACATTTTTCACTAATAAAGTTAATAATTAATAAGTTAATATTTTTGGATAATTTGACATATGTGAGCATTACCAATATATTAAAAGGGTATACAATATACTTATCTAAATTATCCTGGTTTATAATTTATTTACATCTTTAACTGACTAATTTTTTTTTAAAGTTTTTGGACTCTTAATTAGCTTGCTTTACTTACTAGCCCCTATTGCCCCAAAGACCATTAACAAAATAAGTTTATAATCCAATATAGTTGCACATCCTCTTATAATACTTACGTTTACTAACTACAAGACAATATCTTAAACTATTCCAGGGTACAAAAAAGTTACAGGCCAACATACCATTGCATTATCTAATTATAATAATTGTCAGTTTGTATACTTGTTATTATTTGCTATTATTATGTAAATAAACATTATTAAGTATTATATTATTATCATCATTATTATTAACAGACAGACCGACGAGCAGAATTTTTTTTCATTCAAGTTTAAAATCTCCACGTTTCATGACATTTTAAACCTACCGTACCGAACCCAGCGTGCCATCACCTGACACGCAAGTGTAAGATTGAAATTCAAACATCCAATACGGTGGCGACAACATGGCGGACAAGTTTTATCATTTATCTTCTGATTTGATTGAAAATCGGTATCTTAAGGTTGTCGAGATTACAGATCAGAGATATGAGATCAAGAGTCAAACATATGAAAGACTGAAAACTGAAAATTGAAACCTGAAAAATTAATACTGACAATCTGAAAACTAAAAAAGTGAAAAACGAAAAGACTGAAAATCTGAAACTAAAGAATTGAAAAACGAGAAAATGAAAACTGAAAATTGAAAAACTGAAAACCTGAAAATTGAAAAACTGGAAAACTGAAAAACAAAACTATATTAAAAATCAATTCGGAGCAGTCACATTGAGAACAAAAAATTATGAAAGAAACATCCTGAAATTTAACTTTGCCGATTAGTGCAGGAAATGTGGTTTTCCTGGGAAACTATAAAACACGACACCGCAGGATGTCTTAGAGCATGGCAGATAAGAAAAATGATATCAGAATTTTCCTTAGTAGTAGAAACATTACTAATTGAAAAATAAATATTTTTCTAATTTTTACAGATACTATGAACACCATGTTTTTTACAAAATATTGTAAGCTTTAGTATTAGGCTATTATTCTACATAGTCGGTACAAACTTCATGTGCATAGCATGTATAGTTTTAAAGGACTGACAGACGGACATGGGAAAAAATAGGGAAATACGAACCTTTGTAGGCTTTACGCTGCCATTCTTTTTTGTTTTAAAATGCATTGTTTGAGTTCCTTAATAACATGTCAGTTTTTGGCATGACATTGTTTTTTATAGCGCAAAACATATTTTAATACCTGAAAATTTATCCTGATTTTAAAATTTTCATGAATTTACATACTTAATCGATTTAAATCAGATTTAATGAGTTTGCATATGATTCTTTATAGAAATGAAAATCAAGTTGTTAAGAGTTGAGGTAGGGTTCTAAATATTTTTATATTAAATAACACAGGTGGTTACGTAAACAGTTACTAGAAAGTTTGTTTTACATGAATGTGTGAAAATGTACGTTTTCGAAAAAAATTCACTTAGTTTGGGAAGGCGATTGAATTGAATTGAAAAATTGCTAAAGAGGTGTCTTTAAATAACCCCTAATTGTATTGATGTTTCATCTGTTTCATCTATTATGAAATCAAATAATGAAAGAACAGTGTAACTCACGTGCTATTTTTCTTCAATTTAGAAAAATTTTATGGGAAAAATATTAGATGGTTTGTATGAAAAATTTTACAGAAAAGAATTCCTTTATTATATATAATAGCAGCTCTATTTCGAACAAAAAAGTCCAAAAGGCAAGCATTTATTTCATCATTAGCTTGAAAATAAATTCTAGTTTAACGTAGAGCAATAATTATTTAATGATTGCATGAAGCACATTATTAACATAAATTTAAATGCAAATGAACCAATATAGTATAAACACTTACCAGATAAGCTTTCATGTTGTCTGTGTTGTTCCACCAAACCAATCGGTTTCGAATGATAAAAAAACAAACAAAATCAAGCTTTTATATGCAGAAATATAGGGATTGAAGGACGTAATGTTGCGAAGTAACTCATAATATAATTCAAATTCATTATAATATTCTAATCGCTCAAAGATTTCAAAAGATGCATTTGATGTCAAAAAGAAATATGAACTAGTTCTGTGCAATTTGTGTTACGAGAACTTGATGAAACTTTGCGTTGTTTCAAAGCGTAAAGGCATTTGTTTCGTGAGTTTATGCCTAGAATACAACAGTTTTAATTTAGTTAAAGCTACGAAGAACCGAAGGAGACCTTATGTGCATATTGTTAATATGGAAATTTTTATATCTGCAACCTGAAAATTGTATTAAACCCAGTAATTGTATTAAAATGTTGCTCTGTTTAAACCGTTCAAAAATTGGACGAGACGAGTTGACCTTGATATTGAAGGTCTACAAAAGAAAATATTTCCAGTGTTAGTTAGTTAACTTGGACAACTAGATTGAAAAATATTGACTAAAATAAAAATAAAAAACCGCTGCCTAAGGAATCACTACTTCCACATCCAGACTTTCCATCCAACTCTCTTTAAAGGAAATCATCTTGACTATATTTGCACTCTAGTATGTGGAAATAATTGATCATAGAATTTTAATGAAAGGGCGTTGTTGAACGCCGGCCAAGCCTCGAGAACTCTCGGGCGCTGCCGAATACCTAGGCAATTTCCGGATGTTTCCGAAACCGTATTAGGGCGGTGTCGAACTCGGGCACTGGCGAATCCATATTCTGCGCTGCCGAATACCAAGGTAACTTCTGGGCGTTGTCGAATCTATATTTGAGCACTACATAATCCATATTTTGGTGCTGCCGAACACCAAGGTGACTTCTGGGCGCTACCGAATACCAAGTTTCTGTACTCTTACCAGCTTGCTTTACTTATTTTCATCTATTTACCCCTATTTAATCCCCAGCCCTTCAACAAAATCATCTCAAAATATAATCTTTTTCCAGATGTCGTTATACGTGTACCAAATTTCAAGTGAATATCTCAATTTTATTTTATTAAATCCTTTCATGATGGCGATGGAGTGGGAGGGTTGAAAATATTGTAAAAAAATCTGAGGTCTTGGCATTTACTATAATAATAATAATAATAATAAACTGCTTTATTTGCTGAATAACTTTACATTAGTTTTAGCATTGTCAAGGTATATAAAGAACAGACATACATATAAAATATTTTAGAAGATACACTTAGGGCTAAAATAACAATCACATACACTACTTTTGCAAATTTATAAGTGCCAATATTAAGTTTTATAAGTTAAAATAACAAAAAAGTAAAGTACCGAAAAATTAATGAATGAAGTTAAGACGCAGTAAATAATAAATATGTATAATTGAAGACTATTAACTATGGTGAATCAAATACTTTATCAAAATATTCTTTGATAATGTATGGTACTAGAGTGGTGAATAATTCTTTGATCTCTATTTTGAATTTGGAGAATGATAATTCCTTTATTTTGTTAGGCAATTGATTGTATATTTTTATAGCCATATACAAAAAACTTGTATGGGTTTTTCTAGTCTATGTTGGGGGAGAACTAATTCGTTGGATTTTCTAGTCTGATATTTATGGTTGATACTTTGTTTCTGAAATTGTTTTTCATCTTTTTTATACAGGGTGTTGCATCATGAGAGGGACATAGCTTAATAGGAGGTAGAGAACATCAGTGGTAACCGGAACCTCCCATAGAAATGTCTCATTGGGCCTTCACTACTAAATTACAGGGTGTTAAATAATTTTTGGCCAAACCTGTTTTTTGTCATAACTTTGACAGGAAATGAAATAACGGATTCATATTTGGTACGGCTAATGTACAAACGAGCCCCAAGAGGTACATGTATAAAAAAAATATATCCAGGTTCGGACTCACTATAATTTATGTTTCTTCTTTGCATCAATAAAACATCACCCTGTATATATTTTTTTGAAATTTCGATACGATATTCGAAAAGAGCAAGAAAAAACAAACAAAATGGCCTAATTCATTTTTTTGTTACACCTTCGTGGTTATTTAAATACGTTGTTAAATGTGCAAGAAAATGGATTACAGAACCCTATTAAATGAGAGGCACGTGAAATAAATAGTTTTATAACTAAAATTTGCAAAAATTCTATTGAGCCTAGGTGGTCTGGGTGAATCCTAATTCCGGCACGTTTTAAAGGTCCATTTTGGTAAAAAACTGTGGTCCTAATAAGTAATCGGGTATGAAATAACAAAATTTTTAATCAATCACAGTAGGCTTGTTCAAAGTGACAGATAATAAAAAGAAATCTCCTAAACAGTTGAATAATTGTTTGTTAGTAATTTAATGTGTCAATAATCCGCATTTAGTTAGTGAAAACTTGTGAAAATATTTTAACTATGCCAGTAAAATTTACAAACGGGGAATATGCTGACATAATATTCATCTATGGTTTCTGTAATGGAAATGGTAGGTCGGCGGAAAGAGAATATCGGCTGCGTTTTCCTGGTCATCGATGCCCTAATCATAAAACCTTTAGTACGGTGTTCCAGTATGCAAGACAACACGGAAAGTTTCCTACTTCTGCAGTTGTGGAGCGTGTTTTACAACAAGGTGTGCAGGAACAAAACAATATTATAAACGTAGTTCAAGAAAACCCAAATATGAGCACTAGACGAATCAGTTTGGCAACTGGTATTCCTCATTGGCGAGTATGGAGAACCCTAAAAAGAGAACGTTACCATCCATATCATATCCAGCAGGTACAGCGTCTTCAACAAGGCGACGATATCCCCTGCCTGGCATTTTGTCGTTGGTTGTCTAATCATCGCCCAGTCATTTACAGAACCTTATTTACGGATGAGGCACAATTTACAAGGGATGGAGTAAACAATTCACGAAATAATCATAAATGGGCACAGGAAAACCCACATGCGGTACGCCAACGCCGTTCGCAACACAGGTTTTCTGTAAATGTTTGGGTCGGACTTGTGAATAGACATTTGATAGGGCCACATTTTTTTGAAGAAAGATTGAATGGTGAAATTTACTTTGATTTTCTTCAAAACATTTTACCGAATATGTTAGAAAATATCGGTATAAGAGGCATGTTGTTTCAGCATGATGGGGCCCCACCACATTTTAACCTTCAAGTAAGAGAACACTTAAACAATGTGTATCCTAATAGATGGATTGGACGCGGGGGTCCACATGAATGGCCACCAAGATTTCCTGATTGTAAACCCTTGTGATTACTTTTTATGGGGCCACTTAAAAAACGAGATTTATAGCATTGAAATTGAAAGTAGACAACATTTAATCCAGCGCATCGTTACAACCTGCGACGAAATACGGAATAATCCAGAAATGATACGTCGAGCAATTGGTGACCTTTCTAAACGCGCAAGAAAATGCACAGAATTTGGGGGAGGACATTTTGAAAATTTACTTTAGTGTCAATTACGTTTTATTTTTAAACACATTTAGTTATTGTTTTGTTATTTATTGTTAATTGAATGGAAAATATTTTATTTATTTAGATTTTAGTTTGTTCTCTTCCAATTTTTATTAAGTATAAAATGTTGATGATTTTCTTGATCAAAGTAACTGGTTGCTTAGGCCTAAATGGTTTAAATTATCTATCACTTTTATTCTTTGAACAAGCCTACTGTGATTGATTTAAAAATTTTGTTATTTCATACCCGATTACTTATTAGGACCACAGTTTTTTACCAAAATGGACCTTTAAAACGTGCCGGAATTAGGATTCACCCAGACCACCTAGGCTCAATAGAATTTTTGAAAATTTTAGTTATAAAACTATTTATTTCACGTGCCTCTCATTTAATAGGGTTCTGTAATCCATTTTCTTGCACATTTAACAACGTATTTAAATAACCACGAAGGTGTAACAAAAAAATGAAATATACCATTTTGTTTGTTTTTTCTTGCTCTTTTCGAATATCGTATCGAAATTTCAAAAAAATATATACAGGGTGATGTTTTATTGATGCAAAGAAGAAACATAAATTATAGTGAGTCCGGACCTGGATATATTTTTTTTATACATGTACCTCTTGGGGCTCGTTTGTACATTAGCCGTACCAAATATGAATCCGTTATTTCATTTCCTGTCAAAGTTATGACAAAAAACAGGTTTGGCCAAAAATTATTTAACACCCTGTAATTTCGTAGTGAAGGCCCAATGAGACATTTCTATGGGAGGTTCCGGTTACCACTGATGTTCTCTACCTCCTATTAAGCTATGTCCCTCTCATGATGCAACACCCTGTATAGATTAGAAGTGATATACTTATGTATAATACCGGGAACGTTAAAATTTTTAATTCAGCAAATAGGGGCCTACAATTAGCACGTGATGTATTGTTAGTCATTGCCCTAATTCACCAAGTACTATACTCTTACCAGCTTGCTTTACTCATTTTTCCTTATTTACCCCTATTTAACCCCCAACCCTTCACCGGCATTACCGCTAAATATAATCTACTTCCAGTTCTTCTCATGGTACATTATATGTCCCAAATTTCAAGTCAATATCTTAAACTGTTGCTGAGAAAACGTATGCAGATAGTTACAAAGAGACCGACCGAAAGACAGAATTTGTTGTTCGCTAAAATTTAAACTCTCGACGTTTTATGAAATTCTAATAAACAAAAAAAAATGGATTTTTTTTACGATTACTGTACTTCCACTCCACTATGTGGATGTAGAAGTAATTATGAAAATGAGACAGACAGGAGTGTAATGTGTTCTAATTTATTGTCCGAGGGTAACGGAAACAGTGAATAATTGTGAAATAGGGATGATATTGTAAAGCTTAAAACAATTTTGAATGCAAAATGATGGAAGAGTTTATGGTGTCCAATATACAGGGTGTCCTACAAGTGACCATGGAACGAAGTTGGCTGATAGGGGAGGTTATTTCCAATCCAAAGAACCATATGTGTGATTAACCAATTGTTGATGGTTTTAAAGTTAATTCGATTTTTGTATCTTTCCCTGAAATCGCCTAGTGCGTCACTAAAAAATTAATTTAAAGTATTTGTTTGTTTTTTTCTTTTGAGAAGGTATTAAGTTGGCGAACTTTCCAATAAATGCATTTTTTTTTAACTCAGTTATCTTCTGTCAGATGGAAAACATGGTCTGTGAACAACTTTTGCTTTCAAAAAATTTTAATTCATTCATTTTAGAATATTTTAATTTCTGGCGAAATCAGAATGTGAGTGATCAAAACAATGCAACGATTGGAAATTCATATTTTCATAGGTAGATTGTCTTTTAATTTTTCATATATTACTTTTTCTGCTGCTTGCAAAATCCTACACAGAATTTGATTTATTAGTTGTATGCAAACATGAAACAATTCACTTTAAGTTGTCCATTTCCTATAAAGAGACATCCGATAGGGAAATATTTAATATTTTAGTCCATAGCTTCTTTTCTTGTATGTACATTTAAAAAAACTCTAAGACGACCTAATTAAAACCATAACAAGACTATTACTATGAACTTTCGCTCAATGATTCCAGTCATTTCCAAAATAGTTAGATTTAAAAATACGAAATCTAACAATTTTGCAAACCGCTGAAATTATTGAGTGAAAATTCCTGGTAATAGTCTTGTCATGGTTTTACTTAGGGAGTCCTATGTTTTTTTTTTAAATATACGTACTAAGAAAAAAGTTATGGCCTAAACTTTTCCCTATCTAATGACTCTTTCTAGGAAATGTCCACCTTAAAACAAGAACGACTCTCACACACTACAATAGAAAACAAGAATATAGAGCTAGGAACACGTGTTTCGAAGTTATTGCTCTTAATTGTTAATTATGCTTTTAGATGAATCAATATATTAAAAATACTTTACATATGTTTCGGCTTATTAGGTCTTTGTCAAGAGTATTACATAGTGAATACTAAAGTTTCCGACGTGCTTATTCTAATTTATACCTAAAAGTATTTATGTCTTAAGCTATTTATGACCTAATCTGTTTAAGACTTAAATTTAACATCCTTAATTATTTGAATGTTTGGAGTGGACCTAAACTGATTATATAAATCAAAGGATAGTTCTTAACAATTGGTTTATTATAGGGGTATTCAAGAAATTTTGTTGATCATTTGTGGTACAGGGGTTATACTTGAAAGATTTTTTGATTTCTAGTTGTTCTAGCAGATCTAAACGTTTACCTTTTCTTTCTGAATGAAATAAATTTATGTTATCAGTATCTATGAAATGGTCGTTTTCAATACGGTGTGTTGACATTCGTGTTGATTTTTTGTGTTCTTTTACCCTGTTTACAACGCTTCTACCACTCTGACCGATGTAGACAGCATTGCAATCTTTACAATTAATTTTATATACACCAGGTTTATCAATTTTATTTAGTTTTTCTTTGTTATTAACCAAAATGTATCCTATATTTGTTTTGTTCACACTTACTGTAAAGATACCCAAATTATTTAATTTTTTAGAAATTTTGGTACTATATTACGGAACATAATTAATAAAACTATATTTTGTAGGTTTGTTAGGCACAGTGAAAGATTCTTTTTGAAGCATTTTGCGTTGTTTATTTTTGACCATGTTATCTATTGGTGTCTCGTATCCATTATTTATTGCAATTTGTTTAATTATATTTAATTCTCTATCAAAATCACTTTGATCTAAAGGAAAATTCGTCAGTCTATGTATTAGACTATGAAATGGTGAAATCTTAATTTGACATGATTGCTACGAATTATAATGTATTACTGTATCTGCAGTAGTAGGTTTGCGGTAGATGCTAAATTTCAACTGGTTGTTATGTTTTTTGATATTAATATCTAGAATGTTTAATTGACTATTTTGCTCCGATTCCATTGTGAACTGAATTTTACTATTAAAAGAATTTAAGAAATTAAGGTAATTACTTAGGTTCCTTTCTGTACCGGTCCATATACAAAAAATATCGTCTACATATCGAGTCCAATAAAACACATGTGTATTTAAACTGTTATTGCCATTAAAAATTAAATTTTCTAAGTCTGACATAAATATTTCAGCCAACAAAGAAGAAATTGGTGAACCCATTGGTAGCCCGTCTTTTTGTCTAAAGAATTCGCCATTAAACTGAAAATAGTTTTGTTCAATACAAACTCTCGAAAGATTTTTTAACTCTGATTTTTCGGCTTCGCTGATTTGTGAATTATCTATTAAATTATTTAATATTAATTTTAGTTCTGTGAGCGGAGCTGAGGTGAACAGACATTTAACGTCAAAGGAGATTAATTTGGCGTTATTTGGTATTATTAATTTTTTTGTATTTTCAATAAATTCAAAAGAATTTTTATGGAATTTTTTTTATTGCTTTTCACCAGTGTAACATAGCTAAGAGAATATTGTTGTAGCTTAGGAACAACACTAACAAAAGGTGGGAAAGTACAGTGTACGGTATTCTGTTTTATATTTTTTACCTGATGTGCCTCAAATGAGCCCAGTCAGTACATATATGGCCTCAAATGAGAGCAGACAGTACATAAAGACTTATGTGTACTGTCCTCTGTGGCATATGAGCTACGAAAGTAGAAGGTAGAGTGGAATAGTGTATATCGCTCACTAAAATTAAATTTAAGACTTTTTAAATTAATTTGTTTTGTTGACCACCTAGTATACATTGATTTATCGATATATGTCCTAATCATCTAATAGTAATCTTGGTTGGTAGCTGGTAGCCGTTATAAATTATGATGTTACAATTATGTTTACATCAGAGATTTGGTAACGGCTGATAGTGACATTCTTAATGGGGACCACATCTTTAATTAGATTAAATTTACGATACGTTTTATGGTTTCCGAAATTCTACTTTTTGTAATCACTATAATTGTAATATCAGAGTATAACGTTGATGTTATATAATATCCATGATTTATAACTGCGTTTTTAGAAAGCCAAAACTACGAATTCTGTAGAGGTCATCTGCATCTGCTGATGAAAATGCAAATTTTTTAATAGGGGAAATGATACGTATTACGATTTTGTCCAGAAACCGCATTGAAAACTGTAACAAGTTTAATCCTCGTTTATAACAAAATCAGTTATTGAACGAATGCTGTCGACCAAATTGCCGTATATCGTTAAAATCTAAACTTAATACGTCCCATACAAAATGAACTAGATAACTAATGCCAGTTATAGTTCAATTGAGAATCGTGCTTTAATCTGACTAACTATATTTTAAACTCCATTGATAGAACGGGTATGTTTATCTGTGTTCCAATTTTAATGCGTTTTTTATAAAAGATATGTTCTCAAAAAGGTTTTTAACTAAGTTTATTGGTAAGTTGTTACAGTCTATTTTCGTATCTGCACATTTACAATGGACTCAATTAGTTGTGACGTCACAAGTTAGGCAACCTCTATATACTAGTGTCATGACACACGGGTTGCCTGCCAAGCACACTGGAACTTGAGCCTTAATGCATATGTTTATAAGGCGACATTTTCGAGAATAGAAACATGGCATAGAACTTTATTTTATTTCTCCTCTGGAAGAAACATTTAAGGACTTCGAATACCTATTTCACATTCAAAAAATATGTTAAAATGTATATATCTATGTATGAGTTATAAAAACTTTATTTTAATTTTTGTTTACAGTTTTTGTAATACTTTATACTTGTGTATGTTTACCGATACCTTGTCCATGTAATATGATAACTGAAATCTCTTAAATATTTCTTACACGGGAGAAATAAAATAAAATTGTATGCTATGTTTCTATCCCCGAAAATGTCGCCTTATAAACATATGCATTAAGGGTCAAATTTCAGTATGCTCGGCAGGCAACCCGTGTGTCATGACACTAGTATATAGGGGTTGCATAATCATGTGACGTCACACTAATTGAGTCCATTTGAATATCGCAATATGTTAATATAGTATAACTGGTTGCCTACCGTTCGTGCTCCATGTGAGCCACGCACGGTGATATTAGCAGCGAGTTGCTGGCAACGCATTGCTAGCAACGCACTGTAACTGTACCTAATTAGGAAGCGAGTTTCGAACGTCTCGATTATAACCTTTTCGAGACCGTTATTATCAATTAAACCTATTGTTTTGTTAATGAAATTACGAAATACTGTATTATGTATGGAATATAGACGTCATTAAGAGAGATTTATCAGATTTGTGGGTTATGTTGTATAGTGTTCATTCGGAACGTACCCATGGACAAAGTTTTAGTCATTCTCAGATTTTGACAGAGGTTTCCGTCTGGGCCATTTTTGGGGATTTTTTTTCCGTTTGCCGGCTCGAAGAGAAGTTGTGTCACTGAGCACGTGGATAGCATTTTGTTAATTTGCTCCTTTAATGGGATTTAGTGCTGTAGTGACAAATTAGCAGTATTTTATTTTGATATTTTTATTATTTTCTGTTGGGAAATACTGCTACGGAATTTTCCGGATAAATCAACTTGCTGGAAGCACATGGCAAAGGAATTCTGAAAGCCCACTCAACATCTAAGGTATACCTCTGAAATCTCTTTAGAAAATAGATTTGTAATATTCGTTATTTCTTTATTGCAGGGCTTTTTTGGGTTTTTTGGTTTTCTTGTTCTTTTGTACCTTTTGTTCTTTTGGCTTCATTTTATCTTGGACTTTTGCTGGCATCGCATCATGTATGTTTGACCCCACATCTTACCTGTTGGATTTGTACATCTGTATGTGAATTTGGTTTTACTGAAACTTTGTTGGCAAGATATTGGTGAATTTGGAATCCTGAGTGTACCGGTGAGACTCTCCGTCCTGGTTCCCTTGGAAGCTACGCTCCCCTGGTAGGCCTAGTGGTTACATTTTGAAACCTGCTGGAGGTAAGCGTCTTTGAATAACGTAACGAGGGCCTTATATCACATTCCACCTTCTACGTGAGGCGTAGAGAGCCCGTCAGCTTTCTTACGGTACACATTGAATGTAAATTATCAGTACATATTTTGCATATGACCAATTAAATTTTAGTAATTTTGAACACCACTCTTACAAATTTTTCACAGTCAATTTAACCTATTGTCACTAAATAGTCCACATTATTTTGTTCATTTTATGCTATTATTCAGTATTTTATGTAGTCGTCTAAGCTAATATATTTTGGGGGGGTCATATTTTGCCTATTATTAGTTAATATTTTAATAGTTTTAAGTTATCATATGTTTTGTGTTAGGTTAAGTGTGGGCCACACATAAGTATATCGATTGTGTGTAATATTATTTCTGTGAGTTTTGGCTGTAAGCGTCCCCATATATAATCATTAAATCTGTTATAGTAAGAAGCGTATTTGTTTTCACCAGCGTACATTTAAAGCCCCAATTTTGTCGAAGTCACTCCCCAGGTACTTGTCTAGCCGGCCGTGTGAGCCTCTTTCGCCACCAATTAAATGCAGAGAGGGGACTGCACGTAAAACATAAAAATTTTGTTCAGGGCACAGGGTGACCACCCTACCCTGCTGTATTGCTGATATATCAGCCTCTAAAGTTAAATTTTTTTTACATATTCCCCTTTTATCTGGGAGCCCTGCAACAAAGTAATTAGGGTCGCATTGATCGAATGGTTTCATAGCCACAGCCATATTATATTGCGAATATAGATACATAAATAGTTAAATACAATCATGGTAACTCTCCTGGGAAAGGTGTAGCTATGATTTACGTAGTGTAAGTTTGGCAAATACACTAACCCAGTTACTCTCCTCAAGAAATAAAAGCAGTTAATAAGTTAGGTAAATTATGAAGTATTAATGAAAAACACTTAGAGAATATCCCTAAGGGTGTGAAAACAGGGCTAAAAATTCAACTTGCTTCGGTTTAAAGACGAAATTTGATGCAGTTGTTAGAGTCGAATTGAAAATAATGAAAACGCAATTTTATTTATTCAGACTATAACATTCATTAACTTTAGGAAGGCATTTGACACAATCAGGCATGATTTATTCGTACATACGCTCGATGGTATTGGTTTCAGAAACACCAACTAAATATTTTCAAGTTATTTAACTAATGTGCTTCAATCTGTAATAGTAAATGATGTACTGAGCTAGTCACTAACTATTCAGTACTAGGTCCGTTATTATCCTCTAGTTATGTAAATGCATTATTCTATTTGCAAAGTTTAAGCAGAATCATCAGTTTCGCCGATGGCACAACAATTTTTCATAAATTTGACACATCAAGTGAACTGAGAAACATCGTGACCATAAAGAGATGGTTTGGTCACAAACTGTTTATGCTTAATTTTGAGAAAATCTATTTCTTATCTTTTAGCTGTAACAAGGGATTTGGAACTTGACATAACGCAAATAAAATACTTAAGTGTTACTATAGTCGAATATTTACAATATTGAAGAGGTATCCAGCAAATGAAGATTATTTATCACTCCCTGCTAGAAAGATATTTGAATTATGCCATAGCAGGGCGAGAAAGAATGGCCAAAATTCACTTAAGGAAGTGGTCTGGAACTGCTACAAAATCGCTTTCCTAATATTCCATAAATATTATATAAATTTTAGAATTTTTTTTTATCTCTAATCAGAGGTGTCCGATATACGACAATTTTTTAATTTTACTTCCACATTCGCTTAGAGAAGTGGTAGGTAGGTATACAATCGTAAAGAAAATTTCATGTGTTATTTGGTGGAAAAATATTTAAAATGTCATGAAACGCGAAGATGTTAAATTCGAGCGACAAAAAATTCTGTCCGTCTGTAAAGTTTTTTTTTTGTGGGCACAATTACTCTGGAACAATTTAAGATACCGACTTGAAATTTGCTACATGTATGTATTATAGAGACATCTGGAACTATATTTTATTTTGAGCTTATTCGATTTAAAAATTGGGGTTTAAATAGGTAAATATTAAGTGTCCAGTAACTTGGGAATTGATGTACATACTCGAAGCCAACGGCTCAATTTTTTTACCACATGTGCCACCCCCACCACACCAATTCTAAATGGGTTAAAAAATAAAATTAAGATATTGACTTGAAATTTGGTACACATATTTATTACAACAAAATCTTGAACTAGGTTATAATTTGAATTTGTTTTGTTGAATGGGTGTGGGATAAATAGGGGTAAATAAATAAAGCAAGCTAGTAAGATTCCGGAAACTTGGGATTTGATGTATATACTAGGTTTCAATATTTTTTATGACACCTTCCATATAATAGAAGGCACAAAACTAAATGTCTATAACTAGTATTATTAAGAAGTGTAAGACATAGACTATATATATTATCACTTCTTAGCTTCCAAATTATATAATTCAAATTCGGACTCAATTAAAAGTATAGATATCCTTTTATAAAAGAAAATTAAGAATATAATAAGACAAACATTTTCACAGACTTTGTCGGCTTTGAGAGCAGGTCCTTAAATATTGACCCACGTGGTGCAAAAAACATAAACTCATGATTTTGAAAATGTTCACTTATAACTTTCAAAAAAATTCACATATAATCATAGTATTCTGTTTATCTCTTAAACTAAGTTTCAATTATTTTTTCACAGCATACACGACTTAGGAATTGTTTTTACAAATTTTCGAATATCAACAAGCTTACCGCACCAATAGCTTGATTCTCTAAGAAATACATATTGCGTTTTCCAGAATTCTCTAATTTTTTGCCTAGAACAGGGAATGACCCTTCAAGACGTAGCAAATGTCACAAAGGAAAGAACTTCGACAAGGCCGCGCGCTTCACAGACAACCATGACAGATGCTATCAGACGTGTCACGCGACAAGAAAAGACCATTGTATCGATCTCAAAACCTATTACAAAACCATATGTTTAAGAGGAAGACGAATTAATCCCCTATCAATTCTAAGATATTAATCACTATAAGCTTTTGAAAATTTACTTTGGTTACAGTCGACAATATTTTTCAGGTATATTTCTGGTTTTCTTCATAAATCTGAAGGATCTCGTTTGTCAACTACTACTCAAATTATTAAAGATTTATGTAAATATTGTATAATTATTACATATACACACCATATGGACGTTACAATTAAAATTTATTAAAACCAGTTCGGTAATTTGTTATTTTATTTTCAAAATACATTTATAGTTTTTGATGTATACTATTACCATTCATTATGCAAATGCTTCGGTTGTAGAGTAGTAGTTCACATTTATTTATAACGTTTCTATTAACCTTTAATAATATGACAGTAATATATGGGGATGTCGTTGGAAAAATTTCAACTAACAAATAATGTTACATAACATCAAGATTTTGATGAAGATACTACTATGTAATGCAGTAAAAAACTATAAGGTATTTTTCCCCTTCTGTATGCTTATGAACGAATTGCCAATGAGTGAAAACATTTTAAATCGGCTACGAATGAATTTAAAATAAATGCTATAATTAAAATTTTCCTTTAATTCTTTTTGTTGGGTTCGATTCCCGTCACTGTTAAAATAACACAGATCAACAAAGAAAATGACCAAACCTACCATTCCCTATGTATTTTGGCATGCTAAAACTGAATTTAATAATTTAAAAAAACGTTTACCATATTAATTCTTCTCCATAACCCCCTTTAACCATCTGAAGGGTGCAATTTCCAAAATAACTGTATGGTAATTATATATAATACGTACAGGGATTTTTGAATACTAGTCCAGTCGGTAAAGTAAAAAATACACTAGAAGCTCGCAAAAAATGTTATCTGAAATTTTTCTTCCGTAACTGTTAATGCGAGGATTAAATATCACAAAACCACAAAAATCAGTTCTGGTGGTGCTTCGCAACCTTCCAAAAAAACCTCTCTTTCTGTAAAGAGAGCCTTATTTTACTGATAACTCGTTAATCGTTGAAGATATAAAAGAACTGCTCATCATAAAAAAGAAAGCTTGACTAATTCCCCAAAAAAAATCCTTTTGTAGTTTTCTTGCATATGCCATGGTTTTCGAGAAAGTCGTGATTGACAAAAATTGCAAAATTTGTATTTTTAATGCACGCGAATTTTCGTTTATTTGAAATTTTTTGCGCGCGGCCTATAGAAAATATTGAATTGCTCGAAAACCAAACAAGCTAGGAAAAAAAATCAAAATGGGTTTTAAAGGGGATATAAAATACTCTCTTGTGTTGCCATTTCTGATGGCAATTATATAAAAATAACAATATAATATAGTTACCTCTTGATTTTTTACACTTTTAACTATTCACAGGCCCATAAAAAATAACTGACTATAATTTAAGTTATAAATGCATTATCTTTTAGTTCAAGGTAATACTTCAATGCAAAAAAATTTAGGAATAAAAATATTCACATTTACAAATTTAGCATCATGTTAAAGATAGCCAAAAAGAATCCAAAAAAGACTGCATGTGCATATTTATTTTTTTTATGATATTTTTTAATACAATTTTTTAACTATTAAATGATTAGAAACAATAGTTATATGATACTCAAAAAAAAAATTTTTTTTAGCTAAATTTTCAAGATTGAATTATTTATTATTTGTTTGCTTATAGTAATGAAACATTTTCTTTATAGGATTTCTCATAGATAGCTTTTCTTTCCACTGTTTGCAAAATCCTATAAAGAAAATGTTTCATTTTCAAGATGTTTGGGTCTTTTTTTATTTTTAGGAAACAATAAAAAAATGGCCAAATTTTGGCTAACTTCAACATGCTGGTAAATTTGTAAATGTGAATATATTTATTCCTAACTTTTTCTGCATAGAAGTACTACCTTGAACTAAAAGATAATGCATGTATGACTTATATTAAAGTCAGTTATTTTTTTATGGGTCTGTGAATAGTTAAAAGTGCAAAAAATCATGATGTAACTATATTATATTGTCATTTTTATATACTAATAGATATCAATAGCCATCAACACAAAAGAGTATTTTATATCCTCTTTAAAACCCATTTTGATTTTTTTTTCGAGCAATTCAATTTTTTTTTGTAGGCCGCGCGCAAAAATTTCAAATAAACGAGAATTTGTGTGCATTAAAAATACACATTTTGCAATTCTTTTCAATATCGATTTTCTCGAAAACCAGGGCATATACAAGGAAATTACAGGAGGACTTTTTTTTAGGCAATTAGTGAAGTTTTTTTTTATGATGAGCATTTTCTCCCATACTCCCAGAACTGATTTTTGTGGCTTTGTGATGTATAATCCCTCCATTAACAATTACTGAAGGAAAATCTCAGATAACATTTTTTGTTATGGAAATCTTTGTATTTATTAGATTATGTGCTGAGAAAGAATCTGAAATTAGAATCGAATTTTGACATAATGACAGCTGTCAACAAGCTGTCAAATATCCTGAAAAAGTGCAAAAATTGAATTTCAATTCAGTATGTATTCTTAAGTTTTTAGGATCACTGAACACAAATCTGAAAACAAAATAAAATTTTGACATAATGACAGCTGTCACTCAGCTGTCAAGAAAAAGAGCAAACATTGAAATTTAGTATATATTCTCAAGTTTTACTTCTACATTCATCTAGTGGAGTGGAAGCATAGTAATCGTAAGAAAAATTTCAAAAATTGTTATTGTTGAACTAGGTTTAGAACGTCATGAAACGGCGAGATTTTAAATTTTAACGGAAAAAAATGTCTGTCTGTCGGGCTGTAATTTTTTGTGCGCACGTTTATTCTGGGACGGTTTAAGATATTGACTTTAAATTTTGTACACGTATGTATTATAACGAGATGAAACTGGATTGTTTTTGAACATATCCAGTGAAGGATTGGAGGAGTAAATAGGGGAAAACAAGTAAAGCAAGCTGGTAAGAGTATAAAAATTTGAGATTTGGTGTATATACTAGAAGCCAAGGCCTCAAACTTTTTTTGTAATATTTTCCATCCCCCTTCACCACTCCTACTCCATTATTAAAGGGGTTGATAAAATAAAATTGAATTTGGTACACGTGTACAACGGCACCTGGAACTAGATTATATTTTGAGATGATTTTGTTGAAGAGTTGGGGGTTAAATACGGTTAAATAGGAGAAAATATGTAAAGCAAGCTGGTAAGAGTACAGAAACTTGGAATTTCGTGTATATACTAGAGGTCAAGGCCTCAGATTTACTTATAATACTTTTCAACTCCCCCACTTCATTATTAAAGGAGTTGATAAATTAAAATTGAGATATTCACTTGAAATTTGGTACTCGTATATATTAGAACGACACCATTATTAAACGGATGTATAAAATAAAATTGAGATTTTCACTTGGAATTTGGTACATGTTTGTATTATGTGACATTTGGAACTATATTGTATTTTGAAATGATTCCGTTGAAGGGTTGGTGGTTAAATAATGGTGAATATGGGACAGTAACTAAAGATAGCTGGTAAGAGTGGGATTTGCTGTATATACTAGAAGCCAGGCTTCAGATTTCTTTATAATATTTTTCAACTCCCTCACCAGTAATGGCATGGCATCTGATTGAGATGACTGCGTTGAAGGGGCGAGGGGGTAGGTGTAAATTGGGTAAAATTCGTTAAACAAGCTAATAAAGGTCCACAAACTTCATTCTTGGCGTATGTGCTAGAAACCAGCGCCTCAAATATAATTAAAATTCTATGACCAATAGTTTCCACATACTAGAGTGCAAATATAGTCAAGATGTTTTCCTTTAACGAGACTTGAATGTAAACTCTGGATGTGGAAGTTGTGATTCCTTAGGCGGTGGTTTTTAAGTGATATTTTCAGCATTGAATATGGTTGCCTAAATCTAAGAAGCAATAGTCGTGTGTGTCTAACTTTCTCAAAAACTATAATCTAGTGAAGCATATTTAAAGGTTTTTTACTTTTTTCTAATTAATAATACGTTAGGTATCTAACTAGTAAATTAATAATGTTTGGAATTTATTTAAAAAAAATTGTTTTCCCCATTTCAGGTCTATAAAGTCTAGAATCCCAAAAATTTTGCCTATTTCAACATTCTGTTTATTTCCAGAACGTTATACAATTGTTGATAATAAAAAAAATGTTATAATACAAAATTCTCGTCATATCGAGACGGTTACGCAACGCAGACAGGATTCTACTATATATGTGAGGCTATAGAGATGATTTATTTTTATTTAATACATTCCCAATATTTTTTAATGTCGCCATGAGACAAGTTCACTTTAATTATTAAATTAATATCACGTCGAGCAGGTGTTAATTTTTTTGGCTATCTATTAATAAAATAAATATCAAAATTTCAGATATATAGCGCGTGATTTACTTGTAAAGCACTTTTAAATTTGAAGGACACCTAGCGTATATTAGACCAGGAGTCCAGGACGGTCTATCAATCATATTTTCCAAAACATTAAAGTACTTAGGGATTTACCTTGAGCAATTAAGCAGAACACACTAATAACACAGACATGCAAAAAAACACTTTTTTTGTTCTTTTTTTTAACTCAAATAGGTGTCACAGTTTTGAGAAAACCTAACCTATAAGGCCTGAAAAGACCATTTCTGCCTATACTCGTGCCCTAGTAACTGGACTATAGATGGCGCAAACATTATTTTATTTCTGAGTTTAGCAAGAAATACTATAATTCCTATGGTGAGAATATACAGGGTGTTTCGTGAGTGACTGGCCATACGCTAGTGAGGGGTACAAAACTCTAAGACGATTTAAGAATGACCTTTATTAGATCTCTAATGCCTCTCGTTTCTGATATACAGCGTGTTTTCTATTTTCTGCCAAAATTTAGATCGGCCGTATTATTTTTAATGGCTGTAGCAAATTATACCAAATTTAGTACATATGTTTTACTAATAGAAGTCTACATAATTCAGTATCGAAAACAAAAAAAGCCAATTTTTTTCATTTTGGATCTTACCTAAAAACATCATCCTGTATACGGATTTTGGCAATGAACAATACAGATTTTCAAAATAATCTAATAGTATGCCTGAACCATGTAGTTAGTTTTTTTGGCACACTTTTAACGCCTCGAGAATCAACAGCTGATATTCACAAATGCATTTAAAAAATATTTGAGTGACTTTCGGTCACAAAAACATCAGTAACTACATGGACGTCATTAATTTTGTGGGGAAAGATATATAGTAACAAAAAAATATATATAAAAATATGAACAAAGAATTTTTTTATTTATTAGAACAAATACAAAAGAGCAAAAATTATATGGAAGTGAAATAACTGAGACAATAAAGCTCCTAATAGTACAATTAGTTAAAAAGAATTTGATCCAATACATTTACACGAAATTAAAATAACACACCTGAAACGTAACGAACAAAAAATAATTAAAAAAAAATGACAAACATTATTTCCCCTACTAATACTACGAGCCTATTCTTCCCAAGCAAGAAATAATAATAATAATAATAATAATAATAATAATAATACATTTTATTCAAGGAAGCTGTACAAAATAGATATAAAGCGTCATAGGTATGCATAAAGATATATATATCGTATTTTAATAAAAGTACATTAAATGTGGTATAAATACAATAAAATTACAAATACAAAGCTTGCAATTAGACAAACATACAATAATCACACAGATATGTACGCATACGTATTCACCTGTAGGAGACTTACATTACGTTAATATGGACAGAGGTCGATATTACTCCAGACTATAAAATTCTTGTAGTGAGTACAGACATTTTTCATTTAGGAATTATTTTGTTACTGTTTTGAACTTATGTAGGTTATTATTTTTAATACTTTGGGGCAACTTATTGTAAATATTTGCAGCGCCGTAATAGGGACTTTTTGGAAGTTTGGCAGATTATAATTGTTTATCAGGATATCATTTGAATTTCGAGTGTTATGACTGTGAACGGTGTGGTTGCGATTGAATTTGCTTGAGTGTTGGTGAGCGAACAAAGCTGCCTCGTATATGAATATCGAGGTTAAGGTCAATATTTTGATTTGTCTAAATGTTCCTCTGCAGGATTCTAGCGGCCCTAGTGAGAACATTAGCCTTATAATTCTCTTTTGGAGTATGAATATCCTTTGAGCGGATGTGCCTGATCCCCACAATAAAACCATATATTTTAGTTGTGGGTAGACAATGCCATAGTAGATATTTATTAGTTCTGTTCTCGATGCAATATTTTTTAAATTTCTTAATGCGAAGAATGCTGAATTCAGTTTGTTGCATACGCCCATACTTCCCCGTGGTTCTTGCCAGACTGTAACAATATCAGTCTTTGATTTCTTTTTCTGATAACTCATTGTTATTGACTGAATTGGGCAATTCATTTTTTGTTATCAGTTTCATTTGTGCCCGAGCCTATATACCTACAGTGTCCGCCATAAAGTTGGCTACATATGGAAAAAAAATTGTATTATTGAGATTTCTAAAAATTACTATATTGAGGGTTCGTTTCTTTTTACTTCCCTCGCATACCGAAGGGAAGTATTGTATTCGAGAAAAAATCACCCTCAGAGATTTTTTAAGATTCTGACGTTTCAGAACACGTAGATTACAAAAATATAGGTTTTTCAATTCCGTCAGTCTGTCTGTCTGTCTGTCTGTTGGTGCATTTACTCATACATTAGTGGATTTGTTTTACTACAACACTCAGGCCTCAAGGCCCATTGTGCTCGTAGGGATCTACAGTTTTGCGTGGACTCCAAACCACGGTCATCGGCTATCAACTATGACCACCCCCGGCCATCTCACCGCCTTTCTGGCGGGCCAATAGCCCTTGGGGTCTTCTCTGCAGCGAAGACAGTTGCCCTGTGCCATCGGCGCCACCTTACTAAGCGACTTAATGGCCAGGAACTGTCTCAGTCGATAGCCTACCGACTAATAGACGGATACATGTCCAAGATTTAAGCGTGCCTACTTACTCTTGACTTAAATAATTATTGATTTGTTTGATTTAATTGCCCCGCGTTGGTGAGCAATGTCCAAGAAACAACAAAAATGCCTGATATTGTTCTTGGGTTTTTTGGATTTTAGAAATTTTTGAAGTATATGTTTAGCCCCGCGTTGGGAAGCTATGTCCAAGAAACAACAAAATGCCTGATTGTCTCTTGACTTATTTTTTATTTTGTTTGGGTCGTCTCGAGCTAAGAGTACGACTAATATTATAATAGCTAGCAAATTTATTTATTGAAGGGCGCCAGCTAGCTCTTTTGAGACTCTGAGACTTGGACTAATATTCAGATAGGCTTCGATGACACTTGTTGATTAATAGTTAGAAATAAAACGACGAATTTTAATATAACGACGAGAAGTATAAAATTTGTTTATTGATTAAAGTACAGTCTTGGATTTCGTAGAAACACTTATAATTAAAATTTGTACACTAGATTTATTATTATTAAAACTCAACTATTTAAAATAGTCACTGGACGCGAGGTTTGATTAATTTTGAGAGCAACCCGGAGAGAGAGTAGCGCGGAGACGTGGACTGGTAACGCGATGTGGAGATACTGCCTGCCTACTGCACGCTCTCGGCGGCTTTTATACTAGTGGGGAATTCCAGAACACGGAAGTGACGTTTCATCGTGACATAATATGACATCATTTTCCACCAATGAGAAGCGATGGCCTACGTGACTGAATGCATGTAGCCGGTGTGAGTCATACTTGTCTTAGAACGGTGCTCGTGCCTATCCGGAAACTGATTACGTTAATTTACGTAATTGGAATAAAGAGAGATTCAACTCCGTGCGTTGTGCGCGTGAGCAATTGGAATAATGCGGGCAATCGGCAATTCGTCCGCATGAACTGGAATTAAAATTACTATTGTGAATAGCACGACTTGAATGGCTTCGTCGACGCGGCGACGGCGACGATGGATTTGAATGTGTAATACGCGGGGTACTTTCGAATTTACTAATGAAATTTAAATTAAATCTGAGTATTACTAGTTTTTTTTTGTGATTTGCAATGTATTTTAAATTTAATGAATATTTGTGAGCTTTAGAATGAATGAATTATATTTTGAATATTATTTATTAAGCGGAAGGCTATACGTATCGACGGCGACGAGATAAATTAGGAGTACTTTCGAAAATTTTATAAATTTAGAGAAAATTAAAATTTTGCTATCGGGTTTTTTGATCGAAATAGGTTCTTTGCATGAATTTAGTGATATACTCGAGTTTCGGAGAGTTTGAATTTGAATAGAACGGAAGTTATTGAATTTTTTATATTATTTATAAAAATAGCCAAATGTGTTTTTTTATAGATTTTGATGTCGGCGATCGATTTGATAATTTTAAATGAGTCTTTTTGAAAAATTTGAACTTGATAGGGGTTGAAAATATTAGGTACTACAACATACACTGGTTCACCCATCCAAATGCCGGACTCGGCCAGCGTGTCTTAACATCGCTGATCGAGTGTCGGAAATTAAACCGGTGACCGTACCTCGTCCCCGGTGCATTTACTAAAAAATTACTTGAAGGAGAGCAGTCAAATTTGGTAGATAGTTGACGCTACTGTCAGCGAAGAAATGGTAGAAATTTCACTGGAAAATATACAGGGTGGGCCGTCTAAACGGAATAAATAGTGAAAAAAATTTTTTTTTACTCAAATTTAAAATTTACACGTTTCATGACGCGCTAAACCTATTTCAGAAAATTTTTTTTGCAACATTTTTGAAAAAATATTTACCAAGATCAATAAATTTTTTTTTGCTCAAATTTAAAATTTCTACGTTTCATGACACGCTTAACCTATTTCAGGAAAAAAAAATTGAACATTTTTTTCACCAATATTTTTGAAACATTTTTTACTACTAAAATGAAGTATTTTTTTTTCTTTCTTCAAATTTAAAATTTACACGTTTCATGGCATTCTAAGCCTGATTCAAAAAAAAAATTTTTGAAATTTTTTAAAATAATTTTTATTAATTTATTTACCACTAAAATAGATGGATTTTTTTTTTATTTCTTCAAATTTCAAATTTCCACGTTTCATAGCGTTCTAAATCTATTTAAAAGATAAATTAGATTCTTTTTTACTATTTTTAAAAAAATTTACAACTAAGATAGAATTTTTTTTCTTTGTTCAGATTTTAACTATCCACGTTTCCATGGCATTCTAAAACTATTCAAACAAATTTGAAAATGTTTTTGAAACATTTTTAAAAAAATTTGAAAACATTTTTAATCCATTTATGTATCACTACTATAGAACAGACGAAACAATTTTGTTTGCTCAAATTTAAAATTTCCACGTTTCATGATATTCCAAACCAATTTCGAGAAAAAAATGTTGCAACATTTTGTTATCAGTTTGGAAAAAAATGTAACACTAGAATGCTCAAATTTAAAAGTTTCACGTTTCATGACATTCTAAACCTAGGTATTTCAAAAAAAAAAAATTTGAAAATGTTTTTCACCAACATTTTTCAAAAAGTTTTTACCACTAAAATAGATCGAATTTTTTTTTATTTGCTCAAATTTAAAATTTTCACTTTCCATAGCATTCTAAACCTATTTTAAAAAATACATAATTTTTAATTTTTAAACTTTTTTTAGCACTACTATAGAATAGAAAGAAACTTTCCTTTTTGCTCAAATTAAAAATTTCTATGTTTGACATTTTAAACCTATTTCAGAAGAAAAAATTTTGAAAATTATTTTACCAACATCTTTTGAAAAATTTTAAAAAAATGAAATTTTTTAACCACCACTATACTTCCACTCCATTACGTGAATGTTGGATTGAAAATGTGACAGATAGCAATAATATCTGGCATATGCACCTATTATACTTTTATTGAAAAATGTACAGGGTGGTCATCCCAAGAAATAATTCAGTCATGGTGGACATTTGTAAAGGTATTTGCGCAAGTCTGCCATATGTGGCACCTGCTATTTAGTATTGAACTTTTGCTGTTGGATGAGCAATCTGTATATTTTTTTGACCAAAACTTATCAAGTTTTCTTTGTAATAATAGCAATAACTATATTCCGATTATTATTCTCAATGTCATTTCGTAATTATTAATTTTTTAGAGTGACCGCCATGCACAAATAACGATGGAAGTTCTGTGTAAATACCTTTACCGATTTTTTTACATGCAAATACCTTTATTCAACTAAAATACAAGTTTTTGTCGAAAGTAATCAAATATTTATGAAATACACACAAGAATTTAAGATTTTTCATATAGTAATTAGGGGTAAAATTTACACTTTTTTATTTTCCTCATATCTGCGTCAAAATTGATATATGGGGTCCTTGTTGTATTCTATGCACTTTTTCTTAATAAAATTTTTCGATATCTTAACAATTTGACCCATTTTTCGGTACCACCGTCAACTATTTTTTACAGTCCTGCCAAACCGGTAATCACATGACATGTAACAAAATGTAATTTTTTTGTTGTCTGACATGCATGAACGAATCCCCATTAGAGTCTTTTAGAAATGTCGATAATACAATTATTTCCCATATGTAGCCAACCTTATGGCGGACACTGTATAATCAGAATGACACTAAAATGACTAAGTTACTAAATTAATAATCTTAACATTTTATTATAACATCTTTTGTATTTCTTTATAATTATTTAGCGACATCATTGCTGTTACAAGAGAGAACTGTTTGGGAACTACTGGTATTTCTTATGTATCAAATAAAATCTTAGTTCCGACGTTTTAGTGGCCATGACACAAGTCAGCTTAAATTGTACCCTAGCTGTGAGATGTCCTTTTATTTTATAATTTTGGTGACAGTTTGTTTAAATAAAATTTTAAAAAATCGGTTCAGTTCTTTCATTTTTTTTATTTTGCCGGATGTGGATGATTTTATTCCTGTAATCAAGAATCTAAAATAATTGTTTTTATTTCTGGGATCTTCCATCAATTTTGTTAATCAAAAATTTTACACTGCATCGGCAAAGCATCTTACTCGAAATAGATCCGATGACGCCATACTATTTCAAAATGTTTTGAATTATTATATAAACCATTATCTAAAAATAACATAATAATTTTGAACATATGTGTAGATAAGGTTTCCCCATAATTAAAAACAACCTGCTGAATATTGACACAGATTTAGTAATGATGCACTATGTTTAAGAGTTGTGAATAGTGAATAATTTATCGGTCTTACATAATTAACACCGAAATGAAAATACACTAGAAATTCCAATTTTAATAATTTAATAATAATTAATGTAGCATGGTACAAATCAACATTAATGAAATATTTACAAGATTTGTATTTCGTTTACTTATGCTCCTTTTTCTCGTTGCTTCGCTTGTACAAGAACTTGTCGCCGATAAGTCCACCATATCCTCCGTAGCTGTATCCACCAGGAATTACTTCAGAAGTAAGCCCTCCTGAAACTACACCAGAACTGAGTCCATTTGAAATGAGGTCGCTACCATATGCGCCTGACACAGCACCAGAGGTAAGTCCACTAGATATTAGACCAGAGCTGTATCCGCCTCCAATAAGACCAGAGCTGTATCCGCCTCCAATATAACCAGAACCGATTCCGCTGGATACAACACCATGCCCGATTGGTCCTTCGACTACAGCTGGACCGACGTGAGTTGTGATTGTCTTGTGTACGTTGACAATTTCAGGTACTTTAACAAGGACGGGTTGAGGTACTGAAACGGGTACTGGTTTAGATACAGGTACGGGGTAGGGTTGAGCAACTGGTACTTGTACTGGTTCGGGTACGTGTACAGCTACGGGTCTGTCTACAGGCACTTGAACAGTTCTGGTGACTGGAACTGGGTATGGTTTGTCGACGGGAACTGGTACGTTAACATGGTAAGGTACTGGAACTGGATGTGGTACGTTAACTGGGTATGGTCTCTCTACTGGTACTGGAACCTGGACTGGAACTTGGACTGGAACTGGTTTGGAAACAGGCACTGCATAGGGTTGAGGTACTGGTACGGTTCTGGTAACTTGGACGGGGTAGGGTTGTGGTACTGGTACTGCTACCTTGTTGGCTACTGTGTGAACGGTGTGCTTGGCGATTTCTTGGCTGGAAACACCGATTACGCCGGAATGGTATCCGGTTCCGTAGGCAAGGCCACTTCCGTAACCGATTCCAAGTCCGCTTCCATAGGCTAAACCACTGCCGTAGCCGTAGTCAAGTCCGCTACCATAGCCGATTATGTTTCCGTAGCCTAGACCACCGTAGGCGATTCCACTTCCTAAACCAGAACCAATGACTACATTACTTCCCAGTCCAGATAGTCCAGCGCTGTATGAGCTTATTCCACCCAATCCAGAGGTATAGCCGAGCCCTAGACCATTACCAACACCGTAGGCGAAGGCCTCTCCACCTGTACTACGTTGTGGACGCCTCGCGGGTTCGTTGGAGAGCGTACTTCCAACGCCGCGAGCTGTGGCTACGGCGACAAGGGCCAACAGAGCAAGACTCTGAAAGAAAAATAAAGATTTAGTAACCCAAATTTCCAAAAAGAAAACGTTTAGTAAATTAAAGAATATCACTATAAACTGACTCCCAATAACTTCAACAAGCATTGCTTACGGGTGGGTGGTGTTTCCTGCTTGAAACTACTTATACATCCATAAGAGCAAAATATTTAAAAGAAATTAGCTACACTGTTTGGAATTGACAACTCGTAGCTTACAGTCACCGCCTTTCATTTGTCAATTAATTCGATATTTATACAATTAATTCATCTGTATGTATATGTGAAGTAGTTCATCAACGTACAGTTTAAATCTCTGGAACTGGAAGTTTGATAATTGATGGGAATTAAAAAAAATGAATTATTGTTTGTTTGTTTGTTTAATTGTATTGAAACAATATAAGCAAACAAATAATAATTAAATAAATTCATTTTAGGCCTTTGTTTTCATTTTTAACTGAATATTCATGATCGAAGGGGGTTATGTAGATACTAGTTTAATCTGCATGGCCGTAGGGGACTCTGTGGATGCTAGTGTTAGAATGAGACAAATTCATTTTAGGGTTTTAATTTGCTAGCATAACCAGAACTCAGGTTATCGAAAGAATGCAAATATTTCATTAATGTTTTTACACAAAGTTTTTCTTTTAGTTATAGATAGTTATTTTTTGTGCTGTTTGGTGGGGATGTTACTTTTGATATGTAAGCATCCACAATTTTGTGAAATTCTTATCCAAATGAGTTAAAAAGGGGGTTGAAAGATATTAAAAAATCCGAAATAGTATAAAGTCAACGAACTTTTGTAAGGGTGCTACTAATTTTTTCTAATCTAATTAAGACGGTGTTCAATCATCTTTGAACCTACATTCCATGTTTCACTAGAAGTGTCCAGACAGACGGAGGAACAAGTAGAAAAATGCCTCTCATAAAGCTCTAAGCAAATTCTAGGTAAGCGGGACTTATCATGATTATAAGTAAAAGATCAATGCCAATGAAAAAAATTTTAAAGCTCGGTTTAAGTTGATATTTGATGCTGTGTCATACCGGGAGATTGAGCCTATATGGACATTGTTGTAACTTTTAAATTTGGGAAGTCGTTATTTTTAGATTTGTTGTAGTGATTTGAACTGAACCCAGTACGTCATGTAAATAAACAAAATGGTCGACATCCGGCTTCGATGTAATTTACATGAAAATCTAATTTTTAATTTGTATAACCATTATGTTTTTGCATATTTGAATCGTGTTAACCAAAATACATATATGAGCAAGCGCTCAGATGTTATTTTGGTTTTCAACGATATCATTTTTCACTTTCTTAGTTTTACATAGATGATCGCCACTTGCTCAAAATTGTTAAAATTCTGTGTGCAAGCACCTGCAAGATATTATTTATGTCATATTTCAAAATTAAATGCGATATACTCTTCATTATGTAAATTTTTGAAATCAAACCTACTCAGGGCCAACTGCAAAATGTTTGTTGTAAAAAGGTATTAACAAAACATTAATTTTTCTAATTACTGATTTATTTCACACAGAAAGTAGATCTTATGCATATCATTTTTTTCGTAATTAGGTACTTCCACATCCACGTAGTGGATTGGAAGTATAGTAATCATAAAAAAAAAACTGATTTTTTTTAAATTGAAGTAGGTTTAGAATGTCATGAAACGTCGAGATTTTAAATTTGAGCGAAAAGAAAATTATGTCTGTCGGTCTGTCTGTCTGTAACTTCTTTTGTCCGCACGTTTTCTCCGGAACGGTTTAAGATATCGACTTGAAATTTTGTACACGTATATATTATAACGAGATCTGGAACTGGATTTCGAAGATATCCGGCGTAGGGTTGGGGGTAAATAGGGGGAAATAAGTAACGCAAGCTGGTAAGAGTACGGAAACTTGAAATTTGGTGTATGTACTAGAAACCAAGGCCTCAAAATTTTTTATAATATTTTCTATCCCCCCACTACACCCACACTCCATTATTAAAGGGGTTGATAAAATAAAATTGAGATAGTCAAATAAAATTTGGTATACGTATATGTTATAATGACATCTGGAACTAGATTATATTTTGGGATTATCCCGTTGAAGGGTTGGGGGTTAAATAGGGGTAAATAGGGGAAAATAAGTAAAGCCAGCTGGTAGGAGTATAGAAACTTGAAATTCGGTGTATGTACTAGAAGCCAAGGCCTCAGATTTTTCGTAATACTTTTCAACCCCCCCCCACCGCCCCTACCCCATTATTAAAGGGTTTGATAAAATAAAATTGAGATATTCATCTGAAATTTGGTACACGTATGTATTATAACGACATCTGAAACTAGATTATATTTTGAGATGATTCCCTTGAAGGGCTGGAGGTTAAATAGGGGTAAATAGGTGGAAATAAGTAAAGTAAACTGGTAAGAGTACAGAAATTTAGGATTTGGTGTATACACTAGAAGCGAAGGCCTCAGTTTTTTCCATAATATTTTCCATCGCTCCAAGTAGTGATTTCTTAGGCAGCGGTTTTTAAAGCTCTTGAAGCTAATTGAGTGACAGGTTGTGATTATATTATCAAAAGGATAACTTTGGTCAATACACATGCGATCCAATGGTTATTTCTGGCACCAACTCAGAAGGCTGATGGTACGCAACAGCAACTTTGACCTCATAGCTCAGTAACTAATAGTAGGCTCAAGTTGAAAGCGATCAGTGTCTTACCATGAAATATCATTTAGGGCTAAAATTAAATCCGATTTAAAGGGGCACGAAATTGACGTCTGCTTGTGGTCACTCTTTGTTAGTGAAATCAGCTGCCCCATTATCACTCTCATTCCATTATTAAATGGATTCTGTGACAGACAGACGAATGGACAGGTACTGAGGTGATTTTATAAGTGTTCCGTTTTTCCAATTTTGGTGCGGAACACAAGGAATAAAAATTAAGAAGATATTTACATACGATAGGCAGAAATTTTAAAAATATATTTGGGATGCAAGAAGAAATAAACCAAATCTGATAAGAATATCAATTGTTCATCTCGTGGACCGCACCAGAAAATGTACTCAGGCTGAGGGGGCTCATTTCGAATAATGATGCTACTGGTAGCCTATTGGTATTTTGCTATTTACATTCTTTTTATGTAAGTTGGTAGTTACTATTATTGTTGTTGTTAATAAGTAGATTATGTTGTTGTTTTACTAGTTTATAATAAGTGAAAGGAATGAAGTACGGTGGCCAGTAACATTATTTCTTTATTTTACCCCATTCATAAAAATAGGTGATTAAAACACAACAATTATTGAAAAAAAAAGTAAATTGCTATTTTAATAGTGGAAGCATTTTTTGCGCGTATCATTCAATAAAGTTTTTTAAAGTCTCATATTGCATACTTTATTGAAAATTTCGAATGAGGCAAAAGTGTACCAAAAAAATTAATGAAGCCACGCTTTTCCGTTTTTTATGTACTTTTCGAATTTAATGTTGAAATTAAAAGAAAAACATATAGAGGATATTGTTTTCTTGAAGAACAACAAAAACCTTTCTTTTTCGAGTCCGGACCTGGATGTTTTGATGTGTGATACAAGTACTTATCTAATATCGCTAGTGTATTACATGTGCCAAATATGAACTTATTCCAGTCCTTTATAAAATAACCAAAAGAAATTTTGAAAAAGTATTTCAGGGACCAACTAACTTTTTCTATGAGTGTCCTCTATCTGCCATTAACGCATGTCCGTTTCCTCGTGAAACATCCTGTATACTCGTTATCAATGTTATTTGCAAAGGAAAACTCAGGCAAAATGAAAAATGTAGTATGTTATTTCAGGTTCTACATGACTTATGGTTTTATTTATTTAAATAAAGTAAACCCACAAATGAGTTTGTCATTTTATTATGCCATGAGACCTCTAAATATTATAAAAAATATAATCACATCGTTACAGCAAGGGGCGGAAAACAACCTTTATCCGAATTCGTAATTTAATTAACAAAAATTGTTTCCTGGAGTGCCAACAAGATTTCAGAATGCTTTGGCAATTTTTAAAAAAGAGAACAGATTTTCATATCCAGCGACAGACACCGACGGTTTCAGGACGGTTTTGAAAATTTGAGGAAAAAAGCAAGCTCATTGTCTAACGATACTGAAAATGTAGAAGAGACAGAAATATATCGGTTTCAATTTTGGGTTCCAAATTTTTGAGAGAAAAAATCAGGTAAATAGCTGTGTATGCCGTAGTTAATATATTCACATATGTTTGTATTTGTACTTTTGTGAATGTGAATATATTAATTACATTAATACATAGCTTTTTATCTATTAATAATTACAAGAAGTGGATGTACTTACTTAGGAGAAACCACTTCTAATGACGCAGAAAAATATACGAATTTAAAAAAAAGTTGACGATAAAAATAAATTTCATTTTTTTAAATTATTGCCCCGTTGTAACTGTTTACCCGTTTGGGGTAGCATCTAAATAAATACATAATTAATTAGATTTTTCTTTTACTAACCACCCTTTTCAAGCATTGCCACTTTATTAATCGTATCGAACAAATTATACTTTTGACAAAAACTAGCAATTATCGTCATCATTGTTTGAAAAAATATTTTATAGGAAAAATTACTCCAAAACTGTCACCAAGTAATCTCTTAAATGATCAGTAATTATTGTTTGTGCGATGTAAAGAAGTGTAACATGATACAAACTAGTTGAAGAGTCGCTGTCAAATGCTAGTAAGAGAAAGAAATACTCACCGCAAATGCCTTCATTTTGCGTGTTGATCCACTGAACTAATCGATTTTAAATGATAAATAAAGTAAGAAAAGCAAGCTTTTTATATGCAGAAATTTAGGGATTGAAGGACGGTGTTGCGAAGTAACATCTAATATAATTCAGATTAACTTATTATAATATATTAATATATTAAGTCGCTGCCGCCTTTGGAAGGTACAACAAACTTGCAAAATATAGTATTTTGGTTGTAAAATATTACCGAGAGTAGCTGAAAGTTTTATTACGTGAAAATGAGCTTTCATTCGTGGTTTTATAACTGGAGATTTTAGTGCGTAGTGCTCAGTTCAGGTATTAATTATATTTTGATATCTTAGTGGTGTTTATACTTACACAGGTAAATATTTTTAAGGAGACATTTTTAATTTTTTTTCATTCTTATATTTTACATTAATATTCGTTTCTGTCAGATGTTTATGTCAAGAATTATTAGGATAACCCTTGGTTTAAGGATCAACTATTATTATTTCAGCAGAAATTTTTGTGGCATAAGAGAAATACAAACAAAAAATAATTAGGGCATAAAATTTGTTTTCGAAAAGAGTCGTTTTCCTACATTGGGTTTCGAAGTCATTTGTATAATTCAGTGAAGATTTAGATAAACATGAATGAAAAGTCAAAAAATAGCAATCAAAACCCGTAACCTAAACTTTGACAGAGCAAAGCTTAAATTCATTGCTAGACCAAGACTCCAACGAGCCAAATAATTTTACAAAATTTAAATTTAAAAATATTTGTTTCAGTTTTATGTGGTTAGAAAGAAACATTAATCAATCAGTTATTGAGTTAATAATTCTTGTAATTTTTAACATTTCTAAATGCTTTTAAGCAAATACATATTGATGTTTTTGAATATTAAAAAGTTATCATCAAAATTTGTCTCAATCTTGTAAATTGGAGCAATTAGAATATCAAAAGCAATTATAATTATTCAACGTTAAAATGTTTGAGAATGTAAATATTTCACATATCTAATTACCTCAATATTCACGCAGTGGAGTGGAACTATAGTAATCGTAAAAAAAAACTTCAAAATTATTTTTGTTGATAGGCTTAAATTCATAGTGGAGTAAATCAATGGGTCTAGATTGCCTAGAAAGAAAGTGTCTTGCTATAGCAACCTGTTGAAAACATTTCAACAAGTGTAGTGAAAGTTTTTGTTTAAACAGAAAAATTTTCAGAATCCTGTTTTTTCACAGTTTTTCTTAAATATCTGGCTGTATAACCCGTATCGCAATAAAGAGAGATGCACAAATTATTCACAATGAAATTCCGAGGAAAACTAGATTTTTCCGACACTTTTTGGTCAATATGCCAAGCCGTAAAACATAAAGACATTTTAGAGAGACTATTTTGAAATAATTGCAGATAACTTGAACAACAATGCACATATTCTAACGAAACTTTAGAACGGTATACCCCTTGTGCAGTTAAACCATCATGCAAAGTTTTAAGTTAAAATGTTTACAATAACCCCTGAAAATTAATTGCAAACTCGAACTTTTTAAAACCGAAAAAATATTAAAGTCATTACGTCTCTTACCTTGCTTAGACATAAACATAATGCAAAAGAGTGTTATATCTGGGGTCTCATTTTTTTAAATATTTTTTTATGTACTTTTAATATATACCAATAATTTTTATTTTTGGGCAAAATATTGATGATAAGGAAAATTCATTAATTTAAAAAATAAATAAATAGAAGAATTTAATAAAACTGAGTTAAAAAAATTAAAAAATACATTTGTTTGTACCACCACAAAGAATATAAAAACAACTAGAATCTGAAATTTAAAAAAATTATATACGACCCTAAATAATCGACGATTCGATTTTTAATTTTGCAATTGTTTTTTAGGAGCTATTTTAAACATTTTAATTTGAAACTTGGGTGGATGGTTTAACTCCACAAGGGGTATATTATTCTAAAGTTTAGTCAGATGTGTGCATTATTGTTCAAGTTATTATCAATTTTTTCAAAATGGTCTTCCTAAAATATATTTATGATTCACGAGTTGGAATATTAATCAAAGAACCTCGGACAAATCTAGTTTTCTTTTTACTAGACTTCTTGAGATGTTATCAACAAGTTCCATCAAATGAATTGCTATAGACAGACAGTTCCCTAGAATTTTAGTTTTAATCCACTATCATAAAACGTCGAGATTTTCTTTTCTTTTTTGTCTGCACATTTTCTCTGGAACTGTTTAAGATATTAACTTGAAATTTGGTACACATATGTATCATGACGTAAATAAGGGAGAATGAGTAATGCAAGCTGGTAAGAGTACAGAAACTTTTAATTTGATGTAGGAGACAAGGCTTCTAGTATATACACCAAATCCCAAGATTCTGTACTCTTTACTTATTTTCCCTTATTTACACCTATTTAACCCTCAACCGTTCAACGGAATTATCTCAAAATATAATCTAATTACAGATGTCGTTATAATACATACATGTACCAAATTTCAAGTGAAAATCTCAATTTTATTTTAAATACCTATTTAAATTTCAAGTGGAAAAGATTATAAAAAAAAATCTGATGCCGTGGCTTCTAGTATGTACACCAAATTCCAAGTTTCTATACTCTTACCAGCTTGCTTTACTTATTTTCCCCTATTTACCCCCCAACTCTCCACCGGATATGTTCAAAAAGAAATCCTGTTTCAGATCTCGTTGTAATATAGACGTATATAAAATTTCAAGTCAATATCTTAAATAAAGAGAGAAACCCGTTTCAACAAGAACCATAATTGAAAATTATTTTACGATTACTATACTTCCACTCCACCAGGCGGATGTGGAAGTAAAAAAAGTGAAAAATGCATCTCGTTTCATGACACAGGTGACATACTGAAAGTGTATTATTTGAGAGCGGTATACCTATATGCCAAAAAATAATAAGGCAAACCAAAGGCTATTATTTTCGTTCATTCGATGTAGGTAAATATGTCAAAAAATGCAAATTACCGTGTTGATAATCCACATATCTGGGTTACATAAGTTGTGGACATTAAATTTTATTTATTATAATCCTTTACTCACTGACGATACAGCTTATATAAATACCCAGCTCATGTCGAAATCAGTCTAGTGATAATGACTATGCAATCTATATACCGGGTGACTACGAGATCAGCTACCACAAGTTACCCATAGTAAACAACCCCCAAATCTAGTGCCATGGATGTCCGGAAGAGGGCCACACATTTGAAAAACGCAGACAACATCCATTACCCACCGACATTACCAATTCGCCAATCGAGATATATAAAAAAATCGATAATATCCTTATTTTCAAGGTGGAGGCCAAATAAAGGAGAGTTTCATATGAGAAACTGAGTTTTGGACTCACCGATTCCCCTGCGAAACAAAAAAAATCGCTGTCTACCTAAAATACACAAGGTGCGAGAAACGGCCCTTATCTGCTGTCGTCCTGTGAAATTAAAGTACAGGATACTTGGCGTAAAAATATATTTTTTAGCTTAATTATACAGTATGATTCACTTTTCATGACTCCTGTATCACAGCTCCCTTATTAACAATGCGATTTTAAAAAAATGGGTGAAAGATACTTACTCATCAGGACATTGTTTCACGGTAAAATATTTAAAAGTCCACCAGTGGCGTTGAAGAAAAATGAACCTAATTTTCTAAAAAAGATATTAGGCAAAGAAAATAAAATTTCCCTTTTACTTCCCTCGCATACCGAAGGGAAGTATTGTATTCGAGAAAAAATCACCCTCCGAGATTTTTTCGGATTCTGACGTTTCAGATCACGAAGATTACGAAAATATAGGTTTTTCAATTCCGTCAGTCTGTCTGTCTGTCGAATATAAGAATAATAAGAATACTAAGATAGATGAAACATTTTTTTTCTTTCTTTAAATTTAAAATTTCAACGTTTCATGGCATTCTAAGCCTGATTTAAAAAAAAAAAATTTGAAAATTTTTTTTACCAACATTCTTGAAAATTTTATTAAAACTACCTGCGGTCATCATCCAGCCAAAAAAACAGGATCAACCTAACGCTCAGACAAGGTCTGATATCAACAAAAAAATCAATCCTCTGGCGTCAGAACTACAGCTGTCGAAAGTTAAAAATATTAAAAATGGTGGTATGCTCATTGGATGCAAGAGCAAAGCAGACAATGAAAAACTTAAAAAACTGGCCCAAGAAAATCTCGCAGATTCGTACGAAATTAGAGAAGTACGTGGTGTTAGTCCTAGAATCCGTGTCGTAGGAATCACAGAAAACTACTCCGAAGAAGTCTTACTGGATTATTTAAAAAAGCAAAATAATGATATCTTTTCCGAAAATTGTAGCTGTAAATTTATTAAACTCACAGCCACAAAGAAAAACAAACACATTTATCAGGCTGTATTTCAAATTGATAGGAGCTCCTACGATAAAGTCATTCAGGCTGGCAATTTGTTCATAGGCTACGATAGTTGCACTGTTTTCGATGCTTTAGATATTTACCGCTGTTTCAAGTGTAATGAATTTCACCATTCTTCTAATAATTGCGACAAACCCGTGTCATGCCCAAGGTGTGCTCAAAATCATGAAGTTCATTTATGCACCTCTGAAACTTTAACATGCTCGAATTGCTCGAACTTAAAAAATGTCCCCACAGATCACGCTGCTTGGGATACTAATAAGTGTACTGCGTATATTCGTGCACGCGATAAACTTCGTAGTGATATACTAGCTTTAACCATTCAATAGCAATCAGCGGCAAGTCCCTCAATGGAAGCTCATCTCACGAATGTAGGTCGCAATACGAGTAGTGGAGAATTTTTAATTTACTATCAAAATACGCGAGGTGTCAGAACTAAGACGGTCGAACTTTACAACGCATCGGCGTGCTCCGAATATTCCGTGATAGCTTTAACCGAAACCTGGCTAGATTCCTCCGTTTTTAATAGCGAACTATTCAGCAATAAATTCAATGTTTTTCGTTCAGATAGAGATTTTGCTGCCATTAATAGATCAAAAGGTGGAGGGGTACTATTAGCAGTAAATATAAAATACACTTCTTCTTTATTAAGCCTTGATACTGCAGGTTTTAACAACATACCTGCCATCGACATCTTAGGTATAAAAATTTCAAATAGTTATCAGTCTCTTTACATATTTGTTATCTACATACCACCGAGTATACCTGTTGCCGATTTTGAATATTTTTTTGAGACACTAGGTACCCTGAAGTATTTACAAAATAGCGATAATGATATAGTCATTTTGGGCGATTTTAATATCCCCAAATATGCATCTTACCTAAAAGACTCAAAATCTAACGCCCAAATTAGAGCCTTGAATAATTTTCTAGACACTAATAATTTATCTCAATACAACTCAATATTTAATGGCAATGACAATATTCTTGATCTAGTATTACACAACAAAAACTGTGATGTATCTCAATCTCCTGATCCGTTAACTAATGAAGATTTTCATCACCCTGCTCTGATCATATCAACTGAAATAAGTACTGTTAAGAACCTTATTAATAATTTTCCAACTAATCATGACGTTAGTTATAATTTCCGCAAATGTGATTTCTCCAAATTGTATGAAAACCTTCTCAACATAGACTGGTCCTCCCTCTCTTCTTTTAATGACGTCAATGATGCATGCACTCATTTTTACAACAAACTTGACTCTGTATTTGAATCTTGTGTACCTAAGAAATCGACTTCTCGTAGCGGCAGATATCCTCCGTGGTTTAATGGCAGTATCATAAAAAAAATTAGCCTTAAAGAACGTCTTAGGAGACAGTATGCAAGAACCAGTGATCCACTTATACACAATAACCTCAAAAACATCAGAAGGGAAATAAAATATGATACCAATTTAGCCTACAGAAATTTCGTGCAGAACTCTGAAGACAATATAAAAAATGATCCCAATAAATTTTGGGCTTTCATCAAAAGTAGAAAAGGGTCGGCCAGTGTATCTGAAGAGATGTTCTTCGAGGGATCTTCGCTAAAAAATCCCTCTGATATACTAAATGCATTTGCCAATTATTTCGGTCAATCTTATAATGAGTCTTCATTAGATATCGAGGAACATCACTTTGAGACCGATATACCTAACAATAACCCTATTGTTAGCATAAACTCTTTCAGTGAAGATGAGGTTATTCGGGCTCTAAAACGAATTAAACCCAAAATGACGACCGGTCCTGATTCCATTCCAGCTTTTTTATTAAAGGATTGCGCTATCATCTTTGCATATCCCCTAACCCTAATTTTTAACTTAATCTTAAAAAACTGCCTATTTCCTGACCTATGGAAATATTCCAAAGTATGTCCCATCTTCAAAAAGGGAAACAAACTAGATATTGAGAACTTCAGACCAATCTCTGTAATTTGTAACTTCTGTAAAGTCTTAGAAATATTACTTCATGATAGAATATATCATTCGATTAACACCAAAATCTCTATTAATCAACATGGATTTATGAAAGGGCGTTCAACAACAACAAATTTATTCTGTGTAACTCAATATATTTCTGAATCCCTAGATGAACGTGGGCAGGTAGATGTCATATATACCGATTTCTCCAAAGCGTTTGATAGACTTGATCACCAGTTGTTACTTAATAAATTAGAAAAAATCGGCTTCTCATATTCTTTGCTCCTTTTGTTTAAATCTTATTTAATGAATAGGAGTCAGTACGTTGCATTAAATGGGTTCAAATCGATCGAATTTGCTGCCACATCTGGAGTTCCCCAGGGATCTATTCTGGGGCCCTTGTTTTTTAACATATTTATTAACGACATAGTGAATGAAATTAATTTGCCTCACCTTTTATATGCCGACGATCTAAAAATTTTTACAGTAATTGATGAAATCGATGACTGTTTTCAACTTCAGACTTCTCTTGACAAAATAAACACCTGGTGTATAGTAAATAAATTATTCATGAATCCTAGTAAATGTAACGTAATGTCCTTTTCTTTAAAAACATCACCTTTTATTTTTGATTACAGGTTAGATAATGTCATACTTCAAAGACCTATAACATTTCGCGACCTCGGCGTAATTTTTGATAGTAAATTATCCTTCACTGATCATATCGATACCATTGTGTCCGAAGCCTCCAAAGCCCTTGGATTCATCGTTCGTACTAGTCGAGAGTTCACTAATACTGATACTCTGAAAATTCTTTATCAATCCTTCGTCAGATCGAAACTTGAGTACGCATCGCTAATTTGGAGTTCCAGTTATGATGTTCACAAGAATAACTTGGAGGCAGTTCAACGTAGATTTCTTAAATTACTGTGGTTCAAATCCGACGGTACCTATCCAGTGATTGGTTTTCCGCACAGTAACTTGCTTGAAAGATATTCTATGACTACTCTTGAGGATAGGCGTACGTACTTTTCTCAAGTATTTTTGTTTAAATTACTACACAATGATTTTGACGCACCCGAAATAATTAGTAAGCTTAATTTTCACGTTCCCAGATTAACCTCTCGTAATCACCAAGTGTTCTATTTACCTACGCCGCGTACCAACGTACTAAATAATTCACCTTTATATAAGATTTGCAGTACTTCTAACAAATTATGTAACGACTTCGATATTTTTAATTGCAGCCTTAGTGACATAAAACAAAATGTTCTAAATTAAATAACCAGTGAGTGTCTTTGTTTTTCTTAATTTGCTTTGAATCACATATGTGTATATATGTATATATAGTTTTTATATTTTAACATTTTCCATGTTATTTTTTTTCTCTTTCTTCGTATCATTAGTTATTGATAGTTCGTACATTTAAGTAATTTTTTTCTTCATTTTACTTTCTTTCTATGTTGTTGTATATTATGTAATTAATGCTTTGTATGCCTTTATTCCTGTTCTGTAATTGGGTATCTTACCTGTTGAACAGTGTATGCAATAAATAAATAAAATAAATAAATAAATAAAACTAAAATGCATGGATTATTTTTTATTTCTTCAAATTTAAAATTTCCACGTTTCATAGCGTTCTAAATCTATTTAAAAGAAAAATTAGATTTTTTTTTTATTTTTAAAAAATTTTATCAAGACAGAATTTTTTTTTCTTTGTTCAGATTTAAAATATCCATGTTTCCATGGCATTCTAAAACTATTCAAACAAATTTTTGTTTTTGAAAAATTAAAAAAAAATTATTTTACCAACATTTTTTAAACATTTTACTTCCCTCGCATACCGAAGGGAAGTATTGTATTCGAGAAAAAATCACCCTCCGAGATTTTTTCGGATTCTGACGTTTCAGAACACGTAGATTACGAAAATATAGGTTTTTCAATTCCGTCTGTCTGTCTGTCTGTCTGTCTGTCTGTTGGTGCATTTACTAAAAAACTACTTGAAGGATAGCAGTCAAATTGGTAGATAGTTGACGCTACTGTCAGCGAAGACATGGTAGAAATTTCACTGGAAAATATACAGGGTGGACCGTCTAAACGGATAAATAGTGAAAAAAATTTTTTTTTGCTCAAATTTAAAATTTCCACGTTTCATGACGCGCTAAACCTATTTCAGAAAAAAAAAAATTTTGAAAATTTTTTTGCAACATTTTTGAAAAATTTTTTACCAAGATGAAAAAAATTTTTTTTTGCTCAAATTTAAAATTTCCACGTTTCATTACGCGCTAAACCTATTTCAGAAAAAAAAAATTTGAAAATTATTTTCACCAACATTTTTGAAAAATTTTTTACCAACAAAATAGGTGGAATTTTTTTTTTTGTTCAAATTTAAAATTTCCACGTTTCCATGGCATTCTAAACGTATTAAAACAAATTTAAAAATTTTTCCGAAAAATTTTCTTGAAAAAATTTACGTATTCATCACTAAGTAGGTACTTACTATAGAATAGAAGAAAATATTTTGTTTGCTCAAATTTAAAATTTCCACGCTTCATGACATTCCAAACCTATTTCGGAAGAAAAAAAATTGTAACATTTTTTTACCATTTTGGAAAAAAAAATATCACTAGAATAGATGGAAATTTTTTTTTGCTCAAATTTAAAATATACACGTTTCATGACATTCTAAACCTATTTCAGAAGAAAAAATTTTGAAAATTTTTTAACCAAGATTTTGGAAATATTTCAAAAAAATTATTTTTTTTCTTTGTTCAAATTTAAAATTTCAACGTTTCCATAGCATTCTAAATCTATTCAAACAAAAAAAAATGATAAAATCTATTTCACTACTTACTATAGAATAGATGATTTTTTTTTACCACTTTGGAAAAAAAATTACCATTAGAATAGACGGAAAAATTGTTTTTTGCTGGAATTTAAAATTTTCACGTTTCATGACATTCTAAACCTATTTCAGAAAAAAAAATTAAAATTTTTTTCACACATTTTTGAAAAATGTTTAACCACTGAAACAGATGGATTTTTTTTTTCTTTGCTCAAATTTAAAATTTCCATGTTTCATGACATTCTGAACCTATTGCAGAAGAAAAAGGAGTGAACATTTTTAACCAACAGTTTTGAAAAATGTCAAAAAAAAAAAATTAAATTTTTAACCACCACTATACTTCCACTTCACTGAATGTGGAACTGTGTAATGGCAGTACTATTTGACATATGCTATTATACTCTTATTGGAAAATATACAGGGTGGTCATCCCAAGAAATAATTTATGGGAGACCTGTTATTTAATATTGAACTTTTGCTGTTGGATGAGCACTATTTTTTTGACCAAAGGTTATCAGGATTTCTTTGTTATAATTACATTTTTTTTTTTTAATCAGGCTTAGAATGCCATGAAACGTGGAAATTTTAAATTTAATGAATGAAAAAAAAAATTTCATCCATTTTAGTATTAAAAAAATCGGTAAAGGTATTTACACAGAACTTCCCTCGTTAACGAGGGAAGTTCTGTGTAAATACCTTTACCGATTTTTTTAATACTAAAATGGATGAAAATTTTTTTTTCATTCTTTAAATTTAAAATTTCCACGTTTCATGGCATTCTAAGCCTGATTAAAAAAAAAAAATTGACATTTTTTTTAACAACATTTTTGAAAATTTTTACTTCCCTCGCATACCGAATTTTTTTTCGCTCAAATTTAAAATTTCCACGTTTCATGACACGCTAATCCTATTTCAGAAAAAAAAATTTTGAAAATTTTTGTCACCAACATTCTTGAAAAATTTTTTACAACTAAAATAGATGAAATTTTTTTTCCTTTCTTCAAATTTGAAATTTCCAGGTTTCATGACATTCTAAGCCTAATTAAAAAAAAAATTTTTGAAATATTTTTACCAACATTTTTGAAAAAAATTTTATTACTAAAATAGATGAAAAATCTTTTTTTCTTTCTTCAAATTTAAAATTTCCACGAGAGTGACCGCCATGCCCAAATAACTAGGGAAGTTCTGTGTAAATACCTTTACCGACTTTTTAAAGTAACAATCATTACAGTCGTAACTTTATTTTCGGACGTAATGAGGAGTTAATTAAGCTAAAGGAAGACAGGCTTTCCATTTATATTTAATCACATGACGTCAGTCAGTTTACTTAACATACAATAATTTACTTGGAAACAAAAAAGAAGTTTAATTTTAAACAAATTTCAGTCATGGTAGAAGGGGAGCCCTGAATTAAAATTTCGCATGTCTAAATTCATGAAAAGTAAAGACTTTCATCAATCAAAACAAACAAGTTTTTCCCTTGCAGCAAAGTCCCAAAATATTGCGAAAGGGTTGAAAATTCATTTTCAATCGGTTTCATTCCGCGCAAATTTCACTAGACGTCCAAAAATACCCATTTTTTTCGTTGGTGTCGAGCTGAATTTTCGATTTTGATCCTGCAATTTATGATGTCGATACATCGCCGATTTTCTTCTTTCGATAGAGACTTAGAATGAGCTTCTACTCGGAATATTAACTCTGTTACCAACGTTTGAAAATTCCATGTTTTTAAACTTTTTAAGTTAAATTTCAAAATTCTCTGAGAGCTCCAAATAGGCCATACTTCTTTCACTCTTACCGAGTGATTTTGCTGGTCCAATATGATGTCAGCATAAAGCACAATGCTTCCTTCCAATGCTATTTAGTTATGAATTTTTGAAGAATCCATGTTTTTCAATTTTTACGAGAAACGCCGTTTTTATGTCGTTCGTGACGAGCCGCATTTCTGGTTGCGATTTGGTACCAAAATAAAACGCCAACCTTCATCTTTTTTTTTCAAACAGCTGTAACTTTTACAATAAACCTGCAAAAAAGATAAATTAAAATTGAAAGATAAAATGATTTTCTATAACTTTAGTTCTTATAAGTTTTCTGAAAAAACGAACAGGCACGGAGATACAGTGTCATTTGCGTTCTCCGGAAGCCAGCAGGTACAGCCCCAATTTTTTTGTTTTACACTCTATCCATGTCCCCCTTCCACTTTGGACAAAAATCTCAATTCGTGCATTTTTTCAATAACTTTATAATGTTTTCTGTCTAAATGCATTAGACTAATGTTCGATAAACGAATTCACCCATTTAGCGACGTCAGGCGTGTCAGTAGTAAGGAAAATTTTTCTTCAGGGAGTAAGAAACTATTGAAAAATAATTATACCGCCATGAGGCTAAAATCGTGGTTCAGGGCTACCCTACTATGAACAATTCAATAAATAATAAAACTTACATAGATAACTAAATCACAGTTTGCTCAATAATTATCAACTTATGTTTAAAAGGTAGATGCAATAGAAATTTAATCCCACTGAAAATGTGCTTTGCTATTATCAATATGATATTAGAAAACATAAGAAACCGGATATAGATCAAATCTTGCTAAAATTGCACATATTGTGCTTATTATTACATTAAGAATATTAAATTAGTTTAAAATTGAACTTTTTTTTTAATCCCAAGTCAGCCATTTTTTATCTAAAATATTAAGTAAAGGGATTGACGTCACGTGATTAATTCTAAATGGAAAGCCTGTCTTCCTCCAGCTTAATTAACCTTTCATTCGTCCAAAATTAAAGTTATGAACGTGATAATTGGTAGTTTTAAAAGAAAGAAAAGGGCGTTGAGAAAAGGAATCATGAAATGTGAGACATAGTGTATTTAACGTACGTAAGTTAATGGGTTTTGAAAAAATTTAGATGAGACCTCACAGAAATAGTCCATTTTGCAAAAAGTTGTCGCCTTAGAATTTTCGTAGTATCTCTTCAAATAACGGAGATATTTTGTTTAGACATATTCCGCATTTTCGACATTTCCCGTCACAACTCTTAAAGAATTCCATGGATTTCAAATGACTTTTAACCATTTTGATGCTTGTAAAGATCGGCACAATTCTCGTAGAGACAATTTTTTTGCAAGACCGATATTATGTGAGATATTCTCGAGAGCCCTGATACAATGGACATGCTGCATATTAGAACTTTTCTGTAAATAATAAAGAATCTTCTGCTTTTTAATTCTGATCTCTATGATAGCTTTTATATTCTTCGTATATTAAAAGTTATTTCCAAGACAAAATGTATTTTGTATGTAAATTTGACGCCATTTTGTTAGGAATTATTTAATCCTATCTCAAATTCCCTGAGGACCAACACCCTATTTTTAACATCAGATCAATTGTTTTTGAGACAGTTGAAATTTAAACAGTGTTTTATAAATGTTCGGGCTTTACACCATATTTTTAGAACTGCTTATCTTTCATAAATAGGAAAAAAAATTTTGTCACATCTTTTTTGTACAATGCAACTTTTTCGAAAAATGTAGTACTATTAGTATATTTACCAAAAATAATGTCGCCCTGCAAGGTACTATTTCGCGATGCTAAGCATCAAATCGTTATAATTTTCATGAAAAGTTGTATTACCGTCTTTTTTCTTGTAATTTAATTCTCTTCTAGATCCAGCAGTTATTATATCAAAAGGTATGAAGTTTTTTATAATTAATTTACATGATCTTAAAAAGATATTGCAAAACAAATCATTGAAATTCATACCTGAATGAGAATTCAGCTACTCTAATTACGCTAGTTAAGTCTTTTTATCTTTTAGTCTTACTTGTATGTTTTATGCTTTAGAGAACTCGTTTTACAAACATTTTCAAGTACAAGGCAGTACTTATTGAGTACATAGAAGTTATTTTACACAAGATTCTTTAAGGTAATCCTTATTAATTATTATAAAAAGCTCGTATCAATCATGATTTTTCATGATAATTATTTTTAACTTCACTTAATTTTAACCATTGCATTCTTCATTATTGATAAGAACTTGAAAGTCCATAAGACTTATTTACTTATTGTTTTAAGGTTTTGTTTAATTGATTAATATGATTTTTGTAGTTTCCAGTTGTTGTAGATCATGAGTTGACCTCACTTAATTATTTGCCTTCCCCCTTGCTGATTGCTTCTTCCCCTTGGTACATTCAATGCCTATTTTCTTTCTTGGCTAATAAAATTACGATTTAGTTCCCTGCATCTTCTTAAACTAATTCCAAACAAAATCTTTCACTTATACTAATTTATTCATGTAAACTTGTACAAATTTGGTAATACAAAAACAGATGTTCAACATTTTTAATATTTACATTTCATTAGCATCACAGATGTGTTTTTACAAGGTATTACCAACTGTGGTGGGAGCGATCGTGCTTGATCCACTAAAGCCACCACCAAATCCTCCACCAAATCCAGAGCTGAAACCACTGGAGGAATCATGTGAAACAAAACCAGAGGTTCCAGTTGAAGCGATACCAGAGTCTAACCCGGTAGAAATATCACCAGATCCAAATCCTTCTGAACCAAATCTACTTGAAATAGAACTCGATTCAAGTCCACCTGAGGTGATGCCAGAACCAAATCCGCTTGATGCAGTACTGGACTCGAATCCACTTGAACTGATTCCAGAGCCGAGTCCGCCTAAAGAGGAGCTAGTGTCAAATCCACTAGATACAACACCAGAGCCGAGTCCGCCTAAAGAGGAGCTAGTGTCAAATCCACTAGATACAACACCAGAGCCGAGCCCGCCTAAAGAGGAGCTAGTGTCAAATCCGCTAGATACAACACCAGAGTCTACTCCGGTCGAAGACACTCCTGAGCTGATTCCTTCACTGACACCGCTTGAGACAACGGTAGGGCCTTGAGTTGATACTACGCCAGATCCAAATCCATTTTGGAAACCTGAGAAGCCGCTGTCGAACCCAGCGCCTACTACAGAACCACCTGTCGAGCCGGTGCCATAGTCAAAACTTCCTCCGTAATAACCAGAGCTGATTCCGCTTCTTACAATAGGATGGCCTATTGCTCCGGCAAATACTGGTGGGCCGATATGGGTTGTGATCGTTTTGTGAACATGAGTGACTTCGGGTACTCTGACGAGATAAGGTTGATGTACTGTATATGGCACAGGTTTGGATACTCGTACGGGGTAGGGTTGGGCTACAGGTACTTGAACGGTTTGGGGTACTTTAACGTATACGATCTTTTCTACTGGAACTTGCACAGTTTTCGTAATATGAACCGGGTATGGTTTATCTACAGGGTAGGGTACGTTGACTTTGTAAGGTACTGGTACGGGTTGTGGTACGTTAACGGGATATGGTTTCTCTACTGGGTATGGTACATTGACGCGCACTTGGACTGGTACTGGCTTGTCAACATGTACAGGGTAGGGTTGAGGTACTTGTACTGTTTTGGTAACTGGAACGGGGTAAGGTTGAGGAACTCCTACTGATACCTTGTTGGCAATAGTATGAATAGTGTGTTTGGCGATTTCCTTACTTTCAGTGGCGCCTATTTGATAGGCACGAGATGTGTAACCTAGACCAGTGCTGTATCCTAGTCCGTAAGTACTTCCTAAGCCATAAGTACTACCGTAGCCAAGCCCACTTCCGGAGCCATAGCTACCGCTGTAACCAAGTCCGCTTCCCGAGCCGTAAGTACTGCCGTAACCAAGTCCACTTCCGGAGCCATAGCTACTGCTATAACCAAGTCCGCTTCCTAACCCATAAGTACTGCCGTAGCCAAGTCCACTTCCGGAGCCATAGCTACCGCTATAACCAAGTCCGCTTCCTAACCCATAAGTACTACCGTAGCCAAGCCCACTTCCGGAGCTATAGCTACCGCTGTAACCAAGTCCGCTTCCTGAGCCATAAGTGCTGCCGTAGCCTAGCCCACTGCCAGAGCCAAAACTGCTGCTATAGAGTCCACTTCCCAATCCAGAACTACCACCGTAGGAGATTCCGCTCGACAATCCTGATAAGCCCGAGCTGTAGGAATTTATTCCGCTAACTCCAAGTCCCGATCCATAGCCGCTGATTGAGCTGCTTCCTAGCCCACCATATCCATAATTCCCGTAGTTGCCGTAGAGAAGGGCCTCATCAAATCCTGTACTACGTTTGGGCTTGGCATCTTTTGCTTCCACTTTGGACGCATCTTTGGCGGCGGCCACGGCAACAAACGCCAAAAGCGCAACACACTGGAAATAAAAATGCACGTATGAGTTACTCAAAATTAACGGATGTATGTGAGTTATTTAACTGTCGTTTATAATACAAACAAATGCTGGTTACAGCTTAAGGCATATTGTGTTGATGTTACAATAGTGGAATTTCGCGTAGTGGGGTGGAAGTGTAGTAATCATTAGAAAATATTTATTACTTTTATTGAGGTAAGTTCAGAATGCCACGAACCGTGAAGATTTTAAATTTGAGGAAACAAAATTTTATCTATGGTTTATCTATCATCGCTCTGTAAAAAGTGTTAGTATTTTAAGCTTATTCCATTGAAGGGTTGGTGGTAAATACTGGTAAATAAGTATATTAAGATAGTAAGAGTCCAAAAACCATGGTCTCAAATTTCTTTATGACAGCGGTCCTCCCCAACACTACCCCCCACTCCACTACTAAAGGGATTAACAAAATAAAATTGCGATTTAGCGTGTGTACGAGAACAAAATTTCTCAAAACCTCTGTATCACCCTTACCCAACTATTGTGAATTATTTCCACCAAAGGAAAAGTGGGCAATGAAAATATGAGTCAGAAAGTGGCATGTCGCATCTGTGACTCTCATTAATTTAATTATGGAGAACTTAACAAGAAAAGGTATTGAATTGGCATATCGTTTTATTGGTGATTTCAAATATTATATTATTTCTTTGACCAATTATTTCTACATGCTGGAATGCAAAAACAATATCAAGATATTGTCGTTTAAAGAAATTCGGATAGGAAATCCTGACTGGAGGGCTCGCAGTTTTTGCAACCATTTTTTTTCATTTTTTGCAAGTGACCTAAGGAGGCGTTTACTGCCCCGCCTCTTCCAATTCTCATTAGTTGATACAATCCTTTGGAAAAAAACATTTTAAAAACCAAGTGAAGAGTCAACTTAACCCTTAAAAGACTTATATGTATAAATTAAATTGAAATAATCCTATTTCGTTTTTTAATTACTAAGATGTTAATTGTCGGTGGAACTTATAGACCGGGGTCCCATGACAAAAAGGTACTCCATCGAATACCTCGAATTTAAAAAGTGAAAATGGTTTTAAAACATATAGAAATCATGTTACGCTCGCCAGACTAGTAACAATTTGTTAATTTTTATTATTTATGAATTTTTGAATTTAGCTAGAAAAAAAATATTTAAATCTTCAAAACACCTGCTTGAAAATTCGCAATTTGTGGTGAATAATGGCATAGTGGCATCTCATAACATAGAGGAGATCTTAAACTTCAGTCGTTTTTTTTTTTTAAGGAAGTGTTATGAGATACCAGTGATTGATCCTGATGCATTGATGCTGCGCATTCAAAATTAAGTCTTGCAAATTAATTAATAAAAATTGCCAGCCAATAGATAGAAAAGATCTTAAACTTCATTTTGAAACGAAAATCAAGATGTTATGAAGTGCACTTTCATAAAAAAATATAGCGAAAGGTCTGTCAAAATTTAATTAACAAAAATTCAGACAGACAAATTTTTCAAAAATGGTTAATTATTTACCACAAATCGCGAAAATGTCAAGCAGGCATTTTGAAAAGTAGAATCATTTGTTCAGCTAAATTCAAAAATTGATAAGAAATAACAATTCACAAATTTTCGCCTTTTGAATTCGAGATGTTCGGGTGTTCGATGGGGTACCTTTTCTGTCATGGGAGCTCGCTCTATTAGGCTGTAAGACAATTTATAAAAGCGTTAAAATACGAAAATATCTACTGCTCCTGATTCCTGATTATAATATTACATGGTAAATGTCAGAAATCATTTTCAACATTTAAAAACATTTTCCGGAAAACAATATAGAACAACTTAATCTGTTTAAAATATTGTTTCATTATTAGAACCTCCTCAGTCATAAAAATGAGGATTACCACAATTAATCCAAAATCCAATATTGAGATAAGATGAAACGTTTGGGCACCCTAGGAATGCGAATTTTTTTTTTTCTAATTGTCAGCCCCCTTGATATGGGTATCAAATGGAATGCATTAACGAGTAAAATACGGTAAACTATGTGACGTCATTATAAATCCAATATGGAGGACGCACCAGGCTGGCGGATTATCTTTTTCTTCACAACCCCCTTGACATGGGTATCAAATGAAAGGGTTTTTGTCTGTCTACCTGTCTGTTTGTCTGTGAAATAAGTAACGACTAAGAAGTAAAAATAAAATTATAAATATAAAAAATTAATTGTGTAACAATACTCTTTTTAAAATTTTTATCCCATTCGAAAGTAGATTTTATTCTGATTTCAACGATATATCTCGCTTCACCCGTTTCCTGTGATGGCATAAGTTTTAGTACCCGCAGAATGGACACCATCATCGCATAGCTCGCCGTAACGAACCCAGGTATTAACTAGATTAATGAAATTTGGAAAATATTTGACTGGAAGTTCCCAGCCGTTTCCAGTAACTGCCTATTTTTCAACTTACTGTTTGTGATCAGATTATGGATAATTCCTTTATATGAACATGACAACATACAAGTTAAATAAATACCACCTAAAATGAGTAGAAATTGTATTCGGACGTGGTCAAATACCTACTTAATTCACATTTTTTTTTAAATGCGATACAATTCGCTTTTGCATGAGGTCACTGAGATTAGGTATACAACCAATATAACTTTTTTGCCGGAAACGCCCGATTGTAACCTTCATTTGTTTCGTAATAGTCTTGTTAAAATTATTTAAAAATAATAAAATATTACTAAATATTAATATAACGTAATCTGCGTAAAGCACGTGCAAATTTTAAAAACATTGTATATATTACACAGTATATATTACATGTTTTTGTACTTTTTGGTAACATTTTGTTCTAAGATTATATTAAAACATGTTTCCATGCCTCTGGCGATCGACTTATAAGACTGATACGATCTAGTTTCAATGCTATTTTATACATATAACAAATAATTTGAAATTAAATTAACTCTAACAGAAATTATCGTTTACAAGAAACACATAAATGCAGTTATTATACTCTTCACAAATACAAAACGAAGAGTATATTGTATTCGATCGGCACGTTTCTAAAACCGTTAATATTGCTCGTAGAGAACAAATGGTCATATCACTGTGGCGATCGAATTCTGAACAACTTTCAAAATGTCCGTCCGTCTGTCTGTCCGTCCGTCACGGTTCTTGTAAGCACGATAACTTAAGAACGAAAAGTTCGATTGTATTGAAATTTGGGCAGTAAGTTAGTGTTATCTAGGGGAAGAATCCTATTGTTTTTGAACAATATTGATCAATAAATAAAAAAGTTATTAATTATTTAAATTTAAAAAAATGTGCTTGTATATTTTGTAATTAAATAAAAAATGTCTAATATTATTTACAAAAAAAGCTGCGAAGAGTATCCTATAGAATGTGCAACAATAAAAAATGCCATAAGTCGACAAAGAGTGTAATGGTCAGCTTGTTTTTTTCTTGTATTTGAGGTCACCGTGTTTTGAAAACGGATTGATGAACAAATTTTCTTTTTTTGGATGATTACTAAAAATGTTTCTACAATGATAACATACCTATTTGGTTAAATCAAGTATGTATAATAAATAGAAATAAAAGTTTCCATGTGCTGCTGATAGGTTTGAAATTATTTAAACAATTTTCCACTGAAATTGATGATCACAGAATGTGAAACTAATTTGTCGCACATGTAAAAACTTTGAATGGTTTTATTTGCTGAAACTTATAACAATACTTTTTTAATATTTGTTTGTATTTTAATTGCCCTTAAATATGTAGTAAAAAATAAATAAAGTATTTCCAAATACTTTCGTTGAAAGCAAAAACGTTGCAATTTTTTTAAAATAAGTACTTAAATAAAACTCGCAAAAAAATCCAAGGGTTGTTACTTCCCTATCGGCAGCTCCATTCTCTAGTGTCACTTGTCGAAAATTTATTAAAAGCTGTATACAGAATTTAATTGAAAGCGTGGTTATACGATTGTCACTTAGGCGACCTTTCGATTGCCTCGGTAATTAATTCTCACTTAGTTAAAAGAAATGTCGATGGGATAAAACTCGTTTATTTTATATTTTAGCCAGAAAACACGTTTGCGATATTGTAATTTTTCAACTCACCAAGAAGGCTCTCATGTTTGTGTGGTAGTATAGGAAAGCACCAAACACAAATGATGCCTAAAGTGACAGAATCCTGCTTTTTATATGCTAATATCAAACTGAAGGACGATTTTAACCTGTTTTAAAATAGTTGAATGGGATCCTCTGCAATATGTCGAAAATATAATTAAATCAGCTGAATTATTGTCCGCCCGATAACAATATTAGCTAATATTAATTTTATATGCTGTTGCTGAGTTTTATGTCTATTCAGGTAAATCACCAAATTATGCAGCGATTAGTTAATTGCTTATTGTATTTACGCTATAGTTCGAGGAAAATTAATATCTATTAAACCAAATATCCATAAGTGTCGACTACGGAAATGAAATTTAAACTGGTTCATAACTGGAGCAGATTGAGCTGATGTTGATACCATAGACCAGGTTTTAAATGATATTGAATAAATGATTCCGATTCGGTTCAGGTTCTAAGAAAAATGGATACCACGGTTCCAGGCAGTTTCAGTTTCGCTGCCTAAGGAATCAATCACACACTCTAGTATGTGGAAATTATTGGTCATATAATTTTAATAATTTTTGGGGCAGATGTCACAGAAAAATTTGAGGCGTTGGTTTCTACTATATACGCTAAAAATGACGTTTCTAGCTTGCTCTATTTATTTTCTCCTATTCACAACTTACCACCTTCCGCCCCTTCAACAGAATCATCCCAATCAGATGTTATTACAATACATACGTATATTAACTTTCCAGTGAATATCTCAATTTTATGTTATTAATCCATTTAATACTGGAGTGGAGGTGGTCAGGGTGGGAGGGTTGAAAAATATTAGAAAAAAATCTGAGGCCTTGGTTTCTAGTATATACACCAAATCCCAAGTTTCTGTACTCTTACCAGCTTGCTTTACTAATTTTTCCCTATTTACCTCTACTTACTACCCACTCCTTCAACGGAATAATGTCAAAATATAGTCTAATTTCAGATGTTGATATAATACATACATGTACCAAATTTCAAGTGAAAATCTCAATTTAATTGTATCAACTCATTTAAAAAGGGAGAGGGTAATCCCAAATTTCTGTACTCTTATCAGCTTGCTTTATTTATTTTCCCTTATTTACCCTCTCCTTTCACCGGATACGTTTAAAAAACAATCCAGTTGCAGATCTCATTGTAATATATACGTGTACAAAATTTTAAGTCAATATCTTAAACTGTCCCGAAGAAAATGTGCGGACAAAAAAAAAGTTACAGGCAGACAGACCGACAGACAGTCAGATATTTTTTTTCGCTTAAATTTAAAATCTCGACATTTCATGACATTCTAATCCTGTTTCAAAAAAAGAAAAATTTGATTTTTTTTTTTACGATTACTATACTTCCAAAAGGTTTATTAACTCCCATTTGGTATAAGTCCTGTTACTTCCATACCCACGTAGTGGATTGGAAGCAAAGTAATGGTAAAAAAAAATTCCAATTTTTTTTTTCTTGAAATAGGTTTAGAATATAATAAAACGTCGAGATTTTAAATTTGAGCGGAGAAAAATTTTCAGTCTGTCTATCTGTCGGTCTGTCGGCATGTCCGTTTGTCGTTTTGTCTGTCTGTGTGGCTGTAACTTTTTTGTCCGCACGTTTTCTCCGGAACGGTGTAAGATATTGAATTTTGTACACGTGCATATTATAGCGAGATCTGGAACCGGATTGTTCTTTGAACATACCCGGTGAAGGGTTGGGTGCTAAATAGGGGAAAATAAGTAAAGCAAGGTGGTAAGAGTACAGAAACTTGAAATTTGGTGTGTGTACTAGAAGCTAAAGCCTCAATATTTTGTATAATATTCTTAATAACTCCTTAACACCCTTAAAAGGTTTTATTTCGAAACCGAACTTTTAAAATCAAATAACAAATCAAAAATTGCTTAGAGAATCATTAAAGACAGTACTTGCAAAAACGATAATAGTCTTCCCAAAGATTTTACCGATTTAGATGGAAAGAATCTTGATACCCTGGAAGATGTAAATGCTTTTAATAATTTTTTTATTAATTCAATTAAACATCTAACAGGTAACATGTCTCCATCGTTATACGATATCAAAATAATTAACAGTACTAGTTCAATCTTTCTGATTCCATTAGCCACCGCTGAAATGCTAACGATTATAATATCTGTCTCGACAAAGAACTCATCTGGGGAAAATGAGTCGACTTGTTCTTCATTAATAAAAGTAGCTGAATTTATTATTGAACCACTGACATTCATAATTAACTTATCTTTTACAGATGGTTAGTTAGTTTCTCCAGTTAGTCTGAAAAAATTACTAATTATATCAAAACAGAAAAATGATAATAAATGTCTTATTATTACAGTACTTCCTTCGGCTGTTTCTATAGCCTTTGAAAAATCATACTACTTGCGATTGACAGATTTTATAACGAAACATGAACTGTCACTGTCAAAAGTATGCATAATTATTGTACATCTATTGGCTTAGCATTAAATATCCTAAAAACAGAATTAATATTATTTTCAACTAGGAAAGCTGATTATAGTTTGTTGTTTAAATTTGATAATCGTTGTATAACTCAAAGCAGTAGTGTTAAATTTCTTGGCGTACATATAGATTCTCAAATGGATTGGGGATACCACATAGACAATAGAGTTAGCAAGTTAACCACTCAAAGCCTTGTTATTTGGCAGATACGATCATACATTAACATTCACATTTTAAATATATGTTATTTTTCACATGTTCAGTCACAAATAAGTTATTGCATTATTTGTTGGGGCAATTTCTCGCGTTTTAATGAAGTTTCTATCATCCAAATAAGGACGAATTATAATCCGTACCATGCTCTTTAAACCACCGCAATTTTTATGAAAAAAATATTTTAGTGAATTGGGAATTTTAACGGCCCCCTCATTATACATTCTACACTCCGTGTTGTACATAGAAAATAATTTAAGCAAGTTCAGCAGTAGATATGACACCTCTGCCAACAAGTGTCATAATCTTAGAGAAAAGTACTCTCTTATTTAATTAATTACCATCGCATATAAAAGGCATAAATATTATTCACTTGTATAAAGAGTACTCAAATCCTTGCTACTAAAATTTGCTCTTTACTTAATTGAAGAGTAGGTACTTACAGACTGATCTCCATAACAGCCTTGGCGACTTAATATGACTGCCTTAATATATTTTGGCTTATCCTGATTCTCACCACAATTTACTAGATATTTTTATTTGTTTTATATATAACTTGTCTAAATGTTTGTTGGCCATTTTATCTTGTTTTATATTAGTGTGATATTAGTGTAATCGTAGTTTAATTAATGAATTTGACTGTACTCCAATGCTATATTTGAAAGTCTAGTGAAATAAAGAATATTAATATTATTATTATTAACATATATCTGTTGGTATGGTATTATTCTGTCAAGTAATATATTTAACATCAATTTATTTCCTACCTTTCAAACCACTTCTGTTTGTTTCTTTTAGTTGAGATTAATCAATTACTTAGGCGTATTGACATAATCATAGGGAATTTCAAAATGAAACATAATTTGGAAATTTCCTCGGCAGTGATAAAGTGAATGACTATTAGCAACACCGCCTTCAAAAAGTAAATTTATGTTTTCCCCTCGAATGCTTTAAGACCCCACCCCTATCTAGGTGGAATACAACAAATCAAGTTTTAATTTTAGTTTAGTACGTCATTGGTTTTTTTAGTAATAAAAATTCTTCAGATATGTACGATAAAAGTACTCTCTGTTGTACTTCTACGCATTCAAAGAACATTATTAAATTTCATTGGATGAGAATACTCTATTCTAAATTTGTGTCAACTCCATATGAACATCTATTTACATTTAGTATAAGCAGAATTTTCAGAAACATAAATATATTTGTCTATCTCTCGAAAAATAATTTAGAACGTGTAGACAGCCCAAAAGATAGGTTTGGATTAAACGAAACATTCGGGATTTAAGAAATTAACAATAAGAATTGTAATTTGTAATATGTTGGACAAACGAGGTGTTGTATTGTATCTAGATTGAAGCTGCATATGACGCACTTTAAACTTGGATGAACTGTTAGAATAACCGTCGTTAACCTTATTGTGCCACGATGAACTTTTTCTAAGCTAATTTTGCTTCGTTTAGGTATAGGTAGGTAATATTTTTCTAATTTCACTCGACTATTCATTAATTAGGAAATGATTCATAGTATTAAACAAGTATTTCACGTATTGCTGCATTATAGTATTTCTTTTGATTTACAAATGCAAATCAAATAAATATGTAAATATGAAATGTTGACTTTTATCAAATTATATCTTCGTCATTGATGTTACTCCAAGACCAATAAATAAATCTGTTCATTCAAATTATGCAATTCAGGTTAATTTTAATGGTAAGACGCTTTCTACGGAGTATCGGACTGATATGTTGTTAACTAAAAGAAGATTTTCTTGAGGTGAGAAATTTATCCTCGGACTTTGATGATATTTTCTCTCGTGTCAATTTATTTCTAAGTAATTGAAGTGGGTAATTATTTATGTTTAATGTGAATAAAGACATTATTATTTTCTATTCGGATGCATTATTTGAACTACACCCTTATCTTCTTGCGCCTTTCTGATTTATTATCAAAGATAGTTATCGAAATATGGAGGGATATATTATGAACATATTTCACCCTTCAACCGCTTTCATACCTTAAACTTCCTTAAAAACTTCTAATGCAATTTGAGTATCTACTAGAAAGTTTTGTTTTGTACCATCCTGAGCAAATAAGTCAAAACAATGCAGTCAAGCAGATACTTTTAAAACTAGACTACTTTTTAACACATTGTTATTTTGAAATATTTGAGATTGTCAACCTCAAAGCTCTGACACTGATATCAACTACAATAGAATACTTTGGGTGGGTGGCTGTACGGTGGCCAACGAAGATCAAATAATATTCAAAATGATCCACCGTCACGTGGAAAGGTTAAATAATTATTTTTTAAAGTGGTCAGTCTATACAAATAACTGAGACTTTTTCTTTTAATCATTTCTTTGACAAACCAATCGGGTGAATCAATTAAGAAAAAAAATTCACAGATTTCGCAATCCTTGCAATCATCGGGACATTGGAAATGATAACACCATACATAAAACATAAAGTTTTTCACCTTTTTCCGCATAGCATAGCACGATCCATTATACCGCTGTATTTCCACATTAAATGAAAACTGGTAACTTAACCCCTGTGATATATGCAACCCATGTTACATTTGCGTATGCCAGCCGTTGCATATACATAGTCTCACTCGACCGCGACACCGCTCTTTCCACCTTAAATGAAAACTGGTAACTTGACCCCCTGTGATATATGCAACCCATATTACATTTGCGTATATCAGCTCTTGCATATGATAGTCTCAGTCGACCGCGACACATTACTTTGAAATAAAGAGACATTATCATTGTCACTCAATTTGTACAACAGACAACCTATATCAGTTAGTTGCAATTATAACACATCATTTGTTTGCAAGCAGGCACCTATTTGTAGCAAGCTGTACACTTTTGTGTTCTATCGTCAGCATCGCTGTACAACTTTTAGGTAATCTCCCGACCCGGAAGGTAATGTAATTGGCAAGCGCAGCAGCCTAATCGATAGTAGCGCGGCCTTTTCGGCAGCCATGTACAAATTTTTCCTTGAATAATATAAAGTCATACATTTTCAGTCTGTGACGTCAGACGCGGATGTTATCTAATAAATTTAAGTAAAGGCAGGTCAAATTTTAATTCGCTACTTATTGATTAATCAGTAAACATTAAATTCAGTCGCAAAATAAATCTGCCAAGGATATCTTCGAACAAAAATAATTTAGTGCCATTGTAACTGTTGGCCAGTTTATTAGCATTTTCTAGCTCGAGCAGTGTATATGTAGATGAGCGTACAAATATCGGATGCGCAGTGGATTCATAAAACATAAAATCGATTACAAGAAATCTCAAGAGTAAGTGAGCCTACTGGTCTTCTCTCTACCGTGCCGAGACACCGCTGTTTTTTGACCTTGAACAAAAACTGGTAACTCTACCCCATATACGAAACATAAACATTTCCAATGTTAAAAATGTATATTTAAGATATATTTTCCTCGTATTTTTCTATCAAAAATTAATAATTGAAATTTTCATAGAATTTGTATTTTATATGTACAAGAGAGTCCCCAAAATTTCGTTCACAAAATGCGGGGGAAGCTACCTCCTTTGTAGCAGTCAGACGTTATAAATTATAAACTTTTCTGTATAACAGATGAATACTGTTTATTTTCCAAGGCAGAATATAAATTTATTTCAGTCAGATCCTAAGACAGATTATTGACTTAATAATATATTAATAGTTGTATATGTATTTTCGTAGAATTCCGTCTCATTAAAAGGCTTAATTTATTTTAAAACTGCGACTACGAGTTGGTGTAAAAAACTGCTTTAATAACACCTCTCTATTGTGTTTGAAAAATATATATTTTCTATTACATTTTGCTTTTGAAGCTACAAGAATTATGATACAGGAGCCAAAGAAAGTGAAATTAAATGAGTAGTTTGGACTTCACCAAATAACTCAAATAGTAATTTACGTTATAAGTCCGGTATTGTAATGAGACCTACCGGAAGTGTAGCGTATACTATTTTCTTTCATACTGTCTACCTAACCTAACAATGACCTCATCTTAACGATGTTGTAGCTATTGCTTTTCATAGCTAATTGTGATTATCTTTAGCTGGTCACTATGAATTAAAAATAAATAAAAGTGTAAACTAAATAATCTGTATATTGGCTCCAATTAAAATAGAGAATACTAACTTTATTTAATCAAAATAATAAGAATCTAGTAAAGAGAAGCCAGATTTTTTATTGTTTACCATTTTTTATTTACTATAGTTGGTAGAAAACTATATTTTAAAAGTAGAGGCGTTTATAAATGCTTAACAGTATTAATATGTAGCTCCAACTTAAATAAAAATTACTAATTTTAGTGAAGCGAAATATTTAAATTGTTGTAAGTAGGAGCCTAATCTATAGTTATCTAACATCTTTCATTTACTAGAGTCGGTAGAAAATTATATTTTATAAGTAATGGTAGGGATTAAACTGCTTACTTCACAATAGTATTAAAGTGAATTAATATCTATAAGTTTAAATAAAATAAAAATTACTAACTTTAATTACGAAAAATATTATAAATTTTGTAGTAGAAGCCTAACCTATAGTTATGAAACACTCTTCATTTACTAAAGTTGGTAGAAAGTATACTTTCCTGTAAAAAAAAACGCTATATAGCGGTGATTTTCTTCAATAAACCACTTCTCGGGACGCATTTTTATAGTTGGCTATGACTCCGCCCTTCTTATGTGTTTGTTTGAATTATGACAGTTATTTTTATTATTTGAAAATAGTGTTAATAAATAATTGTTGCAGCTAGTTTAAAAATAAACGTTTCATTTATTAAATAATTGCTGAAACTGTGTATTTAAGTATTTTATTTCGTGTAGTTTTAAGTGAAAAAATCAAATGTCAAAACAAAAAAATAATTGTTTACTGATAACAATAATATGCTATTGTTGCTAGGTAACACATTACAGTATTAGATACTGTAATGTTACATTACAGTATCCAATACTGTAATATTCGATTTACCGGCAGCACATGAGTCCGGAAAACAGTCATTTACCGGACAGTATGAAATAAATTTCTATTACAGTTCGTATTTGTATGATGTGAATATCTTCTTTATCGATTACTTGCTACTTGATGAATAATGAGATCAATGGGCACTCATCAAACAGTTTCACTCCTACCTCTGGTGTGCATCAAGGCTCTCATCTGGGACCATTATTATTTAATGTGTTCACCAACGATATTTATGAATGCTTTAAATTCTGTCACATATTATTATTCGCTGATGATTTAAAAATGTATTCGAGGGTATCTGATTTACATGATTGTCAAAGATTGTCACTGGTTGGTGTAATGAGAATGAAATGATATCAAATGTTGGTAAATGTCATTTTAATAAATTATCAAGGAAAATAAATAGAGGTATTAATATTATATATCAGCTTGATGGCCATGATCTCTATGAAACCAATCAAGTACGAGACGTGGTTATACTTGATCCTAAATTAAATTTTAATAGTAACATCGATCGTGTAATCTCAAAAGCTATTAGAATGTTAGGCTTCATAAAAGATCCACTTCAAGTTTTAAGAATGTTCAAGCTTTTCGTATGCTATATCGTATATTTCGCTGGTGACATCAATACTTGAATATCGTGTAGTGGTATGGGCACCTTCAAATGAAACCCATATTTCACGCGTGAAACATGTACAGCATCAATTTGTGAAATAAGCATGCTACAAACTCACGCTGCAAGGGATTCACTTGAATATTATTGATGCTGTCCTATATCTCAACTTGGCTACGCCTATCCAGCGATGTAAATTCTACGATTTAAGCTTCATTTATAAGTTAATGAACAACCTGATCAATTTACCGTATCTGTTGTCTGAAATTAATATTTATGTACCTCAACTCATGTGAAATTACGGCAAATAAATTTTTCCTGCCCTTGCTGTGGTCAATGGTGGTGAATAATCTCTTCCATACGTTATGTAATTGTGGCTTCAACGTGCAGGAGATGACCTGGTCATTACTGTAAAAGACACACGCAAGGTTATAATTTCAAATATTATTATCCTGTGATACCTATGGTGACAAAACTGTCATTTTTATGGCGGCCAAAAACTGAAGAAAAATTAGACTAGGGTAGGTGCCAAAATTGCAACGCCTTGCTTGTTTAGGAATTGTGAGGGCAATATGCTCCCGTCCCACAACAACTCTATTGAAGCAATGCTACACTTACTTCCTCTATATAAGAACGTGAAGAAGTGCCCTAGAAGTGCAAACACTTACATTCAACCCAGGTGATTTGCCAAGACTTTTAAGGATTTTGGAGCTATTGGAGTCCATAACCAAACCCACTGACTGACTCAATATCACGATTCACAAAAAATCTTTTAAATCGAGATGAAGGAAGGATTAATGGGCCGAGCTATCTCTTAAATTATCTACAATCTGACCACTAATTAATTCTGGGGCAAAGGGTAGATTTGATCAAATAACTTGGAGCATGGATATTACTTGGATGGTTGACTCTCTCCAGGGAAATACAGCGTTCTCACTCCACCTTCTAATGACTTTTATATCAACGCATACGTAGAAGATATGCAACTTTAGGCGGGGGTTGCGTAGTGGATATACCATCCTTCGGAGGAGATGTGAAGCCTGTCTCTTGTCTATTTAATATTAAGCAAGTAATAAGTCCATACTCTTTGATAGAGAAGAGTTTCAGCGAAATTTTCAGGTTGGGCCGTGAAGAAGAGAAAACATGGCAAATTATTCATACTTGCTTAAATGAGAATATAATGTAATACCCAATAGAAAACAAAATATTCTAAATTATGTGAACGCTATATAATTATTTTTGTTGCCATGGAAAGCGATTCTGAATTTCCAATATTGATACTGGACATTGTCTCGTAGTGAATAGAGGTCTATATAAATTTCTTTTAAATTAATTTTGGAAATTAGGTAAAATAGTCTTGTTTCTGGATGGAATGTGATTAGATGTAGGTACCTATGTATGTTCACATAATTTAACAACTGTGTAAAAAATATGTAAATTTTGTGCTTTCCATCTTTATTGCATATCTGTGTCTTCTAACAGTTCATGGCTAGTCTGTAGAATGTTTAATCATTTATTTAATTGCAAAATTTAGAACTATTTTTAAAGATGATATATAGAACAAGAACCAGTATTTAATTTTTACCTATATTGATTTGGACCCCATTATATTTGTAAAATGGGAATATTGATATATACAGCGTGGAGTTGAAACAAGATATAAAAATTTCTATCTACAATATGTCAAAACATTTGTTCAACAGTATTTATTTTCGATTTTCTGGAAAATTTGTTTTTTTATGTTGTCTATTTGTCTCTATATGATACAAATCTGTCAGTATATACAGTGTTGTACTTAGTATGAATAAATTCAATGCAATTTATTGATATTTAACATATTACAATTTTATAATACGACGCTATATATACAATACTAATTTTCCTCCTACAATCTGCCTAAACTATAAATGTTTGTTTGCAATGTCACAGACGAAAAAAACATTTTAATGAATATTCGAGGGTTTAAAGACTATTTGAAATATTCGAATATACTGTTACGCGCTGGCGCCCCCTAGGGACTGCAGCTGGTATCTCATCATAAATAGAAGCTGACAATTTAGTAGAAGAATCTTCTGGATGTATTGTGTTGAATGCATAAGGCGCGATTCACGGCGGTGGAAGAAAAAGTTTAGATTAGAAATCCGAGGTGATAGAAATATAAAATGTAAATGTCAAGTAGTGAACATTGTTAATGATTATTTTAGGCCGGTAAAAGTGTGTTTTAATTAAAGGAAGTATTGTTAACTGTTCAGAAAGTTATTAAATACAGTGTTAGTGTTTACTTCTTGTATGAATTATTTGGAACCCACGAATTTTTGTACAGGGTGTTTCCTGAAGGGTGGAAGTACGTGACAAAATTTTAATTGATGTAACAGACTAAGAGGAACATAGTTATTGTGATAATCTGCTTAGAGGTTGGTATATTGGACTAGTAATGACTATTACTGAATGAAAGAGCTGATGGTGTCTAATAAAAATTAAAAACAATAATTAGTGCTATGCCTGATGATGAACAATAACTCCGAAACAAGTGTCCACTGCACTCTTGTTTCTTATTTGGGGTATAGCACTAATTCTTGTATTAAATAAATATTTTTATTGATTTTAAAGTTTTCGGTAATACGTTTTTTATATTAGCCTGCAATTTTTTTTTACATTTTTTGGAAGCATATTATGTAACTGTGGCCTGTGGTAAAATATAAATCGTTGGGTATGGCTCTTGATACACAATGGCAATTTGACAATGTGACCCAGATGTTATCTTTAGTTCTTGTTGCGTAATCACGGGATAGCTTTGACAGCTTTGAGATGTTATTTAATGCCCATAGTAAAATGTGGTAAGTATAAAGTTTTCTTACTTTGAATAAGCCTAACTCATCATTACAACGGGCTAGTGGAATAACAATAATTGTTTTTAAATAATATTTTTAATATGGTGTTTTGCATTATTCCTAGGCAATATATAGAATTATTTAAAAAAACCACCCCATTTCAATTTTCAATACCTAATTATGGATTCAACCTAAGCGTTATAAATTATTAGTAATTTTTTTTAATTTAAAATATCCCTTATTTAATAAAATTTATGTAACAGACTTGTTAGCCGTTCTGTTAAGTATTCCGAATGATCTCTCCACTTTGGATGCTGGTCTACCAGTACACCTAGGCAGCTAATGATATAATTTCCTTATCTACATCTTGTACTTGTAAAATTCAGTTAATATATACCAAAAATAAAATGGGTCCCAATACAGTACCCTGGGGAATACCCATTGTAACTAAAAGTGTATATATGTTATTAACTTTATCTCGCTGATATCCTCCCTGTGAGGTATTCCTGGAAAATTTTTAATGGTTGACCTCTTACACCTAATGATTCTAATCGTTTCAGTAACAATCAAGTGCCTCAGATAAATGCAAAAATATTGCTAAACAGTTTGTAGAAATACAATGTTAGATGATTTTGTAATCTGCTAGATTTAATTTTTGTAATTAGGAAGTGCCAATCTAAAGTACAGGCATGATCTAATTCTAAACACTTCTCTCAATTCTGGCTCGGCACTTATAAGTAAGCCATCTATGCGTAGGAAGTTGAAAGATGGTTAATATGATGTGATTTACTGACTTTAGGCTAAAAAATCGAATCGTAACCAAAAGAAGTTTAAAATAATGTTAAGAAGGCCCGGAATAATTTATTTAACTATTTTACATAACAAATATTACTTACAACCATCATTTACAACGGTGTTCTTATATAAGAGACGGGCATGGAAGTGGGCGTCATTTTGGATCGACTCTTAATTGTAGCATATTATTCATTTCAATAGCTGTTACGACTGCATAATATGTCATTTTTAAAGTTCAAGTTAATGTTTTGATGACCCAGAACTAGAACTATTATTTTTACTTTCACATCGTAAGATAATGACTTGACGTTTTATATTATAATTATATCTGGAAGTGGATTATATTTTGAGAAGATTCCGTTGAAGGGTTGGGAGGTAAGCGGGGGGCAATTATTAAAGCAATGAAGTAAGAGTTCGAAACTTGGGATGGTGTATATGCTAGGAACCACGGTCCAATTTTTTTATGACATCGGCCATCCTCACCACCACTCCCATTCCATTATCAAAGGAATTAACAAAATGAAATTAAGATATTGAAATTTAGGACACGTACGTATTATATCGAGATCCGGAACTATATTTTGAGCTTATACCCTTGAAGGGTTGGGAGTAAATAGGCACAAGCAAGAGTAATATTCACCATCTTTTTGTATTTGTCGTCAGATCAATTTGATGCTCCATTATGATACGTTTTGTACTCTGACGTTTCACACATATTGCTTTACTATCTTCAGGAATAATAAAATAGACATCAGCAACGGAACCTAGTCTCAGAGACATACGGTATAGGTAATATGCATAGTGTGCGTGTAAAATGTTAAGTGATAGTGATACATATCTACTACTTCTAAATATACACCTACCTTCGATTGGACTACTGGTCCTAAAATAATTAACAGAAATAGACATTATTAAAAAGCAGTAAATTAAAAGCATAAGATCAAGGTAGTGTCAGATATGGTCTTTGTTTAATTCAATATAGAAAAAACCACTGACATTTCAGTTTTAAGAATGCATCAAGAATTAGCCATAAAACATGTGGAAATGTAGGTGATGGTGGGAAAAATAATTTAATATTTCCACTTTGCTTAGTAGATATTAACCTTTACGTTTTTTTTGTGAAGATTTATATTAATAAAACATTGTATATTTATAACTTTTGTAAAATTTTGTTTTAAAATATGCATAGATATGCATGTGTGGGTAACATCTGGATTTTTTATTCATCTGCATTGGTAATCGTTAGAGCTCTGTATAAACATTTCTTGAACGTGTTTAAGCAGTTATATACATCCATACATCCCTTTGTAGCTATCGCTGAGAGAGCTGACTTACAAAGTGTCTATTTTTTTAGCTCTTCTAGAGGGGTGTGGGGCTCCGCGCTCGTTTAGGTGAAGCTCGAATCGTTGAATATTGCTTGGTTTTTCAGTTGTTTAGTTGTTCATTTTTTAATATTTTTCAACTTCGATGTCAAATTTCTCATCAGCGACCTCGAAAATCCCTGCCGATTTTCAGTCGAATCGGACCATAAATGATAAAAATCATTCACCATTTTGACGCCGCCATTTTGAATTTTTACTTTCTCATTTCAAATTTGTAATTGACCACCTTGATTAACTTCAGCCACCGATATTCAGTTGAGTCAGACTGTAAATGTTTAAGCTGGTCCGCCATGTTGACGCCGCCATTTTAAATTTTTAATTTTTTTTCTCAAATTTGTAATTGGCGACCTTGAATATAAATGATGAAAATAGTACGCCATCTTGACGCCGCCATTTTGAATTTTTAAGTTTTGATCACATATTTTTAAATGGCGATATTGATTACCATCAGTTACCGACTTTCAGTAGGGTTAGTCTATAAATGATGAAACTGATCCGCCATGTTGACGCCGCCATTTTGAATTTCTAAGTTTGGATCTCAAATTTATAATTGGCGACTCTGATTACTTTCAGCTACCGATTTTCAGTCGGGTCAGTAATTTTTTGTTGGAATATATTTGAAATTAATATATAAAAGGGCTCTGTGTCTGTTATGTGTTATTTTTTCGTGTTGACGTAGATATTAATAGAAAAAGATTGTTGAAATGGTTATAAGTTGGAATCGGGTATTGTCGCCATAGCCCATATCTTTTTATTCTTATTCGAATAGGTAATCACAGTTGACAACACCCGACTGCAACTTAAGTCCTTCATAATAATTTTATTAAAATCATTTCACAGAAAGATGCACTGTATGTTGCAGTTTCCACATCTTGGTCGTATTATTGTACGTATTCGTATTAGGAACATTTCATTTTAAAATTATAATAAAATATGACAGTTTACGTGCCCGTGGCTACCATCCTCTATGATGAATTTTGTCCAATCCGTTCAAGCCCAAACCGAAACACCCAAACACATTTTTCAAGGAAATGTTACTTATATGTTAGTCAATTGTTACCCTCACTCTAAAGTTTAAGTGTAGTTAAGATTAAACACAATCGGGATGTTACTTACTACGTGTGTTATACAAATTAATTAATTAGGTAGACATTGAATTAGTTTTACCTTGTACAAATTAAATATTTAAGCAATAAAAATACGTATGAAGTTAATTCATTCAAGTCGTCTTATTGAACTCCATCTTTTTAAGTTTAACACCTGCGATTCTATGATTTGAATCAATAACTGATTTTTATGGACTTCACCTCTGTTCAGAGTCATGATTATAACAGAAACTAACGAGATGTATTCTAAAAGTGTTATTATTGACATATACCAGAAAAGGTAAATAAATACTGATCGGTAAAGTGGAGAGAGGCAGAGTAATAATTTAAGGTAAGTAGAAATTGCTTTTTTGCAAATTTTACAAGACTGGGGTCCTCAGTGGTCTTCTAAAAGTTGCAATGAAGTACCCCGAGAGGGGAAATCAACCAAACGTTGTAGAAGACACAACTGGCTGCATTATTTTATAAATTATTTTTGGAGTTTACAGACCTAAGGCGGTAGTGTGAGACAAAACCATGAATAACGTGTAAAAAATCGTGACTTCCATAAATAACCTGCTCACAGTGGCTCTTGAATAAAGCTCCACCAGCACAGAACAACTTTATTCGAAAAGTCACCTCATTACGTCGGTACCAAGTTATATAAGCTTCCTCAATTAATTCTAATGTGAAGAAAATGTTACTTAAATACTGCTACTAGAGGGTGGACGAATATTTGTGCGACTCGTTAATTTTGTAATTATATCTGTAAACATTTATAAATTTCATTTATTGACTACGTAATTGAATGATATGACTTTTAGAAACTAATAATAACTTTAATTTTATTTTTTTATTATTTTCTGTTTTATTTTTATTTATTTTATTTTTTATACACATTTATATAAATATTTAATTTCTTAAATTAATTCGGTTAAGAACCTTCTTTCTGTCCATTTGAACTACATATTTCTTACGTGATTTATTGAGTTTTCCTGTTATTTATTTTTTTTTATTTATTAGGGAGTGTATTGTATAATATTGACGATTAAAAATCACAGCATCTTTGTTCAATACCTACTTGGCTGTTTTGTAAAGTTTATTTGTTTTGCTCCTTGTTTGATATACTTTCACTGTAGAGTAGATCAGTTGGGTAAGTGCCGATCTTTTTTATATATTATTTTCAAGAACGATTTCTGAATAATTTCTAATCTATGCAAATGACTGACAGCGACTCCGCCCTAACGCAGGATAGCGTAAGATAATTTTAGTTCTACCAGTACATAGTATAACATTTGTATATGCGATAGATCCAATATACATCTTAAATATTTATATCCAAACAGTAAAATTCTGGGAGTATTTATGACATTTATTATGTAAGAGTCCCACCTAAGATTGCAGTCGATATATATATATATATATATATATATATATATATATATATATATATATATATATATATATATATTTATATACGGTATTAGTTGGCTTCCCACAATGTAAAATTTTAGGTTCAGTTGGCTTCCACAAGTCAGATGGCTTCCGGTATTCGGATGCCATCTGACCTGCTAGCGATATTAACGCAAATGCCTCATAAATGCCGTATGGTGTCATTACAACTTATTTTAGGTTGGAGGTCAAATGACCCATTTTAACACCCTGGTGAATATTTTAGTTTAGCAGTTTGCTACTAACTGCCGTGCCTGTCGCTCGAAAAATATTCACTTTGAATACCCGCTGACCACAGAAGCGGTTCAGATGGCATCTAGTTAGCTGGCAACACCGTGAAAGTAGGTTAATAAATACCACATGTGGGTCCAGATTCTTGAGTTTGCTTGTATATATTACTACTAAGAAAAATAAACTTAGTGAAGACAATTCGTGTACCTATGAAAATGGGAACGGAATTTGTATTTTTTATTGTAAACATTTTTTGTACAGGGTGGTTCAGCGAGGCTATTTATAAGTAAGGTGTTCTGTAGTTTAATTAAATTACAGAAGTAAGAAAAAAGTTATTAGCAAAGATATTGTCGATACGAAATAAACTACAAAATTATGTTAATGTTAAAGAATTCTACTGGAGATTATTTTGATTTGTTTTTTTCATTTTTGGATTTCTTATTGTATTCTATTTAAGAAAAGTATAGTAGGTGATCCAAAAATAATCTCTTATAGAGAAATCAGTGGTTGAAAGAGTTGTGGATTTACTAATATACCATTCAAGATAAAGCTGTAGAATTGAAACTAAAAAGATGTTAAAAATTATACAACAATGTATGATAGCAAATACTCCTATCAGATTGTGTTTTAGAAGAAAAGTTGTGGGGTAGTTTTGATTTCTTCCATTATCTATGTTCTTGGGGTGCTCAATTCAAATCTGAGGTTTGCTAACAAAATTTCGTGACGCAACATTAAAAAAAAATGCAAGAAATGGTAGATAATCTTATTTTTTGGCAGTTCTTTGCTCATAACTCGGAAATTATCAACTTTTCCTAAATAACTTCCATATCCAATATAAATATACGTAAAACTTACTACAAATGTCATTATTTAGGTTTGTTTTCCGATGAACCCTTCGGGTTCAAACGCAAGTTGAAAATTGGCATATTTCGGCTGTCTCCGAAAACAAAACCACTTTTTTAACTCAAAACAAAAATTAATTTATTATTAAAGGCTGACAAATAGTGAATTCTTCCCAGTTCTCTGCACATACCTTATTGAGATCGTATATGTCCATTTTGTGGGAGTCCACCCTCGCACCCCTCCTCCCTCCGAAAGCTAATTTTCAACTCGCGCTTGAGCCCGAACGGTTCGTCGGAGAAAAAATTTGTAGTAAATTTTATATACTTTCCTTTTGGATAAAGAAGTTATTTACGAAAAATTGATATTTTCCGAGCTATAAGCAAAGAGCTGCTAATAAAAATAGATTTTTTACCTTTTTGTGCATTTTCTTCAATTTTGCGTCACTAGATTTTGTTAGCAAATCTCAGATTCGAATTCAGCACTACAAAAAACATATGGAATGGAAGAAATCAAAACTACCCCGCAACTTTCCTGCCAAGGGCCCGTTTGAGCACAAATTGACTATTGTAAATTACAATATACTTATTTTTTATTTTACACATGCCATTGTGTTTCAAAATTAATCAGTTTGTAACGTCTACGTCTCATGTATTATATGTACGTTCATAGATATTTAAAATTTATAGTCATAATTCATCTAAATAAGTTTTTTCCAATGTACAGGGTGTTCCAGAATTGAATTCCCGGGCGGAAACCTGTAATTCCTGAGGTCATTTTGGGCCCATAAATCACAACTTACCTTCGTTCAAATATGCACCCCTGAGGAAGTACATCCTCTTAAAGTGAGACAAAAAAAATCATTTCTTTTCCAGTAACTTCCGATGTATTGAAGAAAATTTTGAATTAAACATATGCTTTTGACTTTACTAATGAAGATATTTTGGTATTGCCATGACAATGCGACAGGATTTCTGTTTCACAAGCACCTATGACCTATAGGAAAAGAACGATAATTCTTGATTTTTGATTGATATTACACAAAATTTTAAAAGTATTAATTTGTGTACTAAAACAGTTGGACATTATGTGGAGCATTTGTTATGAATGTACTTTTTATTAAATAAACTACTTTTCTGTTATTACAAAATTTTGTTCTGGAATTGTAAATGAATGTTAAATGCAAATAGAGGAAAAACAGATAATTTCTTGTATTTTGATTAATATTACAAAAAAAAATAGAAGTACTTTTTCTGCAGCACTTTCAATGCTCTGCAAAAATGTTCAAGTGTTCCGTAATTTTACGGGGTGATTAAAAAAATATCGCCAGTCAAATATTAATTACTATGAAAAAAATCGGTAAAGGTATTTACACAGAACTTCCCTCTTTATTTACACCGGGTGGTCACTCTAAAAAATTATTTATTACGAAACCACATATAAGAATAATAATCGGAAGACATTATTACAAAGAAAACCTGTGACTTTTGATCAAAATGTTTGGTAGAAAAATTTTCAAAATGTTTTTCTTCTGAAATAGAATTAGAATGTCATGACCGGTAAACATCCGACAGCAAAAATTATAAAATACTAAATAACAGGTGCCAAACATGGAAGGCTTGCGCAAATAGGTACCTTTACAAATGTCCACCATGGTTGAATTATTTCTTGGGATGACCAACCTGTACATTTTTCAATAAAACTATAATAAGTGCATATGCCAAATATTATTGCCATCTGACACATTTTCAATTCCACATTCTCGTAGTGGAGTGGAAGTACAGTAGTTGTTAAAAAATTTCTTTTTTTTAATTTTTCAAAAACATTGATAAACAAATTTTCAAATTTTTATTCTTTTGAAATAGACCTAGAATGCCATGGAACGTAGAAATTTTAAATTTGAGCAAACACAACTTTTCTCCGTCATCTATTTTGTATTTTGTAGTGGGTAAAAATTTGCAAATTCTTTTTTTTTTTCAAAAGTTTTTGGAATAAGCTTAGAATGTCATGAATCTTGTAAAATTTAAATTTAACCAAAATATTTTTTTTCCATCTATTCTAATGTTTAAATTTTTTTTCCAAAATGTTGGAAAAAAAATGATCAAATTTTTTTTGCTGAAATAAGTTTAGAATGTCATGAAACGTGGAAATTTTACATTTTAACAAAAAGAATTTTCATCTATTCTATAGTGCTGGGAAATAAGATCAAATTTTATTTCTGAAATAGGTTTAGAATGCCATGAAACGTGGAAATTATAAATTTGAGCAAAAGAAAATTTTTTCTCCACCTGTTTTAGTGGTAAATGTTTCAAAAATGTTGGTAAAAAATCTTTCTGAAATAGATTTAGAACGTCATGAAACGTGGAAATGTTTAGTTTGAGCAAAAAACTTTTTTTTTTACTATTTGTTCCCTTTAGACGATCCACCCTGTATATTTTCCAGTGAAAGTTTAACCATTTCTTCGCTGTCAGTAGCGCCAGCTACATACCAAATTTGGCTGTTCTCCGTCAAGTAGTTTTTTAGTTAATGCACCAACAGACAGACAGACAGACAGACGGAATTGGAAAAGCTATATTTTCTACATGTTCTGAAACGTGCAAATTCGAAAAAATCTCGGAGGGTGATTTTTCTCGAATACAATACTTCCCTTCGGTATGCGAGAGAAGTAGAAATTGAGAAAAAACATATTTGGGGTGTTTTCAAGTTAGTACTTATAGAGAAACAGCTCCCACTAAAATTTCAAAATTTTATCTTCAATATAACGGAAATAATTGGATTTTTTTTTATGTGACTCACTTTAAGAGGGTGTACTTCCTCAGGGAAGCATTTTTGTACTAGGGTAAGTTGGGTTATAAGGGCTCAGTATGAACCCGGGAATTTCAGGTTTCCGTCCGAGAAGCCAATTCTGGGACACCCTGTATATATTTAGTTATATGAAATGAATTAAAAAAATGTTATTACAGTCTACTTTAAGTCAAAAAGTGTACACGTTGCAAGTAAAGTATATTTTAGTTTCATTTAGATAAGTACCTAGCTTTCTTGTTGACAGTGTTTAAGAAATTCAACAATTTTTACTTCTATGTTTCTCTCATAATACTAATTTATTCCAGGTCACCCAAACAATGTTATATTTAGAATAATACAGTATATTAAAAGTCACAAAATTTTGTACATATGTTTGAACCATTTGTATAGTTGACCGTATTTTCGGACCCTTGTATCTATCAATGGCCCGTTTATGACACTAATTTTCTTACCTTTAACATCTGTTTGTAGTTGACTTCATTGTATAACTTTGAAGCGCAATATATTGTTTTATTGTTAGTACATACATGGTAACAAGGGCATAGAAAGGCATTTTGGTTTAAAATGAACTTTTTAAAACTATGACTAAATTTTCTAACAGAAAGTTAAAACATTAAAGTTGATAAATTCTGTCCTAATATGTTACATTAGAAATTGTCATTAATTTCTTTTCATAAGGTATGAAGTAAAAAATTTTCTAGTAAACAAATCTTTAAAAATCTATGAATTAATGAGTAATTGGATTTCCGGGTGTAGTCCCACGTACTTATTAGATTCCTAGAGGGGTACCAAGATATCCAAACGATGGCGACGTTTCCGTAAAATCATATCTGCCATCCTCAGATGATATCTGTCTACTGTTGAGCCCCGTTGCTCAAACTAAACTGTTTCAATTCGTTAAGAAATGAGTTTCTGGAAATATATATCTTGAAAATTACAAATTATGTCAAAAACTGTTAGGTATTTGTACAACTTGAAACATAGGAAATTACCTTTACCTTAAATTTGAGATTAATCCCATTTAAAGATTGTTCAAGATATAATTTTTTTAAGGTTTAGTGTCTTTTCATTCCTCTCTAAATATCAAATTTCAACATGTATTTTTCGTGAATAACTTAAAAACCCAAGGGTCTACGTAAAAGTGGTTATTATAACGTTGAAAAGTAATTCAATTTCCTACAATCTGGTTAATCTATAATATAAATTGTCAAAGTTATCGCTATCGAAATTGAAGTATTACTTTCAATTGCTAGTCCAATAATTATAAAGATTTCCATAACAAAAAGTGTTATCTGAGATTTTCCTTCAGTAACTGTTAGTGAAGGGATTATACATAAAAAAAACACAAAAATCAGTTCTGGGAGTACTGCGCAACCCCCCCAAAAAACCACCCCTTCGGTGAAAAGCGCCTTTTTTTTACCAATAACTCGTTAACCGTTGCAGATATAAAAAAATTCATCATAAAAAAGAAAGCTTGATTAATTGCCTAAAAAACAGTCCTGTTGTAATTTTCTTGTATATGCCATGGTTTTCTAGAAAATCGATATTGAAAAAAATTGCAAAATTTGTATTTTAATGCGTACGAATTTTCGTTTATTTGAATTTTTTTGCGCGCGGTTTATAGAAAAAATTGAATTGCTCGAAAATCAAACATGCTAGGAAGAAAAGTCAAAATGGGTTATAAATACTCTTTTGTGTTTCCATTTTTGATGGCTATTGATATCTATTAGTATATAAAAATAACAATATAATATAGTTACCTCTTGATTTTATGCACTTTTAACTATTCACAGGCCCATAAAAAATAACTGACTTTAATATGAGTTATAAATGCATTATCTTTTAGTTCAAGGTAGTACATCAATGCAAAAAAAGTTAGGAATAAAAATATTCACATTTACAAATTTACCAGCATGTTGAAGTTAGCCAAATTTTGACCAATTTTTTATTGTTTCCTAAAAATAAAAAAGACCCAAAAATCTTGAAAGTTCAGCTCAACTTTTTTTTCTAATCATTTAAAAGTTAAAAATTTGTAAAAAATATCATCAAAAAATTTAATATGCAGCATTTTTTGGATTTTTTGGCTAAATTTAACAAGCTTTTAAATTTGTAGATATGAATATTTTTATTCCCAACTTTTTCTGCATTGAAGTACTACCTTGAACTAAAAGATAATGCGTTTATAACCTATATCATGTTCAGTTATTTTTATGGGCCTGTGAATAGTTAGATGCACAAAAAATCAAGAGATAATTATAATTATATTGTTATTTTTATATACTAATAAATATCAGTAGCCTTCAAAAATGGCAACACAAGAGAGTATTTTATATCCCCTTTAAAGCCCATTTTGATTTTTCTTCCTAGCTTGTTTGGTTTTCGAACAATTCAATTTTTTCTAGAGGCCGCGCGCAAAAAATTTCAAATAAACGAAAATTCACGCGCAATAAAAATACAAATTTTGCAATTTCTGTCAATATCGATTTTCTCGAAAACGATGACATATACAAGAAAATTATAAGAGGACTTTTTTTAGGCAATTAGTCAAGCTTTCCTTTTTATGATGAGCAATTTTTTTTTATATCTTCAAGGGTTAACGAGTTATCAGTAAAACAAGGCTTATTTCACCGAAGAGATGGTTTTTTGGGGGGATTGCGCGGCACCCCCAGAACTAATTTTTGTGGTTTTGTGATGTTTAATCCTCGCACTAACAATTACTGAAGGAAAATCTCAGACAATATTTTTTGCGAGCTTCTGGTGTATTTTTTACTTTACCGGCTGGATTATGCGTTGTGACAAAATAGTACATTAAAACTTTGTTGTATCTTTTGAAATAAAACCGCTGCCTAAGAAATCACTACTTCCGCATCCAGATTTCCCATCCATGGCTCTTCAAAAGAAAACATCTTGACCATATTTGCACTCCAGTGTGGAAATAATTGGTCATAGAATTTTAATAAAAGGGCATTGCCGAATGCCAGTCAAACCTCCAGAACTTTCGGACGCTGCCGAATACCGAGGCAAATTCCGGGTGCCTCCGAATCTATGTTAAGACGGTATCAAATCCAGATCCGGGCGCTGCCGAATCCATATTCGGACCCTGTCGAATATCATAGTAACTTCTGGGCGCTGTCGAATCCAAATTAGGGTGTTGCCGAATCTATATTTGGGCGCCACATAATCCATATTTGGGTGGTACTGAATACCAAGGTGACTGCCGGGCGCTGCCGAATCGATATTAGGATGCTGCCGAATCCATGTTCGGACGCTGCTCAATAGTGAGGTAATTTCTGGGAGCTGCCGAATTTATATCCATGCCAAATCTGTATTCAAAACTCAATTTTTTTCAAATGTAACACCCTGTATGTTTAGTCTTAAAGTGATTCAGAAATCAATTACTTACACGCTGAAATCCGCATACATTTTTTTCGACATGAAATTTTCAAAAATCATCATAGAAAATTGGTTGCTATGATATAGGTACAAAATTAAAAATCGTCAATTCCATTTTTTGGAAATTCATATGCAAGGTCTAAATATACTATAAAAATTTATGTATTGTAAAGAAATCAATTTTTATTACACTTTTAGAGCACCAAAACACGAAAAATTGAAGATTTTTTTCCATTTTTAATAATTAATAATATTGAAAATATCAACTTTAAAAGTTATCTAACATTTCTCGTTGAAAATCAGTCAAAGAATATAAAAAAAATATTTGAATGAAAAAATGCAAGATTCCCTTTTGCTAGAAACAAAATTGTTCTAAATAATATCAGATCAGGTTACCGTCTAGTAACATGAATTTTCTCTAGGTGTTTCCTGAACCGAATCCATAAAAAAAAACTACGTCCGAACTGTATTCGAAACTCATATGCCCATACCGCCTGCTCTATAAGCTGATATGCTTGAAACGATAAGGAATGAAGATCTAATTTTAAAATGGTGGTTCTTTTTAAATGAAAAATTTCTTTACCTGTAAACAATATTTTTTTTCGATAAAAGAGCCTTACATTTCCTCAGAAAGCATATACAATGTGTCAGGGAGCGACGCATGATTAAATGAGAAATTCATTTTTTGGTAGAAATTAATTGGCAGAATTTCAATTGCGGGAAATCTTATGTCTTGAAAATTTACAAAAAAAGTTATTATATCTAATACATGGATAAAATTAAACAAATCCATAGCAAATTAGCAAAATTGCATAGTTTATCATTTCAAATAATTTTAATTAAAACATACTCCAACTTAGAATAGAAAAACAAAATACCCAATATGGGCAGAAGGTTTTAAAAGGGTTCTTATTCAGTTTTTCTATTTTTCTAAACAATATTTCTTTACAACATTTTGTCCTATCTCGTACAGAAAAAGCACATTACCAGAGGAAAAAGTTACTTTTTTGTAAATTTCTAAGACGAATTTCATGTTTCGAAATTTAAATTTTGACATAAATTCGTTTTTATTCTCAGAAGATGAAATTTTAATTAAAATATGTTAAAATTTCTTTATGACTATGTGTCGACAGACTGCAGATTGTAATACTACTCTTCTAGACAAATACGATAAAGTAGCATAGCATATATCTGACAACATTGCGGGAAGTCAATTAAACCTGTAATTTTTGTATTCGGATGCTATTTTACGCATCTATTAAAATATTCATAAGGATGTCAATTAAACCGTAAAACAGGTAGGATGCTAAGTTAGCCTTTAAATAAATTTTGTGTATACCAGTGTGTATATTGACGGATGCCAAGTGAGAACGTTATTAGGTTGGACGCCAACCAATACCGTATATAAGTATATATATATATATATATATATATATATATATATATATATATATATATATATATATATATATATATATATATATATATATATATATATATATATATATATATATATATATATATATATATACTCAGTAGTATTTTATACAATTTGTCAGGGTTTGTATTTACTTTGTGCATTTATTGAATATTAATTAAGATTTTACAACTTGTTCTATCCATTGTTTTAATGGCAAATGAATTAGTAAATTATTATTATTATTATCATTATTATTATTATTTAATATTTAGATTATATTATATGTATACTCCAATTTTCATCTAATTTGAAACATTCTTTTGCGTTTTGGAATAAATATTAAAAGCTTCTATCTCATTTATAAAATTCTTAGGGAAGTTTGATTTTTTTTTACCATTTTGCCAATTTAGATAAATGCCCACCTTGCTTTAATAATAATAATAATAATCATTATGACTTGATTGAGTGGCCCATCGTAACCGCAATTTGATTTTCCAAGAAGCGCCCCCTTTAATGTGACTTTCTAACATCATGTTCTCCCACATCTTATATTACTGAGAGGAGGATGATATATATTGACTAATGGTTCAAGGAAAATCAGATGGTCATTGACGACGAGAGGACTCTTTCTAATGTTGGGTTGACATCATCAAGGGATTGATGGGATGAGAGGATTACTTATTTATGACGATTGTCACTCCTTGGTTGTAAGAGCAAGTACCGGGACGATATAAAAGCTGAAAAAAATATCAACCTACCTTACAAATATCACCCATAAAAAATATCATTACATGTGACAATATCTCTCCAAGTATTACATCTTTTCTCTCAAGGTACTACAGTACTATTTCTGCAAAATCAAAACACTAGAATGCTGCACTCAAGTACTACTCGATACGCGTTTCGCCAACCATTTTGGAACCATCTGAAGGTGATTAAAGTTGGTCTTTATAACATATTATGTTAATATTAGAGGCAATACTTCATATATGAGCAACAAATTACATGATAGAAGTAAGTGACTGCGGGTATCTCCGAACTAAATGATCGTTAACACTGGAATGAAGTAAATAATTGATTGTGCGCTGTCACAGGAATGGACTCGATATAAATCTACATAAAATCTGACGTTTATATAGATCTTTGCTGAGACACATTTCCCTTATCAGAGTCAGCTAAATTACTTGGCCCTTTTTTCGACTTGAAAATATCCTAATATACCCCATATAGACCATATGAGTACTCGGTTAAATGAAACATATTTTGCACGAGGCTAATCCAATGATAATAAAATCAATTTTTTACGTCACAAGATTGCCAGATTGACATTTGTCTTGAAGTTTACAGAAAATTACAAATAGGTGTTTTTAACTATGATGTATTTTTCATCATCTGTAATGCTTGTCCTTCTTGGCAAAGCAAATAAAGCGCTTTTTGATATAATTTAGTAGTTTATTTGTTTTTAAGTTAATCGCTAAATGTACAATGTGGTTTACAAGACTTTGTATTTATATGTACTTCCGTAGGAAGTTCCTAGACCTCCGTACGTTCCTCCGAGACCGCCGTAGGTGCTGATACCTTCTCCGTAACCTCCGAGACCTCCATAAGTACTGACACCTCCTCCGTAAGTTCCAAGACCTCCATAAGTACTGACACCTCCTAGACCTCCATAAGTACTGAGACCTCCTAGACCTCCGTAAGTACTGACTCCGCCTCCGTAAGTTCCAAGACCTCCGTAAGTACTGACACCTCCTAGACCTCCGTAAGTACTAACACCTCCTAGACCTCCATAAGTACTGACACCTCCTCCATAAGTTCCAAGACCTCCATAAGTACTTACGCCTTCTCCATATGAACCAAGACCTCTATAAGTTCCATAGATGGAAGGATATGATCCTCCATGAGAATAGGAAGTCACTACATGTGGTTGTCTGACCACGACCGGATGTGGAACGTTGACTGCTACGGGAGTAGGTACCTCAACTGGGTAGGGTTGGGGTACAGGTACTGGTACTGGGTGTGGTACCTAAAATAATGAAATTAATTTGCAGTTTCTTTAGAATACTACTATTATGTAATTTTGGGAGATATGCTATTTTGATTATCACTCTGTATCAAGTCCAAATGCTTTGATCAAGAATAGTATCTAATACTATCTAATGATTACTACTATGTGAATACTATTTAACTGGTATGATAGAAGTAAGAAAATCAATTAACAGAGTCTGATTTAAGTGGAAGAAGACAGCAATCAAAATACTGACTAATGTTACTAGTCTATCAAGTAAATTTAAGAATGGCTTCGGTGTACCACAAGGATCAATGGTTGGACCTTTATTATGTGTTCTGATTATAAATGACTTAGCGAAATCAATATAAGACTGCAGTGTATATATACTTGCAAAGACCACATTAATTTATTTATATGGCGACATTACAAATGAGGATATTAATATTGTTAATCAAGATTTAACAGATATATTGATATATTGATTTGGTTATAATAATAATAATTTAGAAGATGAAAACATACTAACTGGGAGACAATTTGGCTTTAGAAAAGGCCGTTCTACCCAGCATGCCGTTCTATCATTATATAATTTTATTTTAAATAATCTCGACTTAAAAAATAACACTGCTTGCATATTTTTCGACTTGAAACGTGCCTTCGACACAGTTAATTTGAATTTATTGCTAAATAAACTAGATAAATATGGAATAAAAAATACCGCTTTAAATTGGCTGAAATCATATCTGATGGATAGGACACAGGAAGTTGTTATAAGGAGCAGCGGTGTCGTTTATAAATCTGATACTAGCATGGTCAACATGGGCGTCCCCCAGGGAAGTGTACTGGGAACATTGCTTTTTATAATTTTTATAAACGACATCGGTGATCATTTTGATGACTCATTCGTGTCTTTATTTGCGGACGATACATCTACTGCTGTCTCTGCCCCAAGTATAGCTGAACTCAGCATATATGCAAATGCTGCTGTAAATAATATGATAACATTTTGTTCCAACAATGACTTAGCATTAAATAATTCAAAAACCGAAATATTGTTTTTCTCTGCAAAAGAGAACAACCAGAGTCTTCTCGTAAAAGTCAATAATATGAGCATTCAGCAAAATAACTCTGTCAAGTTTTTGGGATTACATCTTGATACCCATTTAACGTGGAGCATTCAAATTGATTTTTTATTAAGAAAATTAGCTACACATTGCTTCGTATTATGGCAAATGAGAAGTACCGTACCTTCACTTTATATATTTAATGCACTGGTTTTTGTGAAATCAAATCCAGAAAAATTCATACAAGCTCGAGATGGAAGTTCCCGTTATGGGCTTAGGCTGAATTTTAATATAAGTATTCCGCATCACCGCTTGTCGCTGGTTGCTAATGGTCCCACTGTTATGGGTATAAAATTTTTTAATAAGCTACCTGCTAATATTAAAAATCTTGAAAGATTAGGTGGATTTAAAGCCGCTATTAGAAATTTATTAATAAGGTCTAGTTTCTACTCTGTCACAGAATACTTTACTGCCGATTTTAGTAACTAGTTTTTAATATGTATTTTACTTCAATATTTGTATGTGTCTTTACTTTTCTATATTTTATGTGATTTTATATTCCATGTAACTACTATTGACAATATTCTATACTTGTGTAGGCGAGTCTGATGAAAATAAAGTTTATTATTATTATTATTATTATTATTATTATTAAGAGTAAACACTGATAAATGTAAAAAATATACAAGTAGGAGACAATATAGTATTAAATAATAGTATATTAGAAAAGGTTTCCGAAATTAAATATCTTGGGTTTATGGAATAGATGAATACATGATTATCGAATGTAACAGTGATTATATTCTTAAAAAATGTATTTTTTACTTAGAATTTTAAATTCTTTATACATTTTTTTCAAGAGTTTTAGTGAGTAAACCTGAAATAGCTTCATATTTTGAATATTATACAACTCTATTTCTATATTTAAGCAACAAATTTAAAAATCACAAAAAATGCAAAATAAAGTCTGGAGAATAATTTGAACATGTAATAAATATATTCCCATCGACATAAGATGATTATTAAATTATCTTAGTGTTAAACAATCTATAGTTTTGAAGTCAAAGCAACTGATACTTAAAACAAAAAATAGCATGATCCTAAGATATTTATATAATAAATTAAGATTCGTTTCAAATATTCATAGTTAGAACACTAATGGTGTAAATAATTTATTAGAGAAATAGGACATCTTGTTGGAATCAAAAAGTTTATTCTGCAAGAGATTCAAATATTTAATGGTTTGCCAGAGGGAATAAAATGCTGTGAAAAATATAATATTTTTACTAAATTTTGTACTGGTTATGTTAAAAAAGCACGTTTATAGTTAGGTTAAATGATATTATGCTAAGTTAATTTAGGATACAAAAATAGTTATAATTATTTAACAGTTATTCTTATGCGTAGCTTTTTAACTAATAAAGATATATTATTATTTATACTCTTTCCAAGTATGTCAAAATTGTCATTTACAAATTGCTAGAATGCTACTGCAGCCTCTTTAGGTTTTGGTGTTCTTAAGTATGTGAGTTTAGTAGTATGTCCTGCAAGCCTGTCGCCAGGAAATGCCAGGGGTATCCGGCATTGTAAGTTGATGACAAATGAATTATAAAAGTGTAACATTAATGTAACTAACAGGACATCTAATTTCTTTCAGAGCCATAATTATCTCAAAAATACTTTACTTCAATTAAGCGATTTAAAATCTGTATAAACAGTGTACAATCAGTACAAGCAAAGAAACTCTAGCTCACAAGGTGACAACCATTGGTCTCCATGTAAACTCAACCATTGGTCTCCATGTAAACTGTTACGTTAATGACGTCTTGTGACCATTTATTTCACTTACCCTGACCTCAACAGGTCTTGGTACATCTACAGGTACATTCTTGGTAACCACTACCTGGTAAGGTCTTGGTACTTCAACTGGTGTTGGCACATTGACTCTCACGGGCACCGGATGTGGTACGTTAACAGGATATGCTTTTGGTACCTCATATGGTACGCTCACTCGAACTGGTACCGCGTAGGGTTTGGGTACGCTTACTGGGTAGGGTTGCGGTACTGCAACGCTTTTTGTGACAGTCACAGGATAGGGTTGTGGTACTGACACTGGCACAGTTTGTGAGACGTGGCGATATTCATGGGTATCGGAGACGAGGCCGGAAGATCCTACTGAAACATTAAATGTGTTTAATAACCACTCGGCAAATTCAGTGAGTTCTTACCTCCGTAACCATATCCAGCGCTGTAACCAAGTCCACTTCCGTAGGTGCCGCCGCTGTAGAGACCACTTCCACTTCCGTAGGTGGCGCCGCTGTAGAGACCACTTCCACTTCCGTAGGTGCCGCTGCTGTAGAGACCACTTCCGTATGCGTTGGACAAGAAGTTTGTGCCTAGGCCGTAGGGTTCAATGCTACGCTTGGGCTTTTCCACGATTTTCTTATCCTTAGCTTCCTCGGCTGTGCTTACAGCTGCTAAGGTAAAAAGTGCAAAACACTGGAAGAAAAATTTGCTAAATTATATCGGTTCATATATAATGTTGCACTTAATTTAAAAAGAAAAATTGTTAAATTCGTAAGTTTTATTTCTCCACCAAGTTAGTCAAAATAAGGACATGTTGCTTCTACGACAATCATCCCCTTATCTCCTTTAGAATAGGAGCTAGGGACGATTTCTACAAACAGCTGGATTCATATCTATAGCTTGTAGTATACTTCCCGATGTAAATGGCGTTAGTCTGCCTACACTAAGTACATTTCAGCGCTCAAAGGACGCAAAAATTGAACATCAAGTAGGATGGCTGAATTTATGTCTGTAGGTTGCACATCTCGATGTGAATAGGTTATCAGATATATGGCGCCTAATAGAAGCTTGGTTGCAAAAAATAATGTATAAGTGGGATGGTCGAAAGTGGTATGGTATCGAAGTATGAGGTCTGCACATATAAATTGTGTAATAACTGTGAAATGAACAATAAGTAGGATGGCTGAAGATTATGTAGTATTGAAGTACTAAGTTATACTGCCTGTCAAAAGTCGAGGGTTCAAACCCTCGGTAGGTTGAATGTATTTTTATCTTCAATTTATAATAATAAGTTATTAATCCTGTCAATCACAAGTACATGGTATAGGATATGGCAAATAGTAGGTACATAAAAATATAAGCAGTATAAATATAAATGACGAACACGCAATGAAATTACGATAACCCAATTAAAAAAATGGGAAGAATATCACAGACGTCTATCATCATAATATTCGTTTAAAGAATAATACCACTTAAGTATTAATCATTTCTTGTTTTGACTTAAAACGTTTTATTTGCATATTTTTATACATAGCAGTTAAATGATTATATGCTGTATTGTCAAATATTTTGAACTTCGTTCATATTTCGTTAGTCTATGTATTGGTATTTGCAATGTTGTGTTATTCCTTGTGTTGAAGGGGGGATAACTATTTAGAGTATTCATATTTAGTTCCGTTTTAGCATACATTAATAGATTCAATAACAAAGTGCAGGGTAATGTTAATATATTTTCGGCATATTCTTTAATTTCCTACTACGCAAAGTAAAGATTGAAACATATTTTTATATTATTTTATATTCTTTGGCTGTTCTTTTGAAATATACAATTACCAAATTATTAATTGCCACTCATTAATTGTTAATACCCTTGCTGGAAATTAACAATGAAAATGTAGTAAGGATGTAATAAGGAAGTTAATAAGAAAGTTCAGACTACATTATTAATAACTGTCCTTACTCATTTTAATAAACTTGACTAATGAACATTATTATGAGTGTCAGAACTGGATCTTTTCGGGCGTGCAGAAAAAATCTGATTTAATAGGGATAATATTCTATGCACTTCCAAGTTCCGGGAAAATTCAAAAAGAATTGGATAAACTTTCTTATTTTCGTTTTTTTTTGCTCTAGCGGCCAAAATAATGAAAATGGAGAAAAAAAATAAACAAAGGTTGTGGCTCGTCTCTTTTTCTATATAAAAGGTCTTTGCAAATTTTTGTCTTACTTAAGCCGTTAAGAAGATAAATCGAGTTTTCCACTTATAATTTTGAGCCGCTTCGAAATTCGCGAAAAATGAGAATTCTCCTGGAGTTTCGTACGACCGGTCTCATCGATCGATAATTCTTACTACTCAGAGCCCCTAAAAAAATGGAACAACGCAAAATGTAGAGAAAAGTCTCAGCTTAAATGTGGAACTAATCACAAAATTTATAAAAAAAATTTATCATAGAGAAAAAGTGTTAGAAGATGGCTTAGTAAACTTTGTACAGTTGATCCACAGTGAAGCTACCAAAATAAATGGAAAAAATAAAGAAATCATATCACGCATTTTTTTATCGAAAAACTTTATTCATGAAAGTTGCCCAGAATTGTCCAAAAACCTAGAGTCCAAAATTTCAACAATATTAAAAAATATTGAATTCTGTTTTTGAAGTCAAAAATTTCGACAAAATTAAAAAAAAATTAAAATCACTTGACAACTGCCTCACAGCTTATGTTTAATTTCAAACAAAATTGTCATAGCACAATTTTCTAAAGAAAAAAACAATTAAAATGATATTTTCGGACTCGGACATTGTTCTAAACAAAATTTCAATAGTCTTTATGTTGCGGAAATTTTGGACTGTAGATTTTTGGACAATTCTGAACAACTTTCATTAATAAAGTTTTTCGATAAAAAATGCCTAATATGATTTCTTTATTTTTTCCATGTATTTTGGTACTGCAGGTGGCTTTGCATTTGTAAGACGGAAATGTTTTGGCCATGAGTAGATCCTAATTTGTTCTATCTTTTGGTAAAATTTGGTTCAAATCGGACAAAAAATAAAAAAGTTATAAAGGTGTTTCCATTTTAAATGGATCACACTGTATATGACATGTGTTTTTCGAATTAAAGTTGAGCGAGCAGTAATTTGTTAAGTAAGGCTTCAAATCGCGCTACGTCGGCCGTCCGCTCACGCTGCAGTAGGCTTGCGGGAGCACACGCGCTATACATAAGTGGCTATAACTTTTGATTGGCAAAAGAAAATGATATTAAACTAATTAGACATTAAAAAGTAACATTTTCTCGAAGTATTACGTGTGTTGCAATAATTTTTTGAGTACTTTAATTATTGCATATGTCACATTAAAATGGAGCAGTGCATGAATTCTTGATTATTTTATAAAAATCCTCGAAATATGAATAATTCATGGAGAGAAATTATTTTGTAGCATATTTAAAGAAATGATCTAAAATACGTCTTCAGTCAAAAAAATTAGAAAAATTTATTTCACAAAATCCAGGCCTTCAAAGTTGGTCAATTTTCGAAAAAAGCAGTTGTCCGTTATGAGTATCTAACTTTGATCGAATACACTTTAAAGGAAACCAAATTCTGAAGATATGTATTACATGTAACAATGATCTGTTTTTAAAGTTAAATAATTTTTTTTTTTATTTTTTGGCAATCCCACCTTTTGGAGGTAGAAACTTAGGTATTATTCTTCAAAACTGCACCTCAGTTTTATTTTAATTTTTATTGGTTTTAATGAAATAGACATTAAAACGACAATAAGTTCGTAAAACGTTGAAAATTACGTGGTTATCAATATTGTGACGATAGTAACAAAACGTTGCAATACGTTAAAAGAGTCTATCTCAAATTCTGACATGCTTAGGTGATGAATTATTACCAAATGAATGGAGATTGATGAAAAAAATGTCCTCTACCCAGTGAGTATGGATGATCCACCCTTTTTACTTTACAATGTCATGTAAACTTGCAAACACTATGCAATTACGGCAACTCTATTGGATTCGCCATTTTGAATTTTTAACTTTTGACATCATATTCAGTATCAGCTTCGCTGAACATATCTAATTACTATTGGTTTAACATTCGTGTACCGGCGACTCCGCCACAACCTGAAATTTTCTAATAGAAAAATTATGCTCCGCTTTTTACTAACGTTACATTAAACACAGCTTCAGGAAACTCATATGGGACCACCGCAGAACCATACTCTACAGTTCCTCCTTCATTTTAATAATTTTTAAAGTCGGTTGAAAAAAGAATAGTCCCCCCTATCTTCAATTTCAATCATTACATGTACGTTTTGAAATTACACAAAATCATATGTTTCCTGAAAAATGGTAAATAGATAATATCTCTTGACGGTCAATAGATTTTTTAGTGGGTGTGCAATCAGCAAATTGCAAACAAATAAACTTAAGATATTCACGATCCGTTATATCTTAACCTCGATGTTATTTTAAAGAATTATAATTTTATATTGACTCTTACGATGGGGAACAGAAATTGCTACAAAATTTATTTGCAGCTGTAAAAGCAACTGTGGCTGCCGGAAGACCGGTCTCTACTGTAGTAATGTCTGTTTAAATTGCAGTGTAGTGAATTGTTCTAATACTCCACAAGTGGACGGTATTACGGATAGTCCATCAGAAATAGCAGAAGTTGTAGAACTCGAAGAATGCACACCAGAAGCTGAAGAAGGAAAAATTAAAAATACAACAAATTTTTTAGCAAAAGTCAATCAGTTTTCTGTAAAGTTTTTTTAAAGCACAGTATTCAAAAATGTATTATCTATATGTATCTCAAAAATTATTATTTCATTAAATAAATGCATCAATAAATTTAGAACTTTTAGCCTTATAACTACTTAGAATATACATTATTGTAGGTATTTATTTTTTTTATCTGATGTTTCTGTCTGTCAGTTTTGCATATTTACTGCATTGGACTAGGTTATTCTTTAAACGCCATTTTGAATTTCGCAAATCTAAAATCAGATTCTTATTCAGAATACCCAAGAACATTTAGAAATTAATTTTAATAATTTTCCATCCATTGCTATTCTAGGTATTAAATTTTACAACTAATTTTACATTACTATTAGGTTTTATTCGTCCATTTTGTAACCGCCATTTTGAATTTCAACAACATTAGATTCGTATTTAGCAAAAACAATTACAAATCGATTTTCATAATTTTCTATCGATTTATATTCGAGATATTTAATTTTACAACTAATTTTGCAGTTATTTGCCATTAATAAAAAAAACGAACAATTTTCACAACATTCTGGAGGTGGTATTTTTTGTTGACAGTGTTTGGGAGGGTATTCCAATAGGTGTCATAAAAAATATGGATTGATGCATTATTGTGAAGTTCGGGTTCTTTTTTGTCTAATTTGACTCCCCTAAAAATTAACATCTGGCTTTAAACTCGACAGGTTAAGAGAGTAGTAGTTGAAGGCTAAAAAATACAATTTTCTTATCAACACATAGCATGGGTAGTTATTTGTATAACTAGAATTGTAAAAAAGTCTACGAAGATATTTTTCCTGAAAATTATTTATTTAATATATGTAAATAGCTAATACATGCATCTACAAACTTAAATAAAATTACAGTGATAGCATTAGTAATTACGAAATGTTAAAAAATTCAAATTATTTGAAGTGTATTCGAGAAATAAAATATTGCAAATAATTCAAAAATAAGTTTTCTTTGTCGGTTAAACTAATGTTTTGTAATCCTTTTATTTGAAGATATCCACGCAATTTTTGAACCAAGAATTAATAAAATACACAGAGCAAAGTTTAATTTCTTGATAATTGCATTTTCTGGCAGTTTTCAAACTGTAGCTAACCAAGTGGCAACTAATTGTAGATTATTTTGCTATTGTATTGTGACATAATGAATAATTATTACTCATACTAGCATAGCCAATCGTACGTTTAATGCCCCTGTAGATTAATTGAGGTTAAGTCAAACAAATTTCTAACTCACCAGGAAAGCTCTCATTTTAATGCTCGAAAACTACCAAAACTCTGTGTACTGGCAGAAATAGCAACCGTTGTCCTTTTATATATCAAAACTGAAAGATATATAAGCGAATTCGAAGGACGCTTAGTAGTAGCCGGTCAGCTCATCCTTATACATCAGATTTTATGTTGTGTTTATCAGAGGGGCATTACTGGGATGGGTGTTGTAGATTGTATGCAAAGTTTATTTGTTTTCATTATCTTTGAAATTGTTTGTTCGATGCGGGATAAAGGGGTTCAATTTTTTTTTATTTACACATACGCTTACGTTAAAAGGTTCCTCTTGCGTGATATTGCTCTTAGCTTCATCGACTCTGATTTGACTATTCGATGTACTCCTTAGATATTCATAATTGCATTTTGAATATATGTGATAAATACTGGTGAAAAATTCTTTTCTCTCAATATTTACGTTTATATCTTTGAAAATAATAATCCTCAACTGTTTTAAATTGGACTCTGGGCACAGTTAAATCACTGCATTGTGTGCATTTTTACTTTCTTTGAACATTCTCTTGTACATACTAGCTAGATAAGCTAAAAGTTATTCGATAAACGAATTTATGTGTACCTTGACTTTAACTGACTTGGGAAGGTTAAAAGGTCGTTGACACGATACTAATAGCTTTTACCTACATGATGATTTTGACCTTCTCTTTAATTTTTCTTTTTGGGATTTCTTTTGGAAAACTAAATAACATTTTGAAAAGTAAATAATATTTTCATAACTTATGTAGCAACCATATACATAATAGAGACAGATAATCTAAATTCTTTAATAAAAAATTGGGCCTAAAATTCACGAATTCCCACGTTTTATTTAATTCGGTCATTAAATCTAGTATATTTTCCGAAGTATCAAAATGTTCTAAAATTATTCTTCTATGTCATTTCCAATTCTGTTTGCAACCACCACCCTAAAATGTTTATTTTCGGTCTAATGTAGATTAAGGTTTTTATGGTATAGATCTTTGAAAAGTGCATTCTTGTTTATTCTTTGGGACTTCTTGCCACATATATTTTTTTTCTTTTTAATCGGTGCTCGAGGAATCTGCAAAATATCACAATTAACCAGTATATTACAGGGAAATAATTTCTACGCCTGTGACTTTTACGTCAAAGGATCAGTTAGAGGTTGCTTTTTAAACAAATAACACAAATAAGTATAAAAATTTGAAATTAAATATTTCGCCGACGTTTCGGAAATCTAAACTGTTTCCTTTTTCAAGGCTTTTTTTGAAAAATCTGTTTTGCTGTGTATGATAAATACACAGCTCTAGGAATGTTTGTTATATCCAATATCCATAGATAGTTACTATTTACATAGATCTGTTGATATAGTTAATAGTTTTTAAATTTTTATACAATGTTAAGTTTGTGAAGTTCGTCTTTTAATATTGGCAGCCAGGTTGTACAGACATCTACGGAACAATTCGACACGCATCTATCCTCGTTCAATAATATTATCGCTGATTCTTTAAGTTCCCTCTTTTGCTATCTGCCTCTTTTGTTAAAATTTTTCACGTGTCCCAATTTATTCTATATCCGTTCTCTCAAGCGTGTTCGCAGATCTTGGACCATCTACATAGAATAAACTGGGACTCTTCAAAGATTTTAACAAAAGAGGAGGATAGCAAAAAAAGAAAAATTAAAGAATCATCGAAAATATTATTGAATGAGGATAGATGCGTGTCGAGTTGTTCCGTAGATGTCTGTACAACCTGGTTGCCAATGTTAAAAGAAGAAGAAGAACTTCTTCACAAACTTAACATTGTATACAAATTAAAAAAACTGTTAACTATATCAACAGTTCTATGTAAATAGTAAGTATCTATGGATATTGAATATAACAAATATTCTTAGAGCTGCGTGTTTACCATATACATCAAAGAGATTTTTCAAAAAAAGCCTTGAAAAGGGAAACAGATTAGATTTCTGAAACGTCGGCGAAATATTTAATTTTAAGTTTTTATACTTATTTGTGTTGTTTGTTTAAAAAAGTAACCTCTAACTGATCCTTTGATGTAAAAGTCACAGGCGTAGAGGTTATTTCCCAGTAATATACTGGTTAATTGTGATATTTTGTAGATTTCCCGAGTGCAGGTTAAAAAGAAAAAAATGAAGAAGGAAAGAGAATAGCCTACTTAATGTTTTAACTAATATATATAAAAGAGGCAAAGAAGTTTCTAAATGTATCTTAGTGTTCAGTGGTTTATCTTAATTGACAGATACCATAGCAGGTAGAAACATATTGACAAAATTATAAGAATGGTAATTAATATCACCCCTTTGTATACATGCTAGGTGAATGAAATAATTTCGTTAGATGCCTTTTCAATAGCAACGGAGATGTGCTAAATTTCGTCTTTCAGCAGGTACAGCTGGACAGGGGAGACCTATTTTGAAACAAATTATATGAAGAATCCACCTTGATTTTCGATAAAGAATAGATAATTACATTATTTGCGCGTTATTACGGGACACCCTGTATATTTCTTTACATAGTTAAATATATATTGTGCACGACTTACATACCCAAAACTGATATAATAATTGTAAATATACTACTCACGCACACGATATAGAATAACTAAACTGAACTATTGTAGGAAATGGTATACTAATTTTTGTTTTGTTTCAGGTAAGTTGATCAGAGCCATAAACTGAGTAGAAGCCATCGAGGATATCTAGTATCGATAAGTAAAAATATTCTTATGTTTGTTTTATTGTTTAACAGTATCATCTCGTTTATAAATAATACGTGCCAACACTGTAACTACTTTGTCAAGGAATAAGGGTAGATGCGTCTTGCTTATACTCGAATTTCGATATTGAAAGTTAAGCAATCCTAAATGTGGTCAGTACTTGGACGGGGGCTCTCAAGGGAAATACAGTGATCTGGACCTTCCAACGGCTTGTATATCAGTGCATACGTAGAAACTGTACAATTTTAGGCGGTGATTGTGTGGATTTACCATTCTCAGAGGAGATGTAAAGCAGTCGGTCCCCTATTAATTATTAGGCAAGTACAAATCTCTACTGTTCTTTCAAGAAGAGCAAAATTATCAGGTTGGAAGTAGAACGTCTCCTGATGTACGAGAGTGGCCTTAGTAACGAAAATAGGGCGGCATTAAGTGAGCGAAAAATAAAAAAGGTATAGGTCACAATTTAATATTTTCATATGTTGATTTCTGTATTGACCACTTGAATATTTTGTTAATGTCAGTTTAAATTTAAATGTACAATCCATGGGATTCTTTATTATCTTAAACATTTTTATATCATCAACGAGTACTTCACTGTTTTTTAACGAGTCGGCAGTGTCATTTATAAATAACAAAAACAAAGAAGGCCCCAAGTGTGAACCCTGAAGGACATCCAAATCAGCGGTAAATCGGTCAGATTTGTAATTATTAACTGTCAAATTGTTTTCTGTTTAACAAGCATGAGAAGTAGAAGTGTACTAAATCAGTACAGACACCAGTATAAATATTAGTCAACCACTGTCTAACAACGACTAGATTCTAATGGCATAGAAATTACACTTGTATTTAAAGTAATTTTAACACTCACTTTTTGATTAGCTGTTCGCAGTAGATCTCCGACATGTTATAAAACTCTAGTTTTTAAATCTATGCCAGTTTGAGCGATAAAGTATCGTATAGATAACATTAGACGTTTTGGTTTTTACTTCACTAAAAGAGCGTTCTTAAAGATATTTTTACTTTTTGAACCTACTTGCCTTATTTGACAATGTGACAAATGTGACATATGGTACTCTGTAATATATTTGGTTTACGATCAATAGATAAAGTAGACTTTATTGGTCACATTTGACAGCAACAAGTTGACATTTATTGAAGAGCTATGAGTAATGCCAATATATCTACTTTTATTATATTATATATTAATTACCCAACTTCTCTTGAACAAGTAATAGTACCCATAAACAACTGGCGTGATTTATAATAACACACAAGTGTTTTATTATCTCACTACGTACAGCCATTCACCTTCAACTTCATGCCTAGCATGTCCAATCGATGTAATGAGTCAAATAAGATAGAATTGTCCATTATTATTGAGGGGAGGAAGGTGATTTGACATGTTTGAATAGTTTGGTCGTTGTCTAATCAACTTTAGTAATAATTCTTCATCTGCGTGAGTTATCGTCTACATTACCGCTTATTGAATAATATACTATAAGAAAGATTCGGGCGAAGAAGTAATAATCATTATTATTACTATATTAATGGTTTGTCGTAATTCCAAATACATTTAACCAAAGTTGACCGAAAACACGATTAATCTATTTTAAGAAAAATACGCGCACTAAATTTATGTTTACCATTTCTTATAACTGTTGTTATTCAGTTCATAGACACCTCAAAATGTACCGGTATGTTTTTTTATTTAAAATTGTATGTGGTTATATAATAAATAAACTCTCACGTGAGACCTTCAAACTGTAAATAATCCATTATATTCAAATGAATTTTAAACTATAAGTTAGCTTGTAAAAAAGGTGCTATTTCAAGTTTTATATTCTCAATACGTCCAAATTATTTAGGTACCTATTTCCTTTAACACTTTACCGCATACTGTGCCATATACGGCACAAAGCAGTTTACCCTATTTATATTTTTTTGGTTTCTCTGATCGTACTCTAGAGCGCATATATTATCATACATGGGACATAGTCATCCTCCTGTGTCATATTAGCGATATCTAGTACTAAATTTCGAAATTTCTAAAACGCTTTTCCAATGGCGGACACAGTAGTTGATGCCGATCATAAAAAGGTATATTGTGATTTTTTGATTGCTTTGAAATTTTGTTGTTTTAAAAAATGTTTATGATTGATTGAAAATGAGGGGTATTGGTGATAGGTCACAGAGGTAAAACATGTTTTTATATATTAGGTACTGTTTATTGTTCATAATGTCTTTGTGTCATATATGGCTAGGCATAAAATTACGACATGAATTTTTCTTGAGAATGTATAACCAGGAAATAATTAGGCCTCACATCATTTTGCTCTCCAGGTATTATGAATTCAAGATTCTATGGAAGATATAAACCAATTATGGTATTAATAATATAAAATATTATGTAAATATTTTACCATACGGACTCGTTAGGATGCAGCAAGTTCCGAATTAAAATATGCAAAAAGAATAAGAAATTAAGAAATGAAGGCATGGGCTATGGTCCAGGAGGTAGCAGTTTTAGGTGATATTCCAATCTTGGCACTTCCTAATATGACAACAATTTCTTTAACTGTGATATCGGCTTATGTGGACAGTGATCCCAACATTGAGGTAAAAACATTCTGTGAAACACATAAAAAATGTTTCTCTGCCATGGCCAGAGTAGTTTACATTTATAATTAATATGGGACTCTATGACATATTACAGAAAATAGTTTAAAAAACTGACATTTGCGGATAATCCATAACATAATTGATCTAGTGTGTAGCAATTCCAATACAATTATTTGAAGAAGAGACAAGAACAATTTGGCTTTAGTAGGTCGACCAAGATCATCAATTGAAGGTAGATTTCAGGCTAAAAGGTATTTCCAAGTTCGAAAGGTCAGAACAGAACAAGATTGACCGTTGAGAGAATTTGGAAGGTCAAAGACAAATGTGCAAGTATCCGGGATGTATTTGAGTGAATAGAAATTGTTTTATGTATGTTACAATGAATAGATTACACAACATGGCATAGTTGCATATTGTGCCATATATGGCACAAACATTATTTTTTATATTTAAGTCTTTTGAATTTGAAATATAGTTTTTGTAAACATTTTTCTTGTCATTTAAATATTATTTCCTATCTATCGTTTGGTTTCCGAGTGAAAATAAAAAATCATGCAGTAAAGAGATATTATATATACAAAATAGGCTTTGGAATTCATCGAGGCTAAATTTGTGACTAGTCTCTAGTCACGTCGCTTAACGTTGACAAATGGTGAAAGCTCGTTGAACTTGCACTCTAAAAACTTTTTTATTTCACTTTCTATCCATATCTGGATAGCTTGCTGCTGCATGCACAACTGATAGATAGTTGATAGTTCAGAGAAAACCAGATGGCAAGGGACAAAATTTTTAGATAAAAGAAAAAGTTCTGCAGATTTTTGTTTATGTTTATTACAAGCAAACTATTCTTGAACGCATTTCTCAAGTAATAATAATTACAAATGTTTCAAAAATTCAATCGTTTATATTCTTTGTAGATCAAAAACTTCAATATGAAATGCTCAAATTGATCCCTATTTATTAATATCATGCAGTATGGAATCTCTACAAATATTTTTGAAATTTTTGCAATTAAAGAAGATGATAGACTTCCTTGTCGAGGACACAGTATTTTGTGAAATAGATTAGAGACATTACTATTACAACAAAAACGTACTATGGTGTCTATTAAAATTGTATTTAGTCTAGAGCATGACAATAATACAGCTTATTATTAAAAAAAATTTGTATTGCTTGTCATTAGATGAGAAACAAAAAGTAGTTAAACATTTATTTACAATCTCTCAAGAACAAATTGTCTAGTTCAATCTCCAATATTTGTAACGTTTAATAACGTTAACAAAATACTCATTTGTGATTGTTTTATTACCTATCTGTATAGTTATTCGTATGTAATTTACTTCTTATTCTTATCGTTTTTGTATATTTACGCTTACTTACTCTTTTGACAGTAGCTTTTTTAATGAAATTCTGAATTAATGTATCTCCTGTAATTGAATGTTTCAAAGCTCTTGGAAATATATTGCTTTAATATTATAATATTATAAAATGTCAAAATATTTAGAGTAAATTGTTAATTATAGCCGCCTTTCATAAACAACTCTGTTGCATGGAAACTATTCCTTTACTGTACTGAAATTAGTTTAACAAGTTGTCACCTTAGGCCATGTTAACAAATAGGAAGTTTTCTAAATGTCTTCACAGTTGCGTGAAGAGACTTGTGATTAAAATTAAGATAAATGGCATCGGGGAGCACTCTTACGTCAATCTTATCTCACCTTTGAAAAATAGGTTAGTTATATGCAGCATTAATGATATTAAATGTACCAATGAAATATATTTTTTTCGTTATAGTACGTCGTATTATCTCTTGCAATAACATAATATTGATTCACGTTACTGACTGTTATGAACGATATAATTATGGTAAACAGGTATCGATGAGTGATATGCATCAATCTGTTCTACATATTTGATTACAACCAACAATATCTAGATAATTTGCTTTCTAAAGTGAATTATTTTTTGTTTGTTTATAGTTACATTAAAAAAATATAGGATCGCAAATGACACCAGAAGTAGTCTATAAAAAATTTAAAAAACTGTCTATGGAGGAATTGATTTCCGATTTTTGTATTATTCTGATGATCGTAAAAAAAATTTCAAAAATATTTTTTTGTTAAAATAGGCTTTTAGAATCGTCGAAATTTGAGCAAAAAAATTTTCTGTCTGTCGGTCGGTCGGGTCTGTCTAACTTTTTGTGTTCGCGCGTTTCCTCAGGATCGGTTTAAGATATTCACTTGATATTTGGTACACATACGTACCTTGACGAGATCATATTTTGATTATACGAGGTTATGTTTTGTGCTAATTCTGGTGAAGGGTTGGAGTTAAATAGGGGTAAATAGGAGGAAATAAGTAAAGCTAGCTGGTATAAGTGCAGAAACTTGGAATTTGGTATACCATATACTAGATATTATTTTCATATTTTTATATAATATTTTTCAATCCCCCCACAACCCACATTCCATCAACTTTAAAAGGGTTGATATAATAAAATTGAAATACTTGAAAGAGTGACCGCAAAAACAGTCTGTTTTTTGGTAGCGAATTGCGAGCTTGGAGAAAATCGTAAAAAGGTTTAGCAGGTCTCATATTAATCGCTATTAAAAACCAAAAGAGGGATTGTTCTTAGTTTTTTGAAAATATTCAGTAATTACGTCGGGGTTGAAATGAATAAATCTAAAAACAATTCTATTAGTATTATTTTTATTAAGTCAGTCTTAAAAAAGCGACAATATATATTTTCTATACAATAATATTCGAAGGGTAAAAAATTCACCCATAGGCTCTCAAAGAGGGTGAAGTCATTCCCAAAATATCAAAAAAATCAAAAATATTTTTAGAAATTCTGAAAATGAAATACTTAAATGTTTCAAGTTATGAAAAGAAAAACTTCAATAGGATTTTTAACTTTTTTTATAATGTTTCTCTTTTGTAGTTGCTTAAGAGTACTTTCAGTTCTTAGAAAGTGCGTTTTCGTCGAAATTATTAATAAAAATACTTTCTCATTTGTCACGACTTGAAACATTTAAATATTTTATTTTCAGAATTTTTAAAAGTATTTATGATTTCTTGATATTTGGGGGATAAGTTCACCCCTTTCGGGGGCCCATGGGTGAATTTTTAACCCTCTTTGATAGAAAACACATAATTTCGCTTTTTAAGATTGATTTAATACAGATAATACAAATAGAATTGTTTTTAGATTTATTAATTTTAACTCCTGAATAGGGGTAATTACTTACTGAACATTTTCAAGAAACCAAGAATAATGCCTCTTTTGGCATTTAGAGGCAATTAATTTGAAATCTGCTAAACCTTTTTACGATTTTTCCCCAGCACTCAATCAGTTACTTAAAAACAGGTGAAAAAACAGCGTCTTTTGCGGCCACTCGTTGGTACACGTATGTATTATAACGGCATCTAGAATTAAATTATATTTTGAAATGATTGTGTTGAAGGGTTGGGGGCTAAATAGGGGAAAATAAGTAAAGCAAGTTGGTAAGAGTACACAAACTTGAAATTTGGTTCATATACCAGCAGTCAAGGCCTCAGATTTTTTATTACATTATTCAACTCCACCACCACCTCTCTATCACTAAAGAAGTTGATAAAATTTAAATTGAGATATTCACTTGAAATTTGGTATAGTTATATAAGAATACCAGTCCTACTCAAATATGTGACTTTAGACCCATAAGCATATTGCCTACTATCTCTAAAATTTTAGAAAAAATTATTTACGAGCAAATTACTACCTTTCTGAATAACAATAATATTCTACCTCCCACTCAATCCGGATTCCGAGCTAACCATAGTACATCAACAGCATTGTTACATGTCACTGACGAATTATTTAGAGCTAGGGACAAAGATAAAAACACATGTCTAGTTCTTTTAGATTATAGTAAAGCATTTGACACCTTAGACTCTACTACTCTATGCATTAAGTTAAAATACTTTGGTTTTGGTAACATACCGTTAAAGTTTTTCGCTGATTATCTTTCTAATAGGCAACAAAAAGTGTGTTTAAATGGAACTTTCTCTAAAACTATTAAGGTAAATAAGGGTGTGCCACAGGGTAGCATATTGGGTCCGTTATTGTTTTCTGTTTACACTGCTGACTTTTCTAAATATTTACAATTTTCCGATTCGCACCAATATGCTGATGATTATCAAATACTTCATCACTTCTCTCTCCAAGATATTCAGCTGGCAGCAGACAACCTCAACTTTGACTTAAGTACTATTTGTTCCGTGTCGCTTGCTCATGGGCTAATTTTAAATGAAACCAAAACAGAAGTACTTGTTTTTGGCAAGCACAGGGAATTAATTTTAAACAATCCTGTATTTACCATTTCTCTTAACGGTAAGATCCTACCTTATAGTGAGTACTGCAAAAATTTAGGCATCTTTCTGGATACTAACCTTAGATTTCAAAAACATGTTTCTAATATAATACAAAAGTCTTTCAGTAAGTTAAAAGTACTGTATTTTCATAAAGACATTCTTAGTTCAGACGTCAAGTTAAGGTTATGTGATACATTGATACTGAGTTATGTAGCTTATGGTGATTTAGTTTACTGGCCTGCTATATTAAACAGAGATAAAGAGAGCCTTCAGAGACTTCAAAATGCTTGTCTCAGATTCAGCTACGACTTACGAAAATTTGATCATATCACTAGTAAATTTTTAGAATCTAAGTGGCTGAATCTGAACGATCGTTTTGTGAGTCATATGGCTTGTCTTGTTTATAAAACGAATAAATTAAAAATGCCAAAATATTTACATGATAAGCTCATAAAAGGATATAATAGACACGACCTTACCACTAGATATCGGGATCTGTATACGGTTCCCAGACACTGCTCTGCCCAATTCCAGAGGTCCTTTACCTACAATGCCATTAAAATTTATAATAAGCTGCCCCCCTCCATCAAGTCTTCTCCAAGCATCAATACCTTTAAGAAAAATGTCAAGTCATACCTTGCTGCAAACAGAAATGTATAGTATTAATTTAGTGTAATCTACTCACATGTTTATATGTTATACTGATAATTTTATGATTATTATAATAATTTTTTTCTTCTCTTGTATTTTATATGGAATGGTTAGGTGGTAGAGCAACTATGTTGAACCTCGCCATTCCTGTTGTTATTAATATTTTGTACAATATTTCAAAAAAAACAATAAAGACACATTATTATTATTATTATTATTATTATTATTATATACTCAAGCGACATCTGGAACTAGATTATATTTAAGGATGATTCCAGTAAAGCCCGGGTAAATAAGTAAAGCAAGCTGGTAAGAGTACAGTAACTTGGGATTTGGTGCATATACTAGAAGCCAAGGCCTCAGATCTCTTTACAATCCTCCACTATCAAAGGAGTTGATAAAATAATATTGAGATATTCACTTTACATTTGGTACACGTATGTAGTGTAATGATATCTGATTGAGATGATTCCGTTGAAAGGAAGGTGGTGGGGGGTAAATAGGGAATTGGAAGACACGCTTTTAAAAACCAACCGAAACTTAAAAAATACATTGAAAAGAAAAAAATAGTGTCATAATAATAATTTATTATTATACGCCAATGACCTTAGAAGTCGACGTCGAAATATGAAAGAATATAAGAATTGTATTATTAAACGTAATCATGTGGGTCATCCGCTGAGTAAAATTTTCTGTTTTTCTACGTATTTTGAGCACCCCACGCTTTACGTCGCTTAACGCCGCCACTTTGAATTGTTAAATGCGACTAAATAATTACAATCTTCAACCTCGATAACCCTTAGGTACCAGTAGAAGCAGACGACAAATGATAAAACTTACGAAGTGCAGGAATAGTGTTAGAAAGTTACAAAGTTTCAGCTCAAGCTATTAAAAGCGTGTTAAAAGTATTTCCGATATTGAACAGTAGAACAAATCAGAAAATTTATAAAAAGTTCTAGCAAACTGTTTTGTCAAGAAACTGAAAAATGATAAATTATTTAAAAACTCTGAAAATACAATAAGGCTATATGGAATATTGTAAATTGCGATACAGGATGGAAACAAATAAGTAATCAATATATTGCGAGTATGACGCCAAACTTAAAATGAAAATAATTTTAATAACTCTTAGAAATAATAACAACAATAATAATAATAATAATAATAATAATAATAATAATAATAAGCATTTCTCCTCGCGATCCAGGACCAAGTAATTGATACTAAAAACTATCAAAAACACATAATTAAAAACGCACACGTAACAGACGACAGATGTAGAAAATGTCACGAGAAGCCCGAGACCATTCAGCATATAGTGGGAGCATGCAGCAGACTTTCACAGACTGACTATCTTCATCGACACAACCAGGTAGCCAACATAATCCACCAAGAGTTGGCTAACCATAGCAGTCTCTTAACGGAACAAGTGCCATATTACAAATACACTCCAGAAGCAGTATTGGAAAGTGCAGATTTCAAATTATACTACGACCGCACAATAACAACTGATAAGACCGTGCACTGCAATAGACCAGACATCACATTCTTGGATAAGAGACACAAAACTGCATTTTTAATCGACATAGCTTGCCCTAACACCCACAATCTGCAAAACACAATCGACGAGAAGATGCAGAAATACACGGAGCTAAAATTTGAAATTAAGCGAATCTGGAAGTTAGACAAGGTACAAATTCTGCCAATAGTAATCTCGACCACCGGAATCATACCGTCAGGCCTACGAAATAACATCAAAGCCCTAGGACTGGACTCCAATCTGTTCAAAGTAATGCAGAAAGCCGTCATTCTGAACACCACACGCATCACCCGCAAATTCTTAGAGGATTGAAGATGTTTTGGCTCAGGCCCGCACTTCTTTCCAATACCAGCATAAAAACGCTGAGAGAATTGAAATAAAAAATAATAATAATAATAAAGCAAGAAAAGCTGAAGCAGATACCAGGAAATGATCAAGCAGATCTCATATATGCACTACAGCAAACGGCAATCTTAGGCACAGCACACATAATTAGAAAAGCCCTGTGAATTGAAGGACTACATCTAAGGAGTATGGCTTACTCCCGATGTAGAACCTATATTACCAGTTTAAGGCTGTGAAACACACTAATAATAATAATAGCCGAGAAGATGTCCAAGTACAAGGATCTGCAGATAGAGGTACAACGGATGTGGAACGTGAAAGCCAAAATCGTGCCACTGATAATGGGAACGCTGGGAACCACTAAGAAAGGGTTTCACAAACATCTGGAGCAGATTCCGGGAACACCAAGCGCTTACGAAATGCAAAAGTTCGCGCTGTAGGGGTTTGCACATATACTTCGGAGAATAATAATGTAGGAGGGGAGAAGCCTTAGGATTCTTGTTGAGTCCCGGTAGCAAACCGACACGTAGTCGAGAAAACAATAAGAATAAAAATAATAATAATATTTATAATAGTAAATGATGTTTATTAGAAAAAGAAATACAATTTCTTATTCTAACAGACGAAGTTTAGCTTAACAGCTATTCCACCAATTATAACCTTAAAAACACGAGAACAAGATACTTGTACTAAGTAGATAATTATATACAACTAATAGAATTCTTTCAAGTAACAAAACAAAAACAATTATAAAATGTGACTAAGAATAATTAATTGATGCAGAATTACATACACAACACAAATGTCATAATGAAAATAAATACATATATTTTACACAATTTTACACATATTACGTGCACTGTTGTTTAAGTAACATTTTTTTAATTTTACACTTAAATGTGTTTGTTTATAGAAAAATGTTTCAAATAGTATTCAAGCAGATTATAATTTGATATAGCGTTGTACGAGAAAAAGCGCAGAAAAATTTCAGTACTATGTTGAAGTATAGTCAAAATATCAGTAGATCTTATATTTACATTATGAAAACTTCGTCTTACAAGGTTTTGTTTAAGATAATCAATTACTGAAGTAATAATAACTCTATGAACAAACATCCGCATGTGATATTTGCAGGTATTTTCAAGATTAAACTATCCAAGTTGCAAACATTTCTGTGAATCATGTTGAAATTTCTTTAGTCCAAAAATAAAACGAATCCAGGCATTTTGAATTTTTTATAATCCATTTATTATACTTTTGTCGAGACATGAAAAGTACACAACAGTGCCATAATTAAGAATAGAAAAAACTAAGAATTCACACAATTTTTTTCCTTAGTTTGTAGATAATGATATGTATATTGGCATAGAGAATTTTCAGCACAACGTATGTACTTTAACCAATTTGTTATAAATCTGAATTTTGATTCAAAGATGATACCTAAATCGCTTAGTTTCTGAAATGTTTTTTGCCTTTGTTATAAACTCTTCAAAGGAACACAAAGAACATAGACAACTTGTTTACAACAATGATGAATAACGTTTCCAGGACTGTTTCTAAGAAATAGAAAGACAGAAAGTTTGAGGTATGTTTTTGTAAACAAATTCATTTTAGAGTTTCTTGTTCTTTGGCACAGCCAGATTTGGGTTGTCAGAGGACACAGATTAAGTATTGATATTTTAATTATTTCTCCATTTTTGATTGAATAGATACGTTTTTTGCGAAATCTTATTAAAAAAAACCGGTGCCTAAGGAATTACTGCTTCCACATTCAGATTTTCCACCCGTCACTTTAAAGGAAACAACTTGACTACATTTGCACTTTATTATGTGGAAATTATTGGTCATATGATTTTAATAATATTTAGGGCAGATGTCATAGAAAAATTTGAGTCGTTGGTTTCTAGAAAAATATTATAAAAAAATCTGAGACCTTGCCTTCTAGTACATATACCAAATCCCACTTTTCTGTAGTCTTAGCAACTTGCTTTACTTATTCTTCCCTATGTACCTCTACTTACCTCTCCCCAATCCTTCAACGGAATCATCTCAAAATATAATCTAGTTCTAGATGTCGTTTTAATACATACGTATATCAAATTTCAAGTGAAAATCTGTATTTTATTTTATCAACCATTTTAATATAGAGTGGGGGTGGTGGTGGTGGGGGTGTTATAATACTCTGACGCCTTCTCTTCTAGTTTACATCAAATCCCAAGTTTCTATACTGTACTTATTTTCCCCTATTTAACCCCCAATGCTTCAATGGAATCATCTCAAAATATAGTCTAGTTCCAGATGTCGTTATAATACATACGTGGACCAAATTTTAAGTCAGTTTTAAACGGTACCAGAGAAATCGTGCGCACAAAAAAAGTGAGAGACAGACAGAAATTTAAAATCTCGACGTTTCGTGACATTCTAAAACTATTTCAACAAAAAAAAAATGAAATTTTATTTACGATGACTATACTTCCACTCCACTATGTGGATGTGGGAGCAATATCCGTTACCATGTGCTTTTCTTTAATAATAATTAAACTGAACATATTCTATAGGATTTTGCAAACAGCGGAAAAAAAACTATATGAGAACTAATAGAAAAACTATATGTAAAAATTTAATGAAATCTTTGCATTCTTTCGATAATCTGACTTCTGGTTATGGTAGCAAGTTAAAATTCCGAAATTTTGTCCAATTTCTTATTTGACACTCTCATTATAACACTAGCATCCAACATAGTCCCCTACGGCTAAGAAAATTAAACTAGTATCAACATGACCCCCTCCGGTATGAAGATTCAGTTAAAAATGAGAACAAATGCCTAAATTGGATTTATTACCTACCTTGTCATAAAACATTTTTCATTCTAATGGATTACATTTACATAAAGTCTCTCATTCACTTTCTTGGAAATGCTTAGCCTTTGAAACGTTTTTCGCCCTTATTCTGAGCTCATCAGAAAGGCACAAAGCCATTCATAACAATGTCTCATGCAATACCAAGGCAATATCCATGAATAAGAATGAAATATTTATATTTGACATTGACTGATAAAAAACAACAGATCTTCACCTACCTATTAGCTAACTAGTATTGGAGCCTATTTACTCTATGCATGTTTAAAAGTAAATTATTTATTATTTGTTTGCTTATAATAATGGAACATCGAGTGGCGGCTCGTGATATTGTCTGCAGAGGAGGCTTGATATTCTGAAAGACAACTGATGTGCAATATGACTACAATTTGTACATTTCCCCACCACCCCTGAGGTATTACAACGGCGCGTTACATTTTTTTGCCGTGGGTTGTTCGCCAGGATACCGATTCAAGACTTGAGAGAATAGAACTAATAAAAGAATAGAATGAAAAGGAAGTAGAAAATATGATGAGATGAAAAAATCATTCTCATGAAATTCTCGTTCCTACGACTCGAGTATCGGTATCCAAAGGAGTCCTACTATCCCACTTGTAATTAAATTATATAACTTTTAATAAAAATAAAAATAGTTTTCGTAAAAAAATTAAAGTGTTGTTCTACAAACAAAAAATTGTATCCATTATCACTGCCAGGCGTGTAAAATTATAAGTTTTAATAGAAATTAAAATAGTTTTTAGAAAGAAGTTATATAAAAAAAAATATAACCGCGGAACTCTATATTATGGAGAATTATAAAAAATATTTCCTAAAAAATAAATAACACAAATAAATATTTTTTCTAAAATAACAACTACCTATATTAATCTCTGCTTTAAAGCCTGAATATTTTTATAAATGAGTGGTAACCTGCGATTTTTGGAACTAGCAAAATGGTTGATTATTTCATCATAAAATGAATCGCGTTTACTCAATTCTGACAAAAAAACGTTTTTCTATTGAAATAAGCGATACATTTGAAAGGCGGTCTTGACTCATTTTGTTTCTAGTAAAAATGTTTTTATGCGTTTAAGTGTTGAAAATGATCATTCTACAGAAGCTTACCGGAATTGTCTCAAAAAATATAGGCGTTATTCAAAAAGTTCTCTAATTTTGGGTCATAAGTTTTAAAAAAATCTACCAGCTCTTTGAAATTTCCTTTATTGCACGATTCTCGTTTTTCGTCATGTCCTCGGAAAGAATTTTCTTGTGAAGATAACTATATAACGGCATCTATTAACCTCTTTAATATATCCCTATTCTCACGAACCTTTTCGTTAACATTTTCTATTTCTCTCTTATGTGCAGAATCCAAGAAATTTACAATATTTTATTTATCAAACATTTCGAATTTAATGCAAGATGAAATGTGCTCCTGGGATTTTTCGTGTCTTTCTAAACCTCGCGACAAATTTTGCAAATTATTAAACCCGGCCCTGCCCCAAATTGAAGATTGATCATTAGTAAATAATAAACATCTCCAACAATATAATTTGTTTCTAACCGTTGATGCCGTTAACCACTCGACTTTTTTAAAATTGTTATCACAAAACCCTCTGTTTTGTTTACCACTTTTAAAAACTAACGAAAGCATTGCTGGTGTAGGCCTGGCATTTCTTTTAATTCTTACCTTTTCGTCATAAATAAGAGTAGTAAATCCATTTAATAACAAATAATCCACCACGTCTGGACAACAAGACATGTTGTTGGGAATATTTTCACATAGAGCACTTATTTCTAGCCCGCCTATCAAATGTTTCATGTATTTATACGTCAAGTTGTTCTTAACCGGTTAAACGCAACTGTCAGACTGTCAGACGTCAGTTCGTTTTCTTTGTGAATCACCTGACTCTTGAATGACCTGTGCACATGCGCTATAAAAACTAAGATCTGAGGCTGGCCTCATACTTGGCTATTCCAAGTGTTGCTATTTTACACAGCGCAAAGAAATTCAAGGTCATTCATGTTATAAGTAAATGCGGTAAAGTTGGAAGCTATTTCGTATTAGCCTCCAGCGAACCGCAGTGTTCATTCAGTAAAAGACCGGCCGACCGGGAAGTATGCATACAAAGAATATCCGGACTGTAACGTTATAGGTATGTTTGTGGAAAGGAAATGCAAAGATGTTATATATAAAATGAAAATTAATTAATGAATAATAAACAATAAAAAATATTGAAAATTGAGATATACCTAATAGAAATTTCTTAAGATATAACTTTTGAAGATATGGTGGTTCTTCCAAGGGGAGGCTCAGCCTCCCCTGACGAGCCGCCACTGGAACATATTCTTTATAGGATTTTGCAAACAGCGAAAAAAAACAAATATACGCTATATCAAAGAAACTACATTTAATATTGCAAGATGGTGTCCAAATTCCAAGAGAAGTTTGATCATATCAAGTTTTAAATGACAACCATCATTTATTTTTTATTCATCTGACGAAATGCCTTCTATGGTTTCAGTCATATAACTGATATATAGTCCTAGCTTTAATTCTCCATCAGAAATATAAATTATTCCATACTTATTAAGATGTACAAATAAAAGTGTTGTGATAAGTAATAATAGTAATCAATTATTCAAACAGTTCTACAGCTAATCGTTTTGCGCTGTTCAGAGATAGCGAAAATACATCCATCAATTTAACTAAACAGTGTGTTAAATTTGCCAAATGGGAAAGTAACTCGTTGAATTAGCGAGGAGACTCAATTAATAAGATAAATAAGAAGTAGTTGTAACATGATAAGTTGAGCAGAGTAAAACATTTTAAGGATTTAGATTCATGCTCAACAAGTTACGTATATTGTTTTACTAGGAGAAAGGACAGTTTACTTTGTTTTCTATGATTAATTTGTCATTTTGTAACATATACGTTAATGCAGTTTCGGCATATTATCAAACGTAGATTCAAAACAACGTTTGAAAATGGAACGTTAATGTGCCGACATTAAAGTAACAGGCCCTTGACTATGTGAATTAGTAAGGAACAGTTGCGTTAAAGGGTTTTTATTGTATTGTAGTGTATTGTTTCATCCATTAGTTGGTCACCTAAAAATGATCAAATCAAATAAAATACCCGTCTATCCGTCCGTCTGTCTGTCTGTCTGTCAGTTCGTCGCGTTTCTTTTAAGCATGAAAACTTACGAATGAAAAGTCCGATTGTATTGAAATTTGAACAGTAAGTTAGTGTTAGCTAGAGGAAGAACCCTATTTCTGACAAAATCGATAAGTAAATAAAACAATTATATTTTTATTTAAATTTTTTAAAACATCTGTTTTTTATGTTTTATAATGAAACAAAAATGTCTATAATTAATATTTACAAAAAAAACTGCTAAGAGTATCCTATAGAATGTGCAACAATTATATAGAAAGTTCATTAAATCGGTGAAGAGTATAATGGTTAGCTTGTTTTTACTATTATTTATTACATTTTGGCAGTAATTTTTTGGGTTATTTTTACTAAGACGTTTAATTTATTTGTGCAGATTCAGAACGCGTTTGTTTTTATGTGTTGGCTCACTTTGTTTTTCATGTATAATTCTTTTTTATTTATTGATTTTATTGTCACCTTGAAATCCAAGTTTTCCTTTTACATGTTTTATTTTAGTTTTACTTCCACGTAGTGGATTGGAAATGTAGTAATCGTAGAAAAATGTTCAATTGTTTTTTTTCTTGAAATAGGTTTAGAATGTCATGAAACGTCGAGAACGGTTTAAGATATTGACTTGAAATTTTGTACACATATATATTATAACGAGATCTGGAACTGGATTGTTTTTTTTAAGATATCCGGCGAAGGGTTGGAGGGTAAATAGGTGTAAATAGGAGGAAATATATAAAGTAAGCTGGTAAGAGTAGAGGCTTGAAATTTGATGTATGGACTACAAGACAAGGCCTCAAAAATTTTTATAATATTTTTCTTCAGAGAGAAAAAAATAACATGGGAAATGTTTAAATATAAAAACTATATATACATATTGTATTGTTATTCCTCTCTATGGTTCTGTTTGATTAATTAATTTTGTTGAGCGCCATATGATAAGAAATTACCGAATTTGAATGTGAGGAAAATAATAGTACACAATTTAGTTTACTTGAGCATGAGCCTGTAAAAAACAGGAAGACTCCACAGGGTCAAAAAGTCGGTTCTATGGCCTTTTTGTTAAACATTTGCTTCCTTATCTTTCCAGCACAGATTCCAAACAAAAACCCTTTTAAAAGAATATCTAAATTTTATTTTATAAGGTAAATCTGGTATGGATTCTTTTCTTTTTAAATAAAAATGTTAAACGTAAACATACAACAAAACTTAAAAACTAAATAAAATTTTAAATTGGAAAATATATGGCCTTTTAATTTAATTTAAATAGGTTTACCTAGGATTTTTTTTTCTGTATGTAGTTAAATTCGGAGCGGAGGTCTTGTTGCTTTCGAAAATATGGGAAAGGTCATTCAAAAAATTCTTCTCGTCAACAAACGACGCAAGACATTTTCAATCATCTACTGGTATCATCGGATCCACTAATAACATCTTCACAAAAACTAACCAAAAGAGGGTCAGTACTAAGCACATCAGATGCTGATTTTGTCTAATTTGAGAAAATTTTTCAATTAAATCTCACGCTTCTTAAAAATCAAATTCTTCCTTTCAAATTTTTGACTTTTCTCCTTCCTTCGTTATCAAAAACTGCTCCTGTCATCATCTTTCAAAAATTTATTCTCGATATTTTTTTTTATCCCATACATAGGGCTTCTTTGACTTTAGAATATTTTCCAATTACCATAAGTTTTTACAAATTCTTATCTTAATCCAATATTAACACATGTAAATCACATACCAGATTAAGTAGAGACTTCTACTCTTATTTAAATATGTAAAAAAACCATTTTTCAACCAAAAACAAATTTTTTGTTTTTCTTTGTTGGTTCACCGACAAAGATCCGCAACAAAGTCAATAAATTCAACAAATACAAATTGCTTATAATAAATAATAAAATACAACAACAACAGGATTGTACTCCTTCAATATAACAAAAACTAAATCTGAAACACCTTTTCTCTGTCTGTATTGAGTAATTATGCACCACTATATGCATTACATCTTCTTATTTTGGACCTAGCCATTTTATAAGTTCATGCACATGGAGGTTTTCTTAAATTATATTGTCAATGTACTGATCAATGTTAAATTAAAATTGTCTTTTATTTGGAATCATGTTATTTGAGTGCTAAAAGTTTCATCGTCCATGTTTAATTACTATGTACCCATGCTCACATCTAACTTTTTAAAGTTTAAAATTTGATGTTTAAGTTATTCATACACAATCGTATCTACTTGTACACTGTGTACAACTCTGTAAAAAGGTTTGTCATTGCAATATATACACATATGTGATTCAAAGCAAATTAAGAAAAACAAAGACACTCACTGGTTATTTAATTCAGAACATTTTGTTTTATGTCACTAAGGCTGCAATTAAAAATATCGAAGTCGCTACATAATTTGTTAGAAGTACTGCAAATCGTATATAAAGGTGAATTATTTAGTACGTTGGTACGCGGCGCAGGTAAATAGAAAACTTGATGATTACGAGAGGTTAATCTGGGAACGTGAAAATTAAGCTTACTGATTATTTCGGGTGCGTCAAAATCATTGTGTAGTAATTTAAACAAAAATACTTGAGAAAAGTACGTACGCCTATCCTCAAGACCAGTCATAGAATATCTTTCAAGCAAGTTTATAATGACATCAGGAACTGGATTATATTTTGGGATTATTCTGATGAAGGACTGGGGGTTAAATAGGGATAAATACAGGAAAATAAGTAAAGCAAGCTGGTAAGAGTCCAGAAACTTGAAATTCGGTGTATGAACTAGAAGCCAAGGTCTCAGATGTTTTTATTATATTTTTCAACCCTTCACCACCCTTACTCCATTATTAAAGGGGTTGATAAAATAAAATTGAGATATTCATTTGAAATTCGGTACACGTATCTATTATAACGACATCTAGAACTAGATAATTGAGATAATTCCGTTGAAGTCTTGGGGGTTATTTAGGGGTAAATAAGGGAATATACGTAAAGCAAGTTGATAAGAGTACAGAAACTTGAAATTCGGTGTATGTACTAGAAGCCAAGGTCTCAAATTATTTATAATATTTTTCAACGCCCCACCAATATTAAAGGGGTTGATAAAATAAAATTGAGATATTCACTTGAAATTTGGTACACGTATGTATCATAACGACATCTGGAACTAGATTATATTTTGAGATGATTCCGTTAAAGGGTTAGGGGTAGATAGGGGAAAATAAGTAAATTAAGCTGGTAAGAGTACAGACATTTGGGATTGTGTGTATATACTGGAAACCAAGGCCTCAGATTTGTTCCTAATATTTTTCAAACCCCACCATCTCCGCTCCATTATTAATGGGATTGATTATATAAAATTGAGATATTCACTTGAAAATTAGTATACTTTGTATTGTAATGACATCTGATTGAGATGATTTCATTGAAGGGGTGGGAGGTGGTAGGTTGTGAATAGGGGAAAATAAGTAGGGTAAACTAGAAACTTCATTTTTAAAGCATATGGTAGAAACCAACGCCTCAAACATTTCTGCCCCAAATATTATTAAAATTCTATAAACAATAGTTTCTACATACTAGAGTGCAAATCTAGTCAAGATGTTTTCTTTAAAGTGACTTGGATGAAAGTTCTGGATGTGAAAGCAGTGATTACTTAGGCAGTAGTTTTTATCATCTTCTAGTTAGTTGTCAATATTGAATTTGATCTTACAAAGTAATCAAAAGTATATATCCAACCACGTTTCATTTTTTAGTTTTGATTTTTATTTAAAATATATTTTAGGTTTGTTTTGTTTGTCAAAATTGATATCTGATTTAAATTAAATTGAAGTAGAATAGAAAAATGTTACGTTATGTAACTTACACAAATAACGTACGATTAAATTTAAACGACGATATTTATTTATAAATAAAAAATTAAACTGTGTCCCACTGTTACTTCAACGGACGCACGTAAAATAATTAATATTCACAGTTTATTAATTGGTGATAATTAAAATGATAGAAATTTTATTAATATTCATACCTAACATTTTGTTAAATTCTGCGAAATCCTGTCTACATTTAAAAATAATCCGTCCTTGGTGTGGTATGGGAAAAATGTGTATACATTTATTAGAATAGACTAGCTTAGAGACGCCTAATAAATAAGGCAATGAACTTTTTTTTCATTAAAAATTTGTGTAATATAAGTTCTGTCTGGTGAAATGAAATTCAGTCAAATTTCGAACAAAAATAATGGACTGCCTACAAAAGAGACATTTTTTGAATCATTATGTACATCAGTAACGCAATTTGGAACTGAACATGGTTAGAACGACACGTGTCTTTTATAGATTTGTCGAAAGATAAAACAATTACTACCAGTGAATATGTTCCTGCATGAGCGGTTATATGTACCCTGCCAATTATTTGAATCACTGTTTAATGGAAGGAAAAATATAGGCCATTACAGTTGCTATTCATGATCCCCGACAGTCAGTTACCGTACGACATACTGAATATAAATAATGCGATGAATTAGAGGCAATAATGCGCGTAATACAGACAAATGAAATCTATAGATGTAGAACACTCTTTCACAAAATGTCCAGCGCAATGTATAATATACATAGTTCTAAAAAATGCTATCTCAAATTTTGTGGTTTACCTATTCAATAGAATGTTTATCGACTTTTCCAGTAATAGTCCGGTATCCATATGCAATTTAAATGTCCTCAGTTTGAATGCCTCAAAAACACAGGGGTGGAATAAATTAAAAACATGGTGTGTTCATTATATGTCTCTCCTATCAAAGATCCAATACATACCTTGTTTCGAACACAATCACATTAGATAGCCATGAGAAAGGATAGATAATCATAACATTCCCTAAGCAACAGTGGCGGGTATGTAGAAGAGTAAATATTTTCACTTGTAATACATGAATTTTCTTAATAAATTCGTGTATGGAAAAAATTCCTTGCAAATAAATCAAGCATGGGGGGGATTCAGTAAGAAAATTTCACACGAAAATAAATTAAATAAGTTCTGATTTCAACTGACATTAAGATTGTTCTAAGGCATAAGGTATAAGGATAGTAGGCAATGAATGGGTCTTATTGACAAAGTGACAGAAACGCATCGAAATTACTAAGTAGTTTGTTATGTCAAAAGTTAAAATTATAAGAGTTATTTGAAAATAGAATATCTATATACGAATAATAGATAAATAATAAATTTTCCGTCCATTTTAGTTTCAAAATATTACTGAAAATTGTTTAGGACAACTCTATTTGTGTGTTATGGAATAAGTTTCATTCACTCAAATAAGTGGAACGTTGTTTTCTTTATATATTTTTATGTTTTATACACACAGCATAACATAGTTTCAGCATACTATAACTTGACAGAGATGGCTTTGAAACAAATAGCCATTAGTTATTTATAATTATTTCATTGACAGTTTAACCAGTTTAAGCCCAATATTTCTTATTGTTGAAATTGTTTTCGAGGTTTTTAAAGAATAAGATTATAGAGTATGAAGAAAGAACATAATATATAATATGCGCATATTGCGAACAACTTTGTTAAAATAGCCATCCAAAATTGAAATACTTACCATACCTGATTGAAAAGTGGATTATGGAGGAAAAGTTATTCATCATCATAATTAAAAATGAAATAAAATGTTTCACAAAACGATTTTATTAATAATTATCTTGTTTAATATGAAAAATAAAATTCCATTTTTATGTAAAAACAAATAAATGTGAAATATGATCATATGTTAATAACTTGGCAGAAAAATTTCCACTTATTAATTTCGTTCGTGGTACTCTGGAGGATAAAAATTTCCGGAAATGTTTTGGGTTGCCATGGTAACGACACAAAAACAAGCTTCTGATTGGCTAAAAAAATGATGTGTTAAATTTTCATGAAAATAAATTTTTGTGATTTCTGCACTACCTGCTCTTTATACAACAGTGTAGTACGCAAAATTACAGTAAGATAATACTTATATCTCTGATCAAAGAACTGAACACTAGATTCATAACATTAATCTCTTTAGTACATGGCTTGTTTGCTGCTTTTGTAATTCCTACATCATCTGCTTTTTATACAAAACAATTCGATATAAGCCTGCAATATTCCAGTAAGATAATAAATACTTCAAATATTTTAAATTTAATTAGCATGAACTATAAAAAATAACTATTGTCACGAATTTTTAAAATGATTCATTTAAAACAATTACATTTCTTTATTTTTTCTGAAAGTTTACATATAATAAGAGGGTACAATTTACTCCCTACCTCACTGAGTTACCATGCCAGTAGCATATTTACGATCACCATTTTATTTTAACGTCTTATTTATTTTTTATCGTGTTTATTTATACATACGGAATTAATACAGAATAATTAGTGGTTTTATAAAATACAGCTTTTGTTAAAATATTCCTTACGATATTTACTTCCTATGTTGGTAGTGATATTAATATTTTTTTCTAAAAATAGAACACCAATTTTTCTCATACTTAAGTGAAGTTAATCTAAGAACATAAATAGGTACGTATTTATGGAAATAACGACAACATTGCACCTGTATTTAACAAATATAATCGGTAGAGCGTATACAAGTATAGTTCTAATTGAATTGTGTATTGAATTGAATCAAAGTTTTTTTGCTATTCGTCTTTTTGCAAGTGTAAACAAAACCCCATCATGTCACGACTATCAGGTTTATACTTACTTATGAAATGAACGATTAACTTGCTTTTACTTCCACATCTATGTAGTGGATTGGAAGTATAGTAATCGTAATAAAAAATTCTTTTTTTTTTTCTTGAAATAGGTTTAGAATGTCATGAAACTTCGAGATTTTAAATTTGAGCAAAAAAAATTTTCTGTCTGTTGTCGTAACTTTTCTTGTCCGCGCGTTTTCTCCGGAACGGTTTAAGATATTGACTTGAAATTTTGTACATGTATATGTTCGAGATCTGGAACTGGATTGTTTTTTGAACATATTTGGTGAAGGGTTGTCTGGTAAATAGGAGTGAATAATGCGAAGTAAGTATAGCAAGCTGGTAGGAGTACCGAAACTTGAAATTTGGTGCATGTACCAGAAGCCGAGGCCTCAACATTTTTTATAATATTATTCATCCCTTCGCCACCCCACTCTATTATTAAAGGAGTTGATAAAATAAAATTGAGATATTTATTTGAAATTTGGTACACGTGTATGTTATAATGACATCTGGAACTAGATTATATTTTGAGATGATTCTGTTGAAGGATTGCGGGTTAAATAGGGGAAAATAAGTAGAGCAAGCTGGTAAGAGTACAGAAACTTGAAATTTGGTGTATATACCAGAAGCCGAGGCCTCAAATTTTTTTATAATATTTTCCATGCCCCACCACCCTCCCACTCCTTTATTAAAGGGGTTGATAAAATAAAATTGAGATATTCAGGAACTAGATCAGATTTTGGGATTATTCCGTTGAAGGGTTGGGGGTTAAATAGGGGAAAATAAATAAAGCAAGCTGCTAAAAGTACAGAAATTTGGAATTTGGTATACACCAATTTCCAAATTTCTGTACTCTTAGCAGCTTGCTTTACTTACTTTCCCCCATTTACCGCCCAAATAGCACCGAACGTCCTATGGACATCCGTTTAGTGTCCATTTTAAGTCCAGTTGTCCATGGACTAGAATTGGACATACTATGGATGTCCCCTCATGGACGTCCTATGTACGGCTGTAAATTACGTCCTATGGACATCCGTTTAGTGTCCACGATAAGTTCATAAGTACATGGACCTAAACTGGACGTACTATGTGCGTTCTCACATGGACGTCCTACGTACGGCTACAGAGTACGTACTATGGGCATCCGTTAAATGTCCACGCAAGTTAAGTATCCATGGATGAAAAGTGGACGTTCTATGGACGTCCGTTTAGTGTCCATTACTGGAAGATTTTCCCTCGCTTTTTTGACCTTATAATTTAATATTTCTAATCCCTGATATACCTACTTATACGATTTTATTAAAATCTTCCAGATTACGAATTTTCTCAATACAGATGAGTGTTGCCAAAATTTTCCTCAAGATTTTCCCAAAAATTTCACTATTGGACTCGAAGCTTAGCAGAAATATCACGATTAAGAAAAAAATGTTGGCAACTAACGGGCATTTTCATAATCAATTTTAAAGTTTGGTTATTGTTAAGGTTACATTTGACTGTGACAGATACAAACTCACAAATATGTCACAGTCTAATTTAACTTTAACAAAAACCAACTTTAAAGTTGATTGTGGAAAATGGCCGTCTTTAAATTAAATCAAGAGATGTAAGATATAACTAATACAAATAAAGTAAGTGTGAGAGAGATAAACTGCTAAAATCAACACAAATGTGTGAGATGCATGCATCAGAGTTGCCAGATTTCTTGTGTTAAGTAACAGTAATGTTCCCGATGAAAAGATAATAACCCTTAATAGAACAAGATACTCCTAAATAGTAACTCTCATTTTATTAAAAAAAACTATTTTGAATATCTGAATAACAATCAATTTTATATGGATAAAAAGATAAAGATAGACTTTATTATGTGCGTTGTACATACATTGCCTCATTATCAGGGACGGGTACTAATAACTCGATCTGGCAACCACGAGCGTACATGTTCGCTTTACGATTGCGCATTGTGCACCTCTTTACAGCGACTCCGTAGTCCGTCTTGATATTTGACAATCTTTTTGTGCGGTCGTTTATTTGTCCCATTAAATTTGTGATACCTACTTGGTGATATTATTAAATTATTTGGTACTTACAAATGGATTGGTAAGTACATGCATGATAATAATTAGGGTACTGTCTCAGGTGTTGTACATAAAATTTCTCCTCATATGGCACATAAAAAAATGTCGAACGTGCAAAGCAGAGGCCTTTTTACCTATTCATATGGGACCGCTGCACACGGAATCCTTTGACGGGAATTTTTATGTAAATATATATACGAGGTTTACTTTATTCACGTTTTCCGTATTTGCTAAACTTTTTCTATCGTTAACGAGTACTTTTATTGAAGCCTCACAGATAAAATGTCAGTGAAGATAAACATTGTATACCTAAATTGAAAAATTTAGTACATTTGATTTGTTTTTCTATGTTTCTGGATTCTGATAGGCCATGGGGAAATTTTTTATATATGTAGACGTACGTTTGTCAATTATTTTTAACAAATTTGTCAAAAATTTTCATTTCGCGGTTAGGTTATATGGCAAAACTTAACATCGATTTAACAAAGTATCGGTGAAACGATGCACCATTGATGAATTTAGAATGAAATTCTCTTTCATTCCAAATTCATCAATTCATTTTTTTTTTACTAGGTAAAAAAGATAGCTGCATCAGGAAGAAAAAATGTCTATGACCTGGTATAAGTACAGAGCGACTCAAGCGCTGATAACCAATAAATTTGCAGCTAATTATAGCTATTTTGGACGCCAGAAGAAGCTGATGTTTTCTTCACTAAAGTTAAATCAATTGCTGAAAAGTGAGAACATTTTTCTATTGATAGACATTTTTATATACCATTATTTTATGATTCCAGAAGCGGCTCTTAAGATCTTTCCCAATTGTTCAGAGAAGGAAGATGAGGTGGCCATTGCGAAATGGCTCCGGCGCTGCATATAACGTGCAAAGAAGAAATGCACCATGTTACAAAACCTTGGCTATTTTATTAGTTGTGTATTTTTTCTAATTTTAGTTTTATATTATTTATTTATATGTACATATATAGGAGTCTGCTGTTCAAATGTGCAATTATTAATGTGCATGGAGTTATTCAAATATGCAATTACTCTGTACCTACATGTTGTGGGATTATGTGCAAATATGCAATTATCATTTTATATAAATTTTTTCTAAAACTATTTGTTTTCGTCAATCTCTGTCCACTAAATTTTATAATTTTAAAAAGTAGGCGATATCAAATTTCAGTAAGATATTAACAATTTATTGTATTATACAAAAGATTGTGAAATTATATCCGTAGAGGATATATATTATCTGATGATACGAGTTTCTAAAAACTGGCGGCAATTTAAAAGGTGAATATTGAAAACTTAAAAAAAATACATCTATTTTTTGTTAACTTTTTTTTAGGCACGTACCATTCAATGAAGTTTTTGAATCGGTTCAGGGATAAGGGAGAAATTGTCGAACTACGATACCTTGTATTTACGCATTATTGTGCTCGGGACCGCCATTGTTAAATACTGTAACAATAATATGTTATGTACAATGTTCGGCCGTCTTATGGACGTCCAATTACGGACTCGTTATGGACGTCCGGTTAGGGACACTTTATGGACGTCCAATGTTGTGACAAATGGGCCTTGAATGGACATCCACTGAACGTCCATAGGACGGAAACGGACGTACAGTGGATGTCCACTCGTCCATAAAGGGATGTCCACAGTACATCCATAGGACTAGTTTGTGCTATCTGGGCCCCTATTTAACCCCAAACCCTTTTAGTATATACATGCTAGAAGCGAGTGCCTCAGTTTTTTTAATAATTTTTTCCATCCCCCCACCAATCCCGATTGCCTCATTGAAAGAGTTGGTAAAATTAAATCGAGATTTTCACTTGAAATTTGGTACACTCAAGAGTCATTCTGCCTATAACTATACTATTTTCATGACTTTACGCCATTTTAAAATTTTTGGAGTCAATTTTAATTTTTAATCTAGTGTGTTTGTCACCCACCTAAAGTTTTTGTAGTCATTATTCATTGAACAAAAACTTATTGGATTTGTTTTGTATTACAAAAGTTCCAAAATTCCTTTTTTTCTAAATTGCTCAAAATTCTCAAATGGAACTAGGTATATCACTTTCATACTGCAGTTGAAGGTAATTTTTCAATACGAATCCAGGTGTGTCACAACACAATATGCATCGACGTTTTCCATTGCAAATATTATTTGCCAAAAAATGGGAAAATGTATCAAGTATGCATTGGCAAAATAAATAAAAATATATGAAGAAGAAGGGAATACATCTTGATACGCCAAGATTCATCTCGATCCGTTATAGAATATGGAAATGACTGTCGAAAAGTGAACTCATCGACACCTGGTATACAATCATTTACTCTACCTAAATGAATAGAACATCATTTTTATGAATAAAATATGTCATTTAAAACCACTTGATAAAAGGCGGAATGCAGTAGTGATTTGAATTTCAGTTATTTTTTAACTCTTTGACAACAGGATCTTCGTGACCTTGCCTAATAATAAATCGGCCTAGAAAAAATTAAATTAATTCAGATGCGAGAAATCCGGTTACACAATAGCCAAACAGGTGACAAAATCCATCTAAACTGTTCTGCTCTTTTTGTGATCGTTTGAAGCGGGACTCGACACTCCAGAGACAACAAACCCATACTAGTTCTTAATTTAGTTCCCGAACATTGCCAGCGAAACGAGTTTTTCATTGCTTTGCATGCAGATCCTATTTTGTCACAGATGTATTGAAATATCAAAGGAAGGGTAGTATTCAGAATGTTCAGTGTACATGAAGTCGTTAAGTGCAAATATCTCATTGCTTATCCACCCAGAATTTGTTTAACTTGACTATAAAATACTGTTCTCTTACTTACATCTGGTAGTACCCACCACCAAAGCTTATATAGTTGTGTCGGTATATTACTGCACATACAAAATTTACAGATTTCGCAATTCTTGCAACCATCGGGACATTGGAAATGATAACATTATACATAAAACAACAACTTTTTCCAGAAACAGCTACGATTCAGTTTCCATTGCGACACCGCTGTACTTCGACCTTAAATGAAAACTGGTAACTTGACCCCTGTGATATATGCAACCCATATTACATTTGCACATATCAGCCGTTGCATATACGACAGTCTCACTCTACCGCGACACCGCTGTCTTTTGACCTTGAACGAAAACTGGTAACTCGACCCCCATATACGAACATAAAAATTTCCAATGTTAAAACCTCAAAGCTGTGCCGCTTTTACGTATAGATGATAGAGTGCGGCATGTCCAAATTTAATAGAAAATGGTAAATCATAAATATAATGTATTACTTAATACATAAAACAACATTGTTCTCAAGGTTCTACTTTATGACAAAAATTTAGAGATATTTTTAAATTTTCAAGACCTACCATGATATTTTTTCAATGTCAAAAATGGACAAATTTGATTAGCGATTTTATTAAATAAAATCTAACTATACCACTGGATCCAGATGAGTAAATCCAAAATTTCGTGAAAAATTATTAAATAATGACAGATTTATGACAAAATTATTGTAGATAATATTTTATAATAACTTTTACATGGTTTTTTCTAAAAATAAACGGTAGAAAGATACATTAAGTGGATAGTTTTAATAAATAGTGACTTTCTAATGAGTAATGACAGATAATAATAGGGTGCCATGGAAAACAAATTTTAAAGTCAGACGTCAAATCTTTAAAATACGCATATACTCAGAGTATATTGTTATTGAAATTATAAAATTGATCAATAATATTATCAAGTATTAGTCTAATAGTTTGAAGTTAAAATTATGGATACTCTAAATGTTGTAAGAAAAATTGAACTTGTGCGCCTTAGAGGAGATAATGACGAAACTTTGGGAGAGGTATGTGAGATATTTAATAATAGGCACCCGAATAGGCCCAACATCACTAAAAGTACTGTTTCTGAAACAAACAACATTTTTAATGTGTGTGGCGCTGTGACAAGGCTTATTATAAGAACGGATAATGTACAAAGAAGACTCAGGTACGAGCAGACCGTTTTAAATTATTTTAACAACAGTCCAAACGCCAGTGTAAGAGTAGCTAGCTTAGATTTGAATTTACCTAGAGAAAATATTCGCCGATGCCTTAAAAAGAATAAGGTAAAACCATTCAAAAACCCGAGTTTTTACATACGTTGGAACCTGGTGATGAAGGATACTGATGAATTTTGCTTGTTGGCTCAAGGAGAGTATCTTAATAACAAAAATTTTTTGAAAACTACTTTATTCGGCGATGAGGCAACTTTTTCCACAAGTGGGGTGGTATCGTCACAAAATTGTAGGTTTTGGACTACAGAAAATCCAGAGTGGTCATTAATTGTAAAAGACAATATTCCCCAAAAGTGAATGTTTGATGTTGGCTACTCAATGAAACAATCATTGGTCCTTTCTTTTTTGAAGGTAATATGAATAGCATGCAGTTTTTACAGTTCCTAAGAAACGAATTTTGGAATATACTACATGAACTTTCAATACAAGAATGAGCAAATCTACACTTTTAATTAGATGGCAGCCCTGTCCAAAATGCCAGAGTGGTTACCAGATGGCTTAATGCTGACTTTCCTAATCGATGGATAGATCGAGGTAGCCCGTTAATTGAATGGCCACCCCGATCCCCGGACTTAAGTTCGATGGACTTCTTTTTATGAGGTTTAATAAAATCTAAAGTTTACAGGTCACGCCCGAGTAATGGAGAATATTTGTGTGCAAGAATAAGAAAAGCTTATGTAGAAGTTACCCGGCAATAAATGCAGAATGTCGTAAAGAATATTAAAAAACGATTCGACAAGTGCATCGAAATAAACGACGGCCTTGTAAAAATTTAAGATGAATTGTATTATCTTGTTTTAGTTTTAGTGTAATGTTGTAATATGTTGTTATTTTGTTTATTAAATACCTAATTATTATTATTTTCAATTGTTCATACATGTTTTTAAGTCAAATATGATTAAGTTTGTTTAAAGACAATATTTATTAAAACCATCCACATTTATCTTTCTATTGTTTATTTTTCATGGGCTACTTCGATTTTTAGAAAAAATCATGTAAAAGTTATTATAAAATACCTATTACCTACATTAATTTTGTCATAAATCTGTCATTAATTAATATTTTTTCACGAAATTTTTAATGTACCCATCTGAGGTGTTTCTGAATCCAGTGGTATAGTTAGATTTTATTCTTTTAAAATCGCTAATCAAATTTGTCCATTTTTGACATTGAAAAAAAATCGTAGTAGGTCTTGAAAATTGAAATTTATCTCTAATTTGTATCATAAAGGAGAGCTTTCGATGGCCTATCTTAAAAAAAAAGCCCCGTTAAAATCAGATAATAGACACATTTTTTACAGGGTTGTTTCCATTCAAAATGGGTCACACCGTATAGTACGTTATGCCATAATTAAAATAAGAATTAATCGAAAACAAGCGTCTTTTAATAAAGATTTCTTAACTCCTGAAATTTAGTTGCGCAAATCAACACTAGAACGTCATACCCATGGAACAGATGCTTATCTGTTCCCGTACTTCGAATTTATCTATCGATATCGCGAAGGACGGGCAATATGTCCACCAATGCGCAATCTTGACGCAAAACAGAGTAAAATTTTTTAATTTTCCAGAATCGTCATTAAGTTTCTACCAAAAATAGGATTCTAAAACCTCTAGTATAATATTTTGTTCACTCTAATCCGGAAAAATGTGAAATACGGCTCTGTAGTACCTTGTCGACTTATAATAACGCTGCCTTTGACACTTGGATGGCTGGTTTTTATTGCCGTTTTTGTGCGCATTAAACAAAAGGACACAGCTATACCTTCCATTAGTGTCTACAATTATAAACAGTTTTATTACGATTTAGGGGCAACTAGGCGATTATGTTCCTTATCAGATACAAAACTTCGATAATATATCAGCATAATATAATATCGCAGAGCATGATAATTACTCTTAAGAACTTCAAATTCTAAGGATAAAGAGACCTTTCTAGGCTTTAGATGTATGCAATATCTCCATTCGGTCAATATTTTTTCCTATTTATAACCACAAAGAGCGGATAAAAATAACCATGCTTACTTTGATCACCCTACACTTTCCATACTACATATTAATTTTAGCTTTATTAAAACCACAAATATGTTGGCCGCGTATCATTAAAAGCTTTTATTAATTTTAAATTAATTATGCAAATATTTTCGTAATATTGTCTCTGCCTACGCACTCAACCACATTCCATAATTAAAAACTTACGAAAGGTAGTATAAATTAAAAATTTTAGAAAAACCCTCAATATATTATAGTAACAATTTCATATACAATTTGTATAGTATAAAACCAGATGGCTATAGTAATATAATATTATCTACTGTTTTTTTGCAATTCTTTCGGTGGTGCTATCGTCCTCATAACTTATCTGTAAATAGTTCTTGTTGCTTGTTTCAAGTAAAAAGAGAATAATTTGGAAAACTAGTTTCTATACAGTGTATGGCAATATGGTGGAGTCAATAGAGGCTGCAAATATGCATTATTTTGGAATAAGTACGGCAAGCTTCGATTTTTCTAAAACTCTTTTATGTCACTTTTACATAGTAAAAAGTTATAAATATATAATTGTGTGGAAATTGTTTATTAATTATTTAAAGAAGAAAAAACTTTTTTAAAGCAAAATTATTATAAATTGAGCAATATTAAGGTAATTTGACTCAAATTGACACATTAGGGGTTTTCGAGATCGCTGAAACAGATTATGATGTCAAAAAAGGTAATTCAAAATGGCTGCCGATGCTAGGAAACGAGTTCCCCCTTTAACATTTTTTCGAGTCTTTCTTTTATAGATAGTAGAAATATTCTACTTTTCTACATCATGATACTTCAAAGTTCATAGTATCATGGCCTAACATTTAATAAACAAGACAGTCGCTGCTCTACGCCCCTTCGGAAGGATTATATACCATCTATGCAACTCTAGCCTAAGATTACATAACTTTGCCGCTAGAAGATAGAACGCGAGGTAGGTCACTAGACAATAGACGTAGCCTTAATATATCATTTATGTGACTTATCAAATGTGATAAACATATTTTTTCATTAACCACTTCTATTGAATAAAGGTATTATAGATCCCTTTCTTTAATAATTAAAAAATAATTATTTAGTATTTAAAGCGCTAAAGCATTAAAGCCTATGTCCCATATAGGAGATGCCGACTTTACTCTGAGTTTTCGTTTTTATGCTGTCCCAATTGAGTTCATATACAGGGTGTTGCATCATGAGAGGCACATAGCTTAATAGGAGGTAGAGAACATCAGTGGTAACCGGAACCTCCCATAGAAATGTCTCATTGGGCCTTCACTACGAAATTACAGGGTGTTAAATAATTTTTGGCCAAACCTGTTTTTTGTCATAACTTTGACAGGAAATGAAATAACGGATTCATACTTGGTACGGCTAATGTACAAACGAGCCCCAAGAGGTACATGTATAAAAAAAATATATCCAGGTCCGGACTCACTATAATTTATGTTTCTTCTTTGCATCAACAAAACATCACCCTGTATATATTTTTTTGAAATTTCGATACGATATTCGAAAAGAGCAAGAAAAAACAAACAAAATGGCCTATTTCATTTTTTTGTTACACCTTCGTGGTTATTTAAATACGTTGTTAAATGTGCAAGAAAATGGATTACAGAACCCTATTAAATGAGAGGCACGTGAAATAAATAGTTTTATAACTAAAATTTGGAAAAATTCTATTGAGCCTAGGTGGTCTGGGTGAATCCTAATTCCGGCACGTTTTAAAGGTCCATTTTGGTAAAAAACTGTGGTCCTAATAAGTAATCGGGTATGAAATAACAAAATTTTTAATCAATCACAGTAGGCTTGTTCAAAGTGACAGATAGTAAAAAGAAATCTCCTAAACAGTTGAATAATTGTTTGTTAGTAATTTAATGTGTCAATAATCCGCATTTAGTTAGTGAAAACTTGTGAAAATATTTTAACTATGCCAGTAAAATTTACAAACGGGGAATATGCTGACATAATATTCATCTATGGTTTCTGTAATGGAAATGGTAGGTCGGCGGAAAGAGAATATCGGCTGCGTTTTCCTGGTCGTCGATGCCCTAATCATAAAACCTTTAGTACGGTGTTCCAGTATGCAAGACAACACGGAAAGTTTCCTACTTCTGCAGTTGTGGAGCGTGTTTTACAACAAGGTGTGCAGGAACAAAACAATATTATAAACGTAGTTCAAGAAAACCCAAATATGAGCACTAGACGAATCAGTTTGGCAACTGGTATTCCTCATTGGCGAGTATGGAGAACCCTAAAAAGAGAACGTTACCATCCATATCATATCCAGCAGGTACAGCGTCTTCAACAAGGCGACGATATCCCCCGCCTGGCATTTTGTCGTTGGTTGTCTAATCATCGCCCAGTCATTTACAGAACCTTATTTACGGATGAGGCACAATTTACAAGGGATGGAGTAAACAATTCACGAAATAATCATAAATGGGCACAGGAAAACCCACATGCGGTACGCCAACGCCGTTCGCAACACAGGTTTTCTGTAAATGTTTGGGTCGGACTTGTGAATAGACATTTGATAGGGCCACATTTTTTTTAAGAAAGATTGAATGGTGAAATTTACTTTGATTTTCTTCAAAACATTTTACCGAATATGTTAGAAAATATCGATATAAGAGGCATGTTGTTTCAGCATGAGGGGGCCCCACCACATTTTAATCTTCAAGTAAGAGAACACTTAAACAATGTGTATCCTAATAGATGGATTGGACGCGGGGGTCCACATGAATGGCCACCAAGATCTCCTGATTGTAACCCTTGTGATTACTTTTTATGGGGCCACTTAAAAAACGAGGTTTATAGCATTGAAATTGAAAGTAGACAACATTTAATCCAGCGCATCGTTACAACCTGCGACGAAATACGGAATAATCCAGAAATGATACGTCGAGCAATTGGTGACCTTTCTAAACGCGCAAGAAAATGCACAGAATTTGGGGGAGGACATTTTGAAAATTTACTTTAGTGTCAATTACGTTTTATTTTTAAACACATTTAGTTATTGTTTTATTTATTGTTAATTGAATGGAAAATATTTTATTTATTTAGATTTTAGTTTGTTCTCTTCCAATTTTTATTAAGTATAAAATGTTGATGATTTTCTTGATCAAAGTAACTGGTTGCTTAGGCCTAAATGGTTTAAATTATCTGTCACTTTTATTCTTTGAACAAGCCTACTGTGATTGATTAAAAATTTTGTTATTTCATACCCGATTACTTATTAGGACCACAGTTTTTTACCAAAATGGACCTTTAAAACGTGCCGGAATTAGGATTCACCCAGACCACCTAGGCTCAATAGAATTTTTGCAAATTTTAGTTATAAAACTATTTATTTCACGTGCCTCTCATTTAATAGGGTTCTGTAATCCATTTTCTTGCATATTTAACAACGTATTTAAATAACCACGAAGGTGTAACAAAAAAATGAAATAGGCCATTTTGTTTGTTTTTTCTTGCTCTTTTCGAATATCGTATCGAAATTTCAAAAATATATATACAGGGTGATGTTTTATTGATGCAAAGAAGAAACATAAATTATAGTGAGTCCGGACCTGGATATATTTTTTTTTATACATGTACCTCTTGGGGCTCGTTTGTACATTAGCCGTACCAAATATGAATCCGTTCTTTCATTTCCTGTCAAAGTTATGACAAAAAACAGGTTTGGCAAAAAATTATTTAACACCCTGTAATTTCGTAGTGAAGGCCCAATGAGACATTTCTATGGGAGGTTCCGGTTACCACTGATGTTCTCTACCTCCTATTAAGCTATGTCCCTCTCACGATGCAACACCCTGTATAATGGCCTGATACATTCTGTTATCTCTTACGCTATTTTGATTTGGGGTACTCTTCAGCTAGCAGAGCAGTTTTTGGTGTTTAAAGAAAAGTCATCAGAATAATTGCTGGGCTTAAGTATAGAGATGACTGCAAATCTGAATTTGCTACATTAGGTGTTTTTACATTAGCATGCGCCTTCATCTTGCAGTCACTCTTATACGTAAACGAGAATGGAGACAAATTCACTACACCTAGTCACTCAACACGAAACCGGGATAAAATAAATATCAACTTTTTAAGGTTAAATAAAACACACTTGAACAAATTATTATGGAATATTGTTACAATGCAGGTGAAGCAACTTAACTTGAACAAGTTTAAAATCTCCATTAAGAAATGTTTGCTCAGAAATGCATTTTATTTAGTCGAATTAATTCATGGAGGCCGATTTTAATAACTGGTAATTGTTAACTTGATAGTTATTTGTTAAAATTTTAGAAACTGAGTCCAGCCTAGTCTGGTTGTTTTATAATCCGACTTGTGTAAATAGTTTGTGTATAACACACCAATAAAGTTGTATTAAGTATCACGTATCACTTGTGATCAATAAATTAATTCAATAATTTAGTCTACTATTAAGCAAATTGCTGTTGGCTGTATTTCTTGAGCGAAAGCCATTAAAGAAAAAAACAAAAACAAAATTATGTATCACCATGAATCTAGTGTATTTGTTTAAATAAATCAAAATTCGCCGCGAACAGTTAAATTCCTTCTTGAAGGTTGAAACTCAAAGCTGCTCTGGAATCCCAGTTTAAAGCATAATTCTTCTAAAAACAACATTAGACGTATTGAATAATATCTGTTTTAATGGTTGCATTATTTAAATTTTGACATTAAGAGAATTATTCAGAATCAGAACAAATGTCACATATTAGAATAAAACATGATTACGTATATAAATTAGCGCTTATTAAGAGAATTCGTATTAATATATAATAAATAATAGTGATAATATTATCGCTCTCCTTGTTAACATGCCTTTGATTAAAAATGCGTCAGTTATACTTTATGGATGCTTCTTTTAACACCTCATTAAGATGCCCGTCTGTTTATTATTAAATAATAATTTGTTGTTATTTGGCATTTCAAATGCAAAAATATACAGATAAAAAACATGACAGAAAATTAAGAAATAAAAATTGACGTAGATAACGCTCATGCTTTAAACATAAGTAAATAGTCTTAAACAACAATATGTGTTTTTTCAAGGTTTATTGCCTTAAGTGGAAAAATAAGCTTGATAAAGCCTCTGCAAGATTGCATTAACTCAAAAATACATACCGGTGCGTCATTTGTAATTAAGTTTTTTTTTTCATCTAAGGTTTTTCCAAAAATGCATCCCTTCAAGCTAGAGTAAAAAGAAAACAAGCTGACACTCTTCGCCTATTTACTGCACTTTTTATATAATTGTTTCACATTCTATAGGATATTCTTCGCAGCTTTTTTTTTAATTTATTGATCGATATTGTTCAAAACAATAGGGTTCTTCTCCTCTAGCCAACACTATCCAAATTACAATACAATGGGACTAGAAAGTCTTAAAGTGTTTTGTGCCCATTTTCTTTAAAATCTCACATTATTTTCTATATAACAGAAGATACCCTTTAAAGGTATTATATTTGGCAGTTAATTCGGCAGCTGTCAACAGTAAAAAAGAAAATGGAAAATATAATTCGACAGATCATTATCAATTTGTGACCTTGACACTGATTTTTGTGGAAAAATCCATATTTTTTAGTATGAGTACGTTTTTAGTTGAAAATTATAAAAAATTGGGAACGAGCATCGAAAATACAGCTAGATGAATTGATAGAGAATTTAGTTTCCCGCATAACTACTCCACCATCCTAGTCCTCCAACACGTGATGCGACACGTACTCGAGGACTAGGATGATGGAGTAGTTTTGCGGGAAACTAAGGTTTCTAACGTTAGGTTAGCAGCTAATGCCACATCGACTGCAGCAAGTGACGATTAGCTCATGCACTTCCTGTGCAACCACCAAATCATAAGCTCTGAGTACGGTTTGAGTATAAATGACAACAATACAAAAACCATGATTGTTGACCGAACAAATGAAAACCATCCAGGCACGCTAAAGATTGGTGATTGTGAGCAAGAAGGTTTACCTTGGAGTCTTTCTGGGAACACCGATCACTGAGAATTGAAACTCGATGAAGAATAGAGATGGAAAGATCGGCAACTTCACGTGACAGGAATATCACGAGGCGTCGATCGAGTAGTATGGGTCTCAAAGCAACTCTTCAGCGTAGTATTGTCTCGAATTCCCTAAATTTTTGGCCGCGTCAATAGGAAAGGCGACAATATAGAATGGTTGATTATTCAAGGAACACCAAATGGCAAGAAATGAAGAAAGGGACCACCAAAATGTTGGGGATTTATGTCACAAAGAAGATGGTTAGACCGTGCGCTTAATAGCCGCGATGGATAATGTGAATCACAAGATGTGAATTTAAAGAGAAGAAGACACAGTAATCTTAATAAGCTGTGCTGTACAGTTTAGGACTACCTCCATTTACAAAAAGTTAGTCCAGACTGTGTCGAACAATTCAACAATGTTGATATAATTTTGAAATATGTATGTCCTGCCTTAACGCGGATGTCTTGAAATATAACCCATAAAACAATCAATGTAACCACCTACCTTCCTGCTAATATTTCAGATGACATTTCAAGACAGTTTTATGAGGATGGTTTAAATGTTACGACTTTTAATACAACGTGTCACCTAATTCGATTGGTATTCATTTCTTCCTGATTGCCTAATTAAGTCATAAATAAAAATATAACTTAAGATGATGTTATATTTAATTTCATCTAGTTCTTTAGAACATAATATGCATTCGCCTACGTTTAGATAATTAGAAGAAATGAGTGGGCTTTTTATTATATGTATTTATGTGCCACGGTAAATTAAACATATCAAAATAATTATAATTTCTTGTATAGATATCGGTTGGATTTTTAAACAAATGTTTTCAATGTCACCTACAGTATGACGTGCTTTTAATGGAAACACTTCGGTAAAAATGTGTTTGTTACTTGATTTTAACGGTATTTTTTTAATATAGACATACAATTTTTACTTATGACAATAATTAAGAGTAATTTCAATTTTCAAGGCCTGCTATGATTTTTTTTCGATGTAAAATAAAAATTTCTTAATTGAAAATCTGACTATATCACTATAGGTATACACATTTTTGTCAAAAATATGGAATATCGACAGATTTATGACAATATATTAATATTTTAGATAGTATTTCATGGGAACACTCCTGTAAAATATTTATTTAATACCCGATTTTAACGGGATTTAAGAACAAATATAAACTGTAAAAACCTTAACTTTGTGACAAACATTTAGAATCTGAATTCATTAGTATCGTTCAATTTTCAATTTAAAAAAATGCTAACTAGATTTGTCCATTTTTGACATTGAAAAAAATTATAGTAGACCCTGAAAATTGAAATTAGTAGTAGAAGGTTTTTTATCATCTATATATTATTCTTTACTCAGTTGAAAACGGATAGTAAACACACTTTTTCTTTGTCTTTCCATCAAATACTGCCTACATTAATTTTGTGATAAATCTGCCACTCATAATTTACATATCTTAGGGGATCATGTAGATGCTAGTTTAATCTGCCTAGTCGTAGGTGACTATGTTGGATGCTAGTGTTATAATGAGAATGGCAAATAAGAAATTTTACTTGTTAGCATAACCAGAAGTCAGATTATCGAAAGAATGCAAACATTTCATTAATATTTTTACATACAGTTTTTCTTTTGGTTTTCATAGATAGTTATTAACCTATTTCAATAAGAAAAATATTGGAAAATTAGACTACGGGGATGTGGAAGTAAAAAAGGTCAGTGAAATCTCATAATGAATACGTGTTTTATAGCCCTGTTTTCGTTCAAAGTGGGTCGCACTATATATGTGTATAACACATGGTGGTAAACAAGATGGTAGTAACTCAAAAATTATACGAAAATCCCGAAAACTAATGTCATTTTGTTAATAAATAGTTACAGACAAACACACAGAAAGTTTCTCTCAAGTTTAAAATCTTCACATTTCATGACATTCTAAACCCATTTCAACAAGAAACATTTTTGAAAATTTTTTTTTTATTACTTTCTTCCACTAAGAGGATGTGGAAGTAATAACGACGCAGCTAGTATGGTCATGTTTGTAACTGAACTGCTGAAGTATTTGAACAATATGCTTGGATGAATTTAATAAATTTAACATAAGTAGTCTGATAGAAATAATAAATAATGTTCCGAAAAATACTAGACCTAATAATGATATTGAAATATTTATTTATAGAGATGTCTTTGACGTACCAGCTGACCTCCTTCTTAATATTATTGACCTTTCGTTGAAGATTGACGTTGTTTTTGATGCACTGAAAGTTTCAACTATGGTTATAATTAGAAGAGTTGTCACCAATTTCGATGCAAAGCTCGCATACCCTTTGTCCTTCATCGTACCCCATAAAAAAAGTTCATAGAAGTCATGTTCTTATTTTATTTAATATTTGAAAAACCACAAGCCGCACACCCACCAAACCCTATATATTATTGTTGAAAAACTGTCTATCTGAGAATGTAAAAATATACAAGGTGATCTATTTATAAAACTGTCGATGACGTCATGTCTCGAAAGATAGGGTAGCTGTTGGACATTAGAGTACGTTACTGAATAGAATAAAAGTATTACAAAAACTTTTGTTAACTGTATTTTTTAATTGAACTTAATAATTTAGTCAGAAATCAGGAGTTACCACACATTTGCCCAATCCTATATGTGGCAGGATGTCCTAAAAAGAAAAATAGAGGACTTGAATACAGCAAATGACAAACACAAAGACAGAGTGACGTCATTGAATAAGATGCACTAGATGCACTAAAGTATTCTATTCAAGTTTTATCCGAAATTCTCAAAATGCTAAGTAAAACATAAAACCAATACATTCAGGATTATCTCACAACAAAAGAATGTATTGATTGAAAAAAAGAGAGTAAGAGAAATACAACATACAAGCAAATAATATGAAAAAATGGTACAATATTTGCCAACAGTTTTAAAGGTTAATACTAAAAAATTTTTCTGTACATTGCTTTTTGTAATAGTGTTTTTTTTTATTTTCAGTTAAACAATTTTAAACCAGTTGTTTTTATCAAATAATTAGGGAAATTGTGGTATATCTTAATAGGCATAACTGTCACATCATTGCTAGCAACAGAGAGATTATGTTTAGGCAATAAAATGGCATTCGTGTGCCTTAAGCTTGCTATTTTGTATATTTCGATCGGAAAACTGGATAATACCGATTAATATCATACTTAACAAACAAACAGTATGATAAAACATATAAAGCAGGCAACGTTAGTATCCCAAGCAAAACAAAGAAATCTCTACATGAATGGGTAGACCCTTTGAACAACATGGTCCTAATTATTATTTTTTTTGTATGATGACTAGATCATTAACTCTACTGAAGTTGTCCCCATATTTTAATAATGTGTCTGTGCAAAGTAATAAGTTTTAAGTATATTTAAACTCACACAAGAACGAAATTGCCAGACGACATAGCATCTAACTGGAGTTTTTCTTGTCCAGTCTTCAATATGTTCAACCCAGTTTAAATTACCACCAATAGTTATACCTAATAATTTTACAAAGTGTCTGTTTTCTATAGAAAAATTATTGATTTTTACTAATAAGCTATAATCAGGAGTGTTATTAGCAAACATCAACTTTGAATTTTTGCCTCATTAAGTTTTAGTTCAAATTTATTGCAATAACTATTCATTAGTGAGGTGCAGATGTTTGCATTACTTGACAACTCATGTACAATGTCTGCCGTTGATGCAACTGCCTCATCATCAGCAAATTAAATAACATGGAAAGCATTCGTTGCTTTTAATAATATTCAGGTATACAGTTGTACTAAATACAGCATTTATTACGTTATTACGTTGAAAAACTTCATTTACTAATGGATTATTTTATAATTCTCCAAGTGAATTTTGTCTCATTTAATTAAATTGTCTAATTTAATTACGTGAACTATAATATAAATATTTTGTTAATATGCCAAAACTGCTGTAAGTCGAGGTAAAATAAACTATCAAGTTATTTTCACTTTCCTGGACATTTTATTTACTTTGTATATTACAGTTATTATTATAATTTGGAAATATTAATGTCACTTAACAAAAATACGTGTTCCACAGATACTGTTTCCCGAGGGATTACATTTTCCTCCATAGTGAATGTCAATATCTGTATAAAGAGTAAATAGAATTAGTTTTAAAACACTAGTTGTCACTTTCTTGTTCTTTACATTTATAAAATTGATCTTTTCTTTTGTAATTTTAAATTTTCAGTAGTTTTCTGCATTTTGATATTCGTTAAGTTTGCAGCGCAGCGGTAGTTAAGTAGCACTGAACCATTTCAATTTATGGCGGAGGTTCCGGTTACAGCCACTTTTACACGCTTGAGTAAAATTCAATATTGTTATTATACTTTAATCAAAAAAGTATATTACAGCCGTACAAACTTTTTAAATAATCTTCGTAGAAAAAGGCTTTCTACAGAAATCCGTTTCATAACACACTGAGTATTAAATAAAAAAAGTTGGCGGTGTGTGTTTGCATCTATGTTGACCGTTTCTTATAAGCTAACTTAATTTAAAACTTTTAAAATACGAAAAATAATTTTATTTTTCAACAAGACAACTGCTCCATACATACGGCCCATCGTGTCAGGCAATGGTTTCTAATAAAAACATAGAGTTGTTACCGTGGCCATCTAAAAGTCCGGATTTAAATCCAATTGAAAATGTTTGGAGACTAATGGTGAAACATATAAGAAAACTAAATAACCATCCAAACAATACCCAAGAATTGTAGGGATAATTGAAGACGCGTGGGAGAACTTGTCGTAAGAAGTTGACCTTGCAAGAAATCTGATTTTGTCCATGCCTGCAAGACTTCAGGCAGTTTTAGACGCTAATGGAGCAATGACAAAATATTAGTTAAATCTGTATTACGTAGTTGAAGTTCATTTATTTTATTTTTTATTGAATTTTTATGGTCAGTTTGCATTGTTTACATTTTTTTTAAACTCAAGTGGTATTTTTGTGTTCTTATTTTAAAAATAGAATTATCATTATTCAGTCAGTATTTTAATTACAACCATTAGTAGAATTATCCGTAACAAATATATATTTTTTAAACAGTAATATGGCAGGCTTGAAAATGTTTTGAAAAAGTTATTTTCTAATTATTTTTTAAAATTCCATTAGAATAAAATAAAAAGAAAGGTTTAATAAGTTTAAAAACACTAAGAAAACCGGTCTCCTCCAAAAAACCTAGGTCCGGGGTAAATCACTTCTTCTCCACCCCCCCTTTCGACATGCCTGGCCAGCCCTATTTACAGACATATGCACACAACTAAACTATTAATTTTCGATTACAAGAGTTGTACCAGTTTTTTTTAAATCAAGTGTACCGAAACACAGAAGAGAACCGATATAAATATGAAATATTTTTTAAGGCAATTTAACTCGGTACCTTTAAAATTTCATATTAACGATTGTTTCTGTATTTTTCATATTTTAACAGTTATTTCCAAGGAAGTGTTGTTTAAGTTTGACACCATTTTGATTCATGTTCCGCCCGTAGTGGCCTTGATAAAATATTTTTGCCGCTATTTTTTCCCTGGAAACTAGCAAAAAATGTATAATTGAAAATGATACACAATATTTCTGCTTCTATATTTATTGCTAAACTACAGTTCTTTTATATCTAATTGACATTCTTCTACAAATAGGCGATTTGAAACTTTCAAATGTCGACGTACCATATGCAGTGAGTTGATAAAATCCGGAGTAAACTAGAAATTTTATTAGTACTATTATAAAATAAGTGTCGTTTAAAGCGATATTAACAAAAAGTTTATCAATAATATGAGTTGCTATTAAAATAACTAATAACGTCTCCCATTTATTGGTAACGATAAAAGGTGACAATAATCTTAATGGCCCCAAATTTTTTGAAAATAATGTATTTTTCGAAATTGCATAATTCATCCATATTTTATTAACTCACTGTCTAGAAGGTATAACAATATACATAATATCTGAAAAGAAACTGTTGCAGTAATACCATAAAGTGCTGAGGAAAACATCTCTAAACCTCTCTATATTTACCTAATTATAAATATAAATTTTGGATATCAGTGTATGTGCGCGCAAGTGTGTGCTCTAAGCTTCGATCCAAATCTATATTTTTCAGTAATTCTTCAGAACTGCTAGTAGTGAATACGATCGGCGAATTATCTGAAATAATAATTAATTTATAATCAAATCATCACATTCTACTGCATGACATTAGAAAATCCGATGTTGAGAATATTTAAAAATGCCATTATACCTAGCCATTGAACCATTAAAAGATACATTTTTCAAAGTTTTTTGTAGCCCTCTAATCAATGACCTTGAACTAACTTGAGATATGAAACCATAACATTTTAGGTCGTAATAAACAACTTTAGTTTTCCTTTGCAAAATAACGGACAATTAGAAAATTATAACGATGAATATTTAGCAACACAGGTCATAAATTATGATGTAAAACATAAACAAAATACCACACAACACATACAATTAGAACTATAGTTATTATTACTATTATTACTAGTTTTACACACTCCTTTTTAAAGAGGTATTTTTACCGATCCTTGGTTGCTACACCAAAGAGTTCAACTCTATTGAAGTGTGTTCCAAATTTTAGGGGTATCGTTGAAGATATACCCTACATGAGTCCAGATCACAACAGAAGATCACAGAAATGCAAAATTCTTAGGCACGTGGTTGTCCTGGCGATTGTTAAGCCCTGCTTAACAGTTCAAAGGGGTCCTACGATCACTGGCACGACCATGGTATTTGAATTTTACATTAAGCTAATTTTCCTATGCCAGTCACACATCCTGTACTTACTGTCAACAGACTGGTTCAGACTTATAATCTTGGTCCTGCGCTACTATTATTAAAGTTTCCGTTTTCTTCAACCGCTTCGTAGATGCCTTTTTGCCTACTGCTGATGTGTTGAGATCTCGAAAGGATGGGTTCGTGCATCGGCATTGAGTAGAGTGCTTCTATTTTCTGTTATTCGGTGCGAATTTGTTTTCTCTTTGGCTCCTTTTTTAGTGGATTTAATTCTCAAATATTCTCACTTAGGGAATATTATTTATCATTCAAATCCCGGAAAGTACCAAATGCGTATACAAATAAACATTTATGAATTTGAAAACAATAAAACAAAGTCAATGTCGATATTAGAATTATTTAATAATAAATCACAAGTATATATAAATACGACACTGACATTGTTTAAATCTTTGCATAATAAACAGTTGCTAGTTATATAAATTGAATAACAACCGGGCCGGGGTTCCTTTCCTGCAGTCCTATGAATATAGGTAAACCAATGTTCTAAATAAAACATGTATACTCTCTAAGTTGCCTCTGCTTAACACACCCATCCAGAATCTTAATGTGACATATGGTGAAGGCGCCTGGTTTTAAGGCCCTCTCCAAAAAACTTATGAGACGTATGGTGGAGGTGCTGGGCAGCTATGTGGCATATGCTGGAGGCGCCGAGCAAAGCTGAGAATCTTTCTACACATTATACAACTTCTACTTCTTGTCATGTTTTTTAACTAGCCGTACAAATGTGTTCTTTCTAAGTGAGAGATATGCAATAGAAATAAATAGTTCTACCAGAAGTTGTAAAAAAATTCAAGGTGTATTAAACCACGGTTGCGGCCTGTTTTTACATGGAGTCTGCACATCTCCTTTTGGTTGATGTATTCCGCTTATTGCTAGGATTTTTCTCGTCTTCTTATTTAAGCTAGTTTACAATTCTAAAGCAATAGGTATAGGAACAGCAATTGTATTTATCATTGCAAGTGTATTTTTCAACTCAATCTTAAAAGCTTGCCTAATGCGACACCCAGAGATTTATCTGTTTCCCCCAGATTCATATTTCGTGTTACGGATTGATCATTCAAAACGAAGTTCTGTCCTTTCATGTATTTACCTCACTGAAGGGCGCATGTGTCTATACCAAGTTCCATTCTGATATCACTGGACGATTTGACGATATCTAGTCCTTGCTTTAGTTGAGCCTATTCTTAGCAAAGAGCTTCAGATCGCCCGCGCCCATATAGAAGACGGATCACTGTATTGTTGCCACTGATTTCGAGGCTAACTCTATTTATTCAGTTGTTTTGACGGTGGGACAAGGATCAGGCAAATCAGTAAAGACGAGAGAGAATCTCATTTGATTTGCATGTTCCCTGCTCGTATATGAACTTTTGGGTGGTAGAGCCACATCTCCATTTTCCATCCCTTCATTGTTATTTTCACGAAGTTTGTTATTATTAGGCATACATGGGATTTAACAATCTAACAATTACTATTACTTTTATTATTATTTAATTTAAAATGTTATTATCAATACAAAAATGAGTATGAAATTCCTCTGTAATTTCCGTTTAATTTATGTTATCTTACCATGGTAAAGGTTTCAAGAGACAGATCAAGAAGCTTTCCCGCTGTAACCATCATAGGCCGTTTGGCCCTTTCCATTAGAGTTATAAGAGCTTTTTTTGACTTCTCATCGTACTTGTACCATTCGCTCATATATACAGCAGTGTTGACTGTGTTGCTCTGAAACAGCAAAAAAAATATATTACAATTTATTACTTAACATATAAAGCATCATTAACTCTTATGTAAAGTATGTTTTCGCATGATTAAAATAAGGAATGAACAGAAATATGCCTCTTTTAATTAAGATGTCTAACTCTTGTGATACAGTTACGCAAATCAGCCCTAATTAGAACGTCATACGCGGGGAGCAGATAAACAGAGCCGTACTTTAAATTATTAAGTAATACATTATGTTTATTATTTAATCAAGTGTAGAGAAATAAGGCATGCCCCGGTCTCCCCTCTTAGTTCGGTCTGTAGCTTTGAGTTTTCTTGTGCCTCATGTGGATTAAACTATACTTAACTTATCACTTACCTCCTCATAAAGTATCGTCCCGTAATAACAGAACAAGAATATTTCCATCAGCATTGTCATCAAATAAACAACCATTGCGAAAAAAGTTATTGTTAGTGGTTCGACCTATAAAACAAACAAAAAATGACATGTTCAAAAATGTATTTCAGAGAACATATTTGTACAATATTCTATATGCAATGAAGAAAAGATAATAAATCTCTTTTATTTAAATATTATATAACAGAAGGTGCCGGTTTAAACAAATGTTATTATCCTTATTATACACTTAGCAAATACAAAACGAAGAGTATATTTCATTCGATCGGCACATTTCTAAAGTCGGTAATATTGCCCGTAGAGAAAAAAAATTCTTATCTATTTGTTGGTGATTGAATTCTGAACAACTCAAAATGCCCGTCCGTCTGTCTGTCTGTCTGTCCGTCCGTTTTAAAAAAATTGTGTTTTGTAATTAAACTAAAATTGTTTGAAACTAATATTATTTACAAAAGGAACTGCGAAGAGTATCCTATAGAATGTGCAACAATTATATAAAAAAGTGCAGTAAATCGGCGAAGAGTATCATGGTTAGCTTGTTTGATTTAATTAATTTAATCAAATAAGTACTTTATATGGTCAGCGGTCTTAGGATTTGTATGAACTTCAGGCGTACCCCAGGGTTCAGTGTTAGGTCGATTATTTTTGAATATTTTCATTAATGACATCACAGTAGAACTGGGTGTCAATTGTCTCTCATGCGCAGACGATATGAAGTTGTACAAGTAAATGATGTTACTAATTGTGTCGCTCTACAAGCAGTCCTCGATAAAGTAAACGAATGGTGTAATTTAAACAAACTACAATTGAACGCAAGGAAGTGCAATGTTCTAAATTTTACCAATAAACATCAGCTGGTCGATTTTAATTATTGTTTAGAAGATTCAGTGCTTACACGTCCATCAACCTTCCGCGATCTCGATGTAACATTTGATAGTAAACTAAACTTTAATTGTCATATAAACACAATAACTAATGAAAGTTTTAGAACACTGGGATTTATAAAGACGATGTTCTCATGATTTTAACAGCAGTGACACGCTGAAACTACTATATCAGTCTTTTGTTCGATCAAAATTAGAATGCTCGTCAATTATTTGGTCTCATTACAACATACATATACAAAATATAGAGAGAATTCAGAGACGTTTCTTAAAGACTTTAAGTTACAAGGAGGACGGTGTCTATCCTGCTATTGGTTTTCCCCAGACTGCACTTTTAAACAGATTCTCGCTTTCGAGTTTGGAGACTCGCCGAACTATTTCACAACAAATATTTCTTTTTAAAGTAATACATAATATAACAGATTGTAGTGCTGTCTTAAATTTACTAAATTTTCGAACACCTAGACCAGGCTCCAGACAGAACTCTTTATTCTATCTGCCGACCCCCAGAACTAACGCACAGAAATTTTCGCCATCGTACAAAATGTGTGAGAACTATAACAAATAGTCATCAAGACCAGTTTGATACACTTCACTGCAATGTGGCTGAGGTAAAGAGATTAACTATATAAATTCGAACACTTTTTTTCCCTTCTTCAATTCTTTGGGACTTCCTGCCACATGTATGTTTTCTTTTTAAGCTTAAAAAGAAAACATGGAAAGAAAATTAAGATAATGCCACAAATAACATTTAGACAAATTAAAACACGTTACCACATTTCTGTTTATATTCTTTTAATATTTTTTAATATATCTGTATGTATTTATCATCTCCTGCCCTGTAATTGGAATGCTCTGTTGGGCAGTGTAATGTTAAATAAATAAATAAATAACCGGTAGAAATTTCTTTTGACGTTTAAATACATGGTTTGCTATTTTATAACAACTAACGATAACCAACACTTAAAGCAACTCCCTGATTCCTCAGAAGAATTAAATTTCTTATTTGAATACTGTGTCTGTTGCAATTATTTGATGTGGAATATACGATTACCCTATATGTACTTATAACATATGTTTTCCATATTTCCAAAACCAAATGAATGGTATTGCATTCGGTTAAACGGTATCTAAATTTAATTTATTACATTTAATTAATTCTTTTCAAGTAGTGATCCTTGGGCAGATCAACATCTTTTCCCAAATTGGGATGATCGAGTTACAGAAATAGTATAATCAGCATTATATTGTCTTTAATCATGTAAACTAGTCAGGTGGTATATTAAGTGGGTGAATGCATATTAGTTTTTACTGTTATTGTAGCTTTTGCATTTTTTTATGTGTCATGTAAGTTTGCAGTTTGCATCACAACCTTCAACATTCCGCAGCGAGGGTTCTTGTTTTCTGCTTCTAGCAATTACATTATTTATTACTTCTCTAATGACATTAGAAATAATGCTTTCCCAAAAATGATCAAGAATGTTGCCTTCTTATTCCATAGATAACTCGATTTTTAGTACTTCTCAATAACTGAAACCTTAAAATAGCATTATCTTAAAAACGTTCACCTCTAATACTTTTTTTACGTATTCTAACTCGGAAATAAATCTAGTTTTGAAATCCAAAAGACAAACTATAGTGTTTCATTTGAAATTCGAAAGTTGACGTCCCTTCCGGTTAGACGGGAAACAGCAGAAAAATTTAAAAAAGTGCATTAGATGCAAAAAATGTCATTATGTATGTCTGCAAAATTTCAAAACTCTACATTTAATAATAAGCGAGGAAAAGGTGCTGTACCAAATAAAGAAATCACCCGGTATTTTATAACGACATTTGGAAGTAGATTATATTTCGAGTTTTTTCCGTTGAAAGGTGGGGGGGTTAATAGGAGTAAATAATTAATGCAAGCTATAAGAGTCCAAAGACTTGGAATTTGGTGTATATACTAGAAACCAAGGTATCAATTTTTTTATGACATCTGCCAGCGCCATCACCACCTCCAGCATTGCCACTCCATTATTAAAGGAGTTAACAAAATAAAATTGTGATTTGTGTAAGAGAACAGCATTTCTCAACAAATTTTTGGCATCAGCCACCCTCCATTACCACATTGGAGCAGACGATTCCAAATATTATATTATTGAAATTCTATGAACAATTATTATTTCTACATACTGAAGTGCAAATATAGTATCTACATATTTTCGTTTAAAGAGACTTGGATGGAAATCTGAATGTGGAAGCAGCGATTCTTTAGACAGAGGTTTTTATAAACATCAGAATCGGCTATGTATTTTAAGATTTGTCGCGATTTAATCTAATTCATTCTATGTAACTTAATATTTGTCTGGTACGGTACTTACTATAGATAGCTGGAAACAAGAGATACAAATCACTATGATGCTGGCGATAAACTGAGTAAATACAACGAATGAATATGTCTCCTCCAGATCCTTAACGAATCTGAAACAATATATTAATTAGATGAGTGAGTATTCTGGTATTTTTCGGTTAATTTAAAGACAGTGTATACGATTCCGCAAGTTACAAAACGTACATAACTTTATTATGATTCCTATCATTATGTATTACGGTTCCGCCACTTGCGGGCCAACCAAAAATAAAACATTACTAAGTGTCTGCAAATTTTAAAATTATATCCACGGATGTTCCTTGGTAAGTTGTAAGCAATGTGCTACAAATAATATGAAGGTAAGGAAAACCGTAATGTAAATTTCAAAAATATATTGTTTATTAGTATGTATCAGATAAATAAACCATGTATGTATTATAGGGAAACTAAAGAATATTATTTTGATAACTTCTATGTGCTATCTATGTACATACGTGAAATGTAGAACCAAATCATATTTAGAAATAACAAAGAATAATAAATTATGCATACAATAAATTTAAAAAAATATTATAACACTGTTTTGCATTTAAAACAAACCTATGTTTTGTAAGATTTGGATAATTTATTTAAACAGGCGATTTTCTGTGGAACCATGTTAAGCATGAAGCACATCTAGCACAGTTAGACTTTTATTGCAGCAGCAGACTTTCTTCGAATTTTAGAATAGGTGAAGATTCGGCCGCTTTTTGCTGCAGCATAGAATAGTATACATGATCATGAACATGATCTTTGAGCCCAGGAGCCGAAAGGTGAGAATGTGAAATAACAAATTGGTCAAATTTATTTTAGCATTTTGATTTGCTAGCATAACCAGAAGTCAGGTTATCGAAAGAATGCAAAGATTTCATCAATATTTTTTACATATGGTTTTTCTTTTTAGCTCCCGCTGTTTGCAAAATCCTAAAAAGAATATGTTTCATTCCTATAAGCAAACAAATAATAAATAATTCACTTTTACACATAGAATATTATAATATCTTTGAAACTAATGACTTTTGGATAATACATATTTGGGTTCATAATAGAGTAAATTGTCTTTACTATCACGTGTTTAAACGAATCTGCCGAACCATCAGTAACCTTGTATATTGATTAAAGGAACATGTTTACTAGAAAATAAATTTTAGTAAGGATAGTTAAATGATCCTCGAATACAATTATTCAGTTACAGTTGAAAATCGTTAATGCAAGTTGAAAATATAAGGGCATCCAAATGTGAACCTTGGGGAACATAAGTCATCTTCACATAAAATATTAAAATCTGCATAGTCAATAACTTTACGAGGGAGATGAGACAGATTCTAGGAATAATCTAATACATCTTATTCATATAGAGAAGAGATATAACGCCTTCATTTCATGTCTCCAACATCATGCTTATTACTTTTATTTAATATATCCCGATTGTAAATACGCAACAAAATTCTTGTTAATCTTTGACTTTTGCTTACTCGAAAATAGCATCATAATGATCAATGCACTCGCAGATCTTCTTGTAAGTGATTCTTGCTCTCAGATGCTCTCTTTCCTCGGTGGACATCATTTCACTTTCTTTTGAAACTTGTTCTTCGACTCGTTGGCCGAGTTTCTGGAGGGTATCTTTCAAAATTCTAAGTTGACCAGCGGCGTGATATATCAAGCCAGCTATGAGAGTGTCCAAGGCGGCGTTGCCAAGAGGGGCGTTACCCACACCTGTAAGGGTACAAATTTATTAAAGTGGCAGTAACGTCGAGTGATAAATCATAAAATTAAGAAATTGCAAACGTCTTTGGAAAGTACTTTTACAACTACATAAAAAATAAACTTGACTTTTATTTTCCTAACTCATCAAATGTTTGTACTCCCAGACCGCTGACACCGCGTCAAAACAAATACATGTGCTGTTCACGTACGCTTAGTTCACCAGAGCCCTTTGTGCGTAAAATTATTAAGGATACACAAGAAGTTTCCTGATCGATTTTAGAACGATTGGGTATTGAGATATTGTTCTTTTAAACTTGATAATACACTACCATAAACTTCAAATAGATTCACTAAACCGTTTATGAGTTATATTAATTCAAATGTTCGAATAAATGTAAATACACTTTACGCAAATTACATACAATTGAAGTCGAGAAAACCGCTGGCATTCTCCTGAAAAATTCAACCAATGGGGATGGAACACGTCACGATCACGAGGCAATCACGCATATTTGTTGGTCTCAGCCGTCCGTGAATATACTTTACTAAATGTAACAATAATAATAATATGTTTTACTTCCCTCGCATACCGAAGGGAAGTATTGTATTCGAGAAAAAATCACCCTCCGAGATTTTTACGGATTCTGACGTTTCAGATCATGGAGATTACGAAAATATAGGTTTTTCAATTCCGTCAGTCTGTCTGTCTGTCTGTCTGTCTGTTGGTGCATTTACTAAAAAAACTACTTGACGGAGAGCAGTCAAATTTGGCAGGTAGTTGACGCTACAGTCAGCGCAGAAATTGTAGAAATTTCACTGGAAAATATACAGGGTGGACCGTCTAAATGGAATAAATAGTGAAAAAAATTTTTTTTCGCTCAAATTTAAAATTTCCACGTTTCATGACGCGCTAATCCTATTTCGGGAAAAAAAATTTTTGAAAATTTTTTTCACCAACATTTTTGAAAAAATTTTTACCAAGATAAAAAAAAAATTTTTTGTTCAAATTTAAAATTTCCACGTTTCATGACACGCTAAACCTATTTCTGAAAAAAAAAATTTTGAAAATTTTTTTCACCAACATTTTTGAAAAATTTTTTACCAAGATAAACAATTTTTTTTTGCTCAAATTTAAAATTTCTACGTTTCATGGCATTCTAAAACTATTTAAAAAAAAAATAAATTTTTTTACCAAAATTTTTGAAAAATTTTTTTCTACCAAAATATTTTTTTTTCTTCAAATTTAAAATGTCCACGTTTCATGGCATTCTAAGCCTGATTCAGAAAAAAAAAATTTTTGAACATTTTTTTAAATTTTTTTTTACCAGCACTAAAATAGATGAATTTTTTTTTATTTCTTCAAATTTAAAATTTCCACGTTTCATAGCGTTCTAAATCTATTTAAAAGAAAAATTAGAAATTTTGTTCACTATTTTTAAAAAAATTTACCACTAAGATAGAATTTTTTTCTTTGTTCAGATTTAAACTATCCACGTTTCCATGGCATTCTAAAACTATTCAAACAAATTTAAAAACGTTTTTGAAAATTTAAAAAAAAAATTACATTTTTAATCTTTTATCACTACTATAGAATAGACGAAAAATTTGGTTTGCTCAAATTTAAAATTTCCACGTTTCATGACATTCCAAACCAATTTCGGAAAAAAAAATTTTGCAACATTTTGTTACCAGTTTGGAAAAAAAATTAACTCTAGATGGAAACTTTTTTTACTCAAATTTAAAAGTTTCACGTTTCATGACATTCTAAACCTATTTAAAAAAAAATATGTAATTTTTAAATCTTAAACTTCTTTTACCACTATTATAGAATAGACGGAAACTTTCCTTTTTGCTCAAATTTAAAATTTCTACGTTTGACATTTTAAACCTATTTCAGAAGAAATAATTAAAAATTTTTTTTTTTACATTTTTGAAAAATTAAAATAAAAATGAAATTTTTTAACCACCACTATACTTCCACTCCATTACGCGAATGTTGGATTGATGTGACGGATGGCAATAATATCTGACATATACACCTATTATACTTTTATTGAAAAATGTACAGGGTGGTCATCCCAAGAAATAATTCAGTCATGGTGGACATTTGTAAAGGTATTTGCGCAAGCCTGCCATATGTGGCACCTGTTATTTAGTATTGAGCTTTTGCTGTTGGATAAGCAATCTGCATATTTTTTTGACCAAAACTTATCAAGTTTTCTTTGTAATAATAGCAATAACTATATCCCGATTATTATTCTCAATGTCATTTCGTAATTATTAATTTTTTAGAGTGACCGCCATGCACAAATAACGAGGGAAGTTCTGTGTAAAGACCTTTACCGATTTTTTTGAACCTATCACAATTAATGAAGTTAAAAATGTTCACTGAATCTCAAAGAAAAGAAATCAACAGGCATCGATTCTATTAAATTAATCAAAGAATGCGTTGACGATTTATCCGCGATTATTGGCTATAATAATCAACAAATCTATTGAATTTGGCCATTTCCCTCAAAAATTAAAGTGTGCACTAATAATGCCTGTTTTCAAGAAAGGCGAAACCGATAACCCTAAAAAAACTAAATTCCCATATCACAACTAAGTGTTTTTTCTAAAATTATAGAAAGGGTCATGGCAAATAGATTAACATTTTTAGAGAAATGTAGTGTATTAACTAACTCTCTACATGGAAGGAAACAGCGGCAGTGGAGCTGGTGCAATTCGATGAACGATAAATTAAATAGGAATGAACATGTGATAGGGTTATTTTTTTATCTTTCAAATGCGCTTGACACTTTAAACATACCGTTTGTTTTAGATAAGTTAGGATAAATCGGGATACCTGGTAAAATAAATGATTGATTTCATATTTGGCGGACAGAAGAATTTTTGTTAAATTAAGGGATCCATTATCGGACGAATATGAATTATCAGTTGGAACTCCTTAGGGCAGTGTGCTTGGCCCTCTAATATTTATTTTATTTATTAATGATCTAACCGAGCTTATCAACCACGGAAGATTATTTATGTATGCAGATGATACATCTATATAATCATTTCAGCCAAGAGTTTCGTAGAACTAGAAATTGTAACTAATTTGACCCTTGATAAATTCAATACATGGTGCTAAAAAAACAGGTTGATCATCAATTAAGAGAAAACCGTATGTGTCTTATTCAAAACAGGGACAAAAAATGTTTACAAAAGTCTTCTTTCAAATGGTAATCAGTTAATATTCTAGGAATAATTCTAGACGAACATCTATGTTGGACTCAACATATTGATCAGCTTTGTAATAAATTAAATCAATTCTCATTTGCAGTTTCAATGTTGACAAATAGTTTTGATCGAAGTTCTTTGATAGATGTGTATTACGCTTTATTATACTCAAAACTATCCTATATCATTGCCTGGGGTCAGGGTAGACATATGCAGAGGGTATTTGTTCTGCAAAGAAGAATATTGACAATAATTTTTAATTTGGCGTACTGATATTTTTGTAGTAGTAGTTTTGAAAACAATGAAAATGTCAGGGTTATACGCATTTATTTATATAAATTATTTTTATATATTTATATTATAAAAAATTGTTTATCAACACACAGTGACAAACACGAATACGATATTAGAAACCGCAATAATGATTGTTAATAATTTCAATTTAGCCCTATATAAGAAATCTCCCATATATGCTGGAATATTTAATAAATTGCCCTTTAACTAGTCAAGAATAAAACCCAAGTCAAATCTAAAGAACCTAAAAATTCTTATCTAACAATGTTTTTTTACTATCTTCATTAATTTGAGAATATTAGTTAACAGAAAAAACTTGTTTATATATCCCAAAAATTATTGTTTTAGTTAATTATTTAATTTGACGTCCCTAATTTTAGTTATTCGTAAATTTTACGTATGTTATTATTGTATATATTATGTGTTTGATATTGTTCATTAATTATTGTATTTTTTACATATTTTTACTTGACATGTCCTATCTAGTTTTTCTAATTGGCTCACAAAATTAAATAAAATCTATCTATATATCTACTTACCCACGAAAACGTAAAGAAACACACTCAAGTAAACCTTGATATTTTCATATGGTTCAAAAGGCACCCATATATCCAAGGGAAATCTTCTATCTTCATAGAAGAACACCTTGAAGGCCCAAAGGAAAAAGGCTGCCAGACTAACCAGTGAGTACATGAAGAAAATGAATTTGTAAACTCGTATAATATCTTCAGCAATAAAACTTTGTTCAGGTAAATAATTGGTAAAAATCTTACTATTCAGAGTGTATATCGTTCTTTTAGCTCCTTTTGCATTATTCGTGAAAGTCAACACTTTAATTGCGAAAGCCCATAATTGAAATATCAGAAAGGCACTATTAGTTATTATTTCAACATCCTTTTCCTTTGTTACAACTAGATAGATGGATGGTAGAAGAGATATTGGTATAGTAAAAAGGAAATAGATACTGTAGAAGTATGGTTTGTAGATTTCTGGCCAAGAATCGAATGGGTACAAACCCACAATTTTCATAATTTGTAGGTTGTACTTGAAAGACCCTTTCACCAAATCTGCTGAAACCATTTTGCGACTACTTGCGTTCGCTAAATGCAAAATAGGTTCGACTGATAAAGGACAAGATGATACTTTAATATGTTGTTCAAAGACTTACAGAGTCGGACTTTGAAAACCATTCTATATTGGATATTAATAATCAGTATATTTAAAAAGCTATGCGATATCTTGGTATTTTAAAGCTACTAACCAACAGATTGGTCATCGCCAACTTTTATTGCTTTAAGTTATTATTTTCATGTGTAAAAATAAAAGAAAATTCGCCAAATGTTGCTCTCAATTCAGTACTTGCAGAGATATCTGCTTTATATTCACTGGCAGCAATTGGAGCTAAGTGCATTGTGTGTTCATATTCATTACAAATAACCTTTTATCTCACTCACAAGTGAACAGGAACAGAAGAGTGCTTTGGATATTCTATTTTATTCAAAGCGTTTAATAAATAGTGTATAAAGCTATGCGAAGAGTATTATGTCATGTATTTAGACTATTTTGAGTTTTGCTATAATTTATAAAAGAAATTTGACAATAATTTTACTTTCGTCATGGAATACTATACCCATTCTGAGTAACGGCTACTGTTTGTTTCGTACTCTTGCTCACTGTGCTGCAAACTTTCATATGGTGTACCACAAGGTTCAAACTTGGGCCCACTCTTGTTTTTGGTACTTATTAATGACTTATATGATGGTTTGAATTGCAACAAACTTCTCTTTGCGGATGATTTGAAATTATTTAGTAAAGTTACTACCATAGAGTATTGTGGAAGATTACAAGAACAAATAAATGTCATTAAGAATTGGTGAGTAGTGAATAAATTATCAATTAATGTATCAAAATGTAAAGTTACGACTTATTCACGAAAGGTAAATCTTGTTGGATATCCATATAGTTTTGTAATAAATATAAGATAGGGGTTAAAGAAATTAAAATTATTTTTTATACAATAGCGCGATATAGGTAGAGAATTGAGACGTTAGTTCACAGATCCTAAAAAGTCATAAAATAATCTTGCCGGTGTAACATTAGAGGATTTCAAAAACAAGATTGTATAAATTTCTAATTTTAACAACCGCTTCGTGTCAAATACAAGGAGACTTTTCGGCCATAGCTATAAAGTTCTCTGTAGTATATTTTCTAAATCGGATATGTTTTATGACCATTTACAGGCCCCCCATAAACCCATAACGCCGAAAGCATAGAAAAGTGGCAGTCCCATCAAATTGCTTTTTATTAGAAATGTAACAAACGCCCGGTTAATTAATCGGGAGATCGAGGTAAAACGATGCATTTCGATGAATATGTAAATTAGGCAGGGCGGGGGTCAATATGTGAATATAATCAATAAAAGTGACAACCCTCAGATTAATGTAAACAGAATAAAGGGGGGCTATTACAGTTTTAAGGACATCTCTTTAACTCACTGTGAGGGTAAAAAAAATGGGTATACTGTTCGACTCCAAATTGGAATGCACAAGAAACATTAACTCAGTTACTAAATCTGCGTTAAAAACACTCGGTTTTGTTACAAGAAATTCAAAAACTTTACTAATACAGAAAGAAGCATTAAAAACATTATATTTGTGTTTTGTGCATTCGAAATTGGAGTAGGGTTCAGCAATATGGAATGCTATTTATGAAAAATAATCACAATCATTAGAATCTGTTCAACGGAAATTTCTTAAAAGTTTACCCTTTAAAATAGATCATCAATGGCCCGAACAGGGATATCCAAAATATTTAATGTTAACACGATATAACTTGGATTCATTAGAAAACAGAAGAATTATCTCAAATCTAATATTTATTTACAAGCGGATCGATAATACAGTAGACTCTCCAGAACTCCTATCTCAAATTAATTTTAGAATTCCATGTTTAGACTCGCATCAAACCTTTCGTTTTGCACTACCATCTAAAAGAACAAACATCCTTGCTAAATCACCCATTTATTCCATGATGGAAATACATAACTCTATAGGTGACCATTGTGACATGTTTAGTCTTTCTTTAAATAATTACTCCAATACCGTAAAGCTGTGCTTGAAATAGATTGTAACCTACATTTAAGTAATATTAAGCTACTCATAGTATTTTATTGCTTTGTAAGAAATCCTTTGCATCCGATTTATTACTGTCCTTATTAATTATTTGTAAATATGACAGTGGTCACGAACAAATCTTTCACTAGGTTTCTGTGATTAAATGATTATTTCGGTACACTTTTGTAAACGTTCAACGCGAATAAATTATTCTGTTTTATTCTATTTAACTGTTTTCTTGATATTATTTTCATCTGTTAAAGTTTATCAGGGAATTAGTTGAGGCTTCTGTATATTTCTATTTCAGCAAGGGATGTCATTACTACACAGACAAACATCCCACTCCATGGCTTAGCAGAGAAGATGAAAAAATAGCAGTAATTTAGAGTAAGATGATATTGCAAATGGAACAATGAAAAATGATCTGTGCTACCTCGGGCCAGCTTGATCAGTCAAATAGAAGGGAACTTGACTTATGAATGATGAGGGCTCTAATGGGGGCACTCAATTTCCGGGCTTTATTATAAAGCTCCGGGAAAACGGCTTGAATTAAATGTGACGTCATTTTATTACATATTCTAAGTTTTCTGAAGTAGTTTCTCTTAAACGATAAAGTAAAATATACATAAAAAAATAGATAAAGTAAAATAAAAGATTCTTAAGTGTCTATTTTGTTTTATCTAATTATATGGAGAATTTTTCATTCAATGAATTTATCTATTTCTTATAAGAAATAAGATAAATTCATTTTAGAATTTATTAATTGCTAGCATAACCAATTTATTGATAGAATGCAATGATCGAAAATTAATAATTTTGTAGATAGTTCTTATTTTTATTTTTCATACATTACTTTTTCTGCTGTTTGCTAAATCTTATAAGGAATATGTTTTATTACAATTACATGCATAGAAAAAATAATTCTCTTTAAAAAAATTATGACTGTTTCTAATAAATGGAAAACTGTTTTTTAAAAACTGGTTTTTACTAGTGAAAAAATATTGCATTTAGTATTAATAACTGAAAAGTTTACATTTCAGTACAGAAATGGAAAAAAATTGTACCAGTACATCACTGTCTGTTTCCTAGGGGACGAAGAACATAACAAGAACTTTATAAAGCTGAATTGAAATTTAAATTGTCCTTTTCTTAATTCCTTTGAACTAATTAAAACAACTAAGTTTGCTCGAGTTTGCAGCATTTTAATTGATAGGTAACCAATTAAAATTAAATATTTAATATACGTAATTGATTGGTTATGAAACTTTGTAATTAATTTATGCCAATTTGATACCTAAGCTTTCATATCCAATTACTTCCACATCCACGTGGAGTGTGAGTATAGTAATCGTAAAAAAATGTTCAAATATTTTTCTTGTTGAAATAGGTTTAGAATTGAAACATATTGTTTATAGGATTTTGCAAACAGGTTATCGAAAGAATGCAAAGATTTCATTAATATTTTTACACAAAGTTTTTCTTTTAGTCATAGATCGGTATTTCTTCTGCTGTTTGCAAAATCCTATAAAGAATACGTTTCAATACAATTATAAGCAAACAAATAATAATGATTAATTTTTAAACAAGCATAGAGTATATAGGCTCCAATACTAGTTAGCTAATAGATATGTGATGTTGTTTTTTTATTAGTCAATGTCAACTATAATTATTTCACACTTATTAATAGAAAATTGTCTTGGTTTTGCATGAAACATCTTTATGAGTGGCTTTATGTCTTTCTGATGAGCTCCAGAATAAGGGCGAAAAACGTTTCAAAGGCATTTCCAAGAAACAAAGTGATAGATTTCATGAAAATGTAATCCATTAGAATGAAAAATATTTAAGACAATGATTGTAGGGGGTTATGTAGATACTGGTTTAATCTTCATGGTCGTAGGGGGCTGTGTGGATGCTAGTGTTAGAATGAGAATTGTCAAATAAGAAATTAGATAATTTCATTTTAGGATTTTAATTTGCTAGCATAACCAGAATTCAGGTTATCAAAAGAATGCAAAGATTTCGTTAATATTTTTACACAAAGTTTTTCTTTTAGTTATAGATAGTTATTTTTTCTGCTGTTTGTAAAATCCTGTAAAGAATATGTTTCAATAAAAGGTTTAGAATGTCATGAAACGTCGAGATTTTAAATGTGAGTGAAAAAAAAATACTTTCTGTCTGTCTGTCTGTCTGTAACTTCTTTGCGCGCATGTATTCTCTGGATAGGTTTGAGATATTGACTTGAAATCTTATACACGTATGTATCATAACTAGATATAATAACGAGATTTGGAACTTGATTGTACTTTGAATTTATCCATTGAAGGGTTGGGGCGATAAATAGAGGAAAATAAGTAAAGCGAGCTGGTAAGAGTACTTGAAAAAATTTGGGAGTTGGTGTATATACTAGAAGTCTAGGCCTCAGATTTTTTATAATTTTTTCCACCTCTCTCACGACTCCAACTCCATTATTACAGAGGTTGATAAAACAAAATAGAGAAATAAAAGTAAAATAAACGTTATTAACTTTTATTACAAAAATTATTTGGCATATCTATCCATCGGATCTTTTTATACATTACTTCAACGGTAATACGTGAAAGTTTCAGATTACTATGATAATAAATAGTAAAGTAATAAAATATGATAATCCAATAGCCACATATTTCTCGTTTCATTTAAGCTTTGTTGAGCTAAATATCATTAATTAGTTCAAAAATTACAACAAACTTAGTGTAACGCGTCCGAGACCGCGCACGCTTCGCGAGCCGTACTTGTGTCACCATATTCCATTCTCGTTCTTTAAACAAAACATCTAGAGCCTACATTTTTGATCGTACAAAAAAATTTATATACGTTTTTGATGTGAAATTTCCCCTCTATCGCCTAGTGCTATTAGTTTTTTGATATATATTTTTTATTTTTCGAGTTATTGACCATAAACCGAATTTCGGCCTATATTTTCGATTTTTCTAGGGGTCGCCGGCACCTTGCAGCTGTAAACTTTTATCGTATTCTACACCAACTTAGTCTGAAAAATTCAGCCATATAACATTTAGTGACGCATTAAAACCTCTGACGACTGGGCTATTAATGCAAAATGTGTTTCCAATTGTATGGAAGAGTGGTGATAACAGTGGTGCCAAAAAAAATTAATCCTGTGGAATTTCGAGTACTACGGGCTATTAGTATTTTACCAGCTTTCTCTAAAATAATTGAAAAAATAATAGAAACACGATTAAAATTATAGTTATTTAAAAAAAATAGATTGCCTTTTACACAGTCTGGGTTTATACCAGATTATATCTGTACTACTGCACTCTTGCATGTGATTGATGATATGTCAGTGACTATTGATAAAGAACAATGCACTATTCTTGTTTTATTAGACTTTAGTAGAGCCTTTGATATGATTAACTATGATTGGCTTTCATCAATTTTGCATTGAGAAAGTTACCTAAAAGGGAAATAACAGAGAGTTTTACTAAATAACAATTTTTCGAATTATGTTAAATTAAAATTTGGGGTACCACAAGGTTCTATTTTGGACCACTGCATTTCTCTATACAAACTAGTCAATTTATAAAATGTGTAAAAGATGACACACACTTACATTACTCTTTTAATCCTTGTGATGTTGACAGCCCTTGTTACCATATAAACGAAGGTTTGAAATTATTTGTTCACTTAGCCAGAGATCACAGTTTAATTATTAATGCTGGCAAGTGAAATGTTGGATCCAGAAGAATTCGATGCAATATTAAAATATTCGCCAAAATAAACATTGTTGGTCAAGTTCAATAACTTGAAATAGCATAAACAGCCAAAAGTCTAAAAGAATCTCATTAATACACTAACTCGAATAGCATATGCAACCATTACCGCTTTCTATTACAAAAAACAAAAATACTGTTATGCGAAATTTTAGTGCCCTCGATATTAAATTATGCCGACTCTTGACTTAATATCTCTGTAAATAGCAATATTCGAAAAGTCCAAAATTTCTGTTTACGACTAAACTATGGCTTCTAATCTATGTTTAATGAATCATTTATTATTTGTTTGCTTATAATTGTATTGAAACATTCTTGATAGATTTTTGCAAACAGCAGAAAAAATAACTATCTAGAACTAAAAGAAAAACTTTGTGTAAAAATATTAATGAACTCTTTGCATTCTTTCGATAATCTGAATTCTGGTTATGCCAGCAAATTAAAATCCTAAAATGAGTTTGTCTAATTTCTTATTTGACAATTCTCATTCCAATATATAGAATGACAGAGTTCATGAAAATGTAATTCATTACAATGAAATATTTTTAAGACAAAGTAGATAAATAAATTCATTTTAGGCCTTTGTTCTCATTTTTAACTGAATCTTCATGATCGTAGGGGGTCATGTAGATACTAGTTTAATCTGCATGGCCGTAGGGGACTAAGTTTCCAAAGGTCGATAATTATAATCAGGGTATTCGCGCAATTTACTCCAAATCATTCCCAAATTAAGGACTTGATTTTCTTGACAAAAATTATAAACTGTTCTTTGGATAACGTCTTTTGAAGCATCGTGATTTTTCCGTTTTCTTTTAATAGAGTGATATACAACAACCTCTTTTTTAATAATAAGATTCATAGTAGAAACCGAAATCTTAGTTAATTCGAAAATTTGTTTTTATAGTGTCTGTATCCGTCATTTGATTATTTTCTTTCTTTAAGCAGTTATAAACATTTAAAAAAAATCGGTAAAGGTATTTACACAGAACTTCCCTCGTTATTTGTGCATGGCGGTTACCCTAAAAAATTAATAATTACGAAATGACTTTGAGAATAATAATCGGAATATAGTTATTGCTATTATTACAAAGAAAACTTGATAAGTTTTGGTCAAAAAAATATACAGATTGCTCATCCAACAGCAAAAGTTCAATACTAAATAGGAGGTGCCACATATGGCAGGCTTGCGCAAATACCTTTACAAATGTCCACCATGACTGAATTATTTCTTGGGATGACCAGATTTTCAATCCAACATTCACGTAATGGAGTGGAAGTATAGTGGTGGTTAAAAAATTTCATTTTTTTTTGTATTTTTCAAAAATGTTGGTAATGAAAAGATAGGTTTAAAATGTCAAACTTAGAAATTTTAAATTTGAGCAAAAAGGAAAATTTCCTTCTATTCTATAGTAGTTGTAGGTTTAGAATGCTATGAAACATGAAAATTTTAAATTTGAGCTGACAAAAAAAAATTCGATCTATTTTAGTGGTAAAAACCTTTTGAAAAAGTTGATGAAAAAAATTTTCAAAATTTTTGTTTCTGAAATAGGTTTAGAATATCATTAAACGTGAAACTTTTAAATTTGAGCAAAAAAAAGTTTCCATCTATTCTAGTGTTAAATTTTTTTCCGAACTGGTAACAAAATGTTGCAAATTTTTTTTTTCCGAAATTCTTTTGGAATGTCATGAAACGTGGAAATTTTAAATTTGAGCAAAACAAATTTTTTCTTCTATTCTATAGTAGTGTTAGATTACAAATGCTTTTAATTTTATTTTTATTTTTCAAAAACATTTTTAAATTTGTTTGAATTGATTTAGAATGCCATGGAAACGTGGACAGTTTAAATCTGAACAAAGAAACAAAAATTCTATCTTAGTGGTAAATTTTTTTAATAGTAAAAAAAAATTCAAATTTTTTTTTTGGAATAGATTTAGAACGCTATGAAACGTGGAAATTTTTAAATTTGAGGAAATAGACAAAAAAATCCATTTAAGTGGTAAAAAAATTTCCAAAAATGGTAAAAAAAAATTTCAAATTTTTTTTTTTTGAATCAGGCTTAGAATGCCATGAAACGCGGAAATTTTAAATTTGAGGAAAGAAAAAAAAATTTTCATCTATTTTAATAGTAAAAAATTTTTCAAAAATGGAAAAAAAAATTAATTTTTTTTTTTTTAATTAAGCTTAGAATGCCATGAAACGTGGAAATTTTAAATTTGAAGAAAGAAAAAATATTTTTTCATCTATTTTGATAGTAAAAAATTTTTCAAAAATGGTGAAAAAAATTTTCAAATTTTTTTTTTTCCCGAAATAGGATTAGCGCGTCATGAAACGTGGAAATTTTAAATTTGAGCGAAAAAAAATTTTTTTCATCTTAGTAAAAATTTTTTCAAAAATGTTGGTGAAAAAAATTTTCAAAATTTTTTTTCCCGAAATAGGATTAGCGCGTCATGAAACGTGGAAATTTTAAATTTGAGCGAAAAAAAATTTTTTTCACTATTTATTCCGTTTAGACGGTCCACCCTGTATATTTTCCAGTGAAATTTCTACCATTTCTGCGCTGACAGTAGCGTCAACTACCTACCAAATTTGACTGCTCTCCGTCAAGTAGTTTTTTAGTAAATACACCAACAGACAGACAGACAGACAGACAGACAGACAGACAGACAGACCGACAGACAGACAGACAGACAGACAGACTGACGGAATTGAAAAACCTATATTTTCGTAATCTGCGTGTTCTGAAACGTCAGAATCCGAAAAAATCTCGGAGGGTGATTTTTTCTCGAATACAATACTTCCCTTCGGTATGCGAGGGAAGTAAAAGACGCTGAGTTTACATGTGTAAATATTGGTTCTTAAACTCCCAACCCGATTCGATCGACTGCCTTACCTCGTCTTCAACATTTTCATTATGCAAATTTTCTTCTGTATCAAATGGTCTGCAAAAAGCGTTGTTTTTTTAATTATGAGAAAGCCACCACGTAACGTAAAACAAACCTACGGCACTGCCCGGTTCCACGACAATAGTCTCGAGTATTTTACATTATTGTTTTAGAACAATTGGTCAAACAAATATCAGTTTTCGTTACCGGCCGCCTACATCGGCGCAATTATACATCTGGTCTACTACATCTCATATACTAGGGGATAAATTGTACAGATAACGCGGTCCTCCCAGCTTTAAACCATTGTCGAGAGGCATAGCATCGGACATCCCTGGTAGAGACGCTGAAGTTATAATACTTCATACTGAGTCTAGAAATACTATAACTTCTAAGTACTGCCGAATTGAAATTAGGGTGCTGCCAAATCCATATTTTGGCGCTGCAAAGTCCAACACCAAGGTGAGTCAGGAAAATAATGTATTTGCATATTTAATATAAGAAACTCTCAGAAAACCTGTCAACAATTCTGTGTTGAATATATTTGTTACATTTGTTAAAAGTTTCTCAAAGTGGTCCTTACCTGCAACCATAAATACAAACACAGACACGTATACCGTGGTATCTTCAAATGCATCGAACGGCAACCAAATATCAATCGGAAATCGCCTCTCTTCATATAAAACCACTTTCCAGGGCCATGTTAGGAGACAAGTTACACAAAATGATATAAATAAGGTAAATATCCGCCTAGATACCACCACAGCGTCCTCAATTATGTGCTCTTGTTCTGGCAAGAACCTTTGAAATATATCCGCATCTAACCATTCCATTGTTCTCCTAGTTTTCTCCGGGTGGTTTTTAAACGGTAGTAGTTTTACCAACAATACAGCAATTTGGGATATTACATATAGGTTCTCAGAAATCGTTTTCATATCTAAATTTTCCGCCACGAAAAGGTGAATCATTGCTACCACAGGTGTTGGAACGGTGAATACTACATAGAAAAAGTAGGCGTAAATTGTATATACTTTCGGGTAGGAGTCATAGGGATACAACCCCAGCAACTTCATAATTGTAATGTTAATCCCGAAAGATTTTTGGATTATTTTTTCGTACTTCATCGCCGGCCTTATTCCACTTGGAACTTTGTTATGTAAACTGAAAATTAATTGTAATTTTCAGCTATATATAGCTCGAAGTTAGCAAACTTTTGATTTGGACTTAACTAATTAAGGAAGAAATTAAAAGGGATATTGTGCATAGGCCATTAATTAAAATAAGACAAAGTTAAATAACTCTTTGTAAGTGAGATCATTAATTAGTGCTATTGATTGTATAAATGCTTTGAAGAAGGAATAAATGTGGGTTCTTCTTTTATATTACGTGTTCGGAGGACGGGTTATTATATTTTTAAAGCAAAATTTAATCAGGGAAAAGTTCATAAAGAGAATTTTAAATGAATTATTTTAATGCAATAATTAATACCTGTATAAAGATAATACGTATAATTATTCAGAATATGGAAATTGGGGCGCACCTATAAGACAGTAAAATATATGTCAAATATTCAATACAATTCGAGCATTAAAAGTCAGGATTTGGAGGGAGGAAAAGAGAGAATATGCATTTTTTGCATATCTCGAAAAATAAATGTTTTAGCAAAAAATGTAAAAAAATATGTTTAAGTATGAAATATATTTATTATCTGTATCTATATTATATAGAGTGGCTAGACCCCAAGCGGCCATATAGCGTTTAGACCCCTAAGCGGTAATAAATATTCCCCATGCGCATTAGTGCTGCTACTTGTCAATTATTTACACCCTGCTATACCATGCTGGATGGTTGGCATAGGGGTAACGTTCTCGCTTAGGATGCGAGAGGTCCCGGAAATGTTTATGTTTTCGTATATGGGGTAGAGTTACCAGTTTTTGTTCAAGGTCAAAAGACGGCGGTGTCGCGGCACAGTAGAGAGAAGACCAGTAGGATCACTTACTGTTGAGATTTGTTATAATCGATTTTATTTTTTATGACACTAAATTATTTTTGTTCGAAGATGTCCCTGGCAGATGATTTATTTTGCGATTGAATTTAATGTTTACTGATTAATCAATAAGTAGCGAATTAAAATTTGACCTGCCTTTACTTAAATTTATTACATAACATCCGCGCCTGACGTCACAGACTGAAAATGTATGACTTTATATTATTCAAGCAAAAATTTGTACACGGCTGCCGAAAAGGCCGCGCTACTATCGATTAGGCTGTTGCACTTGCCAATTACATTACCTACCGTGTCGAAAGATTACCTAAAATTTGTGCAGCGATACTGACAGTAGAACATAAAAGTGTACAGCTTGCTACAAATAGGTGACTGCTTGCAAATAAATGATGTGTTAGAATTGCAACTAACTGATATAGGTTGTCTGTTGTACAAATTGAGTGACAATAATAATATCTCTTTATTTCAAAGTAATGTCTCGTGGTCGACTGAGACTATCATATGCAACGGCTGATATACGCAAATGTAATATGGGTTGCATATATCATCTTACCAGTTTTCATTTAAGGTGGAAATACAGCAGTGTTGCGGTGGAGTGAGACTGCGTATATGCAACGGCCGACATACGCAAATGTAACATGGGTTGTATATATCACAGGGGGTTAAGTTACCAGTCTTCATTTAAGGTGGAAATACAGCTGTGTAGTGGATCGTGAAAAAGTTGAAAAACTTTATGTTTTATGTATGGTGTTATCATTTCCAATGTCCCGATGATTGCAAGGATTGCGAAATCTTTTTTATTTTGTAACGATTAATGTATTTTTTCACAAATTCGGGTTTGATTTGACGGTAGATATAATGTTTTCCTTCACTTTCCTATAATAATTTTATTATTTCAGGGGATTCCTTTAGGTTACGTTAAGTTGATTTTTATTTTACTATCTAATTGTTAATAATTATTAACCCCGCAGGCAGTATTAGCGTCGCAGACAAAGAATAGGGGGCGCGTGGGGTGTCCCTCAGCTTTTTTTCCACAAAATAACACAAAATATTTCATTTCCCAACTCTAAGCACAAATGCCTATACCGGATTTTTTGTGTTCGCTTGGGGTCTAGACGCCTGTATAAATGTACACATTTAGTCTTTCCAAACCATTAGTGCGCTTCCTGATAAACTAAGTCATACTTTTTTTGCTGCTGATTAATTGAAGGACTGCTTCCATTTAAAAAAAATCATTGCACGACCGCTTGATTGTTTAAAAATGCATACAAACAACAAATATGAATAATTAATGTCAACCGTCAAAATTTACTATAATTTCATTGGCTATTGTATTCATGGTACATTGGCAACGTTTATTACTACGTTCTATTATTTCACCATGTTCACTCGTATTCAAGAATACCAACTTGGTCTCTCGAGAGAAGGTGGACATGGTTTGTTCCCCGGGAGAACGTTCTTCTCTCTCTCGCCGTCAAAAACAGTATCCCAGATTTGATGAAATATTCTAGAAAAATATTGAATTTCGTTGTTCTTTTTTTCGATTGCATTTTTATTTATAATGTACCATCACGGTCATCTTATATTACTCTATTTCTTTTCTTTTCAGGTGAGTACGTTGCGGTAGATGTCGATCCAATTCCCTCCAGTGCTAAAAAATGTAAGTAATTCTGTCGATAAATACTAGCACATGACTCTTCCCATCGATCTTTTGTAGAATAAAGTCAGGCACTATTTCTATAAAGTGTTATTACGAAATTATGGAAAATATTTACAACATGGCAGAATGGTTTAGTGTGATAATGATAGGACTGTTAAGAATTGTCTTATTTATATACAGACATTTGTGAACTGAACTTAGAACGAGAATCGATTTTTTTTGTTTCAAAGGGCCATAGTGTCAACAGGTTTTTATTAGTAATATGCAAAGTGGATGTACTAAGATACATGCAGATCAAAATCCCATGTATTTTCTTATGGAGGTTCATTTCAGTTTATTAAGTGATGATGTCAACTTGGTGGGAGAAATCGCAGTATATCAGCGAGTGTATTTCTAGTAATTCATTTTACAAGTCTGTACAGATTTATACAGGTCTAAACTATGTTTACTATATCCATGCTTCACGCTTCTTTATCCTTGTTTATGTAATAGGGGTTAAAGAAATTAAAATTACTTTTCATAGACTAACGGAAATTGTAGAAAGTTACACGCTAAGTCATAGGCTCTGAAACGTTGTAAAGCAATCCGCTCGATGTGAAATTAGAGTTTTAGAAGTAAACAAACCCATATAAATCTATAGTTAAACAGTCGTACGTGTCAACGACAAGAACTTTTCGGCAGTAACTGTAAAATATTGTGTATTATAGTTTCCAAAACAGAATTAGTTAATGACAACCCCAATATAAACCTTCCAGGAACTAATAACGTCAAAGCACGGGAAATGCTGTCATTACCAAACCGTTTTAATGGATATATAACAAACGCGCGGTCAATTAATCGAAAACGAGGTAAACGACGCATTTCGGTCAATGATCAAATTAGTCAGAGCACGGTAAGCTATTTTGACCATATTCCGTTGAGGCGCCAGTTGCCGGGCGAGTACTATTTTGGTCCATAATTTCCACTCTAGAGGACGTAAGCGGCCGGTAAGGGCGGATTTGCATCCATTTGTCTAGGTTTCTGTGGGTGGATAACGCCTCTCAACTCAAAAATTAAGTAGGTTGATTTCGTCAGAAAAGAGAACACTTTTCGTTTTATATTCGGTGGTATAATATGGTTTTAATTTCAACGTAATAATTTTAGTGTCAACGGGTATATTTGTGTTTTGAGAATTTGGTCTAAAATTTAACTTCATGTCATTTTAGATTTAAATTAAACTTTACCTCATTCGACTTGTCGCTGGCAACTGACGTTTTCTGCACTAGTTTCTAAAGTATAGATTTCAGAAATAATTAACCTCATATTCGTTAATGGTAATGTTTCTTTTCCGCCCTTCAGGTTACCAGTGTGTGTTTTATTGGAAGCGAATTTCTCATTAAATAAGTAATATTTTTCGCTTCAGTGCGAGACTACGTTTAAATTTGCATATTTTCTTTTGTTTTAAATTTGTTCCATTTTCTTTTGTTGTATTTCTTACAGATTATTTTCGTGTTCTTTTATTGTGAATTAGTAGACCTGACAAGGAAAAGAGGTAAGTTCTTGAACTGTAACATATCTCTGAGAACGGTCCACGTATAAACGATACTAATATATCTAGATATTAGGTGGCCCAATGTACAGAAATACTGTAAGTATAGATGTAAAGATAGGCTTGATGTAAATGTACGATCATTCCTTGGCAGTATCACATAGGACAAATGTTACTAATTATAAAAGGGGTAAATAAATTTGTGGATAAAGTCAATAAAGATGACAACCCCCAGATTAATGTAAACACAGAAAGGGGGCTATTATATTTATCCTTTTATCGTACTGGTCTGTTAAGAGCTGTACCTAGACCTGTATACTGACCTGTAAAAAGATACATCAAGACTTTACAGACTGTGAAATGAACTGATAGAAATACACTCTATGATAGACTACAATTTCTCCTACCAAGTTAACATCATCACTTAATAAACTGAAATGAATCTCGGCAAGAAAATACATAAAGATTTTGGTCCAAATGTATCATAGTACTTTGTATATTACTAATAAGAACCTGTGGACATTATGACACTGAAACAAAAAAACCTATTCTCATTTTAACTAATCTGTTTCGAAATGTTTTGTTGACAGATTTCCTTGTGTTTTACTAAATCATAATCTTTATAAAATTATTCCCCAAATGTCAACATTAATTTGATGTTATTATGTCCGTAATTGCATTTCTCTGCATTACTTGATTTGAGGTCCTTACAGCGTAGCTGGCAAAGCTCCGCAGACGCCATAAATTAATATAGACTGCAAAAAGTCAAAATTAAATATTGCGCTGAACACTTAAAACTTTGGCCATAAAACATACCCTTTCCGGTAATCCATGTACGGCTGTAAATCATTTTAATAGCGTGTTCAAAGTACGTAAAAGTTTTTATTACTTTGATACCTGACGAATATCCCCTTTCGTAAAAAGGATTTTAATGAATTTGTTCGTTTCCGGTGGATGAAATCAGTTTATAAAACTGTAAATAGACAAGGCGAGAACCTTGCTTTCGTATGAAAAAAATGTACTATTCGCTATTTTTGCATATTCACTCTCGGGACATACCCCTGAATAAGGATCAAGGGTTTGTCGGACGAAAATCCGATCCCAATTTTTTTAAACTATCTTATCTAAGCAAATTGCAAAAATCCTTTTTTTTGACCCCAAAGAGGTTTTTTTAGGTTTTTTGGTCATTCTAAATAAAAAAGATCTCTTGTCATGTTTTCGTAAAGTTGACTGTTTCCGACTTATAAACAATTTAATGTTTGAAAAACGTGAAAACGTCCATTTTCAAAGTTGAAATACAATAGTAAAAAATTTTTCAGTGTGCCAAAATTCTTATACAATCTTTGAACATTCATTAACTAAATTCTTAAGAGTAAGTGCAGATTTTTTCATTCTAAAGCTTAAGTTCTTAATTGTTAAATAGACGCTTTTAGCCGGGCGCGCTCTTTCTATTGTTTATACTTAAGTCGAAAAAGGTCAAATTACGAAGAAATGCCAGAAGACCTTTTTTGTTTAAAATATCCAAGAAAACCTAAAATTCGGGTAGAGAAAACCGATTTTTGTAATTTACTAAAACTATTACTTCCCTCGTATACCGAAAGGAAGTATTGAATTCGAGAAAAAATCACCCTCCGAGATTTTTTTCGGATTTTCACGTTTCAGATCATGTGATTACGAAAATATAGGTTTTTTCAATTACCTGTCTGTCTGTTGGTGCATTAAGTAAAAAAACTACTTGTCGGAGAACAGTCAAATTTGGTAGGCAGCTGACGCTACTGTCAGCGAAGAAGTGATTAAACTTTCACAGGAAAATATACAGGGTGGACCGTACAAAGGGAATAAATGAAAACTATTTTTCTTGCTCAAATTTAAATTTCCACGTTTCAAGACATTCTAAACCTATTTCAGACAAAAAAAGTTTTGAAAATTTTCTTATCAACATTTTTGACAAAATTTTTACCACTAGAATAGATGGAAACAATTTTTTTACTCAAATTTAAAATTTCACGTTTCATGGCATTCTAAACCTATTTCAAAAAAAGTTTGAAAATCTTTTTTTACTACTACTGTAGAATAGATGGAAAAATTTATTTTGCTTAAATTTAAAATATCCACGTTTCATGGCATTCTAGCCTATTTAAAAAAAAATGTAATTTTTTACCAAAATTTTTGAAAAAAAATTACCACTCAAAAAATGGAAAAAAAATGTTTTGCTCAAATTTAAAATATTCACGTTTCATGGCACTCTAAGCCTATGTCAGAAAAAGAAATATTTTTTTTTACCATTTCTGAAAAATTTCTTACCACTCTAAAAATGGAAAAAAAATCGCGAAAATTTAAAATTTCCCGTTTCGTGACATTCTGAGCCTATTCCAACAATTTTTGAAAGTAAAAAAAAAATATTTAAAAAAATTGCAAATTATTGCCACTCAAAATATACAAATTTGTTTTTGCTCAAATTTAAAATTTCCACGTCTCATGACACTCTAAACCTATGAAACATATTCTTTATAGGATATTGCAAACAGTGGAAAGAAATGCTATCTATGAGAACTAAAGGAAAAAAATTATATATAAAAATATTAATGAAATCTTTGCATTCTTTCGATAACCTGACTTCTGGTTATGCTAACAAGTAAAAAATTTTTTTATTTGCCATTCTCATTTTAACACTAGCATCCAACCTAGTCCCCTACGGCTAAGCAGGCTAAACTAATATCTACATGATCCCCTACGATATGTAAATTCAGTTAAAAATGAGAGCAAAGGCCTGAAATTAATTTATTTGCGTACCTTGTCTTTACAAATTTTTTCATTCTAATGAAAATGTATTTTCATAAAATCTCATTCAGTTTCTTGGAAATGCTTAGCCTTTGAAACGTTTTCGTTCTTATTGGGGACTCATCAGAAAAGCCTAAAGCCACTCATAACGATGTTCCATGCAAAACTAAGACATTTTCCATGAATGGTATAAAATAATTATAATTGACATTGACTGATAAAAAACAACAGATCTTCACCTATCTATTAGCTAACTAGTATTGGAGCCTATATTCTCTATGCATGTTTAAAAGTGAATTATTTATTATTTGTTTGCTTATATTAATGAAACATATTCTTTATAGGATATTGCAAACAGTGGCGTTTCATGGCACTCTAAGCCTATTTCAGAAAAAAATTTGAATTATTTTACCATTTCTGAAAAATTTTTACCACTCTAAAAATGGAAAGAAAACTTAGCTAAAATTTAAAATTTCCACGTTTCATGACATTCTAAGCCTATACCAAAAATTTATGAAATTTAAAAAAAAATGCAAATTTTTGCCCCCTACAAAATATAAAATAGATGACGAAAAAAAAATGGTTTTGGCTCAAATTTAAAATTTCCACGTCTCATGACATTCTAAACCTATGTCAAGAAAATATTTTTACCACTACTATAGAATAGATGATGAAAAAATTTTGTACCACTAGAATACCTACATGAAAAAAAAAATTTGAATTTTTTTACCAAAAGTTATCAGGTTTTCTTTGCAATAATAGTGATAACTGTATTCTGATTATTATTCTCAATATCATTTCGTAATTAATAATTTTTTAGAGTAACCACCATGCACAAATAAGGAGGGAAGTTCTGTGTAAATACTTTTACCGATTTTTTTTTTAAACATATTACAAAAATATTAGGTTTTCTTGGTTATTATAAGCCAAAAAGGTTTCCTGTCATTTCTTCATAAAGTTGACCTTTTCCGACTTGTAAACAATAGAAAGAGCGCGCGCCCGGCTAAAAACGTCTATTTAAAAATTAAAAACTGAAGCTTTAGAATGAAGAAACTACACTTTTCGGAAGGCGGATAAACTAATGCAGAACTACACCGGGTGATTTTTTGAAAACGAGCTATCCTTAATAACTCGGGAACCGCTTAACCTTGAATGTCGAGGGGGACACATTTTAACGAGAAAAGATGTGATCCAAAACTCACCCCCGCACCCCCAGCCACCCCAAGTTTATAATTTCAAACGGCACCCCTAATTTTTTTCATCAACATCTAACAGCAGAATTTTTTTGAATGCAATCGTAATAAATAGTGTGACCTTGAAGAGGAAAGTTTTTAAGAGAAATGCAAGAAACTTTTATAAAACAGTGATAATAACCATAAAAATCTAAGTAATGTGATATTTCATTTGGAAGGCGCACACTGACAACTTTAACTTTAGGGTCAGTTTAACGGTAATTGACTTAATGGTTGAAATGAGGTAGATAAGCTATATAGAATTTATCGACGTTGTCGACTTAATATTACTTCAAAGGAATGTAATAAAAGTGACCAAATAGGTTGCTATTTAGGTATACATTACGTAGGATTTCCAACAGAATCTACTTAGTAAGATATTCGACTATTAGAAATATTTTTAGTCGCTAAAAAGTAAATATTACCTAATTATATTACCTATTTCGGCCTTATTGGAAATTTATCCTTGAGGTCATTTTGGTAGATTTTTTTAGTAGTTTTTCACTCGCTGCTTTTGTTAAATTTACTTTCAAAGAAAATTGTGTATGAGGTAGATTCATTGGTATTATTTACGTAAACTGAAATCTAAATCAAGACTAATTGGTAAATGTCTATTGGAAGTCAATTTTTCCAGTGAACTTAGGTCATAATTACTTTAATAAGTAAATTTGTCTTTTCCCAAGTCGAGTTGGAGCTAAAAATGTTTGCTTGGATGTCTTTACTCTCCCTATGAAAACAATCGACATTTCCAACAGATATGGATTAACACAAACTGTTTCTTTATGAGATACACGCGGTATAAAGCAAATTTCGTTTACGTCTCCTAATACCTATAATAAAACAAGTAAGTGTGTCTCTTTGTTTCTCTTCCCATTTGCTCCTGTAACCTTATTAGAGACATATATCATCCGTAGCGTTTGATTCATTCTGTAATTCAACTTCGATTTCACTTTCACGCCCTCTCTCCCCCTCTGTTTCACGTCCTGCTGCGCTTATTTATTTGTATTTGAGATCTCTTGTTTCTGAACAAACATCCGCAAAGTAATTTCATCGTCTCTTCAGTAACGCAAATTTGGCTTCCACAAATTGCTGTAAATTAATTAATTTCAGCGTATCAATATTATTTTTGTTAGTAAAGGGAATAATTGCATTATCCTTGTTTTCGTTGAGAGAGTTGAAGCTTCAATTTAAAATCCTTATTTTGATCTAAAGTTCGAACATCTTCATATACTAAAAACAATGCGATAAGAAAACATACAATTTCCAAATAATTTGATACCTTGGTTGTAATGGAAGTTTATTATATCATCCAGCTCAGCAGGAAGAGTTTCTATTTATTTTTTGTACACTCATGTGAAAAATACTCTTAATATAAAAATGGCAAAAATCTCGAAATTTTTATTCAGCGAATACCTCCTGCAGTGGCTTTTAAAGACCATCTAGAATAATGTTAAAAACAAAGAATGTCGGTCAATGTCCCCAGGAAGTTGAAACCATCCCTAAGTTGAATCCGTGTGCGTTTTCCAATTTATTCCATGTCATTAAAACTGCTTGTAAATTCAAAATAGGTAAAGAAGTCCTCCTCCGCGCAGCTTCATCATATTTGGCGATTACATTAGCCATCTGAAAAGTCTTTTATAGCTGAAGTGAGTGTGTTTTTAGACACGTACCTTCACCTGCTGTATTCGAACCTGAGACCAGAATTCCGAATGAACACGTCAAAATTTTAACCACAAAAGTCACGAAGAATTCGAACACTCAGTGTCTCGACAGCGGTGATTAATGTACCAATGCAAAGTTGTTACCCTTATCGTGATTATATGCATTTTTATTGTTATTATTTGTTTTTGTGCCCTGAACTCGAATGGGTCATCAGGAAAGAACCAGCATATCGCACTTGACTTCTAAACTCGAAAGAACAAAAATGCAGGGACAGCTTATGTAATGGACATGACAATTGTATCTCCTTTTGTGGTAAGGAATCCTTTTATAGTCGAATGAGTGACGCAAAGGAAATATTTTCCTTTTCTCCCCCATCCCAATATCAATAGCTCAACATGGGTTCGTCAAGGGCCGTTCAACAGTTACCAATTTAATTAATATTACAGAATTTAGTACAGAATTTAGTTCTGATTCTATTGACTGGAGTGTACAAACAGACCTTATATATACTGATTTTTCCAAAGCTTTCGATAGACTGAATCACGGTATCCTCTACCAAAATTTGAATGTTATTACCTCTCGGACGACCTTATTGAACTTTTTAAGTCCTATCTAACTGATAGAAAGCAATATGTTGTATACCATGGTGTTAGATCTATTGAGGTTTTAGCCACGTCAGGAGTCCCCCAAGGTTCAAATTTAGGTCCACTTTTCTTTAACTTGTTTGTAAATGATATAGTAGATAATTTAACTGTTAACTGCCTTCTATATGCGGATGATTTAAAACTCTTTTGTAATATTGCAAGTGAAAAAGATCGCTATGAACTTCAAAACAATATTGATCGTATTAATACATGGTGTGTGGTAAACAAATTACCCTTGAATGAAACAAAATGTAACGTTATGACATTTACAACAAAGCAAAATATTATCCTGTACGATTACAAGTTAGACAATCACATACTTTTCCGGTCAGACACTTTTCGCGACTTGGGTGTTACATTTGATAAAAAACTAACGTTTGTAAATCACATCGAACTTGATGTCACTAAAAATTATAGAATGCTGGGTTTTGTTATTCGAAACTCCGCACATTTTGAAAATGTACGCATATTAAAGTAACTCTACATTACTTTTGTTGGACCACATCTTAAATATGCTTCAATAATATGGTGCCCAACCTGTAATGTACACATGCAAAATTTGGAAAGAATTCAACGCCGTTTTCTAAAACATGCGACTTTCAAGGCTGGCGGGACTTATCCAGCTATTGGTTATCCACATGAAGAATTGCTGTCTAGGTTTTGCCTAGATAGTCTAGAGGTCCGTAGATACCGATCGCGATTAACTTTCTTATATAATATTTTACAAGATAACATCGACTGTGGAGATATTTTAAGTGTGATTAATTTTCAAATTCCTAGGCCGGCATCTAGACACAACAATGTATTTCACTTGCCTTTCTCAAGGACAAATGTAAAAAATGTTCTTGTATTCAAAGATGTGCAGATGTACAATAATTTTAATAATCGATTAGATATATTCACTTGTAGTCTTACAGGCATAAAGCATCTGTCTCTAACTTGAATTTTGTATTTTGTTCCTTTTTGTTCACACAAGTAGCCTCACCGTATACTATACTTCTTGCATAAGCTGTATATTTTTTATGTATGTATATTGTATATATATATATATATATATATATATATATATATATATATATATATATATTTATACTAAAATGTATCATATAAGTTTAGTTTAGTTAGTTGTCTTTTGGATTAATTCACTTGTATTCATGTATATATGTGTGCATATGTATATCTTTTTGTATTTTTCACAAGTTGCTATTTTTAATTTTAGTTTTATCTCCTATTCTGTAATTGGGTTTTTTAACCTGTTGAATAGTGTATCAAATAAATAAATAAAAATAAATAAATCACTGGTGCGTTTCTTTAGAGCATCCAGCAAAAATTTACCATCAAGTTGACGTCCTGCCGCCCTTGATATCGACTCTCCATCTCTTTGACGTCTTCATGGAATCTTTTTCCTACATTTTTTGGAAAATACTTCAAGTTCATTAGACATCCCAATTTTTCGAAGTTTATCACAATTTTCTCGAATATTTTCTCATAATATGGACCCATGTGATCCCCCAGAAAGTCTGCGATAACAGCATGAAAATGGTAGTGTCACTTTCACCATCTAACTATAATTTACGGTTGCACAAAAAACAGTGCTTATACCACGCCGCGAAATTTTTTAGCGGCCTCGGCGATAATTTTTCTTTTCGGTACGCGAAAAGTAATTTCGCAGCCTTGGTATAAAATTAACTATTTTTAAAAATTAAGATAATGCTATAGACATGCTGGGCTACTTGGCAGGTTAATCTTGTACAGCTTTTAACTTATTTCATCTTCCAACTCTTTTGCCCTCCCTACGTGTCACCATTGTATGTATCTATGTATCTTTAATGACGTGTGGGGTGATTAGAACCTCGTTTCTTTCCCATTCTCAAGAGGCAAAATCAACGTAAGGCGTATTATTAAAATATGCATGTTCTTGACACTTCAGAAAGCGTATTTTTAGCTTGCATCGTGGTCTTTCTAAGGTTCTCTTGAAGTTCTACGACTTATTTCTTATTCAGATCCCCGATTCCACCATTGCACTGAGGAGGACAGAGTTGGCTTCAGGCACTCAGAAAATCAAAACACGTGGTGGTCTGCATGCTTTAATTTCAATTTTGCGTCATTATAATTAAAGTAGAACTAAGAAAATAGCTGTATTTATAACAAAAACTTGTCATAGTTGAACAAATTCAATCAGTCCTGACATACGTACCTAAAACTCTGTCATGGTTCAACGAACCAATAAAGCGGTCTATTTAGTAACGTTCGTGCTGTGGTGTTCAATTTACCTAAGTAGGTTAATCTTGAAATTTGCATAAAAGCACAACATTTTGACGCAAATATTTTGTCATCAAATTTTTTATTATTTCCCCAGAAGTGGCAAAATATCCAATAAAGAGAAGTCGCCAGTTTTCTTCTACACCTTAATTTCATACTGATCTTGTTTTAATTAGCAATCGGCGACGTTCAAAGGTAGTTGCGTGCCTCCTTTAAATACCCAATATAAAAATGAATTATTATTTAATAAAAATTTAATAGCGGATTATATAAATTTCTTGATATTGATATTTAAAACTTATTTGCTAGGCCATCTCTATGTTCTTCCTGATTGACATAAATCAAGTAAAATATTATTTTATTGAATACCAATGGGCAGTTAATGTTGTTTATCAAAAACATTTATGTTTTTGTTTTTGTATCAATTATTTTTTATGTGATACATTAATTTAACATACTCTGAGGTGATTTATTGAGATCCGTATTCGAGAATCAAAATGTGGTCGATAAAATGTTTAAATGGTATCAGCATATAATATGGGGACCGGTGGCTATGGCGGCTACAGGACGGGCCTCCAAAGTTTGAACGGTTTTTAATTCAGTTTTCCGAATGCATTTAATTGGTCTAAACAGATAAGGCGTCTGATATTGTAACATACATCTGTTAAATAATAAATACATTGACAATTTTTTTTTGTTAGTACCCTATTTTGCTTATTTAAAGTAAGCCTCAGAGTGTTTAAACCCAACTTTTAAAAACGCGCGTGTTTTAGCGTTACCATGGCAACAACTACAACCAGAGTCAAGATGTTAACTTTTTAATTATTGATCTGACAGGAGTTTTTGCGGTATTAACCGCGAATCTGCTTTTCTATTTAAGTAATCAATGTTAGAACTCATTTTAAGGCAATATACAATCAGTAACTCCGGCTGCGCCGTCGTGCTACAAAAATCACACGTGTTTTAAAGACCTTAATATCCACCTATACTTTAATATACTATTTCTTCAAACGTCAGAAAAACTTGACATTCTTAACTCATTTCGTGATAGCTTGGGAGGTAGCGACACGCTTCGTGAACTTATTTCTATAAAGCTAGATTTTTTCCAAAGAGAGTTTAGATAGTATCTATAATGAAGGTGCAATTGTACCAAACTCTTAGTGGTGCATAAATGAATAAAAAATTAAACATGTTAGATTGACACAACAAAATAGATTGACGAAAATTTCGAATTTCGTTTTTCGAATTGTCACGAATTGTCAAAAAATGACGATTCGTCTTCGCCCCTGTTGGCCCCAATTTTCGATTTTCACCTCTCGTTTCACGTTGTACGGTCGTTGTCGACCTTCTCCTCGCCATCGAGACATAGTCCGGGTCTCCGATCGCCGTAATTATTCATTTCTTACGTTTGGAAAATTGACTTGCGGTCGTGCTAATCAGCGACTATTTTTAAGTTGTTTCCCGAGTTCGAATCCCGCCCGGGGATTTTTTTTTTTTTTCGTTTCCAATTTCTTTGCAGATATTTTTGATTCTATAATTTTACGCCGCGGAATACGTATACCAAGCCAATAATAAGTGAAAAAATATATTTTAAAAGAAAATTCTAATATCTAAAACCGCTTATATATTAAAACTATAAATTGAAGTGAACTTGTGGTAGGTGCCTTGTGAAACATCTTGAAAAAAATTGTTAATTATAAATTAAACACTGCTTTTAGATGAATCAAACAATATATTATAAATACTCTACATATGTTTCAGCTTATTAGGCCTTTATCAAGAGTATTACATAGTGAATACTAAAGTTTCTGTCGTGCTTATTCTAATTTATACTTAAAAGTGTGTATGCCTTAATCTATTTATGACCTATTTAAGACTTAATTTAACATCCTTATTATATAATCAGTTTAGGTCCACTCCAAACATTCCCATAATTAAGAATGATAAATTAAGTCTTAAATAGGTCATAAATAGATTAAGGCATAATCACTTTTAGGTATAAATTAGAATAAGCACGTCGGAAACTTTAATATTCACTATGTAATACTCTTGATAAAGGCATAATAAGCAGAAACATATGTAGAGTATTTATAATAAATTGTTTGATTCATCTAAAAGCTGTGTTTAATTTATAATTAACAATTACAACTATAAATATTACAAAAACACGTAATGCAGTAAAATTTGTTCCACTGAATACAGCTGAAGTGATACAACTGCGTTATGTTTTGTAAAAATGTTCGTTCGTTTTAGGAGGAAAGTTTTGCTTAACATCTTCTTCGGGCAGAAGATGGAACATTTTATAGTGGTGACCTTCGCGAGCACGTAGGTTGGACGTTTCAATATTTTCAGCTTAGAAAGATCCAAGAAGTGGCTGACCAGCTCCTCTTTGAAAGAAGTGATAGAGAGTTGCTGATTGGTGATTTTCTGGTACACTATGTAGGCGTTGGCAAGTGCTGACCCAAATAGAAACTCAATTGCTATTTTACCATACCATTCTATCGACTTTCGTAATACAGTCGAGTAGGACTTTATTTGGTCCGATATGTCTATGAAACCTTTGCATTTATTGTAGTCAGCAATCGCAGATGGCTTTTATACTACTCGTTAACGAACGTACACCATTCTTCTCCGAGAAATGCAATATGATCTGTATATTCTGTCGCATCTGACCCCTTTAAAAAGATAGCAACTTCTTTGGAAACACTACTTATCTTATGCATTCCCATTACCATGCGACAACACCGACCATTAGGAATTTTAAAAACAACCTCTTTTAATTCATGCCTTTTGGGGGCAATGAAGCATATTTTTTTATATATTGATAAATAATTTTCTCCGGTAATAGTAAATGATCCTGTTTTTTCCGTTTTATTTTCAGAAATTCTTATATGAAGGGCAGATCCTAAGTTTTTTATGTCATCTGTCATCATTTTTACCATTTTTTTGCATCAGCATGCACCAGAGATACTAATAACCAAAACAATATAAAAACAACATGAATTTTTAACTCTATACTGTACCTTTTACCTTAATACCTAAATAATGATGATCAGCAGCTTCAAATAAAAACTTTTCAAATTGTTCCCTTGTGAATATTTCAGCTTTTTTAGAAATGTAGCTTCGTTATTCTTCTTCAAATAAGCACACAGCTTAAATACTTGCTTATGTCCATTATCTTGGCTGCCAATCTAATTTGTACCCTATAAAATCTGGCGTCCCTCAAGGTAGCGTTCTTGGACCACTGCTATTCTTAATCTACACGGCAGACATGCCTGAAACGGCCAACATCAAAATTGCATCTTTCGCTGATGATGTAGCACTTTTATCCATAAGCGATAATCCAGCAACGGCTTCGGAGAACCTTCAACACCATCTGGATTTACTTTGTAATTCGTACAATAAATGGAAAACTAAGGTGAATCAATCTAAGTCCGTACAAATCACATTCACTACCCGGCACAATATCTGTCCCCCGGTAACAATGAATAACGAGCCCATACCAGTCAAAACAGAAACCAAATACCTTGGTCTGCACCTCGACCAACGCCTTACTTGGAACTCGCACATTCAGGCTAAGCGAAGACAACTAGACATAAAATATCGCCAAATGTACTGACTTATCGGCAAAAGATCTAAACTCTCACTATCAAACAAAGTCCTAGTATACAAAGTGATGTTAAAACCTATATGGACATATGGACTCCAATTGTGGGGATGTGCCAAGCCAACGAAATTAAACATCATACAACGGTTCCAATCAAAAACCCTCAGGGCCATAGTTGGAGCTCCATGGTATGTCAGCAACCAGACAATACACAAAGATCTCGGAATACCCTTCATCAAGGACGAAGTCAAGAGGTTTGCTGTATCATACAGTAACCGGATAACTACTAGTGAAAACACATTAATTGAACAACTGTATAACAACGGCTCAGACAACCGGAGACTACGAAAAACATGGCCCCGTGACCTACTACAACCATAACAATAATTAACGAGGAGAAACTACGATGGCAGTTTCTCTTTCAAACCAGACTCTCCCATCGAATTTACTTAATACTCTGTATATAGAAGTAGATTGTAAATATGCATAATTTGCCAATAAAAAAAAAAATGTCCATTGTCTATCACCTCTTTGGCATTTAGCAATGATCTTACCATAAAATAATGCGACTACATTGTTGAACTTTTTATTTTTTGTTTACTCGCTAGTTTTAAAACATACGCAGAGTACATTTTCAAAATACTTTTTTGAAGTTTTTCTCATCGCACTACGTCCGGAATCTTGTAAATGCAGCTTCATAAACACTACCCGATTTTGTAGGTAATAAATTATTCAGGGCATCTGCGGCAATTTCTGCAACCGCAGGGGGTGTACAATCAAAAACTGAGTCTGTTATTCTTATTTAGAATAGGTGTGGAATATTGTCAAAAGAATATTTATTAAAACATTAACAAATTATCTAATAAGATGTTCAAACTGAGCTCCATTAACAATGGACAAGGCGCTGTTGAAAGTATTGTAAACAGTTATGGAATGACATTTGGGGTATTCGACCAATCTCTATATATCAGATCCTCCAAATTATTGGGCCTATTGTTATAGACGGAACTCTTTAAATTACCCTATAAGAGGGCTAATCGAATGGCCAGCTAAATCCCCCGACCTTACACCCCTCGATTTTGTATGTGGTCATTTAAGGGAGTGGTGGCTTTTACAATAAACCAATTAATGATTTATATGATAGAATACGGGCGAAGAATGGTCGAATACCCCAAACGACACTCCATAACTGTTTACGACACATTCAACAGCGACTTGCACATTGCATAGCTGTTAACAGAGCTCATTTTGAACAGATTATTAGATAATTTGTTAATTTTTATCAATAATCAAGTTCATTAATCTTTTTTCTTTACGCCGTTAAAATACCGTATCATAAAGGGTAGGTTGCTGTTTGAAAGAAAGAAGTTGTGGTGAGTATGGGGGTGTGTAAAACTAAAAATAGTAAATTGTACAAAAAGTTGCATAATTGAAAATGAAATTCGACCTCTCCAAGGGTTTTCTATGCAATCAATATAGTGAATGTTACCGTCATGTTTCATTTTTTTTATACACGCTGTATATCTAGTAAAAATCTAGAAATATATATTTACGATTAATTACACTAATTCATCCATTTGGCACCTAAAATGTGAATTTTGTAATCGTTTCCTGATTCTAAGAAATAAACGTAAAACATTCTATTTTTTTACCGTAGCGATGTAATCCTATCAAATAATACAATTCATATAAAGGCCTGATATCCACTTACCAAAAGCGATTTCTTATTCGGTAACATTTGGACGTTTGTAATAAACATTACACCCCTTCGAGCTGTGCTTTGGGGTTATAATCAGATTAGTAACCCCAAATGTCATCTAATAAAACTGCCAGGCTCGACACTTTCCGGGAAATCTGCAATATATCAAGTAATATCAATATATTACGTTGAAAGCAGTCGATAGTGTAGGTGGTATCAGTCTTAGAGATCATTCGAGGGAGATTTCGATAAATTCTCCGTGCAAATATTAAAAATCTATATGGACACGATTTTACTAGATATTATTACAAACGTAAATACGAAAAGGACTAGTATATTACATTTACCCATTTCTAAAAACGTAAATACCACTCGTAGAAAGAAAAAATTCAGATCATTAATCATTTCGAAATATGGACGCCTATTTTCATCCGTTCATCTGTTCGTTCGCATGTCCGTTCGCCTATCCGTCCGACTGTACGCCAGTCTGTCGGTCCGTCCCTCCGTTTATCTAGCAGTCCGCAATCACTCTATCTATAAAATAATCATCCACTCTCATGGGGTTTTGTTCTACTCAGTTGGGGAGAGGGTTCCTCCCAGGGCACTCCAGGGGTCATCTGTTTCATATGACCATATATGAAGATGTTTACTCGCCACATTCCACAACGCCCAACTCAACGAAATCGGTACTAGCTGATAGCTCTTTGGGCTTCAGTGAATTATGTGCTTATAGGCGTCTACAAGGGAATCGGTTGGCGTCTACAAACGCATCATCTCCAACTTATAGTGTCAAAATGTTTTCATTTAAGGAGACTTGGATCCAGAATAAATAGCATAATCATAGATCTGCACTAATTCTTTGAGAATTTTACTTATTTATAACATTTCTTAACACTATAACTAGAATGTTGAAAATCATACAAAAAATCTGGCAAAGGGGATAATGTTTACCTGTAAATCATGGTTTTATAGTTTCAGAGGTAATTTTTTGTCCACTCTGTACGTCAACATAGCTCTTGAAATTATTTAAAATTATGTCAGTTTATTAGCTCATCTATTTCTGTAAATATGTGCAGTCGTGGAAGGATGTTGGTCGAACTTTCACCTTCACAAATGTCAAGAGCACTCTGGGGTTATTCGAAATCATAACTTTTTGAGAAACATGGCATTTATTTTGTTTCTCATTGGCAATTATAATTTATTAAAATATTTTTACTGAGTGTTCATGTGTTACTTTCTGTTAAATGGTGCCGTTTTTAGAACTGCTCCTTCTTAGAAAATTCAGTTTTTTTATAATTTGTAAAGAAAATTAATTAATTTATGATTATATTCGTGTGTGTACAATAGATAGGTATATAATTAGAATTTGTTTACGCCTCTAGGTATTTAGTAAAATTTGGTATTATTGAAAGGGTATTTCTCGATTAATAGTAGTAGTCGTATAAACGTATTAACTAACTTCAAAGATTAAAAAGTTACTAAAAATAATAGCAACAAAATAATAATTTTCTGCGATTTTTCGTCAATATCTTGAATACTAAGCAAAATATGACAAGAATAAACCTACGAACTAATTACAGATAGTAAAGTAATCGCTGAGGAATTCAATAGGTTTTTTCTAGAAGGTATAGAACATATTACGGTAAATTGAAATCCAACATTATGGTACGATATTAAATAACATGCAAAAGACCAATTATTTTAAACTGGAAAAGTTCAAAGTATTGGAAATTAAAAATTTGAAACACACCGTAAAACAAACTAAAAATAAACCCAGTAGTATCGATTTGATTCAATAGGCAGCCAATTTTTATAAACACCAGTTTAGAAACAGGAATATTCCCAGACCAAAAATTAAAAAATTCGATGTCAACAGCATAGACCTATATCTAAATATGGTACCAGTCTATGAAATATTACTGAATTTATCTGCTAAAGATCAAATAAAATGTATAGAACCCAACAACGTACTTCTCGAAATATCAAGCTGTACTTCGAAAACTAAATTCGTGGGACACTGGTTTATAAACAGCATTATCAAGTTGGAAAAACGCTTCAAATTAGAAACAGATCACTGTGGTAGTTTTTCTAGATTTCCGCAGAGCAGAGCAGAGAAATAGGACACAAGTTACCAAATAAGAAAATGACATCCTTACCAAAAGAGAGAATATTCGGTGTACCGCAAGGAACCGTTATGGGGCCTAACCTGTTTGTTCTCTACATACATTTATGAAGTACGTCAAAAAATGCAGCATATAACTACTTGCTGACGACAAATTGGTATACTTAGTTGGCTATAAACCTTGACTATAAACCTAATAAATAGTGAGCTTAAAGAAATATAAAGAAATGGTTGGACATAAATATTCTTATCTTAAGTACAGATAAAACTAAGTTTATAATAATTAAAAGTAAATACAGCCCAGTAAACACAGTAAATAACCAAGGAGTAACCATTGGAACAAAAATTGAGGAAGTTAATGAGTTCAAGTATTTAGGTGTAATTATTGATGATCATTTAACGTTATCCAGACATGCTCTTTATATCACCAAATAATAGCATGAGATAAATATGAAATTGATAGGTAAAGGAATATCCCCGTTCTCGGTTTTAAAAATTGCTATCGTGATAAATACTTAGTTCTAGGGAATATTACCCCCGCTCCGATCGAGACAGATATTCAAATTTGAGGAATATTGTCCTTCTGCTCTTCAAAATTTTGAAAATATTGATCGGGAAAAATATTCAATCCTGAGGAATACTTCTTCCCGCTCTTCGAAATTTTTATAGAGATAAACAGTTTATTATTATGAATGCCACCCCTCGCTCTTCGAAATTTATATTGAAGATTGGTGGAAGTCGTATGTTACAACCCCCCCTGCCCCGATTTTCTCTCGCTGGACCTGCTTCTTAGTAATGCTGAAATAAGCCCAAGTATTACGAATTATTCTAAACTGTAACAAAAATACAAATATAAAATTCATGTTTGATGCTACGAAGGTACTGGAAGTGAAGCAAATTATAACTTCAGATACAATGACTTTTATTTACGAAATATTACATAAGTGCCAATACATGTTTAAAAATGAATTATTATTTGTTTGCTTATAATTGTATTGAAACATTCTTTATAGGATTTTGCAAACAGCAGAAAAATTAACTATCTATAAAAGAAAAACTTTGTGTAGAAATATTAATGAAATCATTGCTTTCTTTCGATAACCTGAATTCTGGTTATGCTAGCAAGTTAAAATTCTAAAATGAATTTGTCTAATTTCTTATTTGACAATTCTCATTCTAACACTAGCATCCACACAGTCCCCTACGGCCATGCAGATTAAACTAGTATCCACATAACCCCCTACGATTATGAAGATTCAGTTAAAAATGAGAACAAAGACCTAAAATGAATTTATTTATCTACCTTGTCTTAAAAAAATTTTCATTCCAATGGATTACATTTTCATGAAATCTATCATTCTGTTTCCTGGAAATGCTTAGCCTTTGAAACGTTTTACGCCCTTATTCTGGAGCTCATCAGAAAGACATAAAGCCATTCATAAAGATGTTTCATGCAAAACCAAGACAATTTCTATGGATAAGTGTGAAATGATTATATTTGACATTGACTGATAAAAACAAAGACAAATTCATTTTAGGATTTTAACTTGCTAGCATAACCAGAATTCAGGTTATCGAAAGAAAGCAATGATTTCATTAATATTTCTACACAAAGTTTTTCTTTTATAGATAGTTAATTTTTCTGCTGTTTGCAAAATCCTATAAAGAATGTTTCAATACAATTATAAGCAAACAAATAATAATTCATTTTTAAACATGCATAGAGTATATAGGCTCCAATACTAGTTAGCTAATAGATAGGTGAGGTTGTTTTTATCAGTCAATGTCAAATATAATCATTTCACACTTATCCATAGAAATTGTCTTGGTTTTGCATGAAACATCTTTATGAATGGCTTTATGTCTTTCTGATGAGCTCCAGAATAAGGGCGAAAAACGTTTCAAAGGCTAAGCATTTCCAGGAAACAGAATGATAGATTTCATGAAAATGTAATCCATTGGAATGAAAATTTTTTTAAGACAAGGTAGATAAATAAATTCATTTTAGGTCTTTGTTCTCATTTTTAACTGAATCTTCATAATCGTAGGGGGTTATGTGGATACTAGTTTAATCTGCATGGCCGTAGGGGACTGTGTGGATGCTAGTGTCAGAATGAGAATTGTCAAATAAGAAATTAGACGAATTCATTTTAGGATTTTAACTTGCTAGCATAACCAGAATTCAGGTTATCGAAAGAAAGCAATGATTTCATTAATATTTCTTTTATAGATAGTTAATTTTTCTGCTGTTTGCAAAATCCTATAAAGAATGTGCCAATACATCTTCCAGAATATTGTACCTTAGTGAGGAACATTCATGAACACGACGCAAGATCAAGAGAAAATTTATATATTCCAACAGTACATAGCCAGGTTAACCTATTCCACAATGGATTTAAACAGTTTAGCGGACTACCAATTTCTTTCTGTAAGAAACTGTGAGAACCTCATGTTATTCAAAAATGTTTGTTGGTGGTAGGGAACGACAAGACAAACAAAAAAACCTTATATAACATGGGGTCTAAAGCTCATAGTTTTGGAGAAAAAAAAATAAACAAAAATTTCTCAAATTTTCAATAAAATTTTTTGAGAACTGCTGGAATAGTGAGGTAGGTTTAGATCTAGATCTGAGCTGAAGAAAACTATAACTCTCCCTTGTGCAATATTTTAGTTACTGTGGGTATTTCGTTATGTACACACGTCCAACCCGTTCGTTGTCTTTGTTTGAAATTCGCGTTATTATGTATTTATAGTTAAGATTTATTTTATTGACTTACCGTTCAAGTTGTCAAATTCTTGATTACGTACAGACACAACTTACTTGTTCGTTTTTTTTGCATTCCTTTTTGGCTTTTGTACCAAGTTTTTATTTTATTTTTCTTTATTGACAACGTTAGTTGATAGTTTAGTGTTTAGTGTTGAACGAAGTGCGTATGTTCTTAATTCGACGTACCGAACTGTGTATTGATTCAGATGCAGAGATTTTGAATTATTTAGGTAGGTAGTAAGCTTTTAACCCAGGACACTCATTTATGTTACAAATGTTAATAAACCACATTTAAATTTTCTAAATTATAAACAATCCAATATTTTGTTCCAAATTAAAAAACACACATGTAAAGAAATGCTCTGTTTTTAAACAGAGCTATGGCCATTATTTGCTTGCAATTGTGCACGAAGAGAGAACGAATTATTTACCTCTTTATACTTATCTCAGTTCGGTTGAAGCGGTCCATCAAAGGCGGTCGATGATCCTTTGACACCGCGTGTGCCGGCGAGCACTTTTTTATGACAATTTAAAAGTTTTATAATTGGGAACTACAAGTCCACTGCCAAGAAAAACAGAGGTTCTCAATAGTTGTCTATCATAATATTAAAAATATTGACCCAGATCAGTTTTTTTCAAAGTGCCCCTAGAGGGAAAAGTCATAAAGGTTTTTTGTTTGTCTAGTCGGTCCCCATTACCAGTTTTTTTAATGACATGAAACTGATTACACCCTGTATGTGATATTGAAATTGAGCTCAGGTATAAAATTCTTATGCAAGAAATATTTTTACACCATCCCAAGAATATGATGTGTGCAATAAATTGTCGTTCAAAAATATATTTTCCTATTATTTCGACCGAAGGTCTCAAGGATATTGCCGACAAAACATTATTAATTGGGAGCCCGGATCGGGTAATAAATAATTCTCGATGGTTCGATTAAAATAACTGCCTGAATAGTTGACATCCGAAAGCATACCTACCTCAGGTCTAGCCAAAGTAAACCGCTGTCTAAGGAATCACCACTTGCACATCTACATTTTCCATCCAAGTCACTTTAATTGGAACATCTTGACTATATTTGCACTCTTGTATGTGGAAATTATTGGTCATAGAATTTTAATAATATTTGGGGCAGATGTCATAGAAGAATTTGAGGCCTTGGCTTCTAGTATATACACCAAATCCCAAGTTGAAAGATATTATAAAAAATCTGGACCCTCGGCGAAATATTTAATTTCAAGCTTATATACTTATTTGTGTTGTTTATTTAAAAACCAACCTCTAACTGATCCTTTGACGTAAATGTCACAAGTTATTTACCAGTAGCATACTGGTTAATTGTGATATATTTTGTAGATTCCCCTAGCACCGGTTAAAAAGAAAACATACATGTGACAGGAAGTCCCAAAGAATTGAAGAAGGAAAAAAATTAAGATAATGCCACAAATAACATTTAGACAATATTTGGCTTCTAATATACAGGGTGTCCCGAAACTCCCGCTTTCCTCGCTAGGTGTTAATTGTCTATGCAAAAATAGTAAGAAATGTGTCCGGAAATGCCTTCTAATGGAGCTACGGCCTTCTAAGGATGGCGCAAAAATAGGTGTTTTCACTAATTATCTCGGAAATGATTTGGGAAACCTTTATGAAAATTGGTTATTATTTTCGATCATTAAAGGTCATTGTTTTACAGTATTATCCAAGTTAAATTTTATCCAGGGACGGAGAAACGAGCGGTCGGTGTCCTTTGTTTCTACATATTAATGTTTCAAGTTGAAATTTTTAGTATTTTAATCCCTGATTATGGTTCCCTGGTTAATTCTGCATAAAAAAGGTCTTCTTTACAATTACCCTTATGGCAAGCTGTTTTCGAGTAAAAGCAGTCTAAACGAAATGTTGCTTATTCGTTTGCTAAATGCGCATTATTTATTTTTCAAAGTAGGCACATGTCATTCAGTAACAAAAATGGCAGACCTCTTTCATTCGAAAACGGCTTGCCATATGGGTAATTGTAAAGAGGGATCTTTTTTATTCAGAATTAACCAGGGAATCATAATCAGGGATTAAAATACTAAAAATGCCAACTTGAAACATTAATATGTAGAAACAAAGAACACCGTCCCCTCGTTTCTACGCCCCTTGATACATTTAATTTTGGATAATACTGTAAAACAATAACCTTAATGATCGAAAATAGTTAACCAAGTTTCATAAAGTTATCCCAAATTATTTCCGAGATAATTAGTAAAAACACCTATTTTTGTGCCATCCTTAGAAAGCCGTAGCTCCCTTAGGAAGCATATCCGGACACATGTTTATAGGAACTTTTGTTACTATTTTTTGCATGGAGAATTAGCACCTAAAGGGGAAGGTGGGAGTTTCGGAACATCCTGTATATACGAAATCCCCAAGTTTCTGGCCTCTTACCAGCTAGCTTTACTAATTTTCCCCTATTTACCCCTATTTAACCCCCATCCCTTCAATGGAATCATCTCAAAATATAAACTAGTTTTAGATGTTGTGATACATAATACATACCAAGCTTCAAGTGAATACTTTAATTTTATTTTATTATACCCTGTAATAATGGAGAGAGGGTGGTGGAGGGATGGTCTGAAAATATTATTAAAAAATCTGAGATCTTGGCTTCTAGTATACACGGTGTTTCATGAGGAACTGTACATCCAGGGGCGGTAGAGGACCACTTGGGTATGCAGAAACGGCCATTGAAATTTTCCAGACACTCTTAATTTCTGAGATACAGGGTGTTAAACTGATTTTGGTCTAAATTTATTTTGGCCAGAACGTCCTTACTATTGATCGGATTTTGTTTAAATTTTAGACACTTTATACACTTATCGCAGTTGATAGATTGCTATTATATATATTTTTTCCAGTGCCGAAATTTTTTAATTTGATTTTTCCGATTCCTGTAAAAGGGTCCAGTGTTGATTCTGACGACGATTAGCTTTTGTTTTTCAAATAATTCATTTATAAATGGTAATTTTATAATATTTTTATATAGTTCCTAAATCTAAATCATTATTTACATCTTTATGTAGTTGAAGTAAATGAAATTATTTAGCATATTATGACCATTATTCTCCAAAGCTATTTTTAAAACAAGTAAAAACGACCAAGTCCAATTTAGTCAGTTTTATTTGTTTAAATTAATTTTTATAGGATTTGGTCATTACCTGTATAATTGGTTCTGTATTATTAAGCCATAATGATAAGGTAGACATTTTTACCAGTCAAAGGTTACTATTTGACGTGACCTGGTCATATTTTCTCATTTTCAACGATTTTTGGACTTGGTACTTTTCGTTGTATACCATCGATAAACGCCAACAAAAGTATGTATGGAAGTTCTCATTTTGAACATTTGCTCTAAGCATTTGTAATATTTTTAAATATTTTTTGTAAATAAATGTAACCAGTTTTAATTATTTGGACAATTAATGTAAGCAAATAATGCTGTTTTTCTTCAAATTCCCCTTTTGTCAAATTCAATCGCTTGTAAAAATATCAACAAAGGTGCGACAAAAAATCTAATTACATGTTTATGTTTACTGATGTATGGACTTTTATAATAGGCACCTGAATGTTAAAAAAATATTACAGGAATCAAAAACAACAAATTAAAAAAGTCCGGCACTGGAATTTAAAAAATATGCAGGGTGTAATCAGTTTCATGTCATTAAAAAAACTGGTAATGGGGACCGACTAGACAAACAAAAAACCTTTATGACTTTTCCCTCTAGGGGCACTTTGAAAAAAACTGGTCTAGGTCAATATTTTTAATATTATGGTAGACAACTATTGAGAACCACTGCTTTTCTTGGTCAACGGACTTATAGTTCCCAATTATACAACAAAAGTGCTCGCCGGCACAGTCGGTGGTCTGCGGTGTCAGAGGATCATCGACCGCCTTTGATGGACCGCCTCAACTGAACCACATATAAATTCCATATGCGACACTGAAAAGGACAGCGATATTTTGTGCAACACTAGCAGAGATATATCCAGATTAAAGAACAGAGACTCATACGCAGTTGAACGTCAACTAAACAGTTTAGCTGCAATAAAACATTGAATGTTCATAAGACGTACAGATTTCACTATTATTTTAAAATTAAGCCTTACAAATGATACAAATATGTAATGTAAGGAATTATGCGATGTAAGTAAATGTACTATATGATGCAGATATTATAATTATACGATTAAAATCATCTATTACCTACTTCAATCGGGTACTAAAATTCCGATTCGGATTATCCGAATCATCCCGAGCGATTTAATCTTGACGTGTCAAATCCACAGTAAAAGTCCGAGGTCATCGGCGGCATTTCTGCTAGATCAAAGGAGTGTCGCATATGAGATTTATATGTGACTGAACTGAGACAAGTATAAAGAGGTGAATAATTCGTTTTCTCTTCGTGCACAATTGCAAGCAAATAATGGCCATAGAGGTTTAAACAGAGCATTTATTTACGTGTGTGTTTTTTAATTTGGAACAAAACATTGGATTATTTATAATTTAGAACATTTAAATGTGGTTTATTAACATTTGGAACATAAATGAGTGTCCTGGGTTAAAAGTTTACTACCTACCTAAATGATTCAAAATCTCTGCATCTGCATCAATACACAGTTCGGTACGTCGAATTAAGGACATACGCACTTCGTTCAACACTAAACACTAAGCTATCAACTAACGTTTTCAATAAAGAAAAATAAAATAAAAACTTGGTACAAAAACCAAAAAGGAATACAAAAAGAACGAACAAGTAAGTTGTGTCTGTACGTAATCAAGAATTTGACGACTTCAACGGTAAGTCAATAAAATAAATCTTAACTATAAATACACAATGACGCGAAATTAAAAAATAACAAAAACAACGAACGGCGGGTTGGACGTGTGTACATAGCGAGACACCCACAGTAACTAAAATATTGCACAAGGGAGAGTTATAGTTTTCTTCAGGTCAGATCTAGATCTAAACCTACCTCAATATTCCAGCAGTTCTCAAAAAAATTTATTGAAAATTTGCGAAATTTTTGTTTATTTTTTTTCTCCAAAACTATGAGCTTTAGACCCCATGTTATATAAGGTTTTTTGTTAGTCTTGTCGTTCCCTACCACCTGTTTTTTTTAATGACATGAAACTAATTACGCCCTGTATAATAGCAATCTATCAACGGTGATAAGTGCATATAGTGTCTAATTTTTTTTTAAATCCGATCAATTGTAAAGTCGTTCTGGCCAAAATAAATTGAGACAGAAAATCACCCTGTATCTCAGAAATTAAGAGCGATAGGAAAATGGCCGTTCCTGAATACTCAAGTGGTCTTTTACCGCCCCTGGAAGTACGTACAGTTCCTCATGAAACACCCTGTATACACAAAATTCCAATAAGTAAAGCTTGCTTCACTTATTTTCCCATATCTACCCCTATTTAACCCTCAAGCCTTCACCGGAACCAGCGCAAAATATAATCTAGTTCCAGATTTCGTCATGATACATATGTATACCAAATTTCAAGTCAATGTCCTAAACCGTTGCTGAGAAAACGTACGCACAAAAAAAAAGTTACAGATCGCTCAAATTTAAAATCGCGACGTTTTATGACATTCTAAGCCTATTTCAATAAACAAAATTTGAATTTTTTTTTACGATTACTATACTTTCCCTCCACTACGTGGATGTGGAAGTAATATCGCATCGTAACCTTTTTATATTGTGGGTATTATTAATCTCTGTTAGGTAAAAGTTTCTGTTAAAAATGTCGTCACTTGCTAGAAATGTTATAAAAAAAGTCCAGTCAGATGTGCAATACATACATTGTTAACAGACAAAAAACGTTTAGTATTTTTACCAATAAATTATCATTTCTTCATTTTTTTTACAGACCAAGAGGATGTAGCTTGATTATATTTGTCTGATATTATATGTTTACATTTTAGAAGAAAGCAAAGTACAATATACAATATATTTATTAATAACATTTAAATTTATTCATGGATAACAAAATTTACATTGTGATAGTCCCCCGATTGAAAACAACAATAGATGCATTTAAAACGCGATGCAATAGCTCTCTCATTCATTAATATAATCTTGTGTCAAGAGTTCAGCGGTGACTCTAAGAAAATGTTAGGGGGCATCACGCACATGTCGCCTTACTTTAAAAAATAGACAAAATAATGTTTTCATTCAAATTTTAAATTTCACAATTTGGGTATGCTTCAAAGGATTATATGGAGCGGTAGGTCTTATAAGGTCACAATGTATTTTTCTTTCAAGATTTTCAGCGCTTGCAGCAGGCAGGATGCAGGATGAATTCTCTTACTATCACCCTTACCGCAAAATTTAATCTGAGAGGATTCCACAGGCCCGGATTGAGAGAATTTTCCGGCCCTGACTCTGACCAAAAACCGGCCTCCACGTCTTAATTTTATGGTCACAGATACATTAAGTAAAATATGCTTATATCTTTATCAGTAAAATGAGTTTTTTTCTTTGTACCAAATATTTTATTAAACCAAAAGATTAACAGTTTTTCAGAGACTCGCTCTTAGTGGCGAAGTCGTTTATAATATCTGCTGTTTCTATGTTTCTCTACTGACATCAGAAGTAGGGCTACTAAGTGCTCTTGTGTAAGACAACTTCTAAGCTTATTTTGAACAAATTTTAACTTCGAGAAAGTTCTTTCACAAGAGACTTGCGTGCACGACAAAGTTAAAACGTACCTATAAGCAAGATATGAATTATTATAAAATACTGTATGCAATTTAAATTGGAGCAAAACTTTAAAGCAGTACACAACGCAATTTTTGCTTATATTTAGCAGTTAGTCATCATGAGATCTTCGAAGTCCGCTTCTTTCGATGACGATTTACTCTCTTCATTCACCAAGTTCGCTTTTATCTCGCTACATTTGTTTGCAAAATCTTTTAGCTCACTTTGGATATCTGCCGAGGTCACCCTCAGAATATCTTCACAGTGATTTGTTATTTAATCCGCAACATTTTGAAATTAATTCTCTTGTAAACTATCCATTTTTCCAAAATATGAAGGATCTAACCAAGCAGGGTCCGAAAATATTTTTTTATGTTCTGTCAATCTATTATCTAAACTTTGCTGCGGCAGGCGCAAGGAAAACTGAACTCAGACGCGCTCGCAAAATCATCATAATCTCGGCTTCCTATGGACGTACAAAAAGTTATAGCATTATTATTACAACTCGACGAGATAGCAATAATGGCATCTCAGTCCATAAAACGGACCCGTTTAACTTTCCTTTTTTCTGCACGTGTCTTTGCTCAAATATTGTTATTTGTATTGCTATTGTTGATGTCAGTATTGACGTTGATGTTGTCAAAAGTACAACTATTTAGGAAGAAAATAAGCCCAACCATGTTACTCTACGACATCTCTAAGTTGTAGAAATTAATTCTCAAAAAAGCGCCTTTTTAATAAACAAATGCTTTTTTGCGAAAATTATACAAGTACACATCCAAAAAGAAACACTCCTTCTACACCGCAGAACCTATAATCTATCAAAGTTTGTTACGTCTACGTTTATTATTTTGAAAGTTAAAAATTAATTAAGAAACAGCAGCCCTTTATTTGGAAATAAAATTAAATCACAAAATAATGTAAGTAGTAAACATGCCAAATATGCAGTATTTTTCGGATTCATTCTTGAAAGTACTTGTCATTGAAGGAAAATGAGCAAACGTAAAGAATATACATTATTTTACAAAATTTACATTTTGTATTGCACAGACTGTACAGTTACCCATGAGACAAACATTACAAGTAATAATTAAATAAATATGACACTAAAGATAGGTATTCCTACATTAGTTGTAGGCAATTTTATAGCCCGGGAGGCAGCGACAGATTTTTCGCGTTAATATCTATAAAGCTACATTTTTTTCCAAGGAGAATTTAGATAGTATCTATAATGAAGGTGCAATTCTACCAAACTCTTAGTGGTGCATAAATGAGTAAAAATTAAACATTTATAATTTCGTTTTTTGAATTGTCACGAATTGTCAAAAAATGATGATGCGCCTTCGCCCCTGCCGGCCCCAATTTTCAATTTTCACCTCCCGATTCATGTTGTACGGTCATTGCCGACCTTCTCCTCGCCATCGAGACATGAAACTGGTCTCCGATCGCCGTATTTGTTCAGTTCTTACGTTTGAAAAATTGACTTGCGGTCGTGCCAATCGACGACTATTTTTAAGTGGTTTCCCGAGTTCGAATCCCGCCCGGGGATATTTTTCTTTTTTCGTTTTCAAATTTTTGGCACATATTTTTGATTCTATAATTGCGATTTGCTCCGTTGTATTGCATTTCTCGGAGAAGTTTTGCATTTTTCGCCGCGGAATATTAATCTGCACTATTTGGATTAAAAATCACATTTTACCTCCGCTATAAGGGTGGCTAAATCTTTGGTAGACGTTGCAAAAACGGCAATACGTAGTCAAATCACGACAATTATATTCCTCATTGGTATTAATGAACAGACCGTATCTTTATAGATCTGTTAATAAGCTTTTATTTACTCCATTATATTATATATTTCGGTAAGGAAATTTACGATTTTTAACCGAAATAGTGCAGATTAATATTCCGCGGCGAAAAATACAAAACTTTTCAGAGAAATTATTTAGAACGGAGCGAATGGCAATTATAGAATCAAAAATATCTGCCAAAAAATTGAAGACGAAAAAAAAAGTATCCCTGAGCGGGATTCAAACTCGGGAAACCACTTAAAAATAGTCGCCAATTAGCACGACCGCAAGTCAAATTTTCAAACGTAAGAACTGAATAAATACGGCTATCGGAGACCTATGTTCTATGTCTCGCTGGCGAGGAGAAGGCCGGCAATGACCGTACAACGTGAATCGCGAGGTGAAAATCGAGAATTGAGGCCGGCAGGAGCGAAGGCGAATCGTCATTTTTTGACAATTCGTGACAATTCGAAAAACGAAATTTTCGTCCATCTGTTTTTTCCTTTAATTTAATTCCTCATTTATGCACCACTTACAGTTTGGTAGAATTGCACCTTCATTATAGATATTATCCAAACTCTCTTCGGAAAAAAATCTAGCTTTATAGAAATGATTTCACGAAAACTGTCGCTGCCTCCCGGGCTATTATCAAAGATTCTTGTCCATATGTTTCAGTGTAAAATATATCTAAAATTGACTAAATTAATTTCATTTCGTTTAAAAATATAACTGTTCCAATGTAATAGTCATTTATATTAATCATTTACAAATGTTTAAATTCCATTGTTCCAGGTACCTATTTCTTTTGCCACTATGTATATTATGTTATACGAATATCTCGTTTAAATTCTCTATCGTGGTGTCCTCTATGGAGCAAGGGCTTAACTTCTCCACACAGACCGTCTATGCCCTGCAGAAATTTTTATTACTTCTGACATATATTATCTTAATGTACATGTATTAGAAATGTAATTGAAAACTAACGACTATCATTATTATAAACCAATAAGTAGTATTATAAATTAAAATATTAATCTCAATGTTACTGTAACAGTTAAAAAATTATCGATTTTGACCTATCTCGACATCTGCCGGAGGACAGATATATTAACTTCTAGGGGCGATTTACATTTTCCTTTGAATAGTTTCTAACGTTCAGCACGTTCCAACTAGATGGCGGAACTGTTGTATGATCATATGGAAATATTAAAAATCGTTGTTTTGCGGCTTGTGTTTATCTTAGCCCGTGAATTTTATTAATATAAACGTTATTACTGAAATATTTCAATATATGTACATGGATATTTATGAAATAAATTTCCTTTACACATTTTATTTTGCAAGGAGTGAGTAGGTGCTCAAAGTAAGTATGGTATTCTTAAAATTTAAAACTTAACCTAACTTTTTGGATTTAATATTTCTAATTATACCGTTCTTTGCAGTATAATGACTTTTATGACATTGGCCCACTATCTTCAGATAATAGATAGAAGTTGGAGAGCTCAAGATGGTGCCAAAATTGCTCTGTTCATATCACTTCGACACGAGCATGCTAAGTACCCCGGCTACCAGGTGGAAATGCCAGAAGGTTTAGTAGAACGGTTCTTAACTTCCCCAATAGACGAACTAATAGCCCTACATTTGAAATGTCTCTACTGCATTGGACAAGGAGATTTTCTAGGAGCATATCAACATCAAAGCATGTTAATTCAAAGTTTTGCGAAAATACTACAAGCACAAAAGGAAGAAAACTGGTCATTGCCCATTATGTATACAGTGTGTTCGGATTTGAGACTTATAGCTCAGCAAGCTGAAAAGCAGAGGGTGGGAATTAGTGAAAAGCCAGGGGAAATACTGGAGAAAGCTGCCGAATGCCTTATGGGCTGTTTCAGAGTTTGTGCAGCCGACAACCGCTCATCAGAGGAAGACACGAAGAGGATAGGAATGCTGGCGTTAGTGAATCAGTTGTTCAAAGTGTATTTTAGGATAAACAAACTGCATTTGTGTAAACCCTTAATCCGAGCTATCGAGTCCTCTCCGTTCAAAGAGAGTTTCTCGCTGAGCCAGCAGGTTACGTACAGATACTTCGTAGGACGCAAAGCTATGTACGATAGCAACTATAAAGCTGCTGATGAATATCTAACATTTGCTTTCGAAAACTGTCACAGATCCAGCAGGAAAAATAAACGCTTAATACTGATATACTTAGTACCTGTCAAAATGCTTTTAGGTTATATCCCTAGTAAAACAGTACTCGAGAAGTATGACGTAATACAGTTTTGGGACCTGGTGCAAGCCGTGTGCCAAGGAAATTTGAAATTATTTGATGACTTGATGGAAATGCATGAGACTTTCTTTATAAAGTGTGGCATATATCTAATCGTTGATAAGCTGAAAATCATAGCGTATCGGAATCTGTTTAGGAAAGTTTATATGATATTGAATACCCATCAAATACCTGTCGAGGCGCTGCAGTCTGCCTTGGAGTATTTAGGGCAAGAGGTGGACTTGGACGAGACTCAGTGCATAGTGGCGAATTTGATTTATGAGGGGAAAATTAAGGGGTATATCTCGCATCAGCACAGGAAAGTTGTTGTTAGTAAGCAAAATCCCTTTCCGCCGTTGACTAGTTTAACTTAAAAAATCCTCCCCTTTTTTAAGGTGCATTTTTATTAATATAAGATAAAGTTCATAATTGTTTAAAATTTTTAAATAAATTAATAAATGTAAAAGTCTTTGTTTGAAGGTGAAAATAGAATGAGGGTTACCAGAGCTGCTTTTACACCGAATTCCAAATAGTAAAAGTACAAGAAAAATAATTACGTGCATAGAAATATGTAAAACTTTGTAGTAGTAAAGATAAGATAGGGTCAGGCGGGGTAAAAATGAGACAAAATGATATCTTTCAATTTTTAGATTGTTTAGAACAAGTCATATTTAATGAAGGAATAGTATCATATGTAAAAATGACAGGAAAAACTATATCTATGTTTTTTTTACTAAATCGTACCGTTAATTGATAAAAAAAAGAAAGAGTGTTTCATTTCTACCCTCCAAGTGAGGAAATGAAGACAGTGGGGGCTAATAAAAGATAGTGATTTAAGTGCAAAAATGAGACATTGGAGAATTTTGTCATTTATATGTAATTTATACTGAACAAGCAATAAAAGATTAACTTAAAATAGCTAACACAATTTTTTAAACTGATATTAAGGTGTTTACTGAATAATACTCTTTTCCTGCATTAACAGTAGGCACGAAACTTAATTGGATGATATAAAACGGTTCTGAAGGTATAAAACAAACTTGTATGAAAATTTAAGTTAGTTTATTTCAATCTGGGTTGGATATCACCTTTTTTTTTATTTACCCTGCTACCTGTGTGTCTAATTTTTTCCCTGCTTGACTCTATATTTTACGAAAGAATAATAATAATTTATTTCCATAAGACCTGTAATTTACAAGTATTAAAATTGTCAGATAAAAATAAAAATGTCACTAAGAATATAAATGACACACAGACATCATGATAAATTTTCACAGTTAAAAAATTCATCAATAGAATAAAAACTATATTTTTGTAGCATGTTACGAACTCTTGATTCAAATAAAATAAAGGTAGGTATAGCCTTAATAGATATAGGTAATTTGTTATATGTCTTAACAGCCATGACTAGTGGCCCTTTTGCTGATGCCGACATAGTATGCCTTGGTATACTTATATTGACATTTGGTCTAAAGTTGTAAGGTGAATTTGTGTCTCTGGTAAGAGTAAATTCGTCAGGGTGGGACTTAACGTAACAAACGGAATTTAAAATGTATATATTAGTTACAGTTAAAAGGTTTAATTGCTTGAATAAATTTCTGCATGAAAATTTAGAGCGTTTGAAAGTAATTGTTCTTAAGATCCTTTTTTTGGAGGATTAAAACCTCACTGACTCTTGTTGAGTTGCTCCAGCATATTATCCCATAGTTTAATGTGGAGTAGACGTAAGCATAGTAATATGTTATTAGAATATCAATTGTAACATAACTTCTGAGCTGCCATAAGACAAAACATGAAGTTGATAGTTTTTTCAATATGATATCAATCTGATTGTTCCATGTCAAATGTGAGTTCATATACAAGCCAAGAAATTTAACCTGAGCACTCTGTTGAACACTTCTACTATTTACTTTTATTAGTATACTTTCATCCATTTTTCTTGGAGAGTACAATATTAGATCAGTTTTGAGATCACTGAGTATAAAACCAGTGTACTGACAATAATTTTTCATGCAGTGAATTACATCATTTGCTATGGTACTTAAATCATTAATATTATCTGAACTAACTGCTACTAGGGCGTCATCTGCGAAAAGAGACACAAACTATATGGAAAATAAGAGAATATGTCATTGATAAATGTTATAAATAATAGGGGGCCCAATACACTCCCTTGGGGTACTCCTGTTTCAATATCTTTGGGTAGTGACTTGAAAGTGGTATTGTTGGTTTTTAAAATAACTTCTTGGCTCCTCCCTTGAACGTAGGAGGAGAGCCAAAGTAAGGCAGGCCCACGGATGCCATAATTGTATAACTTATTTAACAATAAATCAATATTAGCGGTGTCAAAAGCACGTTTGAAGTCAAATAAAATACACGCTGTTTTATTTTTATTGCTTAAGTGAACCACCTACCTGCCGGACGTAGTGGATGGAAAAAATAGGGGTGCGGTTTGCTTTTGTGCACATTTAATAAATATTAATTTTAAATGTGGGAAAAATAATATTTTATTGATTCTAAAACCTAAAAATCTATCGCTGGTGATTTAAAAAATAGGTTTAAGGTGGCCATTCCCTAGAAAGAGACATCCGATAGGGAAATATTTATTATTTTTGGCCATAATTTTTTTTCTTAGTACGTATATTTAAAAAAACTATAAGACTACCTAAGCAGAACCATAATAAGACTATTGCTATGAATTTTCTCTCAATAACTTCAGTGGTTTGCAAAATAGTTTAATTTAAAACTACGAACTGGGAAGATTAGCATAATTTTTAAATAAATCTAACTGTTTTGCAAACCACTGAAATTATTAAGTGAAAATTCATAGTAATATTCTTGACAAGGTTCTACTTAGGTAGTCTTATAGTTCTTTTAAATTTACGTATTAAGAAAAAAAAAGTTATAGCCAAAAACAGTAAATATTTCCCACCTAAATTGTATGTGTATAGTTGTTGTCTTTATTAAGGACTTGCAGTTTTAAAACTTGTCAATTTTTACGAGAAATTACTAATTTTATAACGAATCCCACTAAACATGAAAACATTACCGAAATAAAACAGTAATGTATCATCGTTACTTTGTAACATTATTCAATAGATAATTTTAACGTTTATATAACAAGTATGTTATAGATTATGTCCCAGTCAGCAATGTTACAAAGTTATATTATTAAAAACTCAACATTAAAGCAATATCCTCTCAACATATCTACATTAATGTTTTAATGTTATATTTTAAATACTACATTATGACTACATTTTTTAAATGTAACAAAATAAATGTTTTAATTTGATTACTACAATAATATTTCAGTAATATTAAAAGAAACATAATTTAATTATGAAAATTATATTTAAATAATGTTCTTTTGATGTACTGTTTGTTAACATTTATACAATTTTATATTTTATAAATATTTACAGGGTGATCTTTAAATGATAGCTACAAGATTCTTTAATGATGCTTCCCCTCTATGTTCTTACTTTTGGTTTGGAGATGGCTGAATGACATTTACACAACTCTAAAATTGAATGGATCAAGTGGAAATATAGACTCATATTTAAAAATATAATAGCTCAAAATGCAAGGAATATAATATGCTACTGTACAGTATAGTCGCCATTACATTCCTTGCACTTTGTGCTGTTAGATTTTTAAATGTGATCTTATATTTTCTCTTTTCATCCCTTCAATTTTAGAATTGTGCAAATGTCATTCAATCATTTCCAAACAAAAAGTGAAAAAGCAGAAGAAACGTATTATGTGAAAGAACCTTGTACCTATCATTTAAAGACCACCCTGTAAATAATTATAAAATATAAAATTGTATCATAGAATCATAAAAATTAATTTGAGAATTTATAAAACATAATCACAATTATTATATGTGCATGTATGACACAATACACTTAGCATTTCAAAACCGCTTGCGTTGTACAAATTGTTCACTAATTATTAATAACAAAGCACCAAATATAACTTTTGTGCCTTTCAATGTTGTTTAGAATAGGTGAATTTAAAAAATTAGTTGATTACTTGAAACCCAGAATTATTTAATATATTTAGTTATATTTCGAATTTTAAAACCAAATAAAGTGCATGTATTAGAAACAAACATCTTAGAGATCACTTACTTGTGGGACAACTAAACAGAATTATCTAGAGGTTTTTGTATTGAAAATAAAATAAAAATTTGAAAATGCACCATTATGTGTAATTGTGTGTTTATACATAGTGTATTACCTGTTCTGAACCAGCTTATGAATAAAACCAGCAGAAATGTATAAATGTTCTTTATTATTCAAACCCGGTTAAATTATTAGTACGGATGATATAGTATTCACCACACAATATTTTTTCTGATGGAGTTTATCATAATCAATTTGATTTGTATTATGTATTTTGAGATAATGTGCATTATTTAATATACAAAAAATAAACATTGATTTACAAATTGTGTGAAAATAGCATAAAATATTTTATGTAGACATTCTTTGTTTTGAAAATCGTAGACACTCGAAATTTCGAAACATTCTTTGGTATGGTATTCGGGAAGCAACTCTAAACCGCATCTGAAATTAAAACAGAGAAAATTGTTAAAATTATTGATAGTATATGGAACATTCTAAATTCGGTGTCATATGGGAAAGAGGAAGTTTAGAAACGAACGCTCGTTTAGGGGGGGGGGGGTCTTCCATAAATGTTACAAGGGAGAAGGGGGGATTGCTTTTTGCAAACATGTTTTTTTTTGATAACCTCTTAAATGTAACATTTATCACAACACAACCTATAAGTTTGACATATAGACTTATTTAAAATTAAACCATGCAATAATAATACTGAACTAATGGAGTAGGTAGGTATATTAAAAAAATGTGGAATACCATTCTTGCAATCAAAAAACTTTTATCAAATTTGTTTTAGTAAATATTATCAATCAATTTGTCAGTCGATCCGAACTAATTATTATACGCAGGAGCAATGAAGCAAAACAAAACTACAGTGAAGCACATATTTTCACCTTTGTAGTCGTAAATCTCAAAATATTAATAGAGAAAAAAATGCAACCTTTATTTCCTACAATATTGGTAATAACTAATTTCAGAGTAGAACTAATGGGAAAGCAAAAAATCAAGAAAAAATTATTTTGACCGACAATTTTCCAATATAAAAACTTAAAATGATTGTTCCATGTACCTACTTATATATATATAAAACCAAAATTTATTTTTAAATATTAAATACCCTATATAGTTTCACTTACCGATTCTCCATGTTATTATCTGTTTCTAGTTTTTTTACTAGCAGAAATTCATCGAATTTTGTTGTCTTTCAACAAGTCCTTTTCAGTAGTTTCACCACTTGCATTTACTGCTTCTAAGATATCCGCTGCATCGTAGCTTTAATTGCCAAGATCAAGTAAGAGTTGGAATTTATATAAGAGTTGCTTGATCTAGATTAATTGCTTCCTAAAATAGGGATTTAAAACATTAGTTCATTAATTTCAAATATACCTACATAAAAACACATTTTTACATTTTCAATGTGTGAACCGTTAGCTAGATAAGTACCAAATTATTTTTCATCTCTTCTCAATGTAATTTGTCAATGTGAGCTTTGATTTTTAAGAAAACCGAACTTTCGAAAAAATGTTAAATATTACTGAACTTATTTACTTACCCTTTATTTTCGGACATATTGAACACTAACTAAACTATTAAATAAAGTCATCTTTGCGAACAGGACTTCAACAATCAATTTGTTAATGACGAAATCAGGACAAAATATGCTTACTCTTTTGTTTTCGGACATATTGAACACTATTAACTATTAGGTATTATAATGCTATCTTTGCAAACAAATTCGAGGCAAAATGGCGTGCATGGCGTGTGACTGACGATTTTGTCAATTTTCCTTTTCTTCTTGTTTAGCCGTCTCGGTCTCGGATGCGTCCGTTACGTTCCGTCTGGAATGGCCAATAAATAGCATTTAGGCGTATCACGTGACTATAGATGAATGTTGGTTTAATAACATTTATAATTATAACCTATAAATGTAACTTTAATTTAACAACAATGTTAATGACAAGTGTTTTTAATATAATTTTATAAATATTACATAATAACATTATGGAGCTGTTATAGAATAATATTGCATTACGTTACATTCCAGTAATATTATCACAGTGTTTATGAACAATATGGCATATATGTTATATTTTAAACACATAAATAATATTGATTTCTTGTAACATAGCTGTTTTAATAAATAATGTTTTTTGGATATATTAAAATAAAATTATAATTACGTAAAAACAATATTACAAAAGAATATTGACAAAGTAACTTTAAAAAAATGTTTTTTAATATTTTAGTTATGTTTCATGTTTAGTGGGATCGTTTACTATGTATTATTGAAGCTACTACATGCCATGTATTATTAGTCCTAATATATCCAATTTTTTGCAAAAAAAGCAAATTGAAAATAATTTCAACAGCTTTAAAACCTATAAGCAACCCTATTTAAATAATCAATACTTTTCGAGATAGGTAACTACAAGTATATTTGAAAATCGTAAAAGAGACCGACAAAGAAGTACTTTATAATACCAACAATGTCATGTGCGTCGACCAACAATTTTTAGAGTCACTTTTTAACTGTTGTAGATAAATATTGTTTTACTACTTTATATTAAAATGGATAGGCATGATGTAAATTATGTATTTACAACCAATAATGTTAGTTTAGTGAATACCTCTATAAATGATTCAATAAAAGTAAATAAATAGCATTTAACCTACGGCTATGCTACCGGCAATATTAAGAATGAACCAAGAGCTGGTAACGGACCTGTAATGGTGAGTCAGGTAAGCAATCTACTACTTTCGTGTTAGGTAAGCGCATAACATTTCTGGTTAACTATATTCGTATACATGTATCGTTTATGATATTCATACATACTACCAGTTGCTTATTCTTTCCATTTTATAGTGAAACTGTAATTAATTAATTAGCAGTTTGCTTTTGACACAATAATATATATTATCATGCGTAGGTAGACAAATTATTTTGCTGCTCTGTCACAAGTATACCTTTGTACTGTAATGAACGTGAATGCTTTATAATATTATTAAATAAACACATGATATTCTCTACATTCGGTGCTCCAACATTTATATACTCATATATGACATAATTAATATAGTAACTTGATCAAAGTTTAATATTTCATATTCCAATTATAACGTGGGCCCTCACGGATATATTATTTAGTATTAATAATTCGATATTCACAGTACGGAGTGAAGTTTACCCTATATGCCGGGCAAATATTGACTTACAGTAATACATTCCATACCAGTCTGAATATATCAAACCAAAACAATAAGTTAACCATTGTAGGGTACTCTTCGCCTATTTACTGCACTTTTTGTATAATTGTTGCATATTCTATAGGATACTCTTCACAGTTTTATCTTGAATAAACAATGTTAGTTTATATTAGCGACCTTGACCTTGTCTACTGCGAGATCAGTGGCGGCTCGTGATATTGTCTGCAGAGGAGGCTTGATGTTCTGAAAGACAACTAATGTGCAATATGACTACAATTTGCACATTTCCCCACCACCCCTGAGGTATTACAACGGCGCGTTACATTTTTTTGCCGTGGGTTGTTCGCCAGGATACCGATTCACGACTTGAGAGAATAGAACTAATAAAAGAATAGAATGAAAAGGAAATAGAAAATATGATGAGATGAAAAAATCATTCTCATGAAATTCTCGTTCCTACGACTCGAGTCGGTATCCAAAGGAGTCCTACTATCCCACTTGTAATTAAATTATATAACTTTTAATAAAAACAAAAATAGTTTTGGTAAAAAAATTAAAGTGTTTTTCTACAAACAAAAAATTGTATTCATTATCACTGCCAGGCGTGTAAAATTATAAGTTTTAATAGAAATTAAAATAGTTTTGAGAAAGAAGTTATAAAAAAAATATATAACCGCGGAACTCTATATTATGGAGAATTATAAAAAATATTTCCTAAAAAATAAATAACACAAATAAATATTTTTTTCTAAAATAACAACTACCTATATTAATCTCTGCTTTAAAGCCTGAATATTTTTATAAATGAGTGGTAACCTGCGATTTTTGGAACTAGCAAAATGGTTGATTATTTCATCATAAAATGAATCGCGTTTCCTCAATTCTGACAAAAAACGTTTTTCTATTGAAGTAAGCGATACATTTGAAAGGCGGTCTTGACTCATTTTGTTTCTAGTAAAAATGTTTTTATGCGTTTAAGTGTTGAAAATGATCATTCTACAGAAGCTTACCGGAATTGTGTCAAAAAATAGTGGCGTTATTCAAAAAGTTCTCCAATTTTGGGTCATAAGTTTTTAAAAAATCTACCAGCTCTTTGAAATTTCCGTTATTGCACGATTCTCGTTTTTCGTCACGTCCTCGGAAAGAATTTTCTTGTGAAGATAACTATATAACGGCATCTATTAACCTCTTTAATATTTCCCTATTCTCACGGACCTTTTCGTTAACATTTTATATTTCTCTCTTATGTGCAGAATCCAAGAAATTTACAATATTTTGTTTACCAAACATTTCGAATTTAATGCAAGATGAAATGTGCTCCTGGGATTTTTCGTGCCTTTCTAAACCTCGCGACAAATTTTGCAAATTATTAAACCCGGCCCTGCCCCAAATTGAGGATTGATCATTAGTAAATAATAAACATCTCCAACAATATAATTTGTTTCTAACTGTTGATGCCGTTAACCACTCGACTTTTTTTATAATTGTTATCACAAAACTCTCTGTTTTGTTTACCACTTTTAAAAACTAACGAAAGCATTGCTGGTGTAGGCCTGGCATTTCTTTTAATTCTTACCTTTTCGTCATAAATAAGAGTAGTAAATCCATTTAATAACAAATAATCCACCACGTCTGGACAACAAGACATGTTGTTGGGAATATTTTCACCTAGAGCACTTATTTCTAGCCCGCCTATCAAATGTTTTATGTATTTATACGTCAAGTTGTTCTTATAACCGGCTAAACGCAACTGTCAGACATCAGTGCGTTTTCTTTGTGAATCACCTGACTCTTGAATGACCTGTGCACATGCACTATAAAGAACTGAGATCTGGAGGCTAGCCTCATACTTGGCTATTCCAAGTGTTGCTATTTTACACAGCGCAAAGAAATTCAAGGTCATTCATGTTATAAGTAAATGCGGTAAAGTTGGAAGCTATTTCGTATTAGCCTCCAGCGAACCGCAGTGTTCATTCAGTAAAAGACCGGCCGACCGGGAAATATGCATACAAAGACTATCCGGACTGTAACGTTATAGGTATGTTTGTGGAAAGGAAACGCAAAAATGTTATATGTAAACTGAAAATTAATTAATGAATAATAAACAATAAAAAATATTGAAAATTGAGATATACCTAATAGAAATTTCTTAAGATATTACTTTTGAAGATATGGTGGTTCTTCCAAGGGGAGGCTCAGCCTCCCCTGCCTCCCCTGACGAGCCGCCACTGTGCGAGATGATTTAAGCTGCCAAGCATTTGTGACAAATTGATCACTTTTAAGTGTATAAACATTATTAAAGTTTGTGCGTAGCCGTTCAAAAACAATAGAGTTCTTGCTCTAGCTAACACTAACTTATTGTCCAAATTTCAATACAATCGGAGTTTTCGTTCTTAAGTTATCGTGCTCAGAAAAAGAAAACACGTGACGGACAAACAGACAGACGGACAGACATTTTGCAGGTTTTTTTCAGAATTCGATCACGAATGCAGTAGTCGAGTGCCATTAGGTTTTTACCTCAGAACCCGTCTATAGTGAACGGATTTCCACGAAACTTTCTGCATTGAGTTTATAATACTAAGTACAAAAAAGTTTACCCTTTAAAAACCGCCGCTTTTTACGTAGAGGTCGCCCCCAACCCCTCTAGAAGGGTGGGTAAAAAGTAAAATAGTAACCACCGAATCTGATCTCTAGAAAAATGTTTTACGATTATTTTGTTTTATTGTTATTTTATTAATGCTTCTAAATGCCGATTGGTTATATTAGAGTTCCAGAAAATACTGTTTTATTGTCTGAAACTGAACTATTTTATAAGTTTATCATTAAAACAAATCTACGGCAAAATTATGAAATGTCTTACAATGGAGTTAAAAAATATTTTATAAATGTTTTCGTGACTAAGTTATAAAATATTTCAGCTTATAAAACTAAATTGTTTTATAACCATTTTTTAGTATCATTCAGCAGCATTTTAAACACCGTTATAAATATACATTCGAATTATTTTATAGTTATTTTTTATAATCTTACAAAACAGTTATATTAAAGATCTATTTGAGACAATTTTGCTTTTAAGAATAAATGTTGGTCCAGAGCATGTTATATAATTATTATATAGCAGTGTATTTGCTGTAATATGGAAACAGCAACAAAGTCATTACAAGACAAAATTGTTTACTTGAGCAAAAATGTGGTGGCTAACAATACAATAAAACATATTAGAGAAAATTGATGCGTTACTTATAGCTGTGTATTTATATTTAGCCATAATTAAAGTCTGTCTTTTAATGAAAATTTGTCATAATTATAGTACACAAGTTTATAAAAAAATTATTCTCCCAAAATGTTGGTTACTAACATTGACAAGTGTGTTCTTAGTGTGTATAAAGCACCACCTTTTTTAAATAATGGCTATTTAAAAACTCTTATAAAACAGTTGTTTAGTTGTTTTATAGCAGTAATTTAACAAACAGTGAAGTGTGTTTTATAGAAGCTTTAATACGACTGCTAGCTATGGTACTAAATTTTCATAAGGCTTCTGGAAATGTTTATACAATTATTTTGTAATGGTTCCAATAGATATTACAAAATATCAACAGCGACTGAAATATTTTATAGGATGGTGCATTTATAGCTGCTGTGAAAACGTTATGTAAGTGTTTCTGAGAGTAGCGTTGTTTTATTAAATTTGTGTCACAAACATGCCTACAACTTTTATAAAATATCAAATTGCTAGTTGGGATTGTAAAAGAAAAAGGTAATGTACAATTTTTCAAAATTTATATTTTCCAAGTTATAACTATTTGAAGATTACGATTTTAGCTTTAAAAAAATCGGTAAAGGTATTTACACAGAACTTCCCTCGTTATTTGTGCATGGCAGTCACTCTAAAAAATTGATAATTACGAAATGACATTGAGAATAATAACAGGGCTAGTTTAAATCTGAACAAAGAAAAAAATCTTGGTAAAATTTTTTTAAAATAGTAAACAAAATTTCCAATTTTTCTTTTAAATAGATTTAGAACGCTATGAAACGTGGAAATTTTAAATTTGAAGAAATTAAAAAAAATCCATCTATTTTAGTGGTAAAAAAAATTTCAAAAATGTTGGTAAAAAAAAATTTCAAAAAATTTTCAAATTTTTTTTTTCTGAATCAGGCTTAGAATGCCATGAAACGTGGAAATTTTAAATTTGAAGAAAAAAAATTTATCGTTTTAGTAGAAAAAATTTTTTCAAAAATGGTAAAAAAATTTTTTTTTTTTTAATAGTTTTAGAATGCCATGAAACGTAGAAATTTTAAATTTGAGCAAAAAAAATTTGTTCATCTTGGTAAAAAAATTTTCAAAAATGTTGGTGAAAAAAATTTTCAAAAATTTTTTTTTTTTCAGAAATAGGTTTAGCGTGTCATGAAACGTGGAAATTTTGAATTTGAACAAAAACATTTTTTTTTTATCTTGGTAAAAATTTTTTCAAAAATGTTGGTGAAAAAAATTTTCAAAATTTTTTTTTCCAGAAATAGGATTAGCGCGTCATGAAACGTGGAAATTTTAAATTTGAGCGAAAAAAAATTTTTTTCACTATTTATTCCGTTTAGACGGTCCACCCTGTATATTTTCCAGTGAAATTTCTACCATTTCTGCGCTGACAGTAGCGTCAACTACCTGCCAAATTTGACTGCTCTCCGTCAAGTAGTTTTTTAGTAAATGCACCAACAGACAGACAGACAGACCGACAGACAGACAGACTGACGGAATTGAAAAACCTATATTTTCGTAATCTCCGTAATCTGAAACGTCAGAATCCGCAAAAATCTCGGAGGGTGATTTTTTCTCGAATACAATACTTCCCTTCGGTATGCGAGGGAAGTAAAAGTGATACATTGCGACTGCTTTTCGTAAATAACTCAATAAGTAGTCTTACATTAGTCCAAAACAATTCCATTAAAGCAAAATATGACAATATAGAAAATAAAGCTTAAAAACCGATATATTAATTCGTTTTTAAATTATATGTAGAATTAATAATTTCGGAAATGTGGGGCTTGAACTTTTAGTGACAAAAAATATATTTAAATCTCATATTTCTTGACTACTTTTGATAAACTGGAAGTCTCAAAATTAGAGCATGTTGGTAATACTATATATTAATACAAACTGGTACATAGTTTTTGAATTTCTGTTCTATGGCCAAAGACAAGAAAAATCTCGAATTCTTTATAACAAAAATTACAAAACACTCATTGTTTTGCACATAACATTGTTATTTTTCAAGCTATACGGATAGAAAAAACATCCTATCAAAGAGTATTTAAGCCCTTTATTTCTACTATGTATCTTTAACATCATATTGATTGTTTTTAACATATTTGAGATTTAAACATTATATCTCGACTGATAGACGTTAAAGCGCCATTTTTAAACTATTGTGTTTTTGTATTTCGTCTCTAAAATAGCTGTTACCCAATCCCATACCGGTTTTAGAAACATGCCGATCAAATGCAATATACTCTTCGTTTTATATTTTCGAAGAGTATAATAATAATAATATGTCATCAAGAATTCTATACGTTTGTCTCTGGCTACAAATACACGAAAGAATTTCAAGATTCTTCAAATTTTCATAAAACTTTTTGAAATTAAAAGTTATGTTTAGTTTATATTAGTAAAGTTTCATTATCATTTTGTAAAAATAATTCTAATTGACTCTATATGTTGAATGGAGTGAGTGGGTATGTTCTTAGTATGTCGTGCTAGAAAATGTCATTTCGAACATTTCTGTAATAAGCAATATTGTATTGATACGTTTTAGACTTGTTTATCCATTGAGTTATAGAAGGCAGAGGTTCTCAAACTTTTTGTAGCTAGCTGTTTACATTATTAACCTCTGGGTCAGTTTTGTAAAAGTCCGTCTAAGGAAGAGTTATGCGTTTTAATTACAAGATACTAACTACATCCTGTATTAACATGAATGAGCGTCTCTCTGTTAGACATTTTCTGTGTTTTGACTACCTTTTAATTGAATTTTCTGGCTGTGTCATGTTCGATCGCAGATTTTTAAACGTCGTTATATATTCAGGATAACGCGACTGCCAGTAAACCTATCAAATACTCATTAGGAATCGACGTTGCGTTCATTCAGCGCGAACCGCATATTTCATGTCACGCGAGGGACCGCTACGCGATTACACAATTTTCGTTTCTAGGGTCAAAATGTCACTTATCAGGTCTTTTTTACCCTATTGTGGAAGGAGCGCGCATGTGGAAACGAGGGGTTTCAGTAAATTGTTCCCGGAATAAATCTGGTACGGGACAGCATTCAGATTTATTTCGTATATACATATAACGTTACAGCCTCTTTCTATTATTCTAAGACCGGTTTCCAACGTAATTAAAGCGTTAACTGGATTGTTGATAACAATACGTTACAGGAGTAATGCGAAGATTAATGGTTTCTGAAAGTCGGAGTGGATTACTGGGAGTCTCCCTACGGAATGGTTGACTTTTACTGTGACTTTAAATAAATCTATTCGGGCAAAGGGAAAAGTACATTTGGTCCTTTTATGCGGATCCCTTTTAAAATAACTAGAATATGCAAAATTCTTGGTGAAAATTCCTGTTGTAGTAGAAACGAGAATAAATTCACCCTCAAAGGGATAAGCAGGCCGGTTTCTGCTCTCTTTATTTCTAAACAAATATTCTGTATGTGTGCGGTTTGTACACGATTTGGTAATTATAAGTGTATATTTTTTACACTACTCAAAAGAACTATATATGTGAAATATTTTATTATTTGTGTATTACAAGAAAAAAGAAACCTTTTGCATTAAAATTCACATAAATTGAATTCTTTGCAAGTTTTGATGAAGATTACATAAAATGCAACGTAACTTCCCTTTGGAACAAATGTCTGAACAGATTAGAACTGTAGATCCCTAGAGTACGATGGGCTCTAGTAGCCTGAGCACCTAGTGAAACAAAGCACCAATCTATTTAGACATGCAATGTTTACACTCCGGCTATATTTGCTGTTCTGTAATTCATAAGATTAAATTTTTTTATCGTAAACCATACATACTGCTTTTTGCCGTTGGCGCTCTGGGGTATATCAAGTAATTACAACAGATGTTTATAACATATCTGGCAGGGAGTCTCGGCCTTATATTAAATTAGGAAGCCCTGTATCAGAAAGACAAATATGGTCAGTCATCACGTGCTGGTTTCGAGCCTCTCGACACTCTTCAACGTGAAGTAGACTGCCAAAATTGATGTGACAGTGATTGCAGGTGCATGGGGCTTCTGTCGTAAGTTGACGCTTCCCCACGGTTACTAAAGCAAGATCGTATCTTAATTTTGAAGATGACTTGTTATTTTTCATATTTTAATATGATCTATGGTTATGTTGTTTCTTGTTTGCTATTGTTGACTGTTGATACGCGCCCTGCGTTTTGATGTCGTAGGAAGAAATTAATTTTTGTGCTTGGCATTTGCGTATGTTTTGCATGACAGGATCAAATATTGTCTAAATGTTATTTGTGGCATTATCTTGATTTTTTTTTTCTTTCTTCAATTCTTTGGGACTTCCTGCCACATGTATGTTTTCTTTCTAAGCGGTGCTATGGGAATCTACAAAATATATCACAATTAACCAGTATGTTACTGGTAAAAAACCTCTACGCCTGTGACGTTTACGTCAAAGGATCAGTTAAAGGTTGTTTTTTTTATAAATAAACAACACAAATAAGTATAAAAACTTGAAATTAAATATTTCGCCGACGTTTCGGAAATCTAATCTGTTTCTGTATTTGTCATACACAGCAAAAAAGATTTTCAAAAAAGCCTTGAAAAAGGAAACAGATTAGATTTCCGAAACGTCGGCGAAATATTTAATTTCAAGTTTTTATACTTATTTGTGTTGTTTATTTATAAAAAAACCAACCTTTAACTGATCCTTTGACGTAAACGTCACAGGCGTAGAGGTTTTTTACCAGTAACATACTGGTTAATTGTGATATATTTTGTAGATTCCCATAGCACCGCTTAGAAAGGATCAAATGTAAAACAACCAACACATAAAACAGTCCCTTATTAAAAGAGGACTACTTTTCGGTCGAGGCCACGTGATCACCGGTCCAGGAAATAATAGGAATATTTAACGACACACCACGCCGGGTTAATTTCTTTTTCGCTTGAGTTCTCCATCGAGATGGACGTAACTGAAATTCTGTTAAACCTCTAAGGGGGATATTAAGATAGAAGAACCTTATGGACGCATGAGATGAGAGTTTAAATAATTATATATGACTAAATACCATCTAACGTTTAAAATATTGTTTTAGGCTTTTCTTTATAAGAATTTTCTTTATAACAATTTTCTTTGTAACCAGAAATATTCTTATATTACATATTTTCGTATAAAGTCGGCCCTCGATGCGACGTTTTCTTAAAGTTTTCTAAAATTTTAAATCACTTTCGTTACGTTAAATATTCTTAACGACAACTTTCTGTTCTGTTTACAATTTTCTTAACCTCAAAATGGAATGGTACTCAGACGACAGCGTGCAAATAATTCCAGTCGAGCAAAATGAAGGTCCTCAATCCTAAAATATGCATGACTTTTAAATTGCCATCATCGTAGAACAGGAGCATATTTAGAGATTTTTTTCAACAGGATATAAAAATGAAAGAGTACTTTTGATTATTTCATAATGCAAAGGGGATTAATTTCACATATATTACTTTTGGTATAATATTAAGACAATTTACAAGATATCTTTTGTAATATATTTAATTTGGCTCTCGTAAAAGTCTCAAGCTTACCTAGAAGTTCGGTTATTGTAATATAGTATATCTTGTACATATTTCTATTTGATATTGAATTTTTCTATGCAGTATCGTTGATGCTGTGATAGTTTATCTTTTTGTATTATAATATTTTTGTATCAAGTACCATTGAATACATGTAATATGGCCTTGTTTATCTCTAGCTTTCCCTTTTCTTGATTACACTAGTTAACTTGGTGCCCAAGCCTTGAACTCACTACCCCTTCGCTCTCCGTACCTTTGCTGTGCTAGCCAGGTTAAACCAATGACGCTAACCACGTCGCTCGTAGGGTGGCCCACACTTGAAAGCTTGCGCACACCGATTATAAACACTCTCTAAACGCCACAATACCCGGTGTATATATTTTTGTTTCGTTATGATTGATCTCGCACTCTTACAGCTACTGCTACTCATAAATATTATATTAAGTTTGGGTACAAGGTTTCCAAAGTTTTTTCTTGCAGAAGCTTGGCACGAAGTCTAGAAACTACTCAAACTATATAATTTACATGTTTTTGTTTTGATGCCACCATTTCGTAAATAAATCACATATTTGCAAAACTTTCATACGAACTTTTAAAAACTAAGTTGGATTGAAATTCGAATTTGTATCAACTCCTCCTTATTAAATTAGTGGGGATCTATTAATAATTTCTCGATAGTTTGACATGGACGTAAGCGAATTAAATTTGCTTCGGAAATGTAACTTAAGTTAGTAAAATGATTAGGAACATCCAACATTGAGGGTACACGGTTGTAATTTCGAGAAGTTTATGGCACGTAAACATGTTATGAGGCCGAACATTGCACTTGTGGTCAAACTTAATCTATTAAATGATGCCGTTAACGTATTGGTCAACGTGCAGGCGGAATTCGTTTAATTATTTTCGTTTAATTGCAAAGACGTGAATTTATTACTAGGTATTTGCCTCTGAAGTAGTTTCTACAAATACCAAAACATTTGAATACTACACTAGAACACCAAATCTCGGCGCGGCCAAAGGTCTTAATATCGACGAAATTACGACGTTCCTTCGGCCGATGTCTCGAAATCCTGTCATTAAAATTTTTTGTGATCGTGGAGACTTTCGATGAACATGTCATGAACTATCTCTGTGCAAAATTTCAGCTCCCGGGAGTGAAAGTCAAATTGCACTTAAAATGTATCGGGTCCTTTCTATAATAAGTAGAGCAAGCTAGAAACTTAATTTTTAACGTATGTGGTAGAAACCAACGCCTCAAATTTTTCTGACACTGCCTCAAATTTTTCTGACACTGCCTCAAATATTATTAAAATTCTATAACCAATAATTTCCACATACTAGAGTGGAAATATAGTCAAGATGTTTCTCTTAAAGTGACTTGGATGAAACATTTGTGTGGAAGTAGTGATTCCTTAGGCAGCGGTTTCTTAAAATGGGGTCCCCAGTAGGCATAATCTGCAATCGATTATGATTAAGCAAATCTGATGAAACAATTTCATATTTATTAAAAAACGGTACTGTTGGTAATTATCAAAGTGGAATGGATTATTCTTCACTTTTAAATATCGTCGTATGATTAATAATAATAATAATAATTTATTGGCCAAAATTAGATACAAACATATACATATGGCAAGTCGAATTATAATCATAAATAATAAATTTGGATATATACATATATCCACATATAAAATATATATAAACGAAAGAAAAAAATATACACAACATTAAATCATACTACATATAGAAACAATTGAAAAATGGAAGTTAAAAAAAAGTTAAACACAACAAAGCATGAAGAAATATTTTATGTAAAAAATAATTTACAGTGTAAAAACACTTCACAGCCAAATATTCTTTTAGTTTTATTTAAACAGCGTATACTGCGAAATATTACGAATATCATCAGGAAGTGCATTATACATAATGATGCAATTGTAGAGGGGTGATCGCTTAAATGCATTTGCTAGGTGGTTGGGGATACTCAAGAGCTCGCCATGCCTCGTCACTTAGGAAAGTTTGCTCTTGTTTTAAACTGGCCTAGGTTAGTTTTAGTGAATGTGAGACATTTTAAGATATAAATCGATGGTGCTGTGAATACTGATTTTTCTTTACAGAGATTCTTTCAGCTTTCGTTAACTTTCAAATCAAAGATCAATTGAATAATTTTTTTGACATATAAAGACCCTTTCAAATTCAGTAGCTTTATCCCATGCCATAATATTAAACGATATGTGACTGTATCCCATAGAGTAATAGATATTTGTTAAACCATCCTTATCAAGAATTTATTTTAACTGCAGCATCGCAAAGTAAGTTTTATTCAGTTGATTACAAACGTGGTTTAGACCAGGATAATTTGTGGTCGCGAAAAGTACCAAATAATTTTACTGACTCTTGAGCAAGAGATATTTTTACTAATCATAAAGTTGCTAGGGATAGGTCTCTGAAGATGAAAGTTTAAGAACACCGGTTCTTTTCATTTAAAATGAGTCTGCTTCTCTGGCACCATGTGTTTAATGGTTCTATCGCTTTAAAAACAATATTTTAGAGCTCCTTAGAAGTATCCGCTGATACAGTAATTGTTGTATCATCTGCAAACATTGTGATATGACCGCATTTCATATGACTGGGTAAATCATTAATATATAACATAAAGAGTAATGGGCCCAATACGGGACCCTGCGGAACTCCGAGCGAAACGCCATGTACTAGATTTTCTCCGCTGAAGTTTATAACCAGGGAGGGATTTGTTTTCCATATATGATATTATCCAGGACAGAATGTTGCTTCTAATACCAATGCTATACAATTTATGGCTCAAAATTTCTTTATTGGCAGTATCAAAATCTTTGGTAAGGTCAAATAAAAGTGAGGCCACGTACTTGCCTTCATCTAAGCACTGATGACAAGATGCTGTTTCTACCGACTTGCTTGATCTAAAACCGTGCTGTGATACCGTCGGTATAATAATCTTCGAATTCCACTTCAGCAGTCATGTCTTCTTCGCTATCTTCTTCTTCGCCTTCTTCTTCCTCCCCTTACTGGATTTCTGTAAATTGTAAGAAAAATGATGGATCCGTTATCTCATTGATATCATAAGTATTCTTATCTGTTTTATTTGGTTCAACGTTGGAGCCAGACTGGCCTTGGCAATTGGTACATATTGGTGAACAAATTAGTCCGACTTTTTTATAGCCACAGTTATTACCACAACCCTTCTTGCAGTTACAAAGTCTTCTGGGTCCAGTTCGTTGCCTAGCTATACTTGAATTTGATAGTAAACACGATATAAATGTTGATAAGCAGCAGCAGATGTTGGAGGAAGACAGGATGACCTTACTCTTTTATTGTTCCGTGTGTCTTTACACAACTTAAATATCCATACTTGCCTATAGAATCAAATTATTTTTTAAGCTCCAGAGTTAGGGACCAATACCATATTCAGAATCGTATAATTTGTATGTATTTTAGTTTGTGAGTCACACACTAATAGGGATGGCAATAAATGTAATATATCGATATATGAAGCATTTGATACATCACAAGACAGATCGATATATTCGATATATCAACAAAAAATTATCGATATTTCTACATATCCATATATTTTGTAGATTAACGTTTAATGTCAAAAATGAATGAATATTGCTTCAAAGAACTATAGTAATGAAACATTTTCTTTATAGGATTTTGCAAACAGTGGAAAGGAAAGCTATCTATGAGAACTAAAGGAAAAACTATATATATAAATATTAATGAAATCTCTGCATTCTTTCGATAACCTGACTTCTGGTTATGCTAACAAGTAAAAATTCTGATTTGCCATTCTCATTTTAACACTAGCATCCAACCCAGTCCCCTACGGCTAAGCAGGCTAAACTAGTATTTACATGATCCCCTACGATATGTAAATTCAGTTAAAAATGAGAAAAAAGGCTTGAAATTAATTTATTTACGTATCTTGTCTTTAAAAATTTTTCATTCTAATGAATTACGTTTTCATAAAATCTCATTCAGTTTCTTGGAAATGCTTAGCCTTTGAAACGTTTTTCGTCCTTATTGTGGACTCATCAGAAAAGCCTAAAGCCACTCATAACGATGTTCCATGTAAAACTAAGACATTATCCATGAATGAATTTTTAACTGAATTTACATATCGTAAGGGATCATGTAGATACTAGTTTAGCCTGCTTAGCCGTAGGGGACTGGGCTGGATGCTAGTGTTAAAATGAGAATGGCAAATCAGAATTTTTACTTGTTAGCATAACCAGAAGTCAGGTTATCGAAAGAATGCAAAGATTTCATTAATATTTTTATATATAGTTTTTCCTTTAGTTCTCATAGATAGCTTTCCTTTCCACTCTTTGCAAAATCCTATAAAGAAAATGTTTCATTACTATAAGCAAACAAATAATAAATAATTCACTTTTAAACAGAACTATAGTAAATCACAGACGAATTAAAGAATTTGTCGCTTTATGTAATAATGTTAGGGAAACCACAGGGCCATCGAGTGAAAATCGGGGCCCAGACATAGTACATACGGACCCCCACCCCCTGCTCTTTGGTGTAACTTCGAAAACCGGGGGGTGGCATTCCAATTTCGAAGAGCGGAGGTGGTATTCCTCACAATAAATTTTTTATATCAAATTCCTATACATGTGCTTGCATATTTCCTCTATTCTTCATGATTTTGAGTTTTACACCATACCTATTAGTGCAAATGCTTATGCATGTTGAACCATTTCGATACATTAAAAAAAATATCGATATTTGGACCCGATATATTGCAACAAAAGAACGATAGGAATATATTTATACTAGAATTGAGGAAATGAATATATTACTAGCAAAAACGCTCGTAATTATTTCAAACTCTTACTAAAGACTTATCATTAATAAGTACAAAAACATATATCTCTCTAAACAGAATACTTTTCTGGCTATACGCCACGAACAAAATTGATTTAAAAGAAAGAAATATGCACATTACGTACAGATAACTGTCACAATAATGTTAATTTTAATTTTAAATTATCCTGTTCAACAAAACCAAAAAACAACTAAAGACAAAAACACTTACCAAAAAACTTTAGAAACTTTCACATACAGGTGTTTCGGTATCCTACACTAAGGATACACTCTTTAGTGCTACTTCTTTCAAAGTTTAAAGTCTACTGAATAGTCGCTTACCAGGTAATACGTATGTATATAATATATTTATTTTTCAGGACTAATATATCGATATTGATTTTATATCGATACATCCCTACACACAAACCAATATTTCCATATTTTTACTTATATTGAACGTCTGATGACGTATACTGGCCACGTATAAGTGTATATTACCATTTTCAATGTTTGAAATCGCGATATGTCATGAATGAATCGTGTGAAAAAAGTATTGAAACAGTTTTTGTAGCCTATTTCATGATTCTCAAACTTTGTATGATCTGTTTTTACGATAACAGTTATCGTTTACGAGAAATACGCGAAAAAGTGATATTTCTGACCTTCGACCTTGAATAAAATTTTTAGCCGACATGGGATCGGTGGGACTTTTGACATTTCATTTGTATAGTGTATTCAAGGTCTGTACCAATTTTCAGCTATGTGCAAACTTTTACGAAGTCAATTTTTTTACATCTAATTTGATTGGAGTAACTAGTGACACTGAATTGTCGTTATTATTAAATTTCACATTTGAAAACTACATCCTTGTGTGTGAAAGAAATGAATTGTCGTAGTAATGGTGTTAAGGTTGATGGAATAGGTTTTGTCAGATAAATATAACAACTTACATTTTATATTTATGGTTTATTCAATATTTCATAACTTGAAAAGTGATCTTCTCAGAGCTTTTTCAATATAGCTTAGTGCTTCACGCTTCAACTTGATATATTACCTACTTCTTTCAAGATTAATTTCAATTGTACAGTGTACAAGACATTATTCTTATATTCCAGAACCTCGTTTATTGGCGGATTAAATGAAATAATTCAAAATGTTCACAAATATTTGAGTCGGAAAAAATAACAAAAAAGAAATTGGTTTTACCTCGACGGCCGATATTTATTGTTTGAATTTAATTATTTATTAGTTATTTGTTTGTATTGTGAGCTTCAGCATAACGCCACGGTCATCAAGTGAACATGGCTCGAAATTGACTTGCAGACCTAAACTGACTGTCAAACATGTGAAGTTGAATAAAAGATTGTAGCAAAAAGCAGTCAAATTAAGATGTAAGCAGCCTAGAAAGTTCACGTAAAATTTACTCAGTTCCTCTATCGCTTGATTTTTCAATTTTCATAGTCTGCGGTGATACAATCACCTATGTCGGCTTTTGATTTATATACTCCATTTTCTAAAGAAATGTTATTGCCATCGGTACTACATATGTATATATGCTTTTTTTTTTTTTTTTTTTTTTTGGGAGGGGAAATCCATCATGGACTCCCCGTGCTTTGGCTCTATCGCCACGGGGGTGTGCCGGACTCTTACCGGCTAAAACCCCTCCCTTTTTTCTCTCTGCCCTATAGTATACACCCTGGTACCGTCGATAGACATAATCTTCGGGGTGTACGGGGCCTGTCTGTTTTGTCGTTAATCATTTTGCCTGGCCTCTGCTTATCTTTCTTCGCATTCTTTATTGGACATGATGGCCTCCACGAGGGTTTGAGCCACATGCCAGTTTCTTCTGTCCTCCAACATGAGGGGGATAATATTTTCCATGCCTAGCGCTCGTCCCATTTCTCTTTCGGCATCCCGCCGTTGTGCTTCCCACCTTGGGCATTGGAATATTGTGTGATCAGGGCTGTCTAGCATACCACAATATATGCAGAGATCGTCATGGGTTTTCCCTATCCTAAAGGTATACTGACGAAAGGATCCATGGCCGGTAATAAACTGTGTAAGATAATAGTTCGTCATTCTATGCTTGCATTTGACCCAGTCCATTAAGTTTGGAATAAGGCGCTTTGTCCACTGGGCCACAGTGCTCTCCGCGCTCCACAAGTGTTGCCAGCTGTCTAAGGTTCTGTTCCTCGCCGTTGCCCTAGTGATCGGTAGGTGGCCGTCGCCTACCTCGTGTATGAATCTTCTTTCCTCTATTGCCAACTCGATTGGGGGGATTCCTGTTACGACCTGGAGTGCTCTGGTCGACGTAGTCCTGTAGGCCCCTGCTACTCTCAGCAGAATTCTCCTCTGGGCTCTTTGGAGCATTTCCTTATATTTATTTATTTTTAGTGCCCTGTGCCAGACGGGTGCTCCGTATAGTACTATTGATTGTACTACGTTGTATAGTACTGCTCTTTTGGAGCTGCTGGGTCCTCCGATATTCGGCATTAGTCTGGTTAGGGCGGCGGTCCGTTTTTCTGCCTTTTGGTACGTCGCTATGATATGTGCGCCAAAGGTGCCGTGTACGTCAAGGGTTATCCCTAGGTACTTCAGCGTTTTTCCGGGAGATATTTCTGCATCTCTCACCCTAATTTTTATATTTTGTTTACTTTTGTGTCCTTTTAACATTATCGCTTCAGTCTTCTCCGGTGCGAGGTTTAGATTGTTGGCATCCAGCCACTGGTCAATTCGCCTCAATGCTTCATTCGCCTTACGCACTAGGCCAACTGGGAGGTCGGCCGCTATGACTATTGCGAGGTCGTCGGCGAACGCAATGGACTTCGCCCCCGGTGGCAGCTCTACCCTTAAGACTCCGTCATAGAGGATGTTCCACAAGGTGGGCCCTATGACAGATCCCTGCGGAACTCCAGTAGTCATATTGATGCTGTGCTCTTTGGAGACTTGTATCTTCCTTCCATTAAAATAATTTTCGATAACTCTTATTATATAGTCCGAAATCCTCCTTCTCTTTAATTCCCGGATTATGTGGCTCCAGGAAGCGGAGTTGAACGCATTTCTAATGTCTAGTGTAACTAAGCAGACTAGTTTATACCTCGAATCTCTCGCCATTTTGGAGATGCGCTCTACGGCCTGGATGGTAGATCTCCCTTTTCGGAATCCATATTGATTTTCTGACAGACCCTCCCCTGCTATGAGCTCGTGCTCCAGTCTGTCTCTGAGTAGGCTTTCGTATAATTTGCCGAGGGTGTCGATCAGACATATGGGTCTGTGAGATCCCGGCGCATCAATTGGGTACTTTCCTTTCCAGACTAAAACAAGCCTTGCTTTTTTCCATGGTTCAGGGAAGGTGCCTTCGCGTAGTAGGCTGTTCATTACTCTCGGCAGGACTTCTGGGTCGGTCTCTGTCGTGGCCACTAGTGCCTCGGTGGGGATCCTATCGGGGCCGGGGCTCCTACCTTTTTTGAGATTGGAGACGGCTTTCTCTACTTCTTCGTTGGTGAACGGGGGGATTGTTTGGGGCTCGACCTCTATATTTTCCCACGCATCTTCCCTGTGGGGGAATAGATGTGCGGCGATCTCCAGCCTCTTATCTTCAGACAGGTCGAAGGGGGTGTCGGGGCCCCTGAGCCTTCTTGTGGCAATTTTGTAGCCTTGTCCCCAAATGTCCGCTTCGAGTTCATCGCATAACTCCTTCCAATGTTGCCTTTTGGAGGCCTTGATTTTTTTGGCCAGGTCGCGCTTCCTGTCTTTATATTCCATCATCCTCCTGGTTATCTCCTCCTCCGAGGATTGGGTCTGTCTGGCTCTCGTGACCCTCCTTCGGGCTTGTATGCAGTCCCGTCTAGTATCCTCGATGGACTCGCTCCACCAGTAAGGTAGGTTTAGTGGTGGGCTGTTGTTATTCCTTGTGATCAGACTGTCCTTGTAGACCTTCCTAATCAATTGAGTGACAGTACTGGGAGTGTAGTCGCCTGTCCCTCTGGTTGACAGCTCTTGGGCCAGCTTGTCCTTAAAGGCGGTCCTATTCATTATGGGCTTTGTTCGCTCTTGCCCTCTCCTGGGTTTCTTCATCACCTCAATGTCGAAGCCGATGAAGCGGTGGTCGCTTAACGATTCCTCGGGGAGTATCTGCCAGTTCGTAATGCGTCTGGCTATTCCTTCTGACGAGCAGGTCACGTCAATGAAACTAGCTTGTTGGCCCCTTTGCCAGGTTGGAATGTCACCCGAGTTATGTACTACCATATTCTGTCCTGCAAGCCACTCGCAGAGGTATTCGCCTCTCGCGTCCCAGACTGGGGAACCCCATTGTGGAGACTTAGCGTTGACGTCTCCGAGTAATATTTTTTCTCCTGGCAAGTTTTGTATGTCTGTCATCAGACCGTCGATAAATTGTTTGAAGGTGACAAGGTGTATATTCGGGGACACGTAGCAGCAGACCAGTAGGCAGTCTCCTACGTCTACCGCCACGTACCCCGCCGCTCTGTGCACATTCCTGACTTCTATGTTCTTGTTTGTCAAGTATACCCCCACGTCCTTCCTGGTGTCCTTTAGCCATCTTGGACTTTCGATGATTTTTTGGTTGGGCTCCGAGGCCACGATTATGTCGACCCCCCTTTGGTTCGCTGCAGCGAAGGCCATATCGTGGGCTCGCTGCTTCCGCTGCAGGTTTGCCTGCAGGATGACTAGGTTGTTTATTTTAGGCATGCTTGGGTGTTGGTTTTGGGTCCTCCCCCCTAGCTTCCCGTCTTCTCCCTCCTTTTCCTTCCTCGAGCCTCTTCCTAAAGTCCTTGCACCGGGTGGAGTCCGCTCTATGCCCCGGTTCTTTGCAGATTATGCAGAATTCTTCTTCCTTGCAAGTTGGGGCTTTGTGGCCCTCCTTCCCACACTTCAGGCAAGTGTTAGAGCGGTCTGTACCATTGCAGTCTCTCGCTCTATGTCCGTATTCGAGGCATCGGAAGCAGCGTAGTAGGTTCGTCCTTTCCCTGACTGCGCAGTATACCCATCCTACTCTGATCCTTCCTTCTTTTGCCAGTACCTTAGCTACTGTCCTTTCGGCGTCTATCGTGGCGGCTTGGCTTCCATTCCTTTCGTTCTGTCTCATCGACATGACTAGAATTTTGTCTTTTCCGCTCGATGGTACGTTTGCCGCTTTCATGAGCGCAGTATGTAGGTCATCCTTCGTCGTGACTTCGTCGATTCCGTATATGTGGAGTATGGTTCCTCCTCTTTTTGGGTCCACGCAGCTCTCCTCCACTTTGCTTTTAATGGCCTCGCTTAATAGTTCCGACTTCTCGGTGCCTCCTTCGACTGTGATCAACAGATCGCCTCTCATAGTCTTCCTCACTGTCTTTACCTTGACTCCGAGGTCTTCAATGTCGACCTTGCTCTTTACTTCCTTCAGTATTTCAGCATATTGCTTGTTGCCTGCCCTGACCACTATTCCAGATGTTGGGTTTGTTTTACCTTGTGGCTTTTTTTGTCCCGTAGCTCTCTGTGGTGCTTCCTTCACATTTTTGAGCTGGCCTCTGGGGGCCAGGATGGTGGCCTTAATCCCTCTTTTGCCCATTGCGTACTCCGCCTGTTTCCTGAGCATCTCGACCTCTACGACCTCCTGTTGTGCGATGAAAGTAGCTTCGGTTACTTCTCGAGTTTCCAGGTCCTTCCCACATTGTTCCATGAGATTCCCCAGGCCTTCGGGGTTTGTCTCACCGTTACTTGTTTCGCACGGTAGTATGTAGGTACTCCTTTTAAATTCTTTCCGTCCTCTCCCTTGCCCCAGGGTGAGCGTGTTGCTAATCACCCCCGATTCCATTTGGCCTGGGGTCAGTCCAGCCAAGATCAACTCCCTGGCAATCGGACAGGCTTCCTTAGCCATTTTGGCCACGCCTTTATCGCCTGTTTCCTGCGAGTCCCCCGCAGCTCCAAACTTGGGGTATCCTTCTTCTATTATTGTGCTCTTGTATACTTCCTCCGGCCATGTCTCGTTCGCCAGCCTCAGCATGTCTGGTAGGCTAGCGCAATCCTCCAGCGCCGTCCTAATTCTGTGTATCTTTTCTTCCTTGCTCTCACGCTTCTTTTTGTCGACCTGCGCATCCATGTTTCCCTGGCAGCGTTGGCATACGTTGACAGTTACAGGTGTGGCTTGTCTGACTTCCTCCGCCCTGTCTCTCTCTCCTCTCTTGGCTACGGCCAAGTCTGTCCACTTCTTCTCCTTTTGGGAGAGTATTTCGGAGAGTCTGTTGATCTCCTTTATGCCTGTCTTAATTTCGACTTTTGTGGTAGGGTTTGCCAACATGAGCTCTTTCAAGGTTTTTGCGTTTTCATCCATCTTCCGAATGATGATTTTTAGGTCCTCCGTGGTTTTTATTAATTCTTTGTCGACCCATTCTTTATCTTTGGGGGATTCGACCCTTTTCCTCTTCTTATCATGTGCATCTGCCCACAGCGATCCTAGTGAGGCGGTTCTGGTCCTCGTTGGGCTTCTTTGTATCGAGCTTCTCCTGCCGAAGATATCTTTCTCGGATAATAGACTCGTATCAATTTCCATTAGCTTTTCATTTTCTTTCGTCTTCCATACCGTTCCTGAATTAGCATTTGAATTTTCTCCCATATTTATTCCCACGGTTCGGGTCGAGATTCGGTCGGCCCCCAGGTGACGCCCATCCTGGGGGTAAGGCTATATACTACGGAGGTCGCCCGGTGTCCGCAGGTTTTTACGACTTCGCTGTCGGTTCTTTTATAGAGGTTGCCTCCTCGTGGACCGGCCGGTTAAGGCAAGTCCCCCGGTCTCGGCTGCCACACGACGTTCCCCTACGGTGCCATTTTTTTCTTTTCCGCCGAGGTCGTTGAGGTGTGGGCCGTGATTACGGTTTTAAGCGAGTGAGTGGCACAACTCACCCGTGGCTCGGATAATCCCCGGGTTCGCCATTTCCCGTAGCCACCCCTTTGCGGTGTGGATCCTGGGGCTGAGCTGTCCTTAGTTTTCACCACTCACCATCGACCTTGCCGGCATGGGTGTCCCTGCCGGGAGCTTTTTTTTTTTAGCGCTCCCGCCGGCGTTGCTCTATGGTTCCTCGCGGCTACTTAAGCCTCTCCACCATCGACAAGGTCACACAGCTCCTTGGAGAGGATATGTATATATGCTAAATTTCAAAGCAATAGATCTAGTGTGGCTCAATGCAACACTTGATTTTATTTCCGAATAATGTCATGGTTGACATTTGTAGTGTGCTTGCATGGTCAGAAGTCCATCATCAGTATACAGTTCAAATAAAAAATGCTGTCCTTTATGTCGTAATTTTTTAATTTCCGAATCAAATCGACTCAAAGTCACACAGAATGGCATACATAGGCGTACCACTTGAAAGGAGTTTTCTGTAAAATAACAATTATTACATCCATCTTCCTTCCTTGCCTCCACTAAGTCCTTAGTTTTATTTTTCTTTCTGGGTCCATATTTCGCCACAGTAGTACTTGGGGCGTCCTGCCTCTCCGGGTTTCCTTACAAATCCGTTGCACAGTCCGTATACAATTACCCATTGCATTAGAAGTACGCTAAAAGCAAATTTACTTGATAAACGACGACGACGACGGAGGTCGCCTTTTACCTTTGTAAAAGAGGACCTCCGTCGCATTTTTCTTGATTGAAGTCCTCAACTAATTTCACCACCATATCTCTGGCTACTATATTCAGTCTTTTGCCGGGAATTTTGAGATTAGTTTCTTTGCAAACAGTAAAACTAAAGCACTCACAAACGATGCTATTTACACAACAATTTATATAATTTAATGATTGTTAAATTTGACAAATGCGCCAAGTGCACGCTACTGAACTAATAGAATGCTGAACGTTGGTTACGGCTACAACAAGCGGTTGTATTATTCATCCTTAAAACGCATCGTAACGCTTGGAACTTCCGTCGTAGCCCCATCAGACGTGACTTTCTATTATTTACATTGTAATGCGCCAATATTTAAGCTGATGTCATGTCTTTGATAAGTACATAAATTGATCACGTGAACGACAACATTCGTGATTTGGACTGTACATCGTATGACGGCTGATCTATGCTTTTTAATGCTTATTTTTTATACATTTGTCGTACTGAAAAATGTACATTTTAATTGATATTGCAAGCTAAACAGAACAAAATACTATCCCGAAGGTACATCGTATAAAAAGAGCGTTCATTGTAACGTAAGTATAACATATTCTGTAAAAATAGTGCCTTATAAAAATAAGCCACCACCTACCTTTTTAATAAAAACAGAGATCTGATCTTTTATGCATTAGCAGACCCTATGTTTTTATTTCCTTCCATAAACTTCACATGGCATTAAAATTCCTTCACTGGCTTCGGTATACATATGCGAGCAAAAGTTAATTAGAGTAAACCTATACTCTTCGTCGCTTTATTGAACTTTTTAAGTAATTGTTGTACGTTCCATGCTATACTCGACATAGTTCTCTTGTAAATATTGTTAATTTTAGACCTTTGTAATATTGTGATGCCAGTTCAGTTGATGCAACAGTCCTCAGTATGAAATAGAATAAACATTTCACAGATTTCGCAATACTTGCAACCATCGGGGCATTGGAAATGATAACACCATACATAAAACGTAAACTTATTCCTCTACGATCCGTCCCAAAAAACATGACTTTAGGTACTTGTTACAAAATTAACTATTCGTTATTTGTCAAATTTTGTGAATCCACGGAGACTACGATTGCCGCTGGCCATAATAGTCCGGGAGCCAGGTGAAAATTTGGTCAATTATTTCTTCTAGAACGATAATTAGTGAGACGCATCAGGAAGTTGTATCATAATGCCTCGTGAACGTCAGCTGCGTGGGTGGGATAAGCGGCAGTAGCCTCCCACGCATGGAGAAAAATTTTTTTTTTGTTATTTCCTCCTGACTAAAGATTTGTGAAACTATAGTTTATCCAATATCTTAAAGAAAAAAAAAGTCAGCTGACTATAACATGGTGTATTATACGTCAGCTGGTCGCTTGAACATGAAAAAAAAATGTACATTCAATGATCTTCACTAAATGATTTCAAGTGAGAACTTGTCTTTTTACAAAAGACGCAATAAGGCGTTAGGTTAGACATTTTTTTTGTGTTTAACGGTTGCTATACTAATTCTTCTTGAACGCTCTCTACGACTGACTACGTATTCTGTTGTGATCGCCTACTCGCGTGCTGGATGCTGTAATGCTATTGGTCAAATGGCCATAAACTGGTGATCACAGATAACACTCATCGCGGTTTCGGTACAGGTGCGTACTCAGACTCAGTTGGAAGTACATCGTTGTATCTGTTTACTTTTCATTTCATTGTTTAAATTGCATCTTTGTAAATATGATATAAATATGATGTGATATGATTATTGTTTTTTATTTATATGCTTTAAGAGTATATTAAATAAGTGTGTTTGCCTCATCGGTGTATCAAATATATCAAGGACACCTAAAAATGTCTAGTAGCACGGATACAGCTAATGAGCCCACAGAAATTTGTTTGCCTCCTCTTAAAAAAATCGGTGAAGGTCTTTACACAGAACTTCCCTCGTTATTTGTGCATGGCGGTCACTCTAAAAAATTAATAATTACGAAATGACATTGAGAATAATAATCGGAATAGAGTTATTGCCATTATTACAAAGAAAACTTGATAAGTTTTGGTCAAAAAAATATACAGATTGCTCATCCAACAGCAAAAGCTCAATACTAAATAACAGGTGCCACATATGGCAGGCTTGCGCAAATACCTTTACAAATGTCCACCATGACTGAATTATTTCTTGGGATGACCACCCTGTACATTTCTCAATAAAAGTATAATAGGTGTATATGTCAGATATTATTGCCATCCGTCACATCAATCCAACATTCGCGTAATGGAGTGGAAGTATAGTGGTGGTTAAAAAATTTCATTTTTATTTTAATTTTTCAAAAATGTTAAAAAAAAATTTTAAAATTTTTTCTTCTGAAATAGGTTTAAAATGTCAATCGCAGAAATTTTAAATTTGAGCAAAAAGGAAAGTTTCTGTCTATTCTATACTAGTGGTAAAAGAAGTTTAAGATTTAAAAATTATATATTTTTTTTTAAATAGGTTTAGAATGTCATGAAACGTGAAACTTTTAAATTTGAGTAAAAAAGTTTCCATCTATTCTAGTGTTAATTTTTTTTCCAAACTGGTAATAAAATGTTGCAAAATTTTTTTTCCGAAATTGGTTTAGAATGTCATGAAACGTGGAAATTTTAAATTTGAGCAAACCAAATTTTTCGTCTATTCTATAGTAGTGATAAATAGATTAAAAACGTTTTCAAATTTTTTTAAAAATTTTTCAAAAACATTTTTAAATTTGTTTGAATAGTTTTAGAATGCCATGGAAACGTGGATAGTTAAAATCTGAACAAAGAAAAAAAATTCTATCTTAGTGGTATAATTTTTTAAAAATAGTAAACAAAATTTCTAATGCTTCACGCTATGAAACGTGGAAATTTTAAATTTGAAGAAATTAAAAAGAATCCATCTATTTTAGTGGTAAAAAAAATTTCAAAAATGTTGGTAAAAAAAATTTCAAAAAATTTTCAATTTTTTTTTTTCTGAATCAGGCTTAGAATGTGAAAATTTTAAATTTGAAGGAAAAAAAAATTATCATTGTAGTAGAAAAAATTTTTTCAAAAATGTTGGTAAAAAAAATTTAATTTTTTTCTTTAATAGTTTTAGAATGCCATGAAACGTAGAAATTTTAAATTTGAGCAAAAAAAATTTTTTTCATGGTAAAAAATGTTTCAAAAATGGTGAAAAAAATTTTCAAAATTTTTTTTTTTCAGAAATAGGTTTAGCGTGTCATGAAACGTGGAAATTTTAAATTTGAACAAAAAAATTTTTTTTTTATCTTGGTAAAAATTTTTTCAAAAATGTTGGTGAAAAAAATTTTCAATTTTTTTTTTCCGAAATAGGATTAGCGCGTCATGAAACGTGGAAATTTTAAATTTGAGCGAAAAAAATTTTTTTTCACTATTTATTCCGTTTAGACGGTCCACCCTGTATATTTTCCAGTGAAATTTCTACCATTTCTGCGCTGACAATAGCGTCAACTACCTGCCAAATTTGACTGCTCTCCGTCAAGTAGTTTTTTAGTAAATGCACCAACAGACAGACAGACAGACTGACGGAATTGAAAAACCTATATTTTCGTAATCTCCGTGATCTGAAACGTCAGAATCCGTAAAAATCTCGGAGGGTGATTTTTTCTCGAATACAATACTTCCCTTCGGTATGCGAGGAAAGTAAAAAGGTCGAAAAAGTCTCATTTCGACATAAGACCAAGGAAATGATTTTAAGCGTGTATAAGTATGGGATTCAAGAAGATCCTATATTACTCAAAGATGAAATTGTAAAAAAAGTGACAAATATGATAAGAGTACGTGGCCGCAGTGTTTACAAAATTGTCAGAGAGTATACCACTAACCATAAATTTTCGGTGCCAGAAACCAACCAAAACCGTAAAGAAATTGTTGGACTTCGATCGAAATGCACTCAGGAGAAAAGTTCATCAATATTTCTTTAGAAACGAACTCCCTACTTATTATGCTCCCGCTTAACTTCTGCGTTACAACTTTCAAGGTATCAGCTGACGATCTTTCCATCAAGGTACATCCAGGTGTCATTTATATCATTCACAGTAGCATATAAGCTATCATCAGGTAAATTTTTAGTTGAGAGGAAATCATTGAATGCATTTTTTTTCATGTTCAAGCCACCAGCTAACGTATAATACACCATGATAGTCATCTGAGTTTTTTTTCTTCAAGATATTGGATTAGCTATAGTTTCACAAATTTTTAGTAAGGAGGAAATGACTAAATTTTTTTTTTCTCCGTGTGTGGGAAGCTACCGCAGCTCATCCTACTCACGGAACCGCACCTGACGTTCACGAGGCTTCATAATACAATTCTCTGATGCATTCCACCAATTACCGCTTGAGAGGGACTTGGTCATGAAAATCTGTCGCTGGCTCCCGGTCTATAACTGCATTATAACTTCATGTTCTCCACGTATACTCATACTGTGTACACTTGCTCAGTATTACGTCATCGGATCTCGACTCTAATGTCGGCGGCCTTGGAAAAAACTCGTAACTTTTATCCTATACGCTATACGCGAACATTGACATTTCCAATGTTAAAAAACACATCCTTGGATTTCAAGTCTAAAAGTTTCTCACTCTACCATCATTTGTTGTCTAAAATTGTGTTAATTTATAAATATATGTCTATTTTTTGGCCAGAGTTCTGACACTTATGAAACTCGTCCAAAATCAGCTGGCGATTGCAGAAAAAATAATTTAAAACATGCCATCGCAAAATTGGGGTGGTTTCAGGCGGTGGGTGGAATTCAAAACAATTGAGTAAAATTCTGAAAAAAATTATTCACAGAGAATCCAACCTACTAATTAATATGAATATGGCGAAGAAATTGCTTTTATAAGATAAAGTGGTTTTAAGGAGTGCAATAGTAGGACAAAATGCCTTAAAACTTGGTAAAAATGACTAAATATCATTAAATACGTAATTTGTTACTAATGGAGGTTTACTTTGGAATACAAAGAAAAGAAAATATACATTTTAATTGTCAATTTATTAAAATAAAAAAATCTTGGAAACTAATATTTAATAGTCGCTGTCCGTGTCACTCTCGTGTATACTGTTACGTGTTTTTCACCTTTTAGGAAACACCCTGTATGAATTTCTGGGTTCTAAATAATTTTAACAAGGGGTAAACCACTAACAATTTATTTAATAATTTACTGACTATATACAATACTTCTTAATTAACAAAATAACCTTTACACTTTGTTTACTTGATATTTAACCTCACTTTTTCGTTATTAATTTCACTTTAATAAATTTCTCCCTCTGCGCCGGTAATCGCGCCTGATATACTCTGAAATTGCCTCTAGATACATCCAGAACCAATCTGGAATCTTCTTCTACCACAGTCTAGAAAACTATATCTCTTTCTACAAGTTTCCAGTCACTATTAGGCATAGGCGTATCAATCTCCAGTTTCAAGGGGGTGTAATACATAACAATACTATCACTTGAAACTGAACTATCTAATTAACAACAACTACTCTCTAGTTCTTCTTCGGGGTATTGCGTATCGGTAACAACAATTTAATCTTTAGGAGGGTAGCATATCTCTTTTCGCCTTAATATGATGATAGCTAGAATAGATATATGCATGTCTAGATTTGGCTTGAATTAGAATTTTAATATAATGAATTTTTGTTAATTTTGTTAACACAAATAAAGACAAAGATTTGTCTGCAGAATATGGATTTATTTGTGTTGCCCATGCTTTTCTCATGCCGGAGGCACATGTAGGTGATGTGGTAGCAGTTTCTTTTAGTAACTCTGCAGTGTATGCTTTCCCAGAAGCACACAAACTGCTATAGGTTGCATAAACTCAGATTCAAAGTCTTTACGAAGTTCTGTGGTCTTTCTACTTTTCGATCTTTCGCTGCATTCATCAAAAGACATCTTCTTTCTACCTGCTAATCCAGAAGTGCTTAGTAAATCATTTTTCACCTCAACATCTTGATACAAATTTAAAAAAATTTTCAGCCAGTCAGCATTATTGCTCAGAAACCGTTCTTCTACTCTTCAAATATTGATCCATCGTTCTCCAATTTTGCTAGAAACCCGGTATATATTATATCGCACATAATTTTGAACATTTTCTGGAATTTTTGACATATGTGGCTGGCTTAAAATTACATTTACAACGTACTGACACTTTACAGAAGAATCACAACCAAATTTGTTTCCATATTTGAAAAATATGATTCCTACTTAGTCCCTCTTCATTTCCACCTGATATAAAAAAAATGTTTGGAATACAGATAAATAGGATAAAAAAGTAGAAAGAATGTAATATTCTACTAGAAGTAGATTAAAACATTACATAAGCTAAAATTATTTAATTTTCGCTTTTTCTCAGCAGCTAACACGTAGGAGTTTAACATTAAATAACTCAAAGAGTAGTGATAAAAAGTGCCCAAAATTTTCGTCATTTGTTATACAATGTATTAGGTTCGTGTATAATAAAAAATTAGTGCGGGTCTAAGCAGGTCCCATTTTATAATTCAACGGGAGTTTTGTTATTTAACAATCTATATCGGCGAAATTCATTGAAATAAAGAAATGATTATATATTTATATCAAACAATATTATCCATTAAAGATTACATACCTTAAGGAATTTGATCCATGTTAAAGAAATTTTTTGAAGCACAAAGTCCAGCGTAGGCACACACTTAATTTTTATTAAACTTTCACAGCTACAGTTCCGAATGAACAAGGCTCTCTCACAACTGTAATTAGAGTGACCTTGTGTACGTGCTGCAAAGGGTGTTTCCGGTAGTAAGGGTAGTTTATTATTCTTGAAACCATTACTTAACTATATACACATTTAGATTCGTAAATCTAAGAAGTTGATTTTTGGGTATTTTGGTCAAGTTTTAGGGCATCCTGCCCCACCGTGGGGCCCCTAAAAAAAATTTGGGATCATTAGGGATCTCCTTGGATGTTAGAAGTAAAAAGTTTGGGAACCAAGGAGCAGGAAAAACTTCCAAGAATTTTTCAAGGTGGCCACAGACGCTGGTAACAGTTTTATTTTATAAAAAATTACTTTTTTTTTGCCATGAGGATCCATTGAAATCATGATTTTTCGAATGTTTTTTAAGCAATAGTAATTAATTGAGGTGTCCAAGGAAAACTCCGAGGGCCGCAATATGTAATTCGCAGAAAAATGTAAAAAATTTAAATTAAAGTCAGTGCAATTAAAAAAATCATAAAAACAAGTTAAATTAATCAAACGATGCAAAATATGTGACAAGTCGTTATTTGGGGCTCAAATAAATTCTTCCCTGTTCCCCATCCCCCCGTGGGATTTGTCGAATATTAGATTTTTTCCCTGATAATGACGAGAAATTTATCTAGCTAGTAAGTAAAAGACTTATAAACGTTTTCTCTCTCTCCCTTTAATTCGCAAAGATCTCAAATTATTAAAATTAAATTAATCCAAAAGACGACAACGCCTGTATTATATTTTATTAATTTACAGGAATATTTACCATAGTAAGTTACCCAGTCACTGTTATATAAATTCTCCAATCACAGGGCTGTAAGCCTATGCAGTGATAATCTGGCAACAAGGCTTCTGTTTCGTTTGTTGTGCGATGCGTTTTTACTACAAGTTTTTCCGTGAAAATCAAGTAGGTAGTTAGACAAAACATCGTTTTAGTGACGCGTCCCATTGCATAGGTTATAATTCAAACCATCGGTCGTTAAAATCTTTAGTGATATCTCTATTTTTAATTACTGCTTAGTGTTAGTTGTGAAGTGTGTAGGTTTGTAAATAAATATGCTCCTGGAACTTTTAAAACGTGAAGTATTTTTTGTTTTACATTATCTTTGGATCACCGCAGAAAATAGTGGAACATGGATGTCCTGATTTCAGAATGTAAAAGGTAGGTGATGAAATGTCTCTTATTAAAAATATCGTATCACTGAGGTTAATCAAATGAGCTTCACCACGAATATGAAATTCGAAATACCTATTCGAATAATTCCAGAATGAATAGAAACAATGCATGTTGGATGTTTTTCAGTGCCTCTCACGTTTAAACTATAAAAGATTTAATATACGCTCTGGAAGGGCTTTTGGTGGGGAATTTCATTATCAACAACTTTGTACGTATATATGAAAATTGTTTGTGATTCATAGCTCGGTTTATAATTTCAAGTTTAGTTTTTTTTTATTAAACCTATTTTTCTAATGAGTAAGCCATCATATAACTTTTGCGTCCATGACTTACTTAGGTCTTTAGAATAGAACAGAATTTATTAACCTTCAATGTTGTCAAAAATTACAAAAATTGTTTCATTAAAATTACACAGAAGCCCCGGCATAGGAATCATATAGCAAAATATACTAATATAAAGTAAGAATGTAATAAATAAATATACATTATAAGAATACACATTTTATACAAATATAAAACATAAAAAAGTAAAAATATGTAACATTATAAACATTCATACCTACGCCAAAATAAAACAAAAAACATGTGATCGCGAACATTGGTCAAGAGGTCGAAATACAAAATTCATCTGTGCTGTAGAAAGAACCTTCTATTAAGTAATTTGTTGGCTCATTTCGAAAGAATTTAAATTTTGGTATAATTTTAAATTTATCGGAAAGTGTATTGTATAGATGAGCACCAGGGTAATAGGGAGATTTTTTTTTACGTATAGGTACCAAGCCTATAACTGTCAATGTGTATTTTATTTGCTCCACAGGTATTAATTATATTCGTGTATGTCTGTCTATGTTAGATCCAAAGGTTTCCTGGTTACTGTGCGCGAAACAAAATTTTAAATAAATACATACATGATGTGGTCATAGAGCACTAGCAGTGACGTCACAGTATTGCCACCTGTCAGTTGTCTGGGTGGTAAATTCAGAAATTTGACATTTAAGTTGGGGTCAATTTTCGTTCAATATAAATTAAAGTGGAGGATTTCTTAACATCAGATAGATGTAGTGATGTTTATAAATATATATTTTTTAAATCTACTGTGAGAGAAAATTTTATATATACTTTATTAGTGTTGTTTTTACCAGTGTAAAGTTTGGTGTCAAGAACGTTGACATCTTTGTGAACCCATAAATTAGTGAAAATAAAGGCTATATTGGATTTTTTACATTTTTTGTACATATGTAATATCAAGACATATTTTAGTAAATGTTTAATTAATATAGGCTCAGTTACAGCTAGGCAGTGACATAGGTTAGGTAGTATTATTACACTAGGTTAAAAGTTATCAAAATACTCATTGATTTATGCCAATATATCAATCATATATTAATGGTTTTATAAACCTATTGTAAAATCTAAGTTTTTTGACGATTTAAAATATTTCGCTTCAACTTTTTATTGATTTATAGCTTACTTTTGTTAGGCTCAAAAGTTTGTAACGAGTTTAAGTGTTTATCACATTAATAACAACAATCAGAGGTTTTTATTATGAAATGCAGGAGTAATAGTAAATCTAATAAAAAGATAGGACTGTGAGATCATTACAGTTTCCATTTAATTTAATTTGCGAGCAAATATGCAACATAATACGCTCCGAATACTTTATATAGCTATATACCTAGTTTGGTATCTGTTCTGACTCTTACAATTATAATTACAGAGGTTCAAAATATTGATAATGTACACAAATAAAATACCAGTGAAGGTAAGTGAGCTAAAACACAACAGAATTTAAAAAATAACACACTTTTAACAGCATCGTCTACCATCATTGAATGCTCGATTGAATGTTTCAAATTATACATATTATACATAATTATAAGGGTAAGTATGAATAATAATAGTCTTATAGTTTAGATATAAATTTTATTTACAAGAAGGGTCACAATGGTTCATTAATTCAATGCTATATTATATTTTTGAAAAATCATCCAACGAAATAGTTTCAATCTCTCACTTTTAAATCATATAGGTTGGCTCCATTAATACATTTCAGCTTAGCAATGTAATGAGGGGACTCCTAAAATGTAGAATATAAATAAAATTATAATAAATTCACTGAAATTCACTGAAATTCACTTACCATATCGAAAATTAATAACTTTTGACAGGTACGCAAGATAACACGCCGATTGAAAAACACAAATAAAACACTAAATTAAAGTCAGATCAATAAATCGCAAAATGTATAATAGACGAAAAACACCCAAAATTGATGTGACATAAAAAAAGCGTTTAAAAAAGCACTACAAATTCTTTAAAAACTCGAATTAATCAGAAAGCACACAAATGCAAAACTAGGTTATTACCACCCAGGCAACTTTGGCGGCTATGTTGTGACGTCAGCTGCTACTGCTCTATTTTGTCTAAAAATTACGATTCGTCTTCGCTCCTGCCGGCCCCAATTTTCGATTTTCACCTCGCGATTCACGTTGTACGGTTATTGCCGACCTTCTCCTCGCCATCGAGACATAGAACGGGTTTCCGATCGCCGTATTTATTCAGTTCTTACGTTTGAAAAATTGACTTGCGGTCATGCTAATATTGCATGCGACTATTTTTAAGTGGTTTCCCGAGTTCGAATCCCGCTCGGGGATACTTCTTTTTTTTTTCAATTTTTTAGCAGATATTTTTGATTCTATAATTGCTATTCGCTCCGCTCTAATGCATTTCTCTAAGAAGTTTTGCATTTTCCGCCACGGAATATTAATCTGCACTATTTTGATTAAAAGTCACATTCTATCTCCGCTATAGGGTGGCTAAATATTTGGTAGACGTTGCTGAAATCACAGGGCATCAAAAGGTTTAATAAAACGATTTGTAACGTTTTGAATTTATTTCCGATTGCATAAAAAAATTAGTTCCTACCATTTCAATTCCTTGTTTTATCCAATTTTCCAAAGTAAAAAGCATGTAAGTATAAAAATTTCAGATGGTATAGAGACGTTGTGGGTAGAAATGTTAGAGATAATGCAATCTTATTTTGAGTGAATCGAAAGTGCGTCTTTTTACTTGCACCCATTATTAACACGTTGACTGCCATGAGAAGCACGTGTGCTTCGCATACCTTTAATATAACTAGGCCGTGAGAAGCACAATTGATTCTCATCCTTTAGTGAAATATCGGTGTGTGTGTGTGGTACAACCAAAGAGTTTAACAAATAGAGGAGACAAGCTCCAGAAGCGTAATATATAAGCAGCGGTAGGCTGTAGGCTTCTCATCCTTCTCACACAGTTCGCTCTCTCTTTGTCGCACAGTACATGAGAGGGCATGAGGGCAATACAATGACGTGTATACCAACCTGGGACTTATGAGTGACTTAGTTTTTCTACAACAAACTTTACAAGTATTATCAATTGTCACAAAGAAATAATTAATTAATATACAAACTAAACGTGATAAACAGATTAAACGTTATAAACAGAAGAAAAATTTGAAAAAACACGTGTGATTGTAAATAAAGCAGAATGCTATTCAAAACAACAATTCAAAATTGACGGTATCTGTGAAATCAAAGCGCGCCGGGTAAAGCTGTGTTGCTTTGTAAAACAAAGTGGAGAGAGAGGGTACGAGGTGTGCGACAAGGACGAAGAGCCTACCGTCTCCAAGGCAACCAAATCGCGACTCCCGGCAAATCGGCGGCTTGTCTTCTCTAGTTATTAAATTCTTTGGGTACAACGCTGCTTCTCGAGAGCAGTATAAGCTTATGGGACATATTTTGTGATGGCCTGGATAACTGTTTTATGAGTTTAGCCGATGAATTTTGTCGAACTTATGCCGAGTAAAAGCACAAATTATTGTGAATAAATTTTATTTACTTTTGGTATAATGTGATTTTTAATCGAAATAGTGCAAATTAATATTCCGCGACGGAAAATGCAAAACTTCTCCTAGAAATTCAATAGAAAGGAACGAATAGCAATTAAATAATCAAAAATATCTGCCGAAAAATTATAGACGAAAAAAGTATCCCCGGGCGGGATTCGAACTCGGGAAACCATTTAAAAATAGTCGCCGATTAGCACGTCCCCAAGTCAATCTTTCAAACATAAGAACTGAATAAATACGGCGACCGGGGACCCTTTCTATGTCTCGATGGTGAGGAGAAGGTCGGCAAAGACCCTAAAACGTGAATTGCGAAAATTGGGGCCGACAGGAGCGAAGACGAATCGTAATTTTTTGACAATTCGTGACAATTCGTATAACGAAATTTTCGTCCATCTATTTTTTCGCAACATGCTGTTTAATTTTTTACTCATTTATGTACCATTAAGGGTTTGGTAGAATTGCTCTTTCATTATAGATACTATCTAAACTCTATTTGGAAAAAAATCTAGCTTTATAGATATTAACGCGAAAAATCTGTCGCTGCCTCCCAGGCTATAAGTCTTGAGTAGATTAGGTAGTAATAAGCTGTGAATAAACAACGTTCATCTAGTTCTTTTTTAAGATTTATTAACGCGGATGTACTTTTTGCTAGTTTCCAACACATATTGTCTATTTGAGTAGAGAAACCAAGTGTTTGAGAGTGAACCTAAGGTTTGTGGGGAGGGGGATACAGCGTCAAATTCAAAATTTAGTCAGAAATAGTCTTCAATACTCCTGTAATATTTATTTATGTACAACTTACATTTATTTTTAGTTAAATAACATCACCCAGTTTGCAAAAAACAGCTTTTGTTATCATAATTTTCATTTATTTTTTCTTCTTCAATTTTTTGGGACTTCCTGCCACATGTATTTTTTCGTTTTAAGGGGTGCTCGGAGAATCTACAAATTATCACAATTAACTGGTAGGTATGTTACTGGTAAATAATCTCTACGCCTGTGACTTTTACGTCAAAGGATCAATTAAAGGTTGCTTTTTTTAAATAAACAACACAAATAAGTATAAAAACTTGAAATGAAATATTTCGCCGATGTTTCGGAAATCTAATCTGTTTCCTTTGGCAAGGCTTTTTTGAAAAATCTTTTTTGCTGTGTATGATAAATACACAGCTCTAAGAATGTTTGTTGTATTCAATATCCATAGATACTTACTATTTACATAGAACTGTTGATATAGTTAACATTTTTTTTTGTTTTCATACAATGTTAAGTTATGTATGACCGCCTGCCCACTTGCCCGCATTCCCCATGCGAGCCGGCGTGCCACGTGCCCACGCGCGTTCCCGACTGCCCGCCCGTGTGCTCCCAGACCATCCGCACCAAGCACACACGTCCCCCTGCCACCTTGCCTCGTGCCAGAATGCCAGCCTTCCCGCATGCCCCGCTGCGAGCCGGCGTGCCGCCTGCCCGCCCGCGTGCCCTACCGCTGACAGCGTGCCACCATCCCGCCCAGCCCCCTGCCTTCCTCCCCTGCCAGCTCTCCCACTTACCCACTTGCCGGCTGCTTTCCTGCCTGACCGCCAGCACGCTAGCCTGCCTGCCCGACTACCAGCCTGCCCGACTACCAGCCAGCCCCCTGCTCGCCTGCCCCTTTCCGAAAATGAATAATTAGGGAGATATACCCTTCAAAAGGGGGATAATAGATTTCAGTTTTTCTTCAATATCTTCCAATTCCCTTAAAATATACGATTAATATTTTAAACTTAGTCATAGGCCATCTGGACACTAGTTTACATGGTATCAATCAAACACTCTCTTCTGTTTAAGGTGCAATTTTAGGGGATGATTTTCAGCATCTTCCTCAAAACTTTTTAAATTTTTTCAAATTTCTCAAAATTGTCGTAAAAAAACAATGTTCAAACCATTAGAAATAAAAAAGGTTTTCTTATTGCATCTCGATAAATCAAGCCATTCTCGAGTAATTTGTGTTTAAAAAACCACGTGCATTTACTACATATTATTGATAAATTCTTTTACACATAAAGAATGCTTTTTACTTCCCTCGCATACCGAAGGGAAGTATTGTATTCGAGAAAAATCACCCTCCGAGATTTTTTCTGATTTTCACGTTTCAGATCATGCAGATTACGAAAATATAGGTTTTTAAATTCCGTCAGTCTGTCTGTCTGTTGGTGCATTAACTAAAAAAACTGCATGACGGAGAACAGTCAAATTTCGTAGATATCTAACGCTACTGTCAGCGAAGAAATGGTTAAACTTTCACTGGAAAAATATACAGGGTGAACTGTCTAAAGGGAATAAATAATGATAAAAGTGTTTCTTTGCTCAAATTTAAAATTTTCATCTTTCATGGCATTCTATATCTATTAAAAAAAAATTACCACTGCTGTAGAATAGATAAAAAAAATGTTTGCTCAAATTTAAAATTTCCACGTTTCATGGCATTCTAAATTTATTAAAAAAAAATTTGGAGAATAGAAGGAAACATTTTTTTTTTGCTTAAATTTAAAATTTCCACGTTTCATGACATTCTAAGCCCAACATTTTTGAAGAATTTCCAACAAAAATGACATTTTTTAACCACTACTATACTTCCATTCTACTACGTGAATGTGAAATTAAAAATGTGACAGATTGCAATAATATTTGGCATATGCACCTATTATGGTTTTATTGAAAAATGTACAGGGTGGTCATCCCAAGAAATAATTCTACCATGGTGGACATTTGTAAAGGTATTTGCGCAAGCTTTCCATATTTGGTACGTGTTATTTAGTATTGAATTTTTATTGTCGGATAACCACTCGTATATTTTTTTGACCAAGAGTTACCAGGTTTTCTTTGTAATAATAGTGATAACTATATTCCGATTATTATTCTCAATGTCATTTCGTGATTATTAATTTTTTAGAGTGACCAAATAAAGTTACAAATAAAGAGGGAAGTTCTGTGTAAATACGTTTACCAATTTTTTTAATACTTGTTTTCAGTTAATTTTTAAATTGACGACTGTTTTTAATTTAGTTAATCGTAAATTGTACACGTGTTAGTATTGTATATACCTATGTATTTTATAATATTTATGAATTATTGTAAAGTATATGTAATTCGTTGTATCTTTTACCTTTTTTAAATTATCATTGTACCAAATAACTATTTATTCACCAAAGACAATACTTCTAAATTTCTACTGTTATAGTGCACAAAAATTTTAAGTGCGGCTCTGTGGAGTATCACTCATGCTAACGAGAGACAGATTTATGGTCATTTTTATGGCTCTTTCTATGTGCATTAAATATTTGTAGTCAACTATATAAGGTTCCCATAACTTTCTACTCCTGAGAAACGTTCTTGCACATTTTAAGACTATGCTACTTGCATTATATTGAATATTCTAGAAACCCCAGGTGAACTTTAGGTTGAATTTGATTTTATCTGATTTTCCGAAAGTTCTATTAATTTTTTCACAATCGAAACCGCCCACTTCTCTTGTCAGAACTATTGCTACGCCTCCAGCCACCGCTTCCTTCCTGAATATTAGAATTGTGTGCCAGTTATTTACAGTATGTGCTGTGGTTTTCTCTCTTTGGACGAACCCGACGGGGCGCGGTCAGAAATTTATGCACTATTGCATATAACTTTGGATTAAACAAGAACTTGCGGATTCACAGCGACCCATGAGCTTCCAGCAGGATTTATTAAGTACTGTAATTATAGCGTGTCGCTCGGAATAGATAAGTAGAGAGCTGTGAAGAATTAATGCGGGCTATAATGTTCAAAGAAGCTGTAATAAATAATAAGTTTTTAACTCCTTACTTTATTCGGGAGACATTGCCAAAAGGCGGAAGTTAAAGCGGGGAATTAGTTTTTAATGGACCTTTCAGAGGTAATAATTCAGTCAAAACTGAGACACAAAGCGTCTAAGTGCAAGTGTTTAGATAGCGTGTTTACTGCCCAACCAGCAAATTTGTTTTATAATTTAAATGATCTACGATTATTTTGTTTTATTGTTATTTTATTAATGCTTCTAAATGCCGATTGGTTATATTAGAGTTCCAGAAAATACTATTTTGTTGTCTGCAACTGAACTATTTTATAAATTTATCATTAAAACGTTTCTACAGCAAAATTATAAAACATCTTATAATGGAGTTAAGAAATGATTTTATAAATGTTTTCGTGACTAAGTTATAAAATATTTCAGCTTATAAAACTAAATCGATTTATAACGATTTTTTACTATCGTTCAGCAGCATTTTTAGCACCGTTGTAAATATACATTCGAATTATTTTATAGTTATTTCTTATCGTCTTACAAAACAGTTATATTAAAGATCTATTTGTGACAATTTTGCTTTTAAGAATAAATGTTGTTCCAGATCATGTTATGTAATTATTATATAGCATTGTATTTGCTATTACAAAACAAAATTGTTTACTTGAGCATAAAAATGTGGTGGCTAACAATACTATAAAATATATGTGAGAACATTGATTACCTGCGTTAGCTGTGTATTTATATTTAGTCATAATTAGCCTTTTAATGAAAATTTGTCATAATTATAGTACACAAGTTTATAAAAAAAATATTCTCCCAAAATTTTGGTTACACCAACATTGACAAGAGCGGTGTAGATCTTAACAGATCATATACGGCCAAACAAAAAAAACATCAGATTTAGAACAATGGAGAAACTGATAAAATAGTTGTAAAAATTTAGGTACATGTATTAACAGCGTAGTGGTTTTGGCAATGAGACACAGTTTTATACTGCTGTAAAATGAAACGACGCATTTCACTCACTGCACTGTTAACGTATCAGGTCATATGACAAAGTACTGTTGCTTCCACTAGTAAAAGTAACTACAGACCGATCACTTGCCTTAATTCCTGCTATAAGTTATTTACACGTATCTTGTACGCCAGGACTTTGAGGTCAGTTGAGCCTGTATTCCTAGAGATACACGAGCAGCGAAGCAGTAAAAAAGATGTGGCAGGCTGCAAAGAGAACCTATTGATGGACCGCTGTATTGCTCAGGATTCTGTACAATACAAGAGTAATCTATCAATGGCGTGGCCTTACGGTACCCTCCCCAATAGTGAGATGCATTAAACAACTGATGCCACTCTGGAGAACCCGCTTCACCGTAACATCTGATGCTCAGCGGATTTCGACAGAGCCGGTATCATTTAGGAGAGGAGTTTTCCAGGGCGACTCCCTCAGTCCTCTCCTAGGCACAAGGTCATCCATTTATTCTATATGGATGACCTAAAACTGTATGCCTCCGAAGAGGGCGAACTTCAAAACTCTCTTAGGGTGGTCCAAGAGTACACGCAGGCTATTGGCATGGAATTTGGGTTGGACAAATGTGCAGTCGTCCACCTCAAGAGAGGACGATGCGGGCTATTCCCTGAAGATGCACAGCTGGCAGACGGAAGCATCCTAAGACATCTGGATGCCGGAGAGACCTACATGTACTTGGGTGTGCAACAACATCACATCCAGGACGTAAAACAAATTAAGGACACTCCGCGGCAAGTACAGACACCGACTCCGAAAGATTTGGTCTTCCGAACTTTCGGGAAAGAACAAGGTGTCTGCGACTAAGACACTTGCCGTTCCGATTCTGCTCTACTCATTTGGAGTAGTCAAGTGGACAGTAGATGAGCTGCGTCAATTGGATAGGGATACCCGCAAGATGATGCATATTCACAGAAGCATTCATCCTAGATCGTCCGTTCATCGAGTGTACCTCCCACATCAACGGGGGGCAGAGGACTCTTGAGCCTGGAGTGCCTGCATGGCAGAGTAGCGCCGAATATGGCATGTAACATCTTGAGGAGCTCAGATCCACTCCTGCGGTTAGTGAAATATCATGAAACCGTAGGAGTGGGCGGATTTTTATTTAAGGCAGCACACAGGGCCGCAGATGATCTCGGTCTCGTTTTCGACTTCAGGCGAAGAGGCAGGCGAGGTGCTGATGCACAGTCAGTAACTGAGCTTCCGCCAAACCGCCTGACAACCCAAATTAAAGCTGCCGAGCAGAGAAATCTGTTCAGGCAGCACGTCCTTGCATGGAGTGTTCTACAACAACATAGAGACACTGGGTTTATCGATAAAGCTGACCTTCGCATTCCTGAGGTCAGCAGGGCTCAAGTCGGAGACCGAGGGATTCATTGTGGCCTGCCAAGATGGTGTTATTAACACCTTGGTCTACCGCAGTCGTGTTATGGGTGTAGAGGTCCCCGACCTAAATTGTAGGACCTGCCATCAGGCGCCGGAGTCGCTCATGCATTTACTATCTGCATGTCCGATTTACGCGACTTCGGCCTACATTCACTGTATTACCATCTTCGGCACTCGTACGAGGTAGACCGAACACCAGTGCTGCCTTATGTTTCCGGAGAGATTGAGTCCGTTGTCGAGAACGAGAAGTGTCGAATTTATTGGAACTACTCGTTCCCGACCGTCAGGCTGAATCAAGCCAACAAGCCTGACATAGTCCTCCTCGACCACCAGACCAAGGTGATGTATGTCATCGAGTTCTCGGCACCTGCCGAGACAAACATCACCTTGAAGGAGGAAGAGAAACGGACTAAATACCGAGATCTCCGGTATGAGCTCCGAGCGCTATACCCAGACTACTCGGTCAAGATGGTCGTCCTGATAATCGGCGTTCTCGGTGGGATGAGGCCTACGCTGCTCTCACCATTGAAGACCATACAGGCCTGCCAAAAATCAGCCGAATGGTTGGCAGGCCAAATGCAGAAGGCAGTCGTTTTGGGGTCCCTGCGTCTACTTAGGGTACACGATTCTGGAATCTACAACCACTAACCCTGCGGGATGTGGGGAGTGGTTGTAGATAATTCGCTGGCGCTTCCCCCGTGAGAATATCGGAGACACGGGAGAACTGTCCAGCATCGCTAACGCGTAAAAAATAAAAATAAAAGAAAAATATTGTGTTTATTTTTTACCCAAAGAAAACATACAATGTTAAATATTGCATAATAGGGTAAATTTTTTTTTTCCTCTAACTTTTTGGCCTTGGAAACTTGTCCTTTAGCCATATGTTAGGTATAGTACCAATTCTGCCACATGGGCCTAAGAAAATTACAAATACACGTAGTGACATAAACAGATGTTAACATAAATACATAAGTACAACGGAATTTATGAAAATGCAAGTAAGCATAAACAAACACACCATACATAATTTATTTCCAGAATATAATGCTGGGTACTGACATATACAACGACAAAATCACAATACACACAATATATCACAGTGAAATTGTAAATCTCCTGGTGTTATAAACCCGTTATAAAAATATTATCGGCAAAGTATTAGTTGCACTCGCTGATCCTTGCCACACTATAAAAGAAAAACTAAAAGAAGTTGTTTTTGGTGCATTTTTTTTGGGGGCGCGACAACCCTCATCGATATCTTTGGTGCCACCTTAGCATGAACATATTACGTGTGTCAAATTTTAGTGGAATCTATTCATCCGATTAGAAGATTTTTTTAAAACCTGAAAATAATAAAAACAATTTTTAGGGGTTGCATCCCTTATTTGAGTACATTGTAATAAAAGTGCCTGAATTAACCACTTGATCGTGCATTTGACTGAGAAACAAATACTGGAAAAAGTTATTTTTGGTGGATTTTTTGTAGGGTCTAGTGTCTAAAATCCCAACAATGAAAATGTACGACATGGACACATTTGTATTCTTTTATAGTTAAGGAAAGGAAAAACGATGTGAAGTTGAAAATCTATCCATTGTATTAAGAAATAGAGAATTTTTTAATTTGCATAATTTAAAAAAAAAATCGCTTTTTTTGCAATGTTCTAATTTTATTATTGTTCATTATTTTTGTGCGGCTAATAAATAAAATAAAAATTCTAACCTATATTAATCAAAAAAATAAATGGCCGTACAGTATCAAATCAACTTACCCTAGAAAACGTGAGTTTTTCCCTTTCTCGGGGGTGATTTTTTTATTTACATTGATAATACCCATTCTTTTTAGACGGGTTATATTTTTTTAAAGATTTGAAATGTCGTATAATCTTTTGGAATTGATACCGTACAGGGTCAAATCACCACCCTTGATAGAGGTCTAGGACGAGGGTTGATCTCGCGTTTGTCACCCCATGTTCCAACCGATTTAAACGGCATAGCAAAGAAATTAATCTTTGTTAATATAAATATCGAATTTCATAAAAGCCGTACGGTGTCATATCACCTTAGTAACATGGAGGTCAATTTTCGGAAAACGAAAATTTTTCCTATACTTCTGTCCCATTATTTTTGTACGGCATTTTTTTTTAAGAGTCACAAGTATAAATACAGTCCAAATAAACGTAAGCCGCACAGTGTCGTTTGAAAAAAATGCACCTCCGCGGGTTACGATTTTCACTTTTCCGCGGCTTACCCATGTCCAACCTAAAATGTACGGCATATGGCTCAAAGTGATTTATTTTTGTAGGACTACAAAAAAATTTATCATGGGCTTGTGGTCTAACAGCCTACAGTAGGACATTGCTAGTACATAATCAAGAACATTTCTATTACATAAAATTTTCTGGTGGTCTAATGCAATGCCGTAAAACTCGCGTCGTTATCAAGCTGTTTATATTCATATATGCCATCATGATCTCGGTCTATGTATTTCCGCATAGTTTTAATTTAAAAAATACTGTTAACCTCACTTTATTTGTTCTTTTCTTCCAGGTAAGTTCGAGAGATAGCCTCAGAAAACTCCATTATCTCCCAGTAAAACGTAAGTACACACGACCTCGTAATTAATTAAGCTTGAATTTAAAGTAGGAGCTCGGAGTTAGAAAGAAAATTTCAAAGAAAACTTTCATTAAGTCTTATAGTAGCTAATTTAACGCACTTCACCTTTACATTGAATTTTTTAATGTTTCCCGGGAAAGTTGGTTTATTATTTATGTAGGGCTTGTGCATCTCAGTGGCGTATACGGGCGAGAAGACTTCAAAGAACCTCAGACTGTCTAAAACAGATTTTCATTGCGAGGGGTCATCCTCTGGGAAATATTGTGTATGCCTCTTTATTATTTCTCTTATCTTATTTACATAGAGTAAAATATGGTCTATAGTGGAGTAGGACTAAAGTTTACTTATCAATAGTAATTTTTTTGCTAGATCTTGTAAATTGTATTAAATAGTTTTAGATTAATTCTGTGCGGTGGAAATCTCTGGTTGTGTAATCCGTTTTGCATAAAGCAAAAATAACATATTGTTTATGACGAAATTGCGAAGAAAACTAAATTGATCCGAACCTCCTTGGTCAATATCAAGTTGCAAAACATAAAAATATTTAAGAGAGGTAATTTTTAAACAGTTGATATCATGCACATATTTTTTTAAGAGAATACTGAAACATATTCTTTATAGGATTTTGCAAACAGCAGAAAAAAATAACTATCTATAACTAAAAGAAAAAGTATGTGTAAATTATTAATGAAATCTTTGCATTCTTTCGATAACCTAAATTCTGGTTATGCTAGCAAATTAAAATCCTAAAATGAATTTGTCTAATTTCTTATTTGACAATTCCCATTCTAACACTAGCATCCACACAGTCCCCTACGGCCATGCAGATTAAACTAGTATCTACATAATCCCCTACGATCATTAAGATTCAGTTAAAAATGAGAACAAAGGCCTAATTTACATGCTTCTCACATGAATGTTTAGAATTTTTATATGATTTATTCTCGTATTATGTCCTAAAAGTTTCTACTGATATTTGTTTATACAATCATAGTCCCTAGTAAATCTAAACCTGACGTCTTAATTTATATATCTATAACAACAAGGACCAATAAAGAATTTGAATTTGAATAAAAACTCATTATTTTTGCTTATCTTAGCGAGGTGCGCCGCTGGTTGTCGACATCAGATCCATTAAAATTGTAATTTTACTTCGCGAGTAAGGCACGGCCGCTAATACAGAGCTTTTTTATTGAAAGGTTTGATTAGGTACTTTATTTATACAAAACGCAATATAAGAATTTGAGAGGTTTCATAAAAAATTGAATGTTGGGGTGAATTTTTTGTGTATTTTCAATCAGAACCGCAGGGTTTAGTTTAAATTACTGTTTCAAGTTTCCACCGCGTTTAATTTATGTTCATGGTAACACCATCCGTCACGGTTTTATTAAAAAATTAGCGCTGCCTTTTTATGAAATAAAACAGGGAGTGTGAATGTTGACAAAAATCTTTACATTTTCTACATTAGATATCCTAAAGGTAAAGAAGAAAAATTGTCAGGGGAAATATGTAAATATTTTTTATTTTCTTCTTTATTTTATATTATCAGCGTAATTTTCAGATTTAATTGAATGGCTTGCCGCCAGATATCATTTTTCAACTCGATGTTTTAAATCAAATAAATAGTACAAGAAAATTTTCAGTTAGATATAAATATTTATTTATTTTATTCATACACAATCTACTAACAGTACAAGATCATTTTAAAGATGGGAAACAACACACACATCATACAAAAATGACTTAAATTTACTAACAATGTCAATAAAGATATACATCAATGAAACTATATATATATTAGTGAGAAAAGGGAGTTGAATTTACAGTAGAGAAAGACAGAGAGAGATGAAATACATAGGCTGCGTTCATCCGAGCAGATCGCTACCTGAGCGCTCCTTCACTGATCGGTGATCGCTCTGCAACCGGATGAACGGCTCAGTGCTGTCCGCTGTCGTTTGTCGAATTTGTCATGGTGTGATTGTTTTGAATTTGAATTGTAAATTGTAATTTGTAATCATAATTTTATATTATGTTGAAATGGAAAACAGAAATAGAAATTTAGTGCTATTGCTTGCGATCTCCTGCAACATTATAATGTACATTTTCGTGTTCATATGTCACGTCAAACTCTGCGTTCTCCATTTTTCTTCTAATATATCAAATTTTCCGTTTCCGATCACTGATCAGTCGATCACTGAGCACAATATTTGTTTGCTACAAAAAATGGCGTCCGATCCAAGAGCGCTCAGTGCAAGAAGTGCCGTTCAGCCGAATGATCCGTGATCGCCAGGTAGCGATCTGCTCGGATGAACGCAGCCATACATACATGATTTTAGAAAAAATCTCCTATTTATTAATGATGTCTATATGACATTGACTGGTAGGGGACTGTGTGGATGCTAGTGTTAGAATGAGACTTGTCAAATAAGAAATTAGACAAATTAATTTTAGGATTTTAATTTGCTAGCATAATCAGAGTTCAGGTTATCGAAAGAATGTAAAGATTTCATTAATATTTTTACACAAAGTTTTTCTTTTATAGATAGTTTTTTTTCTGCTGTTTGCAAAATCCGATAAATGCAATACAAGTATAATATATATTGTTCTATATTCTGAATCTGTTTTATTTTTTATACGTTCGAAATTACTTCTTGAAAGTAAATTTAAATGATTTTACTGGGCGCCAAACAGTTTCTTAAAAGCTGTTAATATTATAGACTATAGAACACCATTAGCCTGACTATCTACAATCTATAGAATGACTCTTACTCAAGGTTCAACGAAGTCGGTTCAATAAATGCTCATCGATCAAGATAACAATCTAAATAAATCAAACTCAATATTGAACGAACAAAGTATTAATTTATTAACAAATTTGAACTTGGAATGTAATTAACAAATTTAAATAACAAAATCTAACTTAACTAAAACTGATATATATGGCCTTTATTTAAAATAAAATATGTACCATGGATTTGTGATATTGTAAAGCTTTACCTTGTCTAGGTTTCTTTCGACTCGAGTAATGTTAAATTATAACCTCTAACTGGTTATTATAATCCTTGAAATATTATGTCACTTGACTGACTTTTAAACCTCTCAAAGCTTCTTCTTCTTCTTCTTTACTGAATTGACGTTTGTTTATAACCTCCAATTTATTTTCAAGATTTCCTTGAAATATTTCTATCACTTGATTGACGTTTGAAATTTCTTCACCATATAAATTTGCTAACTGGATTAACAAATACTTCCCTCTTCTAAATCTGCTTTCCGGATAATCTACTTCGTAATACTTTCTAAGTTTACTCACTTTTTATATTTAATATACCTTTACAATTTTTTTCTTGATATCAATATATCTGGATTGTAATATTCTAACCTTCAAATTATTCACCACTTTTCTTTTATTTTCAATTTATTAATTATTCGTGGATGAATATTTTTCGCAGCTCGCTGTTCAGCGGTGTATGATCAACTGATTTGTTATTTTATGTCGTTTATTTGGGTTAAATTTCAATTTTTCAATTGTTTTTTTCTATTTTGATCTAATATTTCAAAATTTAATTTTAATTTAAAATTTAAACTATTCAGTTTTGTTTGCTCTTTATATTAATTGAATACTGTTTTTAATTCTTTAATTTTCCTGATGAATTTCTTATTCTACTTTTCAGGATTAAGTGAATAATTGTAATTACTCGAAATATGTTGACATATTACAAATACTTTTTAAAATCTACTTATAACTACAATTAACAATTCCAATCTCAAATAAATACTAATTCATACATTTAGATGAATAGCAATGATAAACACAAAATGCTAGTAGCTAAAACATACTGCAGTTTTTCATACTGACAGAATACTGATATTATAAACTAAAACAAGAATTGATACGCCAACAAACATTTAACATCATACTATTAGTCCTTTCTTTCTGCATGATGTGAAATATCATTTACAAAACACCTTTCTGCAATGATATTTGAAAATATCTGAAAACTTAAAATGTCATTCAGTGTTTTGTAATCTATGGACTTACTATTTCTGAATTACTCACGCTGCAATGCAACTACTGGTAATAGTCTTTCATTCAATATTCATTTTGTGTAGATTTACAGTGTTTCTACACAATTTAAAATTTTCAGCCCTAAGTTTTGACATGAATGTCAGATTTTATAAAATTTACTTTATTGTTTTTCAAATTCATTCTAAATCATTTTAAATGAGACTGTGAGTCTCTGCAAGTTTATGTTTTATAATATGCTATTTAGAATAACCTTGTTAAAACTAAAATAACTTCATTTTATGTTTATTTAAATATTTTGTTCGTATTCAATATCAAGTTTCATTCTCTGCATCCTACTCGCTGAGAACAAGTGAACTTGAATCAATTAAATAAACCACAGATATTCCTGCTTCTGTATGATCCGTTAAAGTAAAACTGTTATGATTATTTCCTAAAATACATACAAATTTGTGAATTTTATTTATGATTTCAAACACGATACTTAGGTAGTGTTCCACAGTGTGGATACACAGCAATATATATATAATATAATAATTCATTTTTAAACATGCATAGAGTATATAGGCTCCAATACTAGTTAGATAATAGACAAGTGAGGTTGTTTTTATCAGTCAATGTCAAATATAATTATTTCACACTTATTCATTGAAATTGTTTTGGTTTTGCATGAAAAATCTTTATGAGTGGATTTATGTCTTTCTGATGAGCTCCAAAATAAGGGCGCAAAACGTTTCCAAGATACAAAATGATAGATTTCATGAAAATGTAATACATTAGAATGAAAATTTTTTTAAGACAAGGTAGATAAATAAATTCATTTTAGGCCGTTGTTCTCATTTTTAACTGAATCTTCATGATCGTAAGGGGTTATGTAGATAGTAGTTTAATCTGCATGGCCGTAGGGGACTGTGTGGATGCTAGTGTTAGAATGAGAATTGTCAAATAAGAAATTAGACAACTTCATTTTAGGATTTTAATTTGCTAGCATAACCAGAGTTCAGGTTATCGAAAGAATGCAAAAATTTCATTAATATTTTTACACAAAGCCTATCTTTTAGTTATAGATAGTTCTTTTTCTGCTGTTTGTAAAATCCTATAAAGAATATCTTTCAATGCAATTATAAGCAAACAAATACTTCATTTTTAAACATATTACATATCTGTTTGAACTGCATCTCAATGGACTCAGATATATATTTAGTAACACATATTAAATTGGTGGTTGTAGATCGACCTTTCTTAAATCTATGCCGTTGAGAGGAGATGCTGTTTTTGAAATATACAATGTTTAAAACGAAATTATTTTTTGCTCGCGTGCAATGGGCTTGTTCCATAATATTCTTTTTATATGGTTTTTATACTTTTTCTTATAGTATTCGATATTCTCATTATACACTTAACATTTCGTATTATTAACTTTTTCCGTACTCGAGATATAAGGAGTTGAAATTAGTAATAGTTGCAAAAACCGAGCGCCCATTTGTGACGTCACTATACGCAAATGACGTAAGAAAAATGGCTTTCTGGGACCTTTCAAATTTAACCTGAAAAGTCGAAAAACATGGAATTTTTAAACGCTGGTAACTAAATAAATACGTCGACTGAAAGTTCGTTCTATGTCTCTAAGAAAAGGAGAAGTCGGCGATGAATTCTAATCGTAAATTGCACGGTCAAAATCGAGAATTCGTTCCGGCAGGAGCGAGAGAAAATTGTAATTTTTTGACATTTCACCAAATTGTACTCCCCTACTGTCAAGTAGTAAGCAAAACAAACAATGCTTCGAAAACACTTATAATTACTTATAACAAGTGAGGAGCATCAAGTCCATTGAGATCGCCGAGTCTATGCGTATAGTGACGTAGCGCCTGGCTACGCCCCATTTGCTGAACAAGCCTATTGTAATAAAATATGTTTTTTATTGGATTTGGCAAATAGCAGAAAAAGTAATCTGTGAAAAACAAAAAGAAAAACTTAGTTAATTTCCAATCTTTGCTTTCTATCGATAACCTGCAATATGGTTGTGCTAGCAATTTCTTACAATTCTCATTATAATACTAGTATACACGTAGCCCCTTACGACGACGATGACTAAATTAAAAATGAGAGCCAGGAGCCTATCTGTTCAATAAAGAATTAAAATCTACCTACCGGAAATTATGCTTTGTATTTAAGCATTTCCAAGAGATGGAAATGTTCTACTTTTAAGACAATCGTCAGATTATTGAAATATGCACAGTTCACTTTGATGCTGCGTCGGAGATTCCAAACAGTGATTACTTAACTTCATCGTGAACTCCAAGTTGTATTATTGTTCGCAAACACCTTGATGTTTCCTGCTATGTTCCATTCATTATTCAAAAGACTAAACCGATCTAATGCCTGCGTTCTCTGCAGTGGTATCGCTTGACAGATCTCTCTTTGGCTGTCCAACAGCAGAGAACTTCTCTGAATATCTAGAGCAGTATTGGACGGAGTATTTAGCGTAATATGCCGCATATTTAAATGAATAAATATCGAATTTGGTACATCTTTGAGTATTTTGATGCATTGTATTGATCGAACAGAGCACCTTTTTCTTATTCATAAAATACACATTTATAATAACGTAAATAATTATATGATTATTAATAATTTTGGAAATAATTTAAAAACCTTTTTAATTTTGAATGTTTGGTAGTAAACACAAATGTTAACAGTCAATTTATATTTAGCGCGCTCATTTTTACAAAAAAAAAAAACAAGATGTATATTATATTATACTTTTCCGCTGCCTGTTAACTTTTTATGTAATTATCGAAAATCATATTTTTTTGTGAATTAACTTTACACATATAAATGTTGTGTTTCAATTTTAGTCATGTCGCGATGACGCCAGTCGAAAAAGTTGTCAGTTTTGATCCAAATGAGACAAAATTAGTTTTAGACGCCTTGACATATGTTGTGATTTATACAGGGTGATTCGTGAGGAGAGGGTCGTACTTTACCAAAAGATAGAATACATTGAGGTAATCTTAAATCCCCAAACAGTAATGGCTAAAGCGGCCCCGTTTTCAAAATACAGGGTGTTTTATATTTTTTTGAAGAATATTCTTTTCGCCATATATCTGTAATGCGTAAGCGGAATCCAATGAAATTTTGTATTTTGATTATCAGGGCCCGACCCAGAATAAAAATATTTTTAAGTTATTCCTAGAAAACAACACTCTGTATACTATTTATAAAATATTTGACATTAAAATATTAATTTATACCTAGAAAGATACAACATCCGATAAAAAATCTTTTGGCACCATTTCATTGTTTAAATAAAAAAATTAAATTGCTGAGGGTTCAAATTATTTTTTCTTTAAATGAGAAATTGAAAAAAGTCACTCTGGGGATTAATTACATATAATTTTTTTTTTGTTCCCTATCTGCACTACCAAAAGGTAGTTCTCCAACTCTGGTTTCAGCAATGTTTAATTCATTGCAAGAGTAATTAATTGTTGTAATTTGTTTTAAAAGTTATGGCTACGTACTTTTTATAATCAAGTAGGTATCTGTCAAAAATCAGTCATATTGTAATTAAGAAGTGTCACGTCACCACTGTTGCTTTTAATGGTTACAATATTGTCTTGTAATAATTCTAAATCATGCCGTTTACATACACGAGTAGAGAATACGCAAATATGGTTTTTGTCTCTGGATATTGCAATGGTAATGCAAAAACTGCTGAAAGGGAATATAGACGCCGGTTTGGAGATCAACGTGTACCAGATTATAAAACATTTTATAGAGTACTTAGACATCTTTCTGAAACTGGAACCGTTCCCTCAATCATGAAAATAGAACGTTCTGTTAGGCAGACCCGGCAAGAAAAGGATTTGATTTTAAATATGGTTGACCAGAACCCAAAAATCAGCACAAGAAGAATTGGTCAACAATAAAACATTCCTCAAACCAGAGTTTGGAGAATTATTAAATGCATCCTTATCATATCCAAATTGTCCAACGATTGGTGCCAGGTGATGAAATATTTCGGTTAACTTTTTGCCTTTGGGTTTCATCCCATAGACGAATTATGTTAAGAGTATTGTTTACCGATGAATCTCAATTTACCCGTGATGGTATAAATAATACTCGAAAATTTTCATATTTGGAGTCACGAGAATCCCCGTGCAATAATTCAAAAGAATTCCCAGCATAGATTTTCTGTAAATGTATGGTGTGGGATGTTCAATAATAATCTCATAGGTCCTCATATTTTTGAAGGTCGCTTAAATGGTCACAATTATTTAGATTTTTTACAACATACCCTGCCAAATTTATTAAATAATGTAAACACAAGAGGAATGTGGTTTCAACATGATGGGGCTACGCCGCATTTTTTGGTACGAGTCAGAAACTATCTGAATGGACAATATCCAAATAGGTGGATTGGTCGGAGTGGTCCCGTTGCATGGCCTCCGAGATCACTAGATCTCACACCTCTTGACTATTTTTTGTAGGGCTATTTAAAAACTGAAGTATATAAAGGAAAAATAAATACCAGAGAGCAGCTGATTGCAAGAATTGAACGTTTTTGCAATGAAATTAAAAACAGTGATTGTTAGAAAAAGCCTAAATAAAATGACAAATCGATCAAGTAAATGTATTGAATTTGGTGGTGGTCACTTTGAAAATAGACTGTGATTCAAAATAATTTAATTGGATTTAGTAAGTTTGACTGATTTCTTATGTTCTAGTTAAATTGTTAATTTTTATTATTTATTGTTTTGTTAAGTTTATTAATTACACATTCATTACAAAATATATTTTTTATTTCACCAGGTATATGTGATGAATTTTTAATCTCCCTATTTGCACTACCTTTTGCTAGTGAAGAGTGACTTTTTTCTCTCAATTTCTCATTTAAAGAACAAAAAGATTTGAACCCTCAACAATTTAATTTTTTTATTTAAACAATGAAATTTTGCCAAAAGATTTTTTTATGGGATGTTGTATCTTTCTAGGTGTAAAATAATATTTTAATGTCAAATATTTTATAAACAGTATACAGAGTGTTATTCTCTTGGAATAACTTAATTAATATTTTTATTCTGGATCCGGCCCTGATATTTTATTAATATCCCAGGCATTAGATGGTGAATGAATACTGTAATCAAAATACAAAATTTCATTGGATTCCGCTTCCGAATCACAGATATATGGCGAAAAGAACATTCTTCCAAAAAATATAAAACGCCCTGCATTTCGAAAACGGGGCAGCTTTAGCCATTACTGTTTGGGGATTTAAGATCACCTCAATGTGTTCTATCTTTTGGTAAAGTACGACCCTCTCCTCACGAATCACCTTGTATAATGTTCTCCTTGGCCTCCCATTGCTATATATCATGCTTGACAGCCTCGCACCATCGACTGTGCCTGCCTGTTAGGCGCACGGCCTCAACAAAGCTCTTTCCCATTAACTCTTTTGATAGCATCAGTCCAATATTCTGATGGTCTTCCTCTTCGCCTCTTACCATCTAGTTTCTAATGGACAATCAAACGTTCTATATTGCCCGCTCTCCGGTTGATAGAGTCAAAAAATGAAAGGGTTCGAGAAAATGCGGTGTTGGAAACATGTCCCCAAAAGAGACTGGTCGGTCTACAATCATAATGTTTGTTTTGTTGTAAATTACATTCAAACCGTACTCAGAGCATATTGGTTGGATCTTGTCCAATAGGCGAATGAGCTCATCCTCGCTCGCTGCAACCATAATAATTTAATAAGTTTAACATGTTCTGTTTTTAAATCTTTCTCTAAAATCAACAGTTTCCTAGATATTTGCAAACAATTGGTGATGTCCCAAATATTATTACTCGAACTTCTCGAGTGCTGCTTGGATTGCCTGTTTTGGCAATCAAACTTTACACACGAACTATCTCCATTCTTAAATCTAATATTACTAGGCTGATAATGGTGAGAGCAGAAATTGAAAACATAATTCTGACTCTACGTTAACGTATATAGCAATACCATAACGTTAAAAGAATTTGATCGTAAAATTTTGTCAATTGTTTTGCTGAATACTTCAATATCAATAAAACGTTAGTATTTATTCCCCCTTGTCCTCTCTTAAAGTTTCTTTCTATAAAATCTCAAGAGAAAAGCCGCCATTTTATCAGATTTAATGTGGAATATCAGAAGCCATATTTCATTTTCTCCGTGATATATCTACCTGAACCGGAAACGGTTGTGTTGACAAACGCTCAAGATTAATCTGGCGGGTTTCTGGGCCGCCGTTAGTTTGTTTCAATTCCAATATCGCCCAATGCTTTTATGAAAATTGAAACGCGTGGATGTTGTCTGATTTATGCAAGGTCAAATGCACTGTTAGCAGAAATTAAGGCATTATTTGTTTTCCTTCATTTTATACATTGACATTCTTGGAAACTAGCAACGTTGGTACTTCCGCATACAGTGTGTCCACTTTTCATGGAGCCACTCTCAGATTTCGGTGCTCTGAGATCCGAATATTTTGAAAGCAATCTTAAAAACGGGATTTTTGGGCCATTCGTGGTAAAGTGTGGAAGCCATCTTCTTTTATTAGTTTTGGAGTACTGAAGACGAAATCGTCACCCGTTTTGGTGAAAAACCTCGGGAACCCATTAAAAAATTTACAGAACTTGCAATTTAGCAAGATTCTTTAAGGCATTGAAAATGAATTTGGCAAACTTGGCAAAAATTAAAAAAATTCAAACTTTTATTAAACTGCGGATAAAAAGTACAAAAGTTACACAGCTTGATGTAATTGTAATAGGCTTTACATTAATATTACACAAAAAAATGGGTTTGATTTTCTCTAAATTAAGTAACATTTTATTATAGTATGTACTTGTTTAATACCCTTACTTTTTTACAAATACCGACGATGACGTAAAAGGCGTAAAAATGCAAAAATGTGATTCTGGGTATCAAAATTTATCAAATTCGGAAGTTTTACATAATCGGCGCTAGGCGTCGGTCGGCGTCGAGACGTAGAATTGCAAGAGTATGAATTTAGATACCAAACACACAAGTTTTACAAAGACAACGCTAGGCGTAGGTCGACTAATATTTATAACTTGTCTCCCATTTTCAACCCTCACGTCCAATTAGGCCAAAATTCTTAAAAACCAACAGATTCGTCCACATACTGCTAAAAACGCATCTCGATATTTTTTCTCACCAAAACTTCAGCATGAGACAAAATGTTCCCCGACCTTCCTCCCTGCAAGCCCTCAAGCCACATCCGGATTTCTCTTAAAAATTACAGTGGACCCGTAGAAAGTTTCAAAACATCGTATATTCGTATCGTATCAATAACCCACAGAATTGTCCGCATACTGCCAAAAATGCAATGCGACACTTTTGGCCCACCCAAACATCAACAACAAAAATCACCCCGACCTCCCCCACAACTGCATCCCGGATTCTCGTAAAATTTACAGTCGACCAGTAAAATTCTCAAAACACCGAATTTCATACAAATATAAATTTTCGGCTTTTTCTGATAATTATGACGTTTTCCATGTTGAAACCCCCAAATGCAACTCGACCAAAAATTTTTGAAAAACCATCAAATTCATCGACATACTGCCAAAACGCAACTTGATACTTACCTTTTCTCACCGAAACTTCATCACGACACAAATTTCATTCCGACCTAACCACCCCCTTCCCCCAAACATATCCCGTATTCTCTTAAAAATTATAACTATTTCCCATTTTTCAACCCCCAAATCCAACTGCCAGAAAATTTGGAAAACCCACAGATTCGTCCACATAATGTTATAAACCCAAACCGACATTTTTTGCTCCTCAAATCATCAACAAAAAAAATCACCCGGTTAAAAACGTACCTCAACTTTACACCCCTGTAACCTTACCCCTGTGCACCACAGACTCCGAAACCAACCCGTACGATGAGTGCTCGTTCATCCTCTTTCCAACTAGACCAAAATCAAACTTTGATCTTTCAAGAAGTATGCGATGTAGTAGCACCGAACACTTTCGTGTCAAAAAAAAAAAACGTTTCAACCTCCGTATTTTCGCCCCCTCGAAACCAAAAACATCCACCGATCATACATAAAAATTCGCAAAAACTGCGAAATTTATAAGCGTCACACAAATCATGAACAAAAATCCAGGTCCGGGCTCGAAATAGAAATGTTTTTGTTGTTTTTTAAGAAAACAGTACCCTGGATATATATTTTTTAAACTTCAATATTAAATTCGAAGAGTACCTAAAAAGAAGAACAACATGGCTTCATTAATTTCTTTGCCACACCTTTACCGCATTCGAAATTAATTTCAATAAATAATGCAATATGAGACTAGAAAATATCGAGGAATGATACGGGCAAAAAATGCTTCCACTGTTAAATAAGGCATTTACTTTTTGTTTTTCATCAATAGTTATTATGATTTAATCCCAAATTTGTATGAATGGAACATATTCTTTATAGGATTTTGCAGACAGCGGAAAGAAAAACTATCTATAAGAACTAAAAGAAAAACTATATGTAATAATATTAATGAAATCTTTTCATTCTTTCGATAACCTGACTTCTGGTTATGCTAACAAGTAAAAATTCTTATTTGCTATTCTCATTATAGCACTAGCATCCAACATAGTCCCCTACGACTAGGCAGGTTAAACTAGTATCTCTACATGATCACCTACGATATGTAAATTCAGTTAAAAATGAGAACAAAGGCCTGAAATTAATTTATTTACCTACCTTGTCTTTAAAAATTGTTTTATTCTAATGAATTACATTTTCATAAAATCTCATTCAGTTTCTTGGAAATGATTAGCCTTTGAAACGTTTTTCGTCCTTATTCTGGACTCATCAGAAAAGCCCAAAGCCACTCATAACGATGTTCCATGCAAAACCAAGGCAATATCTATGAATAAGTATGAAATATTTATATTTGATATTGACTGATAAATAACAACAGATCTTCACCTATCTATTAGCTAACTAGTATTGGAACCTATATACTCTATGCATGTTTAAAAGTGAATGATTTATTATTTGTTTGCAAACAAATAATAAATAATTCACTTTTAAACATGTATGAATTTAGTAAAAAAAAATAATATTACAAGACCACCGAAACTATTTAATTCCTTCCACTTATTAAAAACTAGTAAAACAACTATATAATCTACTTATTAACAACAATAATAATAACTAGCCAGTTGCATAAAAACAACGTAAGTACCAAAATACCACCAAGCTACCAGCAGAATAATTATTATACGAAAAACAAAAAATGTAGATATTCTATTGTTATAAAACGTATTTACGAATTAGAATCATAATTAAATTTTATGTTCAAAATGAGCTTCAGTACATTTTCTGGGGCGATCCACGAGATCTCCAATTGATCTTCTTATCAGATCTGGATTGTTTCTAATCTCCTTACAGCAATCAACAATCCTTTGAATTAATTGATCCTTGTCATTAATGTGCACATTGTAGACCTCACGTTTTAAGTGATCCCATAAAAAATGATCAACATAGTTGAAATCCGGAAACCTTGCCGGCCATACATGAAGACCTCCCCGACCAATCCATCTGTTGGGATATTTATCATTTAAATAATTTCTAATTTGGTTGGAGAAATGCGGTGGGGTTCCATCATGTTAAAAGAATATACCTCGGATATTTACATTTTGCAAAAGATTCGCTAAGGTATGTTGTAACAGAGTAAGATAAACGTTACCAGTTAGTGTACCTTCAAAAAAATGCGGTCCTAACAAGTGACCGCCTACAAGTCCTATCTAAACGTTGATAACTAAACAAAGCCTTTAGACATTAAAAATAAATTAGTTGTCCCTATTAATCATCGTAGCCTTACTTCAAAATGACAACTATTAAAAAACTTATAAACAAATGATACGATGCTACTATGATCAATAGTGACAACTGTAGACAATGACTTAACGTTAAATCAGTTAGTTGTCCCTATTGATGAATACGTTTTATGACAGTATATGCATTAATTGTTTTTCCCATAATTATTATGTCGATAGTTATGTACATTATTGGTATACAACTTTGTTGCTACCGTTCTTGTTGTTGCTAATAGGTATGTTGTTGTTTTAGTTCTTAATAAATGAGAGGAATGAAATAGATTCTTGATTTATTATTCTATTTATTTTACCTCCTCCGTAAAAATTAGTAATAAAAACATAATAATTATTGCCGACGAAAAGAGTAAATGTCTAATTTAATATTGGAAGCATTTTTTGCGCGTATTATTCATCCTATTTTCTAAAATTTCATATTGCAGTATTTGGTGAAATTTATTTCGAATGCGGCCAAACAGTACTAAAAAATAAATTAAGCGCCTTTGTTCAGTTTTTTATGTACTATTCGAATTTAATATTGAAATTAAAAAAAAACGTATACAGGGTATTGTTTTATTGAAGAACAACAGAAACATTTTTTTTTTAGTCCGGACCTGGATTTTTTCTATGTGTGATACAAGCACTTATTCAGGATACCTAGTGTATTATATGTGCCAAATATGAACTTATTATTTCTTTCCTTGACAAAGTAAAAGCCAAAAGAAATTTTGGTAAAAATGAATAAAACACCCTATTTCAGCAACGAAGGCCCAACTAGCTTTTTCAATGGGTGATTATGATTACTCTCGGTATCCTCTATCTGCCATTAAAGCATGTCCTTTCCTCATGAAACACCCTGTTTATCTATAAAGTGAATCTTTAGCGTAACCACAAGGAAGTGGATTTTAAACAAAAAGTATTAGCGATTTTTTTTGGAAAAAACTAGTAGAGGTGTTTCAGAATCTCATGAGTCGCGAAATGCGCAAAAGGCAAAGTTTAATCTGAGTTATAAGTATGTTTTTGAAGACACTGGAGGCTGCTTTGCTGTATACATAAACAAGAGCTGGGGATAAATTGTAAACAATAAATATAATATTTTTAAGAAGTGTAACTGAGTCAACAGGACGGATTATGTCTCTGCGCATATGAAGGTCACGGCTCATGAGGTTTTAAAACACCTCTAAGATATTGTTAATCGGCATATTTGGAAACCCCTTTGTACAAGATTACATCATAGTTCAAAAGCGTTTGCGATAGGGGCCGTCCAATTTTTTCAACCAAAATTAAATTTGTAAAACGGATTTTCAAATGAAAAACACGTATTCTTAATTTTTGTTAAGAATAATGTATTGTATTAGTTCGACTTGATTCCACAACAAAATAATTATTCATTTAACAATGCAAAATTCTAGTTCATACATACCTATCAATGTTCAATAAAGGCCTAAGTAAACCCTGAAACCAAAACTTTAAGAATATGATCGTAAAATTCGCTCAATTTTGTGCTGAAATCAAATAATTGAGGAAACATTGATCATCCACGCACTAGCGACTCACCCTGTATATATCTATTGATTTATTGATGTCAATTGTTCGTAAAGTTATAACCAACAAATGCTACCTATCTTGTATATAGACGATCATAAATTCGGTTTTTTTAGTCCACATATCAGTTGCCGGTTCACAGTTACAATTACCAAATTGTATTCACGTAAATATTTTATCAAGCTAGCCAGACGTAAAAACCATGTCATAAATAAACAAGTCCTTCCGATAGCATAAATCAGAATTTATTTTCAGTTGCGTTGAAGTCAAAACGTATAAAAATGAAATTCGTCCGGTGACCATTTTTATGAATTAATCTGCAAATTATCATCACAGTGGATTGCAATTCGACCTCAAAAGTGCTTTATTTTCACATATACTCTCAGTTAATGTATTCGTTTGCCATATTTTTTAAACACAAAATAGTTGAAAATTTACTTATTAAATACATTACCTCTTCTTTGGACTGTTCAGAAACTCAACCTCAATAATTTGAATATGATATATCTAAGAGAGTTGGGGTAATTTTGTCGCACACTAAGTTTCAAAATATCGAATCGTTACATAATTGGAGTCCCAGAAGAAGGAATTAATCACCAAAAACCAGATTAAAAATTTGATAGCTGAGTCATTACATGATGATTTGGAAGAAACTGATATGTGACATGTACAGGGTGGATACACTGAGGACCTCTGTATTAAAATTGGTAAGAACGCCACCGTGAAACAGTACATTTTTAAATACGTGGCATAAGTAAAAAAAAATGGAATTAGCATCACTAACGAAACGGAAAAGGTTAGTTTTACGAGGACTTAAAGAACACGTAGATTCCCCCAATTGTAAATTTCATACTAGAAAATCAAAACCAAACATTAACCCCAATGCCTAAGGCGAATAAACATTGCAATCCGGAAAACAATGGAAGTTTAGGAGCCATCACTAAAAATGGAAGAGGAAATGTCAAAGAAACTGCATTAAGTGATTCAACACGAGATCCACTAGAAAACACACCGAGCCGACCGAATTGACGGAGTTGATATTTCTGTATATAATAATAATATTAATAATTAAAGTTAAAGGTAAATTACACAACATTGAGAAACAGACAAACGAGCAACGAGATGTACGACTAAGGTCTAATCAAGGCGTATCAATAAATTATATGGGGAGGAAATATGAGGAATATTTCCTCCCCAGAGTAAAAACTGTTTTTGGTAAGTGTTTTTGTCTTTAGTTGTTTTTTGGTTTTGTTGAACAGGATAATTTAAAATTAAAACTAACATTATTGTGACAGTTTTCTGTACGTAATGTGCATATTTCTTTCTTATAATTCAATGTTGTTCGTGGCATGTAGCCAGCAAAGTATTTTGTTTAGAAAGATATATGTTTTTGTACTTATCTATGAATAAGTCTTTAGTAAGAGTTTGAAATAATTACGAGTATTTTTGCTAGTAATATATTCATTTCCTCAATTCCATTTTAGATTACTCTTACATTGTAGAGAATTTGCATTTGCATTTGATTATGTTTTATAAATATTGATAATATAATTTTTCATGGAATGGGGAATATGGGGATCATTTTTCTTGTAGACTGGAATTATTAGCGCTGCTTTTAACTGTTGTGGAAATTGTCCATTTTCGAAAGATAAGTTTATGAGATAAGTCAGGATGCTAATGAGATAAGTACCAAGATCCTATATTAAACAACATGGCACTTCATCTGGTCCTGATGATTTTTTTCTTGCAAACTGAGTTGATAATATCAGCAACCTCAATCTCTGTAATAGGTATTAGATACATGGTGTTATTATTAACTTCTTGTGCATTTGTTATATCAAAAGTCTCAAAGGTGAATGTGGAGGTGAGTTCACTTACCGAATCAATAAAGTTTGTGTTAAAACCATTTGCAATATTTTGAGGGTTCGTTTCATTTTTCGAGTTAATTATTTTGGAAGGTAGTTGATTTTTCTTATTTCGACCAACATTGGCGTTTTCTCTAACTATACCCCACATGGTTTTAGATTTATTGGAAGAATTTATTATTTTGTTATGGTAATAAGCCTTTTTAGAATTTTTTATATTTTCTTCTTGATTAATTTTTAATATGTTATAGCTTAACTTAAGGTCAGGATTATTTGATAGTTTTATTTGTTTATAGAGTTCTCTTATATAAATACCTTCACCGATAAGGGTTGTGGTAATTCAGGGTTTCTTTTTAATAATTTTATGGTTTCTTTTTATTTTACAGGAAAGTATATTACATACCCATTGATTTAAGTTTGGTAAGTAAAGCGCTATTGCTCTTTCTCCACTTTTGTTCCTTTCAGAACATTAATTAATCTCTATTTTATGCACCAACATCAAAAGTATTAGCATATTAATTGGAAAATTGAGGTGCGCAAATAATCTCGTAAAGGAAACAACGTTAATTAAGTTGGAAGACAATTAATAATAAACCGGAATGAAATTTAATGTTAGTGGATGCCTTTTTTTATTGCACGATGCTTTCTGTGAATGGCCCATTGCCGTCCAGGGGTGCCGAAAAGGGGGAAAGATAATTAATTTCAACGTTACGAAACGTAAGAACAAAAGAAAATATTGTACCTACTTGTTATTAGTACCCACCATCGATAATAACTTTATTTGTTATTTTTTTTTATTTCTTCAATTCTTTAGGACTTCCTGCCAGATGTATTTTTTTCTTTTTAAGCGGTGCTCGGGGAATCTGCAAAGTATCACAATTAACCAGTATGTGGGTAAGTAACCTCTACACCTGTGAGTTTTACGTCAAAGTATCAGTTAGAGGTTGCTTTTTTAAAATAAACTACACAAATAAGTATAAAAACTTGGAATTAAATATTTCGCCGACGTTTAGGAAATCTAATCTGTTTCCCTTTTCAAGGCTTTTTAAAAAAATCTGTTTTGCTGTATATGATAAATAGACAGCTCCAAGAATGTTTGTTATATTCAATATTCATAGATACTTACTATTTACATAGAACTGTTGATATAGTTAACTGTTTTTTCAGTTTTTATACAATGTTAAGTTCTTCTTTTAATATTGGCAACCAAGTTGTACAGACATCTACGGAACAATTCGACACGCATCTATCCTCATTCAATAATATTATCGCGGATTTTTTTTTGCTATCTGCCTCTTTTGTTAAAATTGCCGAGTCCCAGTTTATTCTATGTCCGTTTTCCCAAGCATGTTGACAGATCTTGGACCTCTGAATTCCATTTTTTCTGATGTAATTTTGATGTTCGCCCAATCTTACACTAAAAGATCTCGATGACTTACCCACGTATTGTTTGTTGCACTCACACGGAATACTATAAATGCAGTTTTTTTAATTTTGCTCGTGGTTCTTCGGTTTCGTCTTTGTCAGAATAGATCTTAAAGTGTTGGTTGTTTGAAATACCGTCCTAATATCAAATCTAGCACCAATGCGGCGCAACTTTTCGGATAATCCGCATACATAAGGAATTAACGCTGTGTAACGTTTTTCAGGTTTTTGTCGTACCTGATTATTGTTTTCAATATTTATGAAGGTTTTATCGACAAAACCCCCAGGGTATTGGTTATTTATAAGAACTTCCTTTATAAACCGCTTCTCATTGTTTAGTATTTCATCATTAAAAGAAATTATTTTGGCCCTATCATACAAACACTTTACAGCACCCCTCTTAACGTGCATCGACTGATTTGAGTTGAAATTTAAATATCTGTTGGTATGTGTTGGTTTTCTATAAACAGTTGTTTCAATTGTACCATTTACTCTCTTTTAATTAAAACATCTAAAAATGGTAATTCATTTCTAGTTTCCTTTTCTAAAAGTGAATTTAAGGTTCTTTATTATTTAAATGTTCCAAGAAACTATCTAGTAACTCAATGCCGTGAGGCCAGATTGCAAAGATATCATCTACGTATCCCCACCAGATAACAGGTGTGAATGCACTTGTCTCAAAATCCTCCATAAATATATTGCTTAAAATCGGTGACAATGGAGAACCCATTGCCATACCGAAATCCTGCTGATAGAAATCATTTTCCAATTGAAAATAAGTTGTTATACACATAGTTAAAAGTTCCATTATGGTATTTACACTCAATTTAGTTCTAGCTCCCAAATTATTTTCATTTAACAATTTGTCTTTGATTATTTTTAAAGTTTTGTCTACTGGGACGTTAGTGAACAGACTAACTACGTCAAAACTAACCATCAGATGTGTATTATGAATATTGTTTTCATAAATTTTTTCGATAAAATATTTACTATTCTTTATATACGAGTCAGTATTTCCAGATAATGGATTCACAATTTTAAGCAAGAATTTTGCCAAATTGTGGCATGGCGAATTAATGGAACTAACAATTGGTCTTAATGGGACATTCTGTTTATATATTTTTGGTAAGCCATAAACATGAGGAGGCTTGCTATAATGCGGTGTAAGCTTCCGTCACTCAAAGTCATTAAATTTATTTTTGTATTTAAATAAAGTTCTATAAATTTTGACCTCAATTGATTTTGTTGGGTTTTTACTTAATTTTGATTATGGTCCTTCATTGATAAGTGTTATGATTTTTTTATCATATGTATTTTTATTTTTAATGACTGTGGTATTACCTTTGTCCGCTGGCAAAATTTTAATGGTTAAAGAGAAATGAAACCATTAGTAGATTCCCCTAGCACCGCTTAGTTTTCTTTTAAACAATATAAGATTATTACTTATTCTTATATAAATCGGTAAAATATTATAAAACTTAGGACTATAGTATGAAGTAAATCTTTGACTGGTCGCTCTCCTTAAATAGGGAACTTTAATATTACAATTTCGTTTGCATTGTGTGTTATAATTATGTTCTATGGGGTTATTCTGAAACAAATTATGTTTATAGGAAGTGCAGCAATAATTCCAGAAAAATCCAAGTATCGTTTTGAAAAATTCTATAAAATGTTAAAAAAATGGTTCTTATTTTTGTGAAATAACATATGTATTATATTATTTTTACTTAACGTTCAGACGTCGGTAAGTAAATCACTTACTGACGTGATATTCCTAGCAACCAGCAACCTACCGACTTGAAAACATCTTGTAAATAAACAAAAAAGCTCGATCGTGCAAAAAAGTATATTAAAAGAACAAAATATAAGAAAATGCTTCACGTATTGCTAGGTAGTGGCATCTATTATAATTAAAAGTTAATATAGTCAAAAATAATTCGGCAAGAAACTGTTCAATTGAGAAGGTATCAATTAATAAAGTACATTAAGAATGAGTCTAATATAACAGTCCAGATACCAGTGTACGATAAAAAATGTTATAAATAGTACTTAAGTCTTATTAAGTTTTGAAATTAACTATTGAATTAATATGTTTAATTACATAAAGCATTTCAGACATTAATCTTCTTTGTTATTAGTTTATTCTTCTAAAATATTTATTAATATAATATTAATGGATCTACCTTAGAAGTGCAAGAAAATGCATTTATCAAATATCTCGAAAACAATATATTTCGCAGAAGAGCTGCAAGAATAATTTCTATTTCTAAATAGGCTGTAGATTGTAAAAACTGAATATTAGTTTTGATAATATTTCTGACGTCAAATATTGTTGATTATGAAGGGGGGGTTTATAACTTCAGTCACTGGTTGTTGAATAATAATTGTGTACCTCAAAAAAAAATTACAAACTAAACTTTATTTAACTAGCAAACCTCGTTTTCGCAGTATCTTTTAAAATAATATATATTTTAAACGGCTACATAGACTGAGAGCTCGTCGCACTTATTGTGTGTGTACAAGGGATGCACAATATACCAGCATGATCATAGGGCACATTTCTTTATTCATTCTTAAAAAAAAGTACCCAACTTTGCTTATAAGTCTTCAAATTTGATTTTTCTTTATTAGTAAAGTTTAGAAAATAAAAGACAGACGACACCCCGTGGCCGAAGATTGTTTTCTTTCTTTCTCATTTCTCATCCTATGCTGGTAGCTGTTGTATCGCGAAACATAAAACTCGTCTGCCACCAGGTTTGCCAGAACCGAACAGTCTGTTATTCTTTTTCTATATTTTACTAATAATAAAGATAATCTTGTGCAAAGAATACTTATAAGCAAAGTTGAACTCCTTGTAGAGACATATAAAAGGCATCTGTTTAAATAAGTTTCAGGACATGGAAACTACAGTGAAAATAAGTGTCACGAGCTATTAGACTAATATTTCATCTCATTTACGAACCCAAAGCTTTTTGTTTCGTTTTGACGAAAGAAATTCATATTTAAATTGGGTGGAAATTAACTAAGATCCTCTGTATATTTGTATATTGGCTGCGTTAAGATATATTCCCGATATGTGTAAAAACTACTTTAAAACAAATACATACTTACCTTAAATAAATATCTGAAAAGATCCATTGAGCTCTCTCGATTTGTAAATTTTTTCCATTGTAAAGGACATAAATCAAGTTCAATCCTTTAACAAACCGATTTTTTCGTCGCATTTCAATAGAAGCCTTGCGCAGAAACACAATTCTGAAAAAGATTAATCTTGCAAACGCTTTTTTCAATAAAAACCCAGAAAAGTGTTGAAAAGGGATAAGATAGTAAATTAATCTTACTTTTGCTGTCTTACTTTTGCACCTTTTCTTGAAGGTTATTCAAAACTTTCCGGATAATAAGTCCACCCTTTGTGAGTTTTACAAACTTTTCCTCATTAAAATGTAATATCGAGAACAAATAAATCCTGATATCCAGAAGTTTTTTATTTGAATAGCTCCCTGGGTAAAAATGATCTACAAATTGAAATTGTTTTTTATGGAGCGGTCCAGTTTTTTTGTATTAATAATAGTAATAATAATATTTATCATGCAAAATAAATTTACTCCATAGGGCTTGTTCTATAACTTCCCTAAGAACATGAAACAATAGGGTAGAGTTAAGATTGTCATTAGATTTCAATCAAGAAGAAAATGCTAACCTATAAAGACTTACAAATGTTTCATTCTGAGTATCAACAAAAGTAACAACTATTTAAACGATTCCCACAAAAAATCATTTAGTGGTCTTAAACCAGATCTAGTCAAGTCTTCGTTTTTATGAAAAATGTCGAAACTTTTATCATAATTCGTGCAGAAACTTCTTGGAGGTAGTATACCATCCATAGTAAGTGGGACACGTCTTGAGGTTGCACGAATTTTTATACCTATTTGTGTTATTTATTTAAAAAAGCAACATCTAACTGATCATTTGACGTAAAAGTCACAGGCCTAGAGATTATTTACCAGTAACATACTGGTTAATTGTGAAAATAAAATTGAGATAATACCAAAAATAACATTTAGACAATGCCTTCTATCTTATGTCCTATATGCCCTAAAAACCGTCGGTACAATTTTTAAGAGATCCTATTTATGTATTGGGCACTCTACTATTTCAAAACACATTAGATAAGAACAAAACTATGTTTAACGATTTTGTCGAAGAAGGATGCCGCGAATGTCACACAGACAGCTTTCCTTTTTTACTTCCACATCCACGTAGTGGATTGGAAGTATAGTAATCGCAAAAAAATTTTCAAAAATTTTTATTCGTGAAATAGGTTTAGAATGTCATGAAACGTCGAGATTTTAAATTTGAGCGAAAAAAAAAATTTCTGTCTGTCTGTCGGTCTGTCTGTAACTTTTTTTGTCCGCACGTTTTCTCCGGAATGGTTTAAGATATTGACTTGAAATTTTGTACACGTATATATCATAACGAGATCTGGAACTGGATTGTTTTTTGAGAATATCCGGTGAAGGGTTGGGGGTTAAATAGGGTTAAATAGGGGAATATAAGTAAAACAAGTTGGTAATAGTACAGAAACTTGAAACTCGATGTATGTACTAGAAGCCAAAACGTCAGATTTTTTTATACTATTTTTCAACCCCCACCACCCCTACTCCAATATGAAAAGGGTTGATAAAATAAAATTGAGATATTCATTTGAAATTTGGTACACGTATGTATTATAACGACGTCTGGAACTAGATTATAATTTGAGATGATTCCGTTGAAGGGTTGGGGGTTAAATAAGGGTAAGTAGGGGAAAAAGGTAAAGCAAGTTGGTAAGACTACAGAAACTTGAAATTCGGTGTATGTACTAGAAGCCAAGGTCTCAGATTATTTATAATATTTTTCAACCCCCACCACCCCTACTTCATTATTAAAAGGGTTAATAAAATAAAATTGAGATATTCATTTGAAATTTGGACACATATGACTTATAACTACATCTGGAACTAGATTATATTTTGTGATGATTCCGTTGAAGGGTTTTGGGTTAAATAGGGGTATATAAGGGAAAATAAGTAAAGCAAGCTGGTAAAAGTACAGAAATTTCGATTCGGTGTATATACTAGAAACCGAGGCCTCAGATTTCTTTCTAATATTTTTCAAACTCCACCACCTCCCCTTCATTATTAATGGGATTGATAACAAATTGAGATATTCACTTGAAAGTTAGTACACGTATGTATTGTAGTGATATCCGACTGAGATAACTCCATTGAAGGGGTGGGAGGTGGTAGATTGTGAATAGTGGAAAATAAGTAGGGTAAACTAGAAACTTCATTTTTAACGTATATGGTAGAAACCAACGCCTCAAACTTTTCTATGACATCTGCCCCAAATATTATTAAAATTCTATGATCAATAATTTAAACATACTAGTGCAAATAAAGTCAAGATGTTTCCTTTAAAGTAACTTGGATGAAGAATTTGGATGTGGAAGTAGTGATTCCTTAGGCAGCGGTTTTTTCTCGTGTGTTTACTTTTCATGACCTATAGGACGATGATTGTATATCACTAGAGTACAATCAGGCTCAGTTTTGCTCTTATCTTATGCTTTATAAACACTTTGGAGATGATCGCATGGCCAGCAGTGCATAAATATTTGATGAGAGTTCCGGTACATTCTTCACACCCACCTTGATCCTGATTTCGAACTCTTTTAATCTTACTCGCAGCATACGTCGTCCAGTTACAAAAACCTATTTGTCTCCGACACAAACATATGAGCTGCGGAGCCGTAGAAATGAGAACATTAGGACATTTTCACTCGCCTACAGCATCCACAACACGGAGACATATCTCTCTGACACATCCTCATACATTTCTTGATATAATACCGTCATAAAAGTAAAACACATCCAGCTGGAACAAGCAACAGAAAAAGAAATTCATTACCTTCTCATACTTGCCTACCCCAAGCTGACTTGGGTGGCACATTAATTTTATCAGCTGCAGCGCGGTTTCAGGTATAGGATAGAGCCCTTACTAAGTGGCCCACTTAATTAAATTCTATACGAATAAATTATTGAGGCAGTAATATAATACGCAGTGATACAACCATTAGAGAACCCCCGGCTATAAAGCCTGCTCTTCACCTGCCTTTGTAGAGTCGTATGACTGCATAATGTTTGTGGAAAGGATAATTACAGGAGTTGGGTGGCTCACGTTTAATTATCAGCAGGAAATAATTTCGATGATGGCTTTGGACCGTTTAAACCGCATTGTGTTGATAGTTTCATGGAAAATGTTGTACTCGAGCTCACACATAAAAGTAAGAACAATTTTTTTCCGGCAGAATACAAATATGGCCATTTAACGATATCACTTTCTCATTTATTTCTCATTACAGATCAAATAAGCCAAATACTGATTGCGGTGTACCTCAAGGTTCAGTCTTTGTTCCTGGAGAATTTTTAATAGAGACAGTGTGTTAGAAGGTATTACAGATAAAAATGTGGCGGTAGCGACTAAGGCTGCTATTTTCAAGCAGACGGTAAATTGGAAAATTATTTAAATGCCGTTTGTTTTCAAGAACACATACATATTCTGATTGACTAACTAATGCTGTCAAAATAATCCATTTTATAATATTCGTTAATTCATTTTTAAAATCATATACGGATTCAGCAAATTTAGTTTAAGGTACGTAAACTTGTTTCTGTATAGATAAACCACGCCTTGACGTAGAACAATGCAGGGCATTGGTATAAAACAATAGCACCATCGCTTGACCGCATCGAGTGGAGAACAGCGCATCCATTCTGCTTTTAATAGCGTAGTTGTTTACACGTGTGGGGATAAAATAAATTAATCTCAATTTCGTCATTAAAATGCCGTGTGTTTATACAACTGCAGAAAAAGTGCAAATTGTGGAGTGGTACTTCGGGGGCCATTCCACTGAAGACACAATAAATTTATTTACTGTGGCATATCAAGACAGACCAATCCCCTCAGCTAGCATCATTTCATAAATTATTAAAAAAATTGAGAATTTCGGGTGTGTCGTGAATTATTGTAAAAAATGCTGTCAACCCGAACCCCGTCATCAATAAATGAGCAAAGAACGTGAAATTCGCGAAACTTATGTCTGTGCACTTGTTGAAACTAGTGAACCTTGTTCTAGCAGGCAAATTGCTGATGAAGTTGACATGAAGGAAATAACTGTAAGAAATATTTTGAATAGAAATGGGTACAGTTGTTTTAAAGTTCAAACAACGCAAGAAATATTTCCCGAGGACAATTTCAAACTAATGGAATTTTGTGAAATCATGATAAATAAAGTGAATGAGAATGAAAACTTGTTAAAGAATATATTGTTTACAGATGAATCATCCTTTTCATTACATAGGAAACACAATCCATCCGTAGTACGATATTGGTCTCGGAAAAATAAACATTTGAGTGTTGCTGTGCGAATTCAGTATCCTCAAAAGTTGAACGTTTGGACGGGAATTTTAGACAATCATATATAGGACAACTGCTTATCGATGGCTATTTAAATGGCAATAAATATTTAGAGCTTTTACAAAACCAAATAATTCCTGCAGTTCAAAATCTTCCTGTCAACTTTGACGACATTTGGCTTCAACAAGACGGCTGCCCAAGTCAAAATTACTTTAACTGTCATTAATTTTCTGGAAAGAACATTTCCCAGTCGTTTAATAGCTACGAGAGGAATGATAAAATGCCCCCCCAGGTCACCTGATCTAGCACCCCATGATTTCTTTCTGTGGGGCTTTTTAAAGGAAACAGCGTACAAACATGCGTTTGAACCAGCCATTAATTTAGTTGAATTACGGAAAAAACTTATCCAACCTTGTGCAAGCATTACTCCAAACCAACTCAATGATATGAGAGGTTCATTGTATAATCGGTTTGGCTATTGTTTGGCACAAGAAGGTGGTTTGTTTGAATCCTTACTTCATTAATTTATTATTTGATAATTATTACTTGATTTTAGTTTCTGAAGGTTATTTAATTTTATTTTAATGTTCTGTTTTTGTAATTTAATAAGAATAATTAATTTTTTAATAATTATTAGTTGATTTTAGTTTCCGAGTTATTTAATTTTATTTTAATGTTCTATTTCCAATTCGGTTTTAATAAGAATTATTATTTTATTCCCATAACATTTACGGCTAAAAAAGAAACTGCAGAAATGCTTTCAATAGAAGAAATTATTTGTCAAAAATGTGACAAATAACTTCTTCGCTTTTGACGAAGAGATATTGTCTCGTTTCGTATTAGAAATTATTACCTACGTCCGCACCCTTCCTTAGTTCATGTTGTACTAAATTCAATTCATTGTGTGCCTCTGCTTTCACAATTTATGGAACTAGCGGGGCGTGGTCAATTACATCGTTGTTCCTATACCCTAAACTGCATTTTCCGAATCTGTATATACAAACTAATAAACATCTGCTGAGCCCAGAGAAGTGCCGGGAAACAACAGTGGTTTTCATAGGCGTAGAGGCGTGAGTTTAATTGGAACTATAAAATTGAAAATTTCTAAAACAACTTTATTTGCAAAATACTGCGAATGGTATCCTATGGAGTGTGTAAGAATGATATAAAACGTGAAATAAATCTGCGATGAGTATATTGTTTACTCTATTTTTTGTTGTTACAACTTTATCTATTATAGTGTACTGTCATGTTTACCTTATATTACTCTGTTTTTTTTCTTTCAGGTGAGTACCTTCAACATCCTCTAGTACTAAAAAATGTAAGTAATTCTGAAGATAAATACTAGCACGTCACCTCTCTCGGTGGTCTATTCGGCAATTATTCTTATGAAATATTATGCAATTATAAAAAATATTAATAGCATAGAAAAGATTAATTTGAATGTGACAGTCATAAGGCTGTTAATATTGCTGTTACATGCCGATATTTAAAATCTTCATGGAATCTACGATAGCCAGTTACATATATTATGGTAATAGCATAGGAGAAAAATTCACATATTCCGCAATCCTTGCAACCATCGCGCATCGGGACATTGGAAATGATAACACCATAAAACATAAACTTACAGCTATGATGCGTCCCAAAAAACATGATTTTAGGTACTTGTTACAAAAATAACTATTCGCTATTTGTCAAACATTGTGAATCCATGGTGACTACGATTAGCGCTGACCACAACAACGTTATAATTTCATGTTCTCCGCCCATACTTATACTGTGCACATTTGCTCAGTATTACGTCATATGATCTCGACTTTTTCGTGTCTTTGGCCTTGGATAAAACTCGTAACTTTCGCCCCATATAAGAACATTAACATTTCCAATTCTAAAAAGCGGTGGGACACCCCCCCACCCCCGTTCTTTGTCTGCGACTCTAATACAGTTATTAACAATTGGATAACAAAATAAAAATCAACCTAACTAACATAACCACCTAACCATCCCATGAAAGATTGAAATCATTATAGGAAAAAGAAGGAAAACATTATATCTGCCGTCAAATCAAACCTGAATTTGTGCAAAAATTTATTAATCGCCACAAAATTAAAGAAAAAAATTTCAGCAGGCACAGGAGTTTGAACCCGGGACCTCTCGCACCGTAAGCTTCTTCTTAACAAATTTATTCAGTTTTTAAAATGTAAAACATTGCCTCCCCGGATCGAGATCGCCTGTGACGGCTTAAAATTGCCATTAAGATTATACATACATTGGGTTGATTATACTGTTGGTTCCTTGTGAAACATTCTTCAATAATTCAAATTCAAATATACAGAAAATTATGCTTTGTAATGTTTCAAAAAGTTTTATTAAAACTGTACGCGTGTTTCGGCTTATTAGGCCTTTATCAAGAGTACAAGATATTACTAAATTTAAAATGTTTTCCCTACTTATTTATACCTAATGGAAAGGTATAAATTATGCAAAGCTTTTAATCTATTTATTATATGTAAAATAGTAGGATAAGAATCATATAACTAGTTTACATATAATAAATAGATAGGTAAATCATGGAAATTATTCCAAATTAAATAAAGATCCTACAAATTCTTTAAAAAACAAAATATGTAGAGTCTTATTTAAATACAAAAACGAATTTACAGACATTGAACGAAAGATGTTAACTCCACATCACAGCAAGCCTCCTCATTTCTATGGTTTGCAAAAAATTCATAAACCTGACATTCCCTTAAGACCAATTGTGAGTTCAATTACTTCTCCATGTAGTAAACTCTCAAAATATTTATAAAAATCCTAAATCCTTTATCAGGTTCCTCCGAGTCTTATATTAAAAATAGCAAACATTTTTTGGAAAAGCTGTCAGAAAATCATTTTAACAATAATCATCTAATGGTCAGTTTTGATGTAGTAAGCCTATCTACAAATGTTTCTGTAGATAAAACATTAATTATAATTAAAAACAAATTGCAACAAGATGGGAATTTGGCGAATAGAACTAAGTTAAGCATTGAAACTATAATGGAATTACTTACACTTTACATTAAAACAACATACTCTCAATTAAATAATGACTTCTATCAACAAGACTTTGGGATGGCCATGGGTTCTTCATTATCTCCAATATTAAGTAACATTTTCACGGAAAATTTTGAGGAAAGTAATATTAATAATCTAGCTTATAAACCCATTGTATGGTGGAGATATGTAGATGACATTTTTGCTATATGGCCTTATAATAAAAAATGTTTAAATGATTTTTGGAATCAGATTAACGAACAAGAACCTTCAATTAAATTTACAATAGAAATAGAGAATAGTAATGAATTACCAAACCAGTGTGTATAGAAAACAAACACACACAAACAGATACTTAAATTTCAATTCAAATCAACATATTAGTGTTAAGAAAGGTGTTGTTAAGTGTTTGTATGACAGAGCCAAAATTATTTCTTCAAATGATGTAATATTAAGGAACGAAAAGCAATTTATAAAAAATGTCTTATTAAATAATCAATATCCTGAGAGTTTTGTTGATAGTCAGTTATTGAACATTGGTAGTAGAGAGAATATACTATCACAACCTGAGGTATTTAGGTCAATGGCAGTAATTCCATATATACATGGTTTATAGGATAAATTACGAAAAATTGGCAATAGGTTTTCCGTACGAACGGTTTTTCGGGCTCCACGCTAAGATCGGTTTTATCATAAACCAAACCTCTAAATATTGTTCAAAATTCAAAAAATTGTATTTATAGTGTTCCGTGTGAGCTTGGAAAACATTACGTAGGTGAATCATCTAGACCTTTCAACGTAAGGCTTGGTGAACATAGAAATTACGCGAGAAGGGGAGAATTAAAAAAATCCAAAATTTGTGAATAAGCGTGGGATAGTAATTACAGGATAAAATGGAACTCGGCGAAGATTTTAGAAAAAGAGAGCAACGGAACAAAAAGAAAACTTAAAGAATCGGCGATTATTTTATTAAACGAGGATAGATGCGTTTCGAATTATTCAATAGATTTTTGTACTAATTGGTTGCCCATCCTTAGAGACGAAGTAAGTAAAAATAAGATAAATATAATTTAATGTCTCACGTGACTATGGAAATACCTAAACAAAGAACTGTCATGGTTGACGGCCAAAAAAAGTTTTGAGAACGGAAGTAGATTCTCTTTCAAACCGTTAACTACCTATAGCTTTCATGTTCAGTTTTTAGTTTATTACATTGTTCTAGTATATATATTTTTAGATGTGAGACTTTTTGAAACAGTCAAGTATTCAAGAACCAACCTCTGCCTGATGCGTTTGGCGCAGAGGATTTTTCATTAAAATTTTGAAATATTTTTCTGTGGCAAAATACCCAATAAAAAGTAAGAAAATTAAGTATTATATTTATTAAATTACCTGAGGTATTACATTTTTAATAATTATTTTAAATTATCATTTTCATTGCAACAGACGTTGTGCAATAATTAAATTACGTTAGGAGTTACATTTCTAGTAATTATTTTTATTTTTAAATTACCATTTTCATTGTAACATATGATAGTTTTTGTAAGTATATTAGGATATTAGTCCTATTCAATAAAGCCATTCACATGATCTCTAATCTTTAAAATCAAATTACACATTAAGAGTACTACAGAGTAGACCAATTATTTGTACCATTATCTAGCCAATTTTCAATTCATTTATTAAAATTTCAACGAAAACAACCAGATTTCTGGACGAGATAACACTCTCTATCGCAGGGTGGTAAAATTGAAGAGCACACGCAGTCGCGTCAAGTACACGAGGCGTCGGAAGCGTCGGGATGCCAAACCCCAGTTTGCGAAATCCGTGTAGCGCGGCCTGGCGTTGGCGGAACGGCGCTGGATGACCGGACCTGTTGAAAAACGTCTTTTAAGTGATGCACTTGCAAAAAACATCTCTATGTGTGAGACGCTAGCGCCCGATTCTTTGTGTGTTTTTGTATATACGTAATCTTGCGACGCTTAATACTTTTTAGTGTGCGCTAACGTTTGTTTTTGTAATGGAAATGTCATTAGACTTTATACTAATTTTTTCGTAGTCAACATTGCGGTACTAGTGCATATCCTAGGTGACAACTTAACACAAATCTCTGCTGCCTGTGCTTATAAATTTGTAGTTTTGTGTATTTGTGTGGTAATTGTTGCTGTAAAATAAATTTGCTCAACTAATAGTTGTAGCGGAGTGTTGATAGAATCATCGCATATTGTAAGTAAAATTATTTTTTAGTTTTGAAGGAGATCGTGTCAAAGTATATTTCTGTACATAGAATAATATTTTTTATTGTGCACATGTTATTTAAAATAATATTTTGATTCAAATATAACTCAAAATGTTTGTGACAATATACAGAGTGTCTCTGAGATATCTTATGCGTTCGTTTCTTAACTTAAAGAAATAGAAAGACATTACTTGGCATATAAGTAAGCTATTTATCATTTTCGGTTTTACAGGAAGTGATAGCGCATCAAATTTTAATCATTACCAAGTATTTTTACTGGATTGGATAGGCAATTAATTTTTTTGAAATTGGCAATACTTGGTGGTTTGGCTTTGGGTCTTAATTATTATCAGCTATATATTATTAAAAGGAAATCGCGAGAGAAATTAAATATTTAATCCAAATTAGATTGTATTGTTTCTTTAATGACTGTGTCTTGTATTATTATGTGCAAAAGTACCATAACGGTGAAGCAATTATTTTTTTCTGTTTGAATTGAATTAGTATAGTAATCGTAAAAACATATAAAAAATTTGCTTTCGTTGAAATAGGTTTAGAACGTCATAAAACGTCGAGATTTCAGACTGAAGCGAAAAAAAATTCTGTCTCTTGGTTGGTCGGTCGGTCGGTCTGTCTGTCGAGCTGTCTGTCCGTAACCTTTTTTGTGCGCGCACGTTTTCTCTGAAACGGTATAAAATATTGATTTGAAATTTGGTACACTTATACAGGGTGATTCACGTAGGCCATTCATTAGAAGTTTTTCAACTTGCAGTTGGATTAGAAACTTGAAATTTGGTATGCAGCCATAATCGATCATGCCCGTTCTATCTCAAATATTTTCAGTCCTCCAACTATACAGGGTGTGCCAAAAATTGGTACCAACTTTTTTATTTTAAATGGAAACTTATATTTTTCTTTACACGGTTCGATTGGTCTTTTATTCTGAGTTCAGAGAACCTAAGTTATGCTAACTTATCTCTTACAATTTTTGACATATGTCCAATTTTTTGAAAAAAAATGCCGCTGTAGTAGTTTACGAACAAATTTGTATCTCGCAAACCTTTCAAAATTATGAAACCAAATTTGTGAAGCAGTTAGCTGGAAGTCCAGGCATACTTTTGATGTCCCATCGGTGGTCCCATTTTGTACCATATGGGCGCAGTCGATTTTCAAATGTCGCAATTAAAAATTGTCCAAAAACCAAGAGTCCAACATTTCAGCAATATTAAAAACTATTGAAATTTTGTTTAAAACAATGTCCGAGTCCGAAAATATCACTTTACTTTTTTTTTCTTTTAGAAAATTGTGCTATGACAATTTTGTTTGAAATTAAACTTAAGCTGCCATGTAGTTGTCAAGTGATTTGTATTTTTTTTAAATTTTGTCGAAATTTTGGACTTCAAAAACAAAATTCAATATTTTTTAAAATTGCTGAAATTTTGAACTCTAGATTTTTGGACAATTCTGAACAACCTTCCTTAATAAAGCATTTTCAATAAAAAATGCCTAATATGATTTCTTTATTTTTTCCATTTATTTTGGTACCGCAGGTGGCTTTGCATTTTTAAGACGCGAATGTCTTTTTGGCCATAAGTAAATCCTAACTTGTTCTATCTTTTGGTAAAATTTGGTTCAAATCGGGCCAAAAAGAAAAAAAATAAAGGTGTTTCCATTTTAAATGGGCCACACTATGTTAAAACGAGATCTGGAACTGGATTAAGGTCCGGACACTTGAGATTTGGTTTATACACTAAAACCTAAAGTCCATTATTTTTTGTGACCTTTTCCGCCCCCACACCATCCCCAATTTATTACTAAAGGGGTTAACAAAATAAAATTAGGACATTGACTTGAAATTTGGTACAGATATGCATTATAACGAAAGCTGGATTATATTTTGAGATCATTGTGTTGAAGATTTGGGGGTAAATAAGTAAAGCAAACTAATAGGAGTCCAGAAATTTGAGATATGATGTGTATACTAGAAAGCAAGATCTTAGATATTTTATTACATCTGCCACCCCCACGACCACCCCCACTTTATTATTAAAGGGATTAACTAAATGAAATTGTGATTTAATGTGTACGTCAGCAAAAATTGTGAAAAAAAATGTTTGACATCAGCCACCCTCGCCCCCATTAAACGTTGGTCAGTCGAAAAGGTATTGAGTGGCACATTCTCGGTCAGACGATTTCAAATAATATATTATTAAAATTCTGTCAGCAATTATTTCCATATACAGGAAATAATTGTGAAATAATGAATTTTGTCCAGTGTTTGAGAATTTAGCTCACTATATGCTGGACATACTGTAAAAAAGAAACTACCAATACCCTATTGTTTGTAAAAAATATCGTTATACTTCGGTATTTTTGATTTAAATCCCTGGCGCATCCGCCATATTTGCAAACAAACACAATTATTTCCACGTACTGGAGAAAATTGTGAAATAATGAATTTTGCCCAGTTTTTGAGAATTTGGCTCACTGCCTGCTGGATGTATTGTAGAATAGAAACTACAATGAGTTCACCGAGCAATAATACCCTATTGTTTGTGAAAAATATCGTTATTACGGATCGAAAAATCTTGTCTTAAATCCCTGGCGCATCCGCCTTATTTGTAAATGCACACAATTATTACCACAGAGTGGAAATAATAGTGAAATAATGAATTTTGTCCATTTTTTGAGAAATTGGCTCATTGTCTTCTAGACGCATTGAACAATAGAAACTACCATGAGCTCAGCGAGCAATAATACCCTGTTGTTTGTGAAGAATATCGTTATTTCAAATCGGAAACTGTTTATTTCAATCCCTGGCGCATTCGCCATATTTGCAAATATTCTGGTATGAAATACTTCTTTCCATTTTTTCTTCATTCACTAGATTTAACTTAATAGATTAATTATTTAATTAATTAATCTAAACATGACAATAAAGAAACAAGGAAGCTCTGTTTGGAATGCATATCAATATCTTTAAACGTCAGCCGGGATTTCGGTGTATAATAATACATAAATCGTTCATGGTAAGAGAAAGCAAAAGCCAAACATCCGAATATTGCCGTAATGAAAACTTATTGTCTATCTAAACTCGTAAAAATGTATAAGGAGTAATGATTAAAACCTGATATGCTATTGTATTTGATACAATTGGAAATGAAATACTCTATTTACTTGTTAAACTATAATTCTTTTATTGGTACATTGGATATATAGTTTCAATTTTTTAAATTAAGAAACAACTAAAGTAAAGGGAGTGGACTATGCTCCTATGACATCCATTATAGCGTGCCTTAAATTTTAGTATCAATTTAGTATCGAGCCTCTAACTGAGCAGTGCATAAAGGACTTCGCACTTACCATAAGAAAAGTGCGGAATCCTTTAATTATAGGTTGACAAGTTATTCCCTGTAAAGGGATTTAGCACTGAGTCACATAAAATCTTCAGATTGTGTACATAAGTCTCATAAATAACGATATTTAATACATTGTGAATTAGCCAAAAGCAAATTAGGATCTCGTATTAGAATATTATTTTCTGTTTCTTACAATTACAACATTGGAACCTAAATGTTAAAAAAATTTTAGTGGGAGTTATGGAATAAGATTGTATCAATGTTTACTGCTGTACTCTTACCGCATACGAATGAAACTTCAAACGTTGAAAAATAAAGGACAATTGAAAAGAAGAGTCTGTAGGGTGTATTAATAACACAGCCAGACACCAAAAAAATTTAGACCCAAACACTAGACCTACCAATCTTTATCTATTTTGACCTTCTGAATTCAGTGCCATCATCATAATTTCATTTTATCGTTGTTTTTTTTAATCTTAAATTTTAACTCTGAAATAGTATTTATTATATTAAATAAAATCTAAGATATTATCGTTGAGTTATTTGTAACTCAAGGTCAAAATACATTAAGATTGGTAGGTCTAGTTTCTGGGTCTGACCATTTTTCTGTGTGTGGCTGTGTACATCAACGATCATTGACAATACACGATCTCGCGGCTAGTAATACCAATCTGAGAAGTTGTTAACAAACCCATAGCAAATTGTGGACACAAAACATTTTTCAAACTTCAGGAATTTTTTACGAAAAAATTAGTTGTAACCCTGATGCAATTTTTAAAACCCTTCTTGTGCATGCCTGATAGTTCTTGAATTCTTAGCCATTTGGAGATATAAATTTCTAGTGTCTCAGTCAAGTTTCCCGCGACAGTCAGGCTAAGGAACGACTGGCCAAATTTACAGAGGGCCTATTATGCCAAAATAGAAAGGCCATTAGAATAATAGTGAGTCTTTTAACCGGTCACTGCCGACTTAATAAACATTTGAGTCTAGTTGGTCTGGTAGATGATACAACAAGTAGATTCTGCCAAGAGGTAGCGGAAACCTTAATCCATGTACCGTGCGATTTTGAAGGCCTTACCAGACTTAGACTCCAACTACTTGGCGAGGAAAACCAAGAGCTGGTAGCCTTACTATCAAGGCTAATTTAAAGGACAAAGCTGGATATGGAGCTCTAAGGATAACAAAAAGAAGCACCACAATAGATTATTTAGGGGTCGCCAATCTGCCAGCTCTTCCTTTCTATATCTAATCTAATCTAGATCCAAATATGAAAAAGATTTTGTGAATAAGTTTCAGTAGTTGCATTAACAAGCATTATCTAGAGTTTTTTAATAAATATCGTTTAAAATATCAAGTTAGATGAAAAGCTAAAATATTCAGAAAAAATCGATAAAGGTATTTACACAGAACTTCCCTATTTATTTGTGCATGGCGGTCACTCTAAAAAATTAATAATTACGAAGTGACATTGAAAATAATAATCGGAATATAGTTATCACTATTATTACAAAGAACACCTGATAAGTTTTGGTCAAAAAAATATACAGAGTGCTCATCTAACAGCAAAAGTTCAATACTAAATAACAGGTGCCAAATATGGAAGGCTTGGGCAAATACCTTTATCAATGTCCACCATGACTGAATTATTTCTTGGGATGACCACCCTGTACATTATTCAATAATAGTATAATAGGTGCATATGCCTAATATTATTGCCATCTGTCACATTTTCAATTCCACATACACGTAGTGGAGTGGAAGTATAGTGGTGGTTAAAAAATTTCATTTTTTTTTCAATTTTTCAAAAATGTTTAAAAAAAAAAATCCAAATTTTTTTCTTCTGAAATAGGTTTAGAATACCATGACACGTCGAAATTTTAAATTTGAGCAAAACGGAAAGTTTCCTTCTATTCTACAGTGGTATTTTTTAAAAATTGGTTTAGAATGCCATGAAACGTGAAAATTTTAAATTTGAGCAAAGAATAAAAAAATTTCCATCTATTTTGGTGGTAAATTTTTTTTCAAAAATGGTGAAAAAAATTTTCAAATTTTTTTTTCTCAAATAGGTTTAGAATGTCAGTCATGTCAAACGTGAAAATTTTAAATTTCCATCTATTCTAGTGGTAAATTTTTTTCCAATAAAAAAATGTTGCAAATTTTCTTTTCCGAAATAGGTTTGGAATGTCATGAAACGTGAAAATTTTAAATTTGAATAAAGAAAAAAAATCAGTCTATTAGTGGTAAAATTTTTTCAAAAATAGTAAAAAGAATTCAAAAATTTTCTTTTTTAAATAGGTTTAGAACGCTATGAAACGTGGACATTTTAAATTTGAACGAAGAAAAAAAATTTCCATCTATTTTAGTGGTAAAAAATTTTTCAAAAATGGTAGAATTTTTTTTTTTTGAAATAGGTTTAGAATGCCATGAAACGTGTAAATTTTAAATTTGAATAAAGAAAAAAAATTTTTTTACTGGTAAAAAATTTTTCAAAAATGTTGGTGAAACAAACTTTCAATTTTTTTTTTCTGAAATAGGTTTAGCGTGTCATGAAACGTGGAAATTTTAAATTTGAGCAAAAAAAAAAATTTCATTATTTATTTCCTTTAGACGATCCACCCTGTATATTTTCCAGTGAATGTTCTACCATTTCTTCGCTGACAGTAGGGTCAACTACCTACCAAATTTGACTGCTCTCCGTCAAGTAGTTTTTTAGTAAATGCACCACAGACAGAGACTGACGGAATTGAAAAACCTATATTTTCGTAATCTCCGTGATCTGAAACGTCAGAATCCGAAAAAATCTCGGAGGGTGATTTTTTCTCGAATACAATACTTCCCTTCGGTATGCGAGGGAAGTAAAAATAATATTTTGACGCTCCCTAGAAATCAGACCAGAAACAAGCGAGCAAGCCTTTCATTTTTTACTTCCCTCGCATACCGAAGGGAAGTATTGTATTCGAGAAAAAATCACCCTCCGAGATTTTTTCGGATTCTGACATTTCAGAACACGTAGATTACGAAAATATAGGTTTTTCAATTCCGTCAGTCTGTCTGTCTGTCTGTCTTGTCTGTCTGTCTGTCTGTCTGTCTGTCTGTCTGTCTGTTGGTGCATTTACTAAAAAACTACTTGACGGAGAGCAGTCAAATTTGGCAGATAGTTGACGCTACTGTCAGCGCAGAAATGGTAGAAATTTCACTGGAAAATATACAGGGTGGACCGTCTAAACGGAATAAATAGTGAAAAAAAATTTTTTTCGCTCAAATTTAAAATTTCCACGTTTCATGACGCGATAATCCTATTTCGGGAAAAAAATTTTTGAACATTTGTTTCACCAATATTTTTGAAAAAATTTTTACCAAGATAAAAAAAAATTTTTTGTTCAAATTTAAAATTTCCACGTTTCATGACACGCTAAACCTATTTCTGAAAAAAAAAAAATTTTTGAAACATTTTTTACCAAGATGAAAAATTTTTTTTTTTGCTCAAATTTAAAATTTCTACGTTTCATGGCATTCTAAAATTATTTTAAAAAAAAATATATTTTTTTTACCAACATTTTTGAAAAAATTTTTTCTAGGTACTAAAATGATTTTTTTTTTCTTCAAATTTAAAATTTCCACGTTTCATGGGATTCTAGGCCTGATTCAGAACAAAAATTTTTTAAATTTTTTTAGCAACATGTTTGAAAAAAATGTTACCACTAAAATAGATGGTTTTGTTTTTATTTCTTCAAATTTAAAATTTCCACGTTTCATAGCGTTCTAAATCTATTTAAAAGAAAAATTAGAAATTTTGTTTACTAATTAAAAAAAATTTTACCAATAAGATTGAATTTTTTTTCTTTGTTCAGATTTAAACTATCCACGTTTCCATGGCATTCTAAAACTATTCAAACAAATTTAAAAATGTTTTTGAAAATTTTTTAAAAAAATTTGAAAACATTTTTAATCTATTTATCACTACTATAGAATAGACGAAAAATTTGGTTTGCTCAAATTTAAAATTTCCACGTTTCATGACATTCCAAACCAATTTCGGAAAAAAAATTTTTGCAACATTTTGTTATCAGTTTTAAAAAAAAATTAACACTAGAATAGATGGAAACTTTTTTACTCAAATTTAACTTTTAAATTTGAGTAAAAAAGTTTCCATCTACGTTTCATGACATTCTAAACCTATTTAAAAGAAATACATAATTTTTAAATCTTAAACTTCTTTTACCACTATTATAGAATAGACGGAAACTTTTCTTTTTGCTTAAATTTAAAATTTCTACGTTTGACATTTTAAACCTATTTCAGAAGAAAAAATTTTAATTTTTTTTTTTACATTTTTAAAAAATTAAAATAAAAATGAAATTTTTTAACCACCACCATACTTCCACTCCATTACGCGAATGTTGGATTGATGTGACGGATGGCAATAATATCTGACATATACACCTATTATACTTTTATTGAAAAATGTACAGGGTGGTCATCCCAAGAAATAATTCAGTCATGGTGGACATTTGTAATGGTATTTGCGCAAGCCTGCCATATGTGGCACCTGTTATTTAGTATTGAGCTTTTGCTGTTGGATGAGCAATCTGTATATTTTTTTGACCCAAACTTATCAAGTTTTCTTTGTAATAATAGCAATAACTGCATTCCGATTATTATTCTTAATGTCATTTCGTAATCATTAATTTTTTTGAGTGACCGCCATGCACAAATAACGAGGGAAGTTCTGTGTAAATACCTTTACCGATTTTTTTTTGTTGAGAATAAGCTTCATGAAGTTAAGATAGTTATTTTCGAAACACCTTTTATATTAAGAATGTATAAGATGTTTAAGAAGTCAGCAGGTATCTTGGGATTAAAGAATGTCATTAGTGACACCAGGGTGTACTAGTAGAGTGTAATTCTGAAGCCTGTATTAAAAGTTATTTCCAAAGTTTAGTAAAATTTTGCATTATTATTTAATACTATCGAGGTACCAATAGTAATTTTTTTAACCATGGATTTAGGTTAGTTGTTAATCCATAATTAGAAATGTCAATTACAATTTCCAAATGTCATTAGATGAACCAAGTGTGTGTCAGATATTTCACGTTCAACTGTTTTTAAATCACTCTGGAGTATTCGTGTATTCCTTAGCTCAATCATTTCCTAAATAAGAATATATTATGTAAATTATGTACAACATAAGACAGCTGGTGTCTGAAGCCCTCTACAACATGAAGTAAAATTTATAACTCACTTTATTCAAAAAATTTACATCACTCTTGTAAATATATTTGAAATCTTGTGACCCTGTGACAAATTGGGTCAATCTGATACAGCGCTTTTTCTACAGGATGTGTCCTATATCTTCCAATAACCCGCATATTTCACATTGTAGTTTCTAGAAACTGATATTTTATATTGTTCAGTTTATTTCTTACGATTCGTTGGGACAAAATGTTGCGTTTGACACTTTGTATCGTGCGAGAAAAACTAAAGTTTACTCGGAAATATACTTATATTTTCGTAAGTATACATATCCCATACCCAGGTGTTATAAGAAGCAAGTTATAATGACTTCATAGTAGAAATTAAAAGAAATACAGGCTATATCTCGTGTGTCTTTATAGATATTTTCTTTGGATAATACACTAGTAGGAATAGGTCAGTATTTTAAGTAACTATGGCCAGTTGCTCTCAAATGAAAACACTACACATGGGCATCATATTGCCATTTACCTCCTCATTCTTTATGGTCACGCATATGATACACAAAAGAATTCCTTGAAAAACGTTTGTTTTAATGTTTCCTTTTATCTGCGTACGTACTATAGGTTTCAAGAATAATTCAACTCATTGAAATCATACATTAAATATACTTAGAGAAGAATAGTAAACATTATCTGCGGTATTATTATACGATTCGCAAAAATTACACAAAGAGTATATCGTATTTGGTCTTTGAATTTTTGACTCAAAAGATATTACAGGTGCAAGCTCCTCTTAACGTCAATTTTGATAAGGGAAAGCCAAATTCCAGAAAAGAAACGCGTGAAGTGTTTGTGTGTATGCTTAGACAGACAACGTTTAACCAACACGTAAAGAAAACTGTACATGCAGTCTATTCTACGTCCAAAAGTATTGTGAAAAAAATTAGTTCTATTTCAAGTTTATGCGCTACCTGTTAAATTCCTTACGATACACTCCTTAAGGGACTTCCATGGTCGGTATAATGTCACTAGCGGACCATATTAAAATTACGTTTTAAAAATTATGTCAACACAAATTTAGTGATAGTCTGCTTATAAATAACATTGCATAAATCAGAGAGCGTAATGCACCTTTTTGAATGGAACACAAATTTCCATATCAGTTGCAAATTATTTAGTTTATTCCCTTCTTCCATACGTTATGAAATTTGTGAAAATACTATTTCCGATTACACTTTTCTATACTCTTCTTTGCTTATGTTTGTTGTAAGTTATTATCCAGAGTAGTACGATGAGCAGGAAAAATCCGCTATTACATCAACATGTATAACAATGAATAAGTGTTCTACTGAAACACTGAATGATCATATGATGTAGTGCTGTTACTTATAAGTTGTACAAGTTTGTGTTCAATATCTACTAACTACATCGTCCTCTGCGTCGAAGACTACTCTTCTATGTAGGAAAGAATGAAATAGAGGTACCCCACCCTTTATTTTTATTTATCCTCAATATACTTGGTATCTACTTCGAAAGAGGAAGAACATCTCATACACGTTTAGTAAAAAAATATGTACTGGGTGACCATCGAACAAAATTTCCGTTTTGTGTAAATTAGCATTACTGTATAAAAATGATGTACAATTTCTAAAGCCCATATTTGATGTTATCACCCATACAATACTTTTACGATTTCTTTTACTTTACAATCCATTAAAAGCTGTTTCATTTATATCAGATCTGTACTGTTACTGAAGATCAGTCGTGTTACTGTTACAGAGATAGTGAACTACGGTTTCACCATCACTTAAAAATCAAAATAAACCTCCATAAAAGAAAGTATGGGATTTTGGTATAAACTTATCAACTTAGAATAGAACACTTTATTTCAGAAACATGTTTACATGTATGGAAATGTGTGATATACAATAGTATATCATAGTAATAATCTAATAATAGTAATCTAATAAAAGTCTAATAATCTTATACATACATATACATAATATTTCACATATAATGGTTGACAGTTTTACGATATACCTAGTGACTAATTTTTTTTCAGTATGTTTATACGTTTTCTATCCTGTACAAGCATGCATATATGATCACTCTGTTATTTATTCATAGGGAATTGTTTTGATCCTGAATAAAATCGTCTACCGAATAGTAGGCTTTTTTAGTAACATGTCTTTTACTTTTTTTCAAATTTCGTTACAGGAAGATTTTTCGTTTCTTTGTGTGGTTTATTAAACAGTACAGCACCTTTATAATAACAGTGCTTTTATTGTAGAGAGGTTCTGTGACGTGGCAATAGTATTAAGTTATTATTTTGCCTCATATCTGAACTACTGTAAGTTGATTTATTTTTATGTACCAGCAGTAATGTTTTAATATACAGGGTGTAATTAGTTTCATGTCATTAAAAAAACTGGTGGTAGGAATCGACAAGACAAACAAAAAACCTTATATAACATGGGGTCTAAAGCTCATAGTTTTGGAGAAAAAAAATAAACAAAAATTTCCAAAATACTTAATAACCTAGTTTGAGAACTGCTGGCATATTGGGGTAGGTTTTATTGCCTCGCGTCTTATCGCACGAGATACTCTGACATTCCTGCAAATAAGTATGCCGACAAAGCAGTTAAAAGCGACCGACAGAGGACATCGTCATGTTTTTTGCTTCTTCGCGGCCAATTATCCTATTAGGCGTGCTATCTCTCCCTTGTAATATTCGCAAGTAATAATTTCAGTTTTGTCCTTACTTGGTAAAGAACGCACGCATGACGCGACGTACCCGTTCCTTGGTTTTGTCTGTTTTCTTTTTGAATTTTGTGCCACTTAAGATTTATTTCATTGACTTATCGTTCAAGTCGTTAATGCTTGGTTACGTAAGACACTACTTCTCGTTCGTGCTTTTTGTGTCACTTTTTGGATTTTGGACCAAGTTTTTCTTTTTGTTTTCTTTATTGATAACGTTAATTCACAGTTTAGTGTGGTATTTTAAAACGCAGATTTTGGACATTATCAGAGATTACACTTATCCAGAGCTCGCGGATATGGACTTGGAACATGGAGAAAGTGGTGGAAATGCAGCTGGTGCGGAAGAGTTTTAGAACAATTGCAACGACGTATTTTAATGTGCATAGAAACCATAAAAAATGATCCTAATTTACCAAATGTGTTGAACGGAGTAAGTATGTTATTAGTTCGACGTACCGATATGTGCATACGTGGAGATGGAGGTCATTTCGAACAATTTTTGTAAAAATTTCAAAAGAATTGTTCAGTTATTGGGTGTTACCTATTGGGCATTAAAGGTATGATTATTATTATTAGTATTCGTTGTCTTGTTTTTATCTGTTTATTATTGTTTATATTGATTTTCATAGAGACCAAAAACTTGATTTTTAGTTTTCGATACCTGATTGGGAAAAATTATGCGCTCATCTCGTTAAAAAAATCAGATTTTTTCCTAACTTAAAATACACAACTATTTTCTGTTATCGTATCTCGGACGTCTAACTGTTCGTTTTTCAATTTCATAAAACAATTACTAAGTTTTTAAGCTTTTAACACAATGTTACAAATGTTAATAAACCACTTTCATATTTTATAAATTCTTATAAACGAGAATAAAAGCTACAATAGCTTTGTTCCAAATTAAAAAACACATGTAAACAAATCCTATTTAAACCCCTGCGGCCATGCTATGCTTGCGTTGTGCCGAAAGAGAAGGAATTATTTACATTTTCATAATTAGTGGTATAAAAAGTTCAATACAAATAATTCCATCAAAGTGCCGCATTTCTACCGACGGGAATACAAGTCGGGTATTACAGTTTTTTATTATTTCTAATATTCGGAACTATAACATCCATTGACCCTGAAAAACAGTGGTTCTCAAATCTTTCCTACCATAACATTAAAAATGTAAACCCAGGTCAGTTTTTTCAAAGTGCCCCTAGAGAAAAAGGTCATATAGGTTTTCTGTTTGTCTAGTCGGTCCCTATTACCAGTTGTTTTTAATGACATGAAACTAATTACACCCTGTATACAAGGAGGGTACTGTTAAAATGTTTAATTTGGTTTAGGTGCTCGACTACTTTTTACTCCGAAGATATTTCTAATAGCACTTTTTTGTGTTGTAAATATTGATGCCCAATTAGTAGAAATGCCCCAAAAAATTATACCATATGAAATAAGGACACCGAAGACTGCGTGATACAAGATTTTCCGGATGTTATTGTTTAGACCCTTGTTTGCCATCGCTCTCCTCTATTTAATTAATACAATAATTTGCTGCTCAGAATTTGATATTAAAATGGGACTCCTTTAATTTCATCCTATATACGTCGTTCTACTGCAGCGCTAATCATTTTTAAAAGCTCATGAACTTTGATGAATTAATCTGAAATGGCCAATAACTTTATCGCGCGCCCGAATCTGTAGCTTTGCAATACATCGGAATGCTCATTCACGAAATTATTCAACCGGAACGACATCTGATTGATTTCGCCTGGTTTTAAAAAATAGGTCAGCCCTTTTAGATCTCAGTTTGCCTCTAAAAAGTCCGTGATAAATTGATCGGGAAATTATTAGAGTCAACGCTAGGGCGGTCTTAAAACTATCAGTCTACTTTTGAGGACAGCGCGAACAACGTCCGTTTTGATGCTCGCTACCGATTCCAGGCGTAATTAATCATGTTGTCTAGAAGTTCTTTGAATTAAAGCTTGATTTGGGGTTCAGGGCCACTATTTTGCTTTTATATATTTTATTCTATCACTAGAGCGAGAAATAAGAGTGATATAAAAAAATTTCCACTTAGGTTTTTTTTTCTTAAAATGTTTTCTTAACCGCTTCTCAAGTCACTGAAGTAACTTTGTGAAAATCCAGAATTATTTTATGTTAGGTAAAGAAACACGAGGCCCTACCGTTTATAGTGGAGTTCGAACCACATCTTGGGTATAATTTTATAATTAAAATTATTTCGCGGTGAGCAGGGGTGTAAAGAACCAAGATGACGGACTTCTGGTTTCGATACCATATGTATTATTGAGTATTTGGATTATGCTGGTCAAATTCATATGATACAGCTATTAGATATTATTTAAATTAAAGAAATACTTTATCGCTAGATCCGTTCTCTAGAAAAAACATGTTTTCGATTTTTTTTTACTCCCATCACTCCCGTAAAAATTACTTATTAATTATAATATTCTGAGAAAGTTCACCTCATACCATAATGAACTGATGCTCAAAATTTCGCCTATACAGGGTGCGCCAAAGTTCTGATTTTGGTCGATTACGGCTGTATTTGAAATGGTGGAAATATATTGTCTATAGATTATTTTCTTGATTTTCAATTCTGAATAACCAGAAAATATGTACAATTATACAGGGTACTCCGTTTTCGTTGTCCGAGCAACAACTTCGTTATTTTAAATGGAACACCCTATATTTTTTTCCTTTATCGAGTTACCCATCTAATTATATTCATAATTCTATTAAGGTGGTAGGTACTTAAAATGAACCGTTTACGATATAAAAAAGATTTTTTGACAAAAAGTGAGGTTTGCGGATAAGTTTTTGAGTACCTCTGATTTCATAGACAAGAGAGTTTTCAAAATTCTGCTTATACTGTTATGTTGAGCATATTAAGGGCTAGTAGGGCAGAAACATTATTAATATTAATCTTATACAGAGTGCTGAAAAAATTGAGTTTAATGTTTCGCTAATAAAAAAGGCCGTAATTCAATTTTTTCAAATGGGACGTACTATTTTCAGTTCTGTCATCTAATGAAGTGTTAAATTATCTTTCCATTGATATATCATAGTAGGTATTTATCTTTAGGAGTTGCATAGATATTAAGGTTAATTGTCTGGATCAGTCATTTTTCTTGCTGGAACTTCATGAGGTTTGTACTGCACTTCACCAGTTTCGATAAATCTGTCTCTAAGATTACTAAATGCAGGTTCTAAAGGGTGTCTCCTTTCAGGATATCTGGTTTTATAGACTCGGGATGCTAAGAGGCTGTTCCTTGAGCACTCCCCCAGAATAAAAATCATGTCAACCATTTCTTCCCGCGAATAATTCATATTTAATATAATTATATGCAAATGCAACTTCCTGGAACTGTAAAAGCTACTAGTATTTTATTAAAGACAATCAAAACAAAAGCACTTACCGATATAGCAGTAACACAAAACTTTAGAACATCCACAGACACGTGTTTTGACATCTATGTCTCTTCGGTGCGGCTTTTTCTAAAGTTCACAATCAACTGAAATATGTAAGCAAATACTCGTGTTATAACTATCAAAGGATTACCAGAACAGGATATTAAAAATTAAAATTAGATTATAGGAAATTCCCCGTAAAGGGATAATTATCAATATAATTATATGCAAATGCAACTTCCTGGAACTGTAAAAGCTACTAGTATTTTATTAGCTAATAAAATACTAGTAGCTTTTACAGTTCCAGGAAGTTGCATTTGCATATAATTATATTAAATATGAATTATTCGCGGGAAGAAATGGTTGACATGATTTTTATTCTGGGGGAGTGCTCAAGGAACAGCCTCTTAGCATCCCGAGTCTATAAAACCAGATATCCTGAAAGGAGACACCCTTTAGAACCTGCATTTAGTAATCTTAGAGACAGATTTATCGAAACTGGTGAAGTGCAGTACAGACCTCATGAAGTTCCAGCAAGAAAAATGACTGATCCAGACAATTAACCTTAATATCTATGCAACTCCTAAAGATAAATACCTACTATGATATATCAATGGAAAGATAATTTAACACTTCATTAGATGACAGAACTGAAAATAGTACGTCCCATTTGAAAAAAATGAATTACGGCCTTTTTTATTAGCGAAACATTAAACTCAATTTTTTCAGCACTCTGTATAAGATTAATATTAATAATGTTTCTGCCCTACTAGCCCTTAATATGCTCAACATAACAGTATAAGCAGAATTTTGAAAACTCTCTTGTCTATGAAATCAGAGGTACTCAAAAACTTATCCGCAAACCTCACTTTTTGTCAAAAAATCTTTTTTATATCGTAAACGGTTCATTTTAAGTACCTACCACCTTAATAGAATTATGAATATAATTAGATGGGTAACTCGATAAAGGAAAAAAATATAGGGTGTTCCATTTAAAATAACGAAGTTGTTGCTCGGACAACGAAAACGGAGTACCCTGTATAATTGTACATATTTTCTGGTTATTCAGAATTGAAAATCAAGAAAATAATCTATAGACAATATATTTCCACCATTTCAAATACAGCCGTAATCGACCAAAATCAGAACTTTGGCGCACCCTGTATTTGTGTGGGGGCAACTTACACAATATTACACATGCTTATCCTGCTATACTGTACCCTTGGATCCTTGGAAATATTTTATGTATTTTGTAGAATCTACCTAAGAGGCCACTAAACCGGTAAACGATAAAGAAGTAACAAAATCGAACGTGTTTGACCGACCGCAATCTCAATGTCGATATTACACATGTAACAACATAAAAAGATTAGTAAATATTATTAACGAAATTAAAAAAGATGGATCACTTGATGATATAAATATGGATGTTATAAGTAGGAAAATAAAAATTAAGGTTAGAACTTGTAAAGTCCATTGAAGAAGACATGGTGCCTTTACAATGGAAAAAATCTACAATTATACAAGTTCAAAAGGTGATTAATACAAAAAATGTGAGTAACACAGATATATATCTATTAATATACTGCTCTGACCAGAAAAGATAATGGAGATATTTGTAAAGAAGCAGTTCTTAAACCATTTAAATGAAAATTATATACTTATTGAAAATCAGTCTGGATTTAGAAATCAACATTTTCGTGCGAGTCGTCTATTCAGCTAGTAATTTCGAAATGGAGAAAATTATTAGATCAAAATAAAGTGATTGTAACAGTGTTTGTGGATTTTAAACGTGCACTTGAGATGATAATATAGACTTACTAATGAGAAAATTAAATTGTTATGGGATAGTAGATAAAGCAAATAACTGGTTTAAAACTTACACATCGGACAGATGTCAGCAAGCTAGAATTGGAGCAGACATTTCAAATAAAGTAAAGGTGAAGTTTGGTGTTTCACAGGGTTCAGTGTTGTGCCCATTGCTATTCATAACTTTTATTAATGACATCGTTCAGTGTTTTGAAAATGATACCATAATTAATTTATTTGCCGATGACATTTTAATCAGTATATGGTAATAATATAAAGGTGGTGCTGGAGAAAATGGAGTAAGAATTAAGGAATTGGCAACCTGATTGGAAAATAATTATTTGTTTGTAATTAAGCAAAAAACTAAAGTTATAATTATTGGGAATGAGCATAAAAGACAATATGTAAATATTGTGCTATATGATCAGACTCTAGAGTATGTAACAGAATATAAATATTTGGGTATAATAATAGATGATCAGTTAAAATTTAGAAAACATGCAGAATATATAATGGGTAAAATAAATATAAAAGTTAATTATTTCAATAGAATTAATGTTAATTTATCGTAGTACTCTAGGATAACAGTGTACAAGACAATAATAGCACCCCACTTTGAATATTATCCCAGTATGTTTTATTATTTTATAGACCCATATAACAAGTATGTTGGAATGTTTGAAATTCAAAGTAGTCGGGAGGCATACTTGTTAAAATACATACTCCGTGGGAAATTTCTTTATACCTTCCATAATCATACCTTACCAGGTGTTTGGCTTGATTTTGTGGCAGACCGCCTATACTACGTTATAAATCCAAGATGGCGACTACCTCAGACATTATCTAAAGTTATCGATTAAACCTTTTGATGGGGCCATCCTATCAATATTTTGTACTGAACCTCTTTTATTCTAAGTAAAATTATAAAAGAAGGGTTGAAACAGTGTATGTCGTATAGCCACCGGTTATCAATTAAAACAAGTTAAAAAGTGTACTAGCCAATTTTTAATGTTGAAAAATAACAACTATTTAAGAAATTAATATTCATTTCAATATTTTTATTAAATTAATTGTAATGTTGTATTGCACGTAAAATGTTTTCAGCATAATATTCTTCATCGGAAGCGTCATCGGTACCAAGATGTTGGCTATGTCCTCATCGCCTCCACATATACAACGTTCAGTGCATAAAAGGTTTTGGGATTTATATTTACAGAATACAGCACATTTCCCTTTTACACATGAACACCGAATTAATCTTAAAATGGTTTCAGGTGCACAAGGAAGCATACACAAAACGGGAACATAGTAATTATTATCTTTCATTTCCCATCCGTAATCAGGTGTTGGCAGATTAGGGTGCTGCTGGTCAGCAAGACGCCAATCCATAACCTGGTAATTTCCTTACGAATAAAAAGAGATAGTGACGCTTTTGTAGGAGCTCCCCAATGTCTGAAATGTTCGTCGCTGCTATATATACCTACATTACAAATAAATGTTTCAGTGATAGTTTCAGCTTCATCCCCGAATTCTTCAATGCAGTAACGGATGAAGGTATTTGCCGCTTTACGCAAACCTAAAATTCTCAAAATAATGTTAGGAATATCGGAAACAAGCAGGCATCTAACAATTACGTCGAAAGCCTTGATGGGGGGGGGGGGGGGCGACAATCGATAGCGGCGTAATAAATTATGTCCATATTCATATGTTACAAGTTACAAAGTTATAAGTGCAAGATGTGCAGTCGAGCGAATTTTTATTATTCTGATTTTGCCTGCCGCCCCTAAAAATCTGCCACTTTACGCACGTGGGTAATTAGCGTATAGGGTAACCCCGCACTGAAAGGGATCCAAGTTTCCCAAAAACATAAGAAGTGTCATTATCTGCGGTCTTACAAATCTCCCAAAATGATAGTTTTCCTTCTTCTCAAGTGAGTTTGTAACATCATATGAGATAGAGCATGCAGACCTAGTAATCCTTTAATCTTTTCTACACCAGTAACAAACATGCTTGAACATGTAAAAGATTGTGACCACCACGACGCTAGTAGAAATAGGTCTGTATCAGGCGAATCGCGGTAGCTCATTTTCGGGAGGCAAAAAGGCAGTGCAGTATTATTTTAACGTCACCTTCATCATACCAAACATTTTTGTATTGATGGCCTTTCGGATGAAGAACATTAAGCTGAAAACATTTTACGTGCAATACAACATTACAATTAATTTAATATTGAAATCAATATTAATTTCTTAAATAGATATTATTTTTCAACATTAAAAATTGGCTAGTATACTTTTAACTGGCTATAACTGATTACCGGTACGGTACGACAAGAACCGTTACAACCTTTTTTGTTTAAAATTTTATTTAAAACAAAAAAGATTCAGTATGAAATATTGATAAGATGGCCCTATCAAAAGTTATAATCGATAACTTCCGATGATGTCTGGGGTGGTCGTCATCTTGGATATATGACGTCGTATAGGCCGTCTGCCACAAAATCAAGCCAAACACCTGATTAGGTATAATTATGGAAGGCATAAGAAATGTGTTAAAATTGGTTCCATTAATTCATCTTAAAATTTCCCACGGGATATGTTGTGCCCCTCGACTATAAGTATGAATCAATGATAATAAAATATTTATTTATAAAATTATTTACAATTTGTTACCAAATTATATGTCAAAGAGAATTAGATTTGTAACTGATATTCACAACTATAATACTACAGCACATAATAGTATATACATCAATACAGTAAAAAAGAAAAAACACATAATTCGCTATTTCACAAAGGTCTGATATATAATGATTTGCATGTACACATTAAATTAATTAATAATATTAAACATTTCAGAAAATCTGCACATGAATATGTGATATTAAATTTTAATTATGAAATTTTAATGACAGTTGTATACATTATATGTACCTTTAGTGTTGATTTATTGATTGTTTTTTTTGTTGTGTATTAATTCATCTGTTGTATATCCACCTATGTATTTATTGCTGTAACAGAAAGTTGCTAATATAGAATTTCTTACCATTACACTACTACACAACATTACTATACTGTAAAGTTCAATTAACCCTGCGGCGCACAGTGGGGCAAAAACAGACAATTCTTGGCAAAAATTCTAAAACTCATGAAACCAACTTAAAATAAGCTCGCGAATGCAGCAAAAATAACGAAAAAAATATGGCTGAATAGTTAGGGTAGTTTTGATGGGGTGGAAATTGAATTTACCGCCTAAAATTCTGAAATTTCGAGTTGGAATAGGATTCAATCTCCACATTAACAGAAAAATTGTGTGAAAAATACTTGATGCAAGGGGGTGAATTTTTAAGGGTGGTAAATTAAAATATCTAAATAAAATTCTGAAACTTTGGATTTGTATAGAAAATAGCTTCCAAAATATTGAAAAATTTGTGAAGAAAATCCCTATTATGAAATAGGGTAGTTTTATGGGTGAAAACAAGAATATTCTGAAATTCACGTAAGGTAAACAATATTTCAATATAATTACTATCGCTGAACTGAATTTGTGGTAGGTTCCTTGTGAAACATCTTGAAAATAATTGTTAATTATAAATTAAACACTGCTTTTAGATGAATCAATATATATATATATATATATATATATATATATATATATATATTATAAATACTCTACATATGTTTCGGCTTGTTAGGCCTTTATCAAGAGTAGTACAAAGTGAATACTAAAGTTTGCAATGTGGTTATTCTAATTTATACCTAAAAGTATTTATGCTTTAATCTATTCATGGCCTCTAATATATTTAAGACTTAAATTATAATTTTGGGAATTTTTCAGATAGGCCTAAGCTAATTATATAAATCAATGGATAACTCAGCAATTTGTTAATTATAGGGGTGTTCAAGGAATTTTGCTGGTCATTCGTGGTACAAGGGTTGTTTTTAAGAGATTTTTTTTATGTTGTCTGCAACATAAATTTTCTTCATTCAGAAAGAAAAGGTAAACGTTTAGATCTTCTTGAACAACTAGAAATAAAAAAATCTCTTAAAAACAACCTTTGTACCACGAATGACCAGCAAAATTTCTAGAACACCCCTAAAATTAACAAATTGCTAAGAGTTATCCATTGATTTATATAATCAGCTTAGCCAATCTGAAAAAAGGAATTTTGCTGGTCATTCGTGGTACAAAGGTTGTTTTTAAGAGATTTTTTTATTTCTAGTTGTTCAAGAAGATCTAAACGTTTACCTTTTCTTTCTGAATGAAGAAAATTTATGTTGCAGACAACATAAAAAAAATCTCTTAAAAACAACCCTTGTACCACGAATGACCAGCAAAATTCCTTGAACACCCCTATAATTAACAAATTGCTGAGTTATCCATTGATTTATATAATTAGCTTAGGCCTATCTGAAAAATTCCCAAAATTATAATTTAAGTCTTAAATATATTAGAGGCCATGAATAGATTAAAGCATAAATACTTTTAGGTATAAATTAGAATAACCACATTGCAAACTTTAGTATTCACTTTGTACTACTCTTGATAAAGGCCTAACAAGCCGAAACATATGTAGAGTATTTATAATATATATATTGATTCATCTAAAAGCAGTGTTTAATTTATAATTAACAATTATTTTCAAGATGTTTCACAAGGAACCTACCACAAATTCAGTTCAGTGATAGTAATTATATTGAAATATTGTTTACCTTACGTGAATTTCAGAATATTCTTGTTTTCATCCCTAAAACTACCCTATTTCATAATAGGGATTTTCTTCACCAATTTTTCAATATTTTGGAAGCTATTTTCTATACAAATCCAAAGTTTCAGAATTTTATTTAGATATTTTAATTTACCACCCTTAAAAATTCACCCCCTTGCATCAAGTATTTTTCACACAATTTTTCTGTTAATGTGGAGATCGAATTCTATTCCAACTCGAAATTTCAGAATTTTAGGCGGTAAATTCAATTTCCACCCCATCACTTTGTAGTACTCTTGATATAGGCCTAACAAGCCGAAACATATGTGGAGTATTTATAATATATATTGATTCATCTAAAAGCAGTGTTTAATTTATAATTAACAATTATAATTACTATCACAAACAATAAAAATAGTCTACAAAAAGGATTTATAATTTATTGTGAATAAAACTTTAAAAATATTATAATAAAGATTAAATAGTCTACAATATAGTAATATTTAGGTAATTTGCATAAAACAATTGTAGTAAAATATGTTATATTCATACTTAAATTTTTTTTCAAAAGCTGCTGTCAGAATCCGAATCAGAATGTAATGATTCTTCATCATCATCGTTATCATTCTCATTTTCATTATCATCTTGACATTCTGAGACAGGTGGTGGCACTAATAAATCTATAGCTTCTCTTGGCAAGTATCTAAATTTCTTTTTGGGTAGTTTCCGCTTACTCGTAATTATAGGATCCGAACTTAACAAAAATAAATTGAATATATCCTCATTAGATTTTTCGCGGCTGCTTTTTCTAGAATAATGTTCACGAAACTTTTTAAAATCTTTGTTTCGTGCTTCTTGAGCCTCTTCTGACAACTGGCCAATGGGTAACAAAGCAGAGGATATAATGTCTGGCCCGTGAATAAAAATTTTATGTACTGTGGGAGGCATACAGTACCAATCATACTTTGTGACAAAATGTCTGGCAGTATTATGAGTATATTCTCGGAATTTATCAATATTGATTGAATGTCCACATGATATCACAGTTAATATAATATGCATTCTCTTAATTAATTCCACATCGATTTTGGTGATTTCTGCGGAGACCTCGGGATTAGCAAAAAAACGCCTAGCGGTGTTACCATCATTTGAGTTTCCAAAACCCGGTTTAGGGACGTCCACGATTAATCCAATTTTCTCCCTAAATTGCTTTTGGATACTCTTTTTGGTTTCAGCAACTACTGCTTTATCATTTTCACCCCGCGCTTGCCACTTTTTGATTGGCAGTTTATAGGCCAAGTGTAGTAGGCATTCAAAAAATCTTATCCAGCCATGTAGCACCGATATTCCAAATTGCAAATTATCCGCTTTTATTTCTCTACTAATCATTTTATCAATGGAATTAAAATGTCTCGATGATGCCCCACAAACATAGCACGTCTGTGTAGATGAGGTATCTGTAAGCGCGTTACACACCTTACCATCAACCATTGCAAAAATCAGTTTGTGACAAACTGATATAAATCTGTCGTTGTAGGTGAAATCACTACTAGTTAGATTAATTATTTCTTCATCTACACGTTTTTTCTCTGCCACAGAAACTTTTGTTGATTCTTTTAAGAATGCAATTTTTAAAGGTCTGCAGAACCTGGTTGAAGAAGGACGAGGGTTTTGCCAAATAATTTTAGGGTTAATGCTATCTATGTCACATACTAGACGAATAGGCACTATGGATGTAATAAATACTGCTGAATCACTAGCCTCGCTTCCATGAAATGCCTGTTTATAGGAACTATGGCCTGAGCTGCCATCGAAGCCCCACTTTGACACCAAACATAGTTTTCCCAATTCTTCCTTGCATAGTATTGCTATAACATCCTTCTGTACAACAATCAAACGTTTTATGGTAAGATCTAAAAGTACTTGTAATTGCACTTCTACCGTAGTCGCATTTATTTTAATGTGCTCTTTATTTGGATAGCATTTTTTTTTCTCCGATTGTATAACCTTATATGATGGAAATCTGTCAGGATTGCTTAATCTTATTAAATTATATTGATGTCTAGATAACTTAGCCTCAATCAATAATGCTAGGGCATCTTCACCTGACATTTGGTTAGATTGAAATTGGAGAGATCTTTTATAAGCCTGTCTGATCTTACTTGCTCGTGTAGGAGTGGTTGCAGTGGCTTCTTTTACTAATTTAGAAGCTTCTGCATGGCCAGACGCTCTTAGAGTCATCTGGGTAGCGTAACTTAATACCTCAATACTGGTAGATTTTCGTAAGTCTTCAGTTTTTTTGCGCTTAGTGCGTTCAGTACTTTCTCCAAAAGAAATTGTCGGGCGTCCGCGCTGCTTTAATTTTGAAGGTTCGTAGCTTGTAAAAGAAATTGATGTGTCCAGCCAATTTCCATATTTCTTTAAAAACCTAGATTTCGATCTTCCCACCCTCATCCACCTCGACTTGAAATTGGATTTAAAGTGGTATATTTTGCTTTGTAAGCACTTTGTATACCGCTCAGGACAACCTATCATTTCTTTGATATGTGTTTGTAAATAAATAAACTGATCTTCCATTTTTTTCTGACCAGAACCTTGTAAAATGTCGAAAAGTTCTTTTCGGCTCATGGTAATATTGTTAGAAATTGTTCCTGAAATCAAGAAAAACAATAATTGTTAAAATGAATTCAAAATTACCATAATTTCCGTAAAAAAATATTTTTTTATCATAGAAATGCAAAAAAATCGCAAAATATTTTAATGTCCCTAATTTGTACATTGACTATACAATTTAATAACGCAAACGAAAGTGCTCGAGATGCCTCGATACACAACTAAAAGTTTCCCTATTTCCACAAACCCACTATTTTTATAAAATTTAACAGTAATGACTAAATACTTTTATTTAACGGTGATCCGTTTTTTTTTTTTCACAATAAAAATTACTAAAAATATAACACATACCTGAAGTTGACGGCTCCATAACAAAACGGTAGAATTTTAAGAATTTAACACAAAATACAGCATTCAAAGTTCACTTAACAAATCGACTCGATAAGAATATACGTGCGCTCTCCGAAACTTACTGCTCTTAACTGAATTTTTAAGGGTAGGGCAGGGTGCGTTGTAGTATCTGACCATTTCTGTCTTATGCGCCCAATAGTTGGCTACACTAGTATCATAAAATCAAATGTGTTTACGGCACTTTAGTTTTTGAATTAATACCAACTTTTAGGGGTTCTGGCCCCACTGTGCGGCGGTAAAAATTGAGTTGGCTTTACTGCCTTAAGGTGGCCATTTTTTAGAAAGAGACATCCGATAGGGAAATGCAAATTGACGCAACATTTGTAATGTCCTCTATTAAACTGAAAAGTTTTCAGCAAAGCTGTAATCGGTTGACTTTTCTGAATTTAAATTAATGCTTGGTACAGTTTTTTATTCTGCACATAAATGATTGCACAATTGGCCTCTGCGACAATGTCTTAGTAACAAAGAATTGTACAAACCAGTCACGAAAACTTCGACAACTATAAACGTCCTAATGCACAAACAAGGCACAGCGCCTTTCATTTTAAGCGATTGGAAAGAAAGAAGTGACATCCAGTCAGCGTAATATTCAGCATACAAGTAAATACATCCGTCTTCGCCGGAGACAAAATGCAATATTGGGATTTGAGTTAGCAAGAAACCGTTCTCCGAGGATATTATTTATGTATGTAGCATTTACATCCAGCTTTATAGACAACCAATCTAGGGAATGTTTACTGTTTCCGCCAATAGAGCTATAGCTGAACCGCTTAGTTGATATATTTGGAAATTCGATTGATTAAAATAACGTACGTGAATTTCCTAAGGTAACAAACAGCATTTGTTATAGATACGCGGTGGTCCAAAATTATCTCACTATTTCTGCAGCTGATAGTACATTCTATGTAAATATAAAACGTGGGTGATTTATTAAACATTTTCTGAAATAACATATATAGTTTTGAGTTTGGGAGAATGTTTTGGTAATGCTGCTGCAACTGTAAAAGGTTATGAAGATAAATTACCGAACCGAAAAAATATTCCTGATACCAAAACTTCTTAAAGTACAGAACGTCGACTTAGAGAAACAGGACGCCTTCAAATCAAAAAGAGAGACGCCTGCCATCCAAGAAACGCAAAAACTGTTGATTTTTGCTTAAATATCTCTTCGTCAATGTGCATAAGCTGGCAGCTTCCCTCTTTGTTCTGTAGGATTCCTACACTACTAGTACTCGTTGCTTCACCCTTCTTAGAAACCTTCACTGAAAAGATAACTTTATAGTACACACGTTCCCTTTTCAAGTTGTTTATATACGTGTTCTGGTGAAGCATTCAATCGATATCTCTTAATCAAATATCAACCACACGAAATAGCCAGACTCATGTTGGTTGATATCAATCAATATAGAATTGTCCACGCTTCAATTAAACACAATTTTGCACGATTTCTCACAGTTTTAACCGAGTTTATTCGAGATTGCGTAAGAGCTACACCGGCATCATGCCTGCCACCAGCACCATCCAAAACCGTGGTGGAACAATAATAAGAGTTAGACCTGTTGCGAATACACCAAGGAAGATAGTGTATCCTTTTCGACGATTCCGCAAGAACGTTAACGTTTCATATTGCCCACGCACGCAATGTATACACGAATTCCCTAAACAGTGGAGAGGGAGATAGTCTATCAATAGGCTCGTTGAGATACGTATTCTACATAGTGAGCACGTAAAGGTTGGAATAAGTTTATTAAAATAGTTACAAAACAAGTGACAAAAATTCGCTCAGACCCGTCGATTTTTAAATACATTTCTCAATCTGTTTATTTAAAAAAAAATTGCTGCAAATGTTTTAACGTCATCGCCATTTTTTTTAAATGGCGACCCTCATTTTTTAAAATGTCATTTGAAAGAGCACATTTTCAAATGTTCAAATTGCACGCCATTTGCTTCTTGACAATGTCCAAGTCGAAACTGAAATTTTCGCAAAACGTTAATAATTGTTTCGTGTCCAATTCTTCCAATTTCGTAAGTAATTCTATCTTTTAAGTCCTCAACATTGTTCGGTCTGTTAAAATAAACTTTGGATTTAAGGTAACCCCATAAAAAATAATCCAATGGGGTTAGGTCCGGAGATCTAGCTGGCCATTCTATTGATCCGCGTCTACCAATCCATCTGCGAGGGAAAATTTCGTTTAAATAATTACGCACTATTACCGAATAATGTGGCGGTGCGCCATCCTGTTGAAATCATATGGAGTTTTCCGGTACATTTGGGTTTTCACCATTTGCATATAGTGCGACAAGTTCTGGAATTATGTTTTGTTGGAGCAGCTCCAAATATTTTTCGCCATCTAATGAACCTTGAATAAAAAATGGACCCAATATTGTAGTCCCAACAATTCCAGCCCACACGTTAACTTTCTGTGGAAACTGAGTATGGGCTTCCACGAGAAAAGTACTCGACTTAAGAAATGTGGATTGATATTACATCGTTCCATCATGGTTTCGCAAAAATCTACTCTGCAATCGAAATCATCTTCGTTAAGCTCTGGAACTAAATTCACTTTATATGGGTGCCATTTATTCTTCTTCAAATATTTTGAAACATCGACTGACTAATTGGCTGTTCTGCTGCGACTTCGCGACTTGGTTTGTGAGGATTCTCCTCCTATGTCAGTAACAACCGTATATTTTCTGAAATTGTAGGACGACCTTTCGTGAAATTATCTCTTACATGACAACAATCTCGGAACTTCTTTTCTATTTTGCTAACAGTTGATTGTGTAATAGGTCGATTAGGGTATTTACCATTAAATAATTCACAAACCATAGTTTGTGTTCGGGACTTGTCTTCATAGCCAATCATTATCAAAATTTCAATTCGTTCTGCCTCACTTAAACGTTGTATTATCAGCACTTTCAATCCGATATCATAAGTAAATACTAATTAATGGGCCTACCCCTTTCAGCGTGGTGAGGCTAATATAATTTAGTGAACTGTATTTAGGTATAATAAAAAAAAAGAATGTGTCGGAAACTTACACAGTAGGTTTGATGGATTCTCCGTCGTCGATGTCAGCCCAGGCAATAGGAGGGACAAAGGGGGGCCGAAAGGAAAAGGAACAAATCTCCGACACACACAATTAACGTAACAATTATTAATTTAAGAAAGGAAACTTATAATTCACTTATCACTGATAAATAACTATAGCGTTCTGCGACGTAAGTGAATATTGTCTTACTATCATACTACTGTCTTTATGCGGGTCGCGCTCGACCCACACGGCGTTAAAAAAAACTAGCTAAAAAAAACTTCTTGGTACTACCATAAAGAATTCAAAACATATATTTTTCTAGGTATAATACTACAAGGCGCGTAACCAGCTAATGTGCTAGAGCCAGGTCCGATTTGCTAAGTAAATGAAAAAAAGCGTAAACACAAAAAAGTGTAAGTTGTAAAAAGGTTCGACGATAAGTAATGAATATTTTCTATTAATGTTAAATGTTCGTTTCTCGATAATTTCGTCATGCAATACTCCCTAGAATTTAACGTACTGTATGCAGAAATATGTGCTGTTTCAAATGACATTTTAAAAAATGGGGGTTGTCATTTAAAAAAAATAGCGATGACGTCATAGCTTTTAAAAAAATATTTGCAGCACTTTTTTTTTAAATGAACAGATTGAGAAATGTATTTAAAAATCGACGGGTCTGAGCGAATTTTGTCACTTGTTTTGTAACTATTTTAATGAATTTATTCCATCCTTTACGTGCTCATTGTATAACGTTTTGTGGTCAGTATCTCCACAACTATATATTGTATGATTTAGTAAACAATGACCCATATAAATTCAACAGAATTTAAATCTGGGTGAAAGGGTGGCGGACGTAAAATTCTACGTTCATGGCTTCGCAATAAGTACTGAATTTGTAGGTAACGTGTAGCTTTTTACAATATTTAGTAATTTCATGTTATGGCTTTAAGATGACTAACGTTATTGTCAACTAACTATCTTATCATACTTGTCTTTCCAGAATTTGATGATGGTGTTGGATTTGCTACATGTGATGGTAGAGTGCGTTGTCCGTGATTATTACATATTTATTCAGCAAATTGGGGATCAACATTGCTCCTACCACTGTCCATAGTTTAAAAATTCATTTCTGTGTAATGGTCCCTGGTTTTAGACTGCGATCTAGACATAATACTCCGTGGCAGAGTTCAAATAGTCCATGACAATATTATAATATAAATTTAGGCATACTTTTAGTTATACTTTAGTTTTAATCACCCCTTGATGATACCAACAAGATTGACGAAATGTATATCGAATGTTATGTTTAGGTGTTTGTGGAAACTACTTGTTTGGCGTCATTATTGTTACTGCTAACATGTCGGCCATTTTGTTGTTTAGTTGGCGAATATAAACAAAATCAGCGCAATTTTAATGGTACAAGTCTCGGGTTTGTTCCCGGTAGCTACCTGAGCCGTGAAATGGGATCAAATGCAGCACAGCGCACACAAAACTAGTACTATTATTGTGTAAAGTCTGTCCACTGAATGCAAATATAAATTCTAGTTTAAAATAGGAAACATATTTTTTTGGCTTTCCTATTTATAAAGGACCGAATAAAAGTGCAAAATCCTTCGCTGTTTGCAAAATCCAATTAAAAAATGTAAACTAATTGGCACCACAATACGAAAAATATTTCACTTCAAAGCGAAAAGAAATTATAATTTCGTTATAAATATTCACAGTGGGATATGTCGAGAATGCACACGAACACAACAACACTACATAAAACATTTGCCTGGGAAAACATGTTAATTTGATAAAACACTGATATTCCTAACTACGATTTAGTAGTTCAAATATGTTAAAATAACAAAAATGTTTTAATCACATTAATTGAAAATTGACATGTAGGTAAATATTTCAGCTTTAGGCCTCATTGTTTAACATAACATGCAATTTATCAACCGGTATCTAAAATTATTGCAGCATTTGATTCTGATTTAAAAACAGCGTACCTCTACCTTGACATGTCAAGAGTCATTAACTATTCAATTCTGTTAGATAAATTAGATTGTTATAGTGCACGAGGGCACATTAATAATCATCTTACTCATAGATCTCAAGTCAGTTCTATAAGAGCTTTTAAATATAGAATTCTTTAACATTTTCTTCAGATAAAGTTCTTATATTACAAGAAGTGCCTCAAGGATATATACTTGGGCCCTTGTTATATATTTTGCACACTAACGATTTAAAAAGCATAATATAGATTAATATGTTGAACTTAGATGGAAGTAAAACAACTCTTATTATGTTTTCTCTCACTACGGGAGTTGATTATTTTTTGTACGCCCATTTAAAATGTTCTTTAATTATGCAAACGGAAAATGTAGAATTTCTTGCCATAACGCTAGATAAATAGATTAAAGTGAGAAGTATATAATATCCGATTTCGGAAGAAATTAGAGATTCTGTCTTTTTTAGATAAATATGAATAAACTTTTCAGAGGAAAATGGGGGAGAGAGAGAAAGAAATGAATTGAGAATTGGTAGTTAAATGTAGCGCTCATTTAATCAGAATGGTAATTCAGTGTTGGTGCCATTGTTGTTTACTATAACTTCAGCGGTCCATTTTTTAATGGAAGTTAGTTAAAAATCCATTTTTTGTTTCACGTTATCCACTAAATTAGTTACAGTATTATATCAATTATTTTGAAACAGTTGGCTGTGGTGAAACAACAAAATTCAGTTTTTGTGACAGTTTATTTCAGTACTTAGATGTTTAAATTTATTTTATTTTACTTTTCGTTTTCAAGAACGATGCTAGTGAATTTTTATTTAAATAAAATATTTATATAATTACTTTTTACTCTATTTAATGCCACTGTTTCCCGCCTGTTTTGTATATAAAGAGTATATCTCGAGATCTAGCAGTTCTAAACTAAATCAAATAATACTTCGTTAAAAGACTCAATTTTCAAAAAAAAGTTTTTCATAGCCTTCCTATCAAGACTTAGACATAATAGGCATCTTCGATATTTTCCTTCACAACACTTAGAGTGGCCCATGGATTTAAAAAATCTTTAAAGCATTCTGTAGGTCGTAATAATCAACACATTTCTTGCATGAACTATTCTTTTCACGATGATATTAAACGAGATATCCTCGAGGACAATCTCTATAAGCCTTTTCTATTTATTTTGTCTTTATTTTGAAAATGTAAATATTGTATTCTGTTTTAATATGAGGAAATAGGCAGTTAAATAATTTACGCATTGGAGATTTATGTGAGATACACAATCTGTGGAAAGAAATATAGGAATTTTCTCTATCGTCTTTCATAATTGTGCATTCAATAGTTCTTTCTAATTTGTGTTTGAATATATACACTGAAGTACATTATAAACGTTCATACTGTACACTGTAAGGATTCTAAATTCCTTGCAATATTCTCGATAAGTTCCACCCCCCCCCCCCCCTGTCACTAATTGTTTTCTTTTGTGCTCTAAAAACTGTCATATGACTAGCCCCCAAAAACATAGTTTAGGTAAGTCTAGAGTAAACTTGGGCATAATAAAAATTGACTAACGCGTGTTCATCAAGCACCCTGTTGAATAGAGTTTAGTTTTGAAATAAAACGTTTGCAATTTATATTTTATGATAGGAATTCATCTATAGAAATGCCAAGAAAAGTTATACAGTTTGATCTTTTTAAGTAAATGGTTCATCTTATTTACATTTAAGTACGGTTCATTTTTGCTGAACCAATTTCGTTCAATAAAATTTTACAGTTTTCTTCCACTTTCATGTTTAGCTTACCTGTCATGAGCAACGAAGTGTTGTCTACATACATCACTAGCAACCTACCATTCATGTTGCTAAGAAGGTCAGAAGGACAGTAGAAATAACACAGGGCCCAAGACTCAGCTCTGTGGTATTCCCTACTATACGCCAACTTTGATCAAGTTATATATTTGTTGAGAACAATCTTTCCGGTTATTTCAACACTCTGTTGTTTACGTGTTAGGAAACCATTCTAGAGCTACTTCCCCCCCCCCCCATTGAATGGTGCAGCACTCAAGTTTTGACAAAAGTATATCGTTACTTGCGCAGTCGAATGTTCTAGTAAGATCACAGAAGATTCCAGTAGGCACTTACAGCAGCAGCAGTTACATAAATAAGAAAAGCGTTCACAGCTATAGAGGTAGAATAGAGGAATCTGAACTCTGAACCCAAATTGGCAGTAAGTGTAATATACTCCTAAGGAATTTTATAAGTACCAGGCATGCAATATTCGGATATTTTAGTAGAAACTAAAGAAAGATCCAAATACTTATTATTAACTTGTGATGGATGTTCCCTTTTGAGACTGGATGTTATTTTACTTCATTCAAACCTTTCACGAAATATTCCTAGACTTCAAGACATGTTTATAAGTTAAAAGAGCGGCTTCATAATTAATAATATGCATTAAAAAGTCAATCAGTTCTACTTATTTTCACATGTATTATATATTCGAAGACGTGCTGACATACAATAATTATAAGCTTTTTACATCTTGTCTTGATATTTTAAACTGGGTTCTCAACGGCACCCAGCAACTTAACAGGTTTTCGCCCCATACCCGAAATGATTAAGTAATAATAATCCATATTAAGTCCTTATGAGCATATCCAGGCGGTTAGTCCTTGCCCGTCTTCTTTCATTTACTCTTACCGGCTCAAAGCACCAAATTTAATATTCCCACGTGGCAGCTTAAAACGCGAAACTTGTCTTTTATTAAATGTATGATATAATTTGAGCTCATTAATTAACGGTAATGGTTAAATTTAATGAATCACTGGTATCGATCTAATACCTCCCATTTCCGAATTAAAGGCTTTTATTAAAGATGTGAAGCTAGTAGACAGGGGCGTGCGACGCTGTAGGATCGACGGCTCGTCGAAATAATAATGTTTATCTGGATCGGTGGAAAGAGACGAATCCTGCATCAAATAAAAGCTATTGTAGACAAATGTTTAACTTTGTATAATTCTGCTAAAATTTAAGAGAATAGTTAATTCAATCTCGTTTGTTGTACAAAGAAATGTGTATTTTTAGATCATGCGATTCTTCATATTTAGCACACTAACTGTTGCTAAGTGAAGCAATTTTTCTATTTCTATTTTTACCAGACTTCCAACACACGTCATATCATCTGTTCACTATGTTGAAAAGGATTGGCGATACAATATAGTAGCCCTGCCTGATGCCTTTGACAACTTTACATTTCTCGGAGTAAGTGTTGTCTATCTATTACTCCCTATATTTGTAAATTCAAAACTCGATGGTTTGACACATTTTCCTGGAATAACGTTGCATGCAAAGGTGGATGTTTTCGATATCATTCGATTTTTTGCGTGAGTAGGACAATAGGATTAATCCTCAATCGGAAATTTTCGCTGTCCAATCAAACTACTTTATTATTCCCTCATCAGTTGAAGTCCAAAAAATGAGAGAATTTGGGAAAATACAATGCTAGAGAGTCCTTTTGGGGAACGTATTACTTGAAGAATCAAGCTGTTGATGCGATAGATGGTCCAAAAAATTCGTACAAAACGTCTCTAGACTCACATTTCGAAAGTATTAATACCCCATCCACCTCCTTAACAATCGCCTCGTGATATTCCTATCACACCGAGTTCTGCTCCATTCTAAAATTGTTGGTTTTGCCATCTGTATTCTTCGTCGAATCTATTGCCCACATTTTCCAGTATTATAATTATTTTTAGAAAAGGGAAAAACAATGCTTTTAGATGTTTCAAATAAAAACTGTATTTTTATACACTCTACATATGTTTCGGCTTGTTAGGCCTTTCTCAAGAGCATTACAGATCAATACTAAAGCTATGAGGGTGATTGTTCTAAAAATAAATGCAGTAATACCCAAACATATGGAATTACGGGGATTTCAAGTAATAAAACTAAGGATCTACCTACTCGGGATAATTCAATGGGCTATTCTTAGAACCTTGTCTATTATAGGAGTGTTTATGAAATTTAATTGGTCATTGGTGGTACAAGTATTGCTTTTAAGGGATTTTTTTATTTCTAATTGTTCAAGGAGGTTTAAGCGTTTTCCTTTTCTTTCTGAATGGATTAAATTAATATTCTCTGTATCAATAAAATGATTATTTTCAATGCAATGTGTTGACATTCCTGTGTTTTTGGTGTTATTTAAAATGGATTGTTTATGTTCTTTTACCCGATTAGCTATACTTCTACCACTTTGGCCAATATATACCGCGTTACAGTACTTACATTTAATTTCATAAACCCATAAATGTAAGGACTGTAACGCGGTATATATTGGCCAAAGTGGTAGAAGTATAGCTAATCGGGTAAAAGAACATAAACAATCCATTTTAAATAACACCAAAAACACAGGAATGTCAACACATTGCATTGAAAATAATCATTTTATTGATACAGAGAATATTAATTTAATCCATTCAGAAAGAAAAGGAAAACGCTTAAACCTCCTTGAACAATTAGAAATAAAAAAATCCCTTAAAAGCAATACTTGTACCACCAATGACCAATTAAATTTCATAAACACTCCTATAATAGACAAGGTTCTAAGAATAGCCCATTGAATTATCCCGAGTAGGTAGATCCTTAGTTTTATTACTTGAAATCCCCGTAATTCCACATGTTTGGGTATTACTGCATTTATTTTTAGAACAATCACCCTCATAGCTTTAGTATTCATCTGTAATGCTCTTGAGAAAGGCCTAACAAGCCGAAACATATGTAGAGTGTATAAAAATACAGTTTTTATTTGAAACATCTAAAAGCATTGTTTTTCCCTTTTCTAAAAATGATTATTCTAAAGATGTTTCACAAGGAACCTACCACATACTCAATCCAGTGTATTTTCCAGTATTGTCTACAAAGGCTTCAAGGTAAGCCGCCTTGTTTACTATCTCACAATCACCTATCATTAACGTGTCTGGGTGGTTTTCATTTCCTTTGTCTATAATCATAATTTATTTTCTTGTAATTTACACTCAAACAGTACTCAGAACTTATTGTCTGGAGGTTGTCCAGTAGGTGCATGAGCTCATTCTTGTTCACAACCAATTCATTCAATATCCATATTGAATATAACAAACATTCTTAGAGCTGTGCATTTATCATACACAGCAAAAAAGATTTTTCAAAAAAGCCTTGAAAGAGGAAACAGATTAGATTTCCGAAACGTCGGCGAAATATTTAATTTCAAGTTTTTATACTTATTTGTGTTGTTTATTTAAAAAAAAAGCAACCTCGAGCTGATCCTTTGACGTAAAAGTCACAGGCGTAGAGTTATTTACCAGTAACATACTGGTTCATTGTGATATTTTATAGATTCCCGAGCACCGCTTAAAAAGAAAAAATACATGTGGCAGGAAGTCCCAAAGAATTGAAGAGGGAAAAAAATAAGATAATGCCACAAATAACATTTAGACAGTTGTTTTATTAATTTGTTTATTTTCTTTTGCAACAACAAATCAATATTACAACTTAAGAAATATGTTTATTGTTATCCTATGACTTTAAAATTGCATTGTTCTCAATGCAAATAACAATTTTTCAGAGAGGATAAAAAAGCAAATGCTGTAAAAGGCGCCAAAAAATAGTCAGCTTTGAACGACAATGATTTCTCATAGTAGAACCTTCTTTCTAAGATAATTTTGACGGTTGACATCTCTACTTTATTTTCTCTGGAGCAATCCGTATACCCATCTCTGCCCAGAAAAGAATTATAAACAATAATGTATAAAACAATATTTTCGCATATTTTTGCATATTTGTATATACTTGTATTTCAGATGAAAAATGTATTTCTTCAAGATTGCAAAAAGGTATTTTGATGAGAAGTTAAATTTTCTACAAAAATAAAAATCCTTTAATGCAATTGTTCCTTACTTCATCTCTTTTTTGTACATAGTCAATAGCCTGTGGTCCATCTCAATAAAATTCTCTAATTGATAGTACATTAATTCCTCCTCTAAAAAGCGTACGTCACTGGCGTATCGGGTTTAGCGCAATTTGCTCTTCGGTTTTTGGCTTCGCTGTACTCATTTAACCTTTTGTGTCCTGGGATTACTATTACGAAACCAGAGCTAGCATTAGCCATACGTGGATGTTAACGCATTTTCAGTCGTGTTAGCTGGTACAAAAACCATTATGCAAATTCAGGTGGGGTTGAAATAGAATTTTAGTGCACTTTAAACTATTTGCATTCGGATGTGGCTTTGACTTGGGTGGTTATTTTTCAGCAAAAGGAAACGGCTCCGGTGCTAAGTGTGCGCTTATTTGTTTAAATTTCTCACTTACATATAGGGAGCATTAACATTGAACAAACATTCGAGTTCGAGATTATGACGAACAGGTGTTTAAAGAATCTGAAATTGCAAATTTATTCCCATCGTCAGATTGTCTCTGTGGCTCTTTATAACTCAACCACAGTAAATGTTTAGTCCTGAAATTTTTATAAGTTCTAAGAGACATGAAAAAATCTGGACCTATCCATGTGATGGTGCTTATGAAGTAGTTTTCTGAAACACCTTAACACTTGAATACAACACTTTCGTGTTGTACAAGTGCGATAATATCTCGTACTATCTATGTGATAAAATTGTTTTAACCATCTCCTGATAATGTTAACGTGATTGGCGAATCGCGCTTCTAGTGTTAGTATTCCAGTGTTGTAGTCAAGAGTTTAGGTGTTGGAAAATACTTCAGAGGAAGCTTTGAGAGACTGAATGTAGAATGAGGGTCATGGTAATAACCGAGGTAATAATTAGTTACTTTTAACTAAAGTTGCTCGCTTAATTACTTATTCGGCAACTGTAACTTAGTTATTATAGTTATTGTAGTTATAGTTATACAGGGTGTAATTAGTTTCATGTCATTAAAAAAAACTGGTTATAGGGAACGACAAGACAAACAAAGAAACCTTATATAACATGGGGTCTAAAGCCCATAGTTTTGGAGAAAAAAAAATAAACAAAAATTTCCAAAATACTTAATACTTAACATAGTTTAAGAACTGCTGGCATATTGGGATAGGCTTTATTGCTACGCGTCTTGTCGCTCATGATACTCTGATATTCGTGATAACGTTAATTCAGAGTTTAGTGTGGTGTTTTAAAACGCAAATTTCGGACATTATGGGAGATTACACTTATCCAGAGCTCGCGGATATGCACTTGGTGTATGGAGAAAGTGGTGGAAATGCAACTGGTGCGGAAGAGCTTTAACGTGTAAGGTTGTTAGTATTGACCAGCGTCTTCGAGAAACAGGTCGTCTCGATGGACATGGAGGAGAACGAGGTCCACAACGCGAACAAAGGGTAATTGACGCAGATGTTCAAATTTTGGAACTTGTAGAAGAGGATCCAACTTTAGGCACCCGCGATATCGAAAACCGTGTGGGAGTATCCCATGCTGTGGTATGGAGGACATTGAGAGATATGAACTTACATCCCTATCACTATCAACGGGTCTAAGCACTAGAACCTCAAAATTTTGCAGAGCGAATGCAATTTTGTAGGTGGATTTTAAGAAACACGCGGCAAATGGATTTTTTAAACGTTCTGTGTTTATCCGATGAGTCGTGTTTCACCAGACATGGAGTGTTTAATTTTAAGAATATGTACTATCGGCAGACGAAAATCCACGTGTAATAAGCATTTTCAACGACGGTTCACCGTTAATTTGTGGGCAGGAATTTGCGGTAATGAAATAATTGGACCCATACAATTACCCGCTAAATTAAATGGTGATGTATACTTAAATTTTTTGCAACAAATATTGCCAAATTTTCTAGAATATGTACCCTTCTCTGCACGCAGAAGAATGTGGTATTTGCACGATGGCGCGCCAGTCTATTTTAGTCTGGCTGTTCGAAATTTTTTGAACTAAAAGTTTCCTCGAGACGATGGATTGGAAGTGGCGGACCAGTACCATGGCCTGCTAGATCGCCCGACTTAAATCCGATGGACTTTTATTTTTGGGGGCATTTTAAATCTCCGGTTTACCGTAATCCATTTGGCACTTTAGAACAATTACAACAGCGTATTTTAATATGCATAGAAATCATAAAAAATAGTCCTAATTTACCAAATGTGTTGAACGGAGTGCGTATGTCCTTAGTTCGACGTGCCGAAATGTGTATACGTGGAGATGGAGGTCATTTCGTACAATTTTTTTGAAAAATTTAAATGAATTGTTCAGTTATTGGGTGGTACCTATTGGGAATTAAAGGTAGGATTATTATTATTAATATTAGTATTCGCTGTCTTGTTTTGATCTGTTTTTTATTGTTTACATTGATTTTCATAAGAGACCAAGGACTCGATTTTTAATTTTCGATACCTGCTTGGGCAAAATTATGCGCTCAATTCGTTAAAAAAATCAAATTTTTACCTAACTTAAAATACACAACTATTTTCTGTTATCGTATCCAATTTCATAAAATAATTACTAATTTTTTAAGTTTTTAACACATTGTTACAAATGTTAATAAACCAGTTTTAAATTTTATAAGTTCATATAAACGACAATAAAAGCTACAATAACTTTGTTCCAAATTAAAAAACACACGTAAATAAATCCTATTTAAACCCCTGCGGCCATGCTATGCTTGCGTTGTGTCGAAAGAGAAGGAATTTGTAAAATTTATGTTTTATTGTATTTTTGGAGCAAAATAGTACTAATGTTTGACTGTGTAATTAGTCTCACCTAAAAGTGTTTCGAGCTATATTCGATCAAAATATTAATTAGATAGGTGTTCGCAATCGTCTACACCCGTCTGCAATTTCTACACGTTTCTTTTGCATTTTGTTCAGAACTCTTAGATTTATTCTGGTTGTATCCGCAACAGATGCGCTGGTGATATTAGATGTTCCATACACGAAAATTAGGCTGACTAAAATCATGTATGGGCTACAAGTTGTGAATAAGGAGTATTGAAAACGAATATGCTAGCTTTAACGTATATTTCTCTTAAACTGATCTATTATAGCGTTTGATTCTATTTTCAATATTGGTTTTACACTTTTTGTTACAGTCTTCATTAAAAACGAATGGCGATAGAGCTGTTTATTTAAAGGTGAAGTTGTGTTGAATTCGGTTTTTGTGCCGCATGGTTAACAGTAACAGAACAGGGCAAGTTTTTGTGCGTGTAGAAGTAAGGCGTTCAGTATAATGAGCACGTCGTAGTTAAAATTAAATATCAGCATCCAGCAAACAAAACTACACCCTTCGGGCTGTGTTTAAACAATGCCTAAGGTATGTAGATTATCCTTTGTTTCCATTTATGTAATGTTAAGAAGAGGATTAGTTTAAAATTGTACGGGTGCGGCAAAGCAAAGAGAATACAGCGCATACAATCACTTTACTTTTATCTGCTCTGCTTTTTAACACGCTTTCATTAGGTCGACCCGTAACTATGTAATATTATGTGATGTGTAATATGTAATAAAATCTAAGGAACTGAATTTCTCCTACTTCTAATTGTTGTATCATCATGAAACTTGGCAGTTGTGTGTAGCTCTGATGGCAATACATTATATTATACTCATTATTATAATATGGTCAAAATGGCCGCCGTCCCAAGATGGCGGATTATCATTTACTTTACAACTCCCTTGATATGGGTATCAAATGAAAGGGCTACAAAAGTAGAAAACGATAGTGACTGACGTCATACCAAATCCAGCATGGCCTATTTAAAATGTTGGTTTCATGTGACGAATAGATTTTATCATTATTAGGGAAGGAACTTTATCGAAATAACACACAATTCTAATTGGACTAAGAAGAAAAAAAATAAAAATAAAAAAATAAAAAATACTCTTTTATGAACAAACTGAAACTGTTAAAAATGCACTAAAAAGTAGAAAATAAATAATAGTAAACGTAAAAGCGTGTAGCGCTCAAAATACCTGGAGGAACAGAAAATTTTGCTTATCTGGCGTCCTACGCTATTACGTATACTATTCCGGTCCTGTCTGTCTGTCCGGCTGCCTGCCTGTCTGTCGGTCCGTCCGTCCGTCCGTCCATAGAACGGGTCTCCGATCGCCGTATTTATTCAGTTCGTACGTTTGAAACATTGACTTGCGGTCGTGCTAATCGGCCACTATTTTTAAGTGGTTTCCCGAGTTCGAATCCCTCCCGGGGATACTCTTTTTTAGTTTTCAATTTTTTGGCAGATACTTTTGATTCTATAATTACTATTCGCTCCGTTCTATTGCATTTCTCGGAGAAGTTTTGCATTTTCCACCGCGGAATATTAATCTGCACTATTTCGATTAAAAATCACATTCTACCTCCGCTGTAGGGTGGCTAAATCTTTGGTAGACGTTGCAAAAATGGCAATACGTAGTCAAATCACAGCAATTATATTCCTTATTAGTATTAATAAACACAGAGTATTTTTATAGATTACCTACGATCAAAAATAAAGGAAATTTATTCAGAATAATGTGTGGTTTTACTCGGCATATGTTCGACAAAATCATCTGCTAACCTCATGAAACAGTTATCCAAGCACCGAAAAATTTGTGCCATAAGTTTATACTGCTCTCATGAAGCTGCGTTGTACCACGCACATCGATATTTCACTAAAGGATGAGAATCAATGGTGCTTCTCATGGCCTAGCAGTATTAAAGGTATGTGAAGCACACGTGTTTCTCATGGTAATAAACGTGTTAATAATGGGTGTAAGTAAAAAAAAGTACTTTCGATTCACTCAAAATAATATTGCATTATCTCTAACTTTTCTATCCACCATCTGAAATTTTTATACATGCTTTTTACTATAGAAAATTGAATATAAGGAAGGAATTGAAATGATGGGAACTAAATTTTTTATGTAATCGGGAAATAAATTCAGAACGTTACAAATTGTTTTATTAAACTTTTTTACGCCCTGTGATTTCAGCAACGTCCACCCTATAGCGAAGGTAGAATGTGATTTTTTAATCGAAATAGTACAGATTAATATTCCGCGGCGGAAAATGCAAAACTTCTCCGAGAAATGCAATGGAACGGAGCGAATAGCAATTATAGAATCAAAAATATCTGTCAAAAAATAGAAAACGAAAAGAAAACATCCCGGGCGGGATTCGAACTTGGAAAACCACTTAAAAATAGTCGCCGATTAGCACGACCGCAAGTCAATTTTTCAAATATATTAACTGAATAAATACAGTGATCGGAGACCTGTTATATGTCTTTATGGCGAGGAGAAGGTCGGCAATGACCGTACAACGTGAATCGCGAGGTGAAAATCGAAAATTGGGGTCGGCAGGAGCGAAGGCAAATCGTCATTTTTGACAATTCGTGACGATTCGAAAAACGAAATTTTCTTCCATCTATTTTTTTGCAACATGTTGTTTAATTTTCTACTCATTTATGCACCACTAAGAGTTTGGTAGAATTACAAATTCATTATAGATACTATCTAAACTCTCTCAGGGAAAAAGTCTAGCTTTATAGAAATGATTTGACGAAAACTGTCGCTGTCTCCCGGGCTATTATAGTATACGCGGATCATCATCAATTTCAAAATTTTAAATGGGGAGCTGGAATTTTTACATCAGTTTTGAAAACCATTTTATAATACGCGTTAAAAAATATGTCGCACTTATTTTTTTTTTGTGTTTCATGGCACTTAAACCATTATTTAATTATAACAGGGTGCCTTATGCGGTCCCGTAAATTCTGTTTTTAAATTAGATTTCACAGGAACTTGTGTTTATCAGTAAATTGTTGATTTGCTTGACATTATTTATTGATTTTTTATAATGGCATCAACATTTTTGTAAAAGCTAACTAACGAACATTATCATTAAGGCATACGTATATTCTTCTATTCATATCATGTACTGTACGCCTAATGTATCTTTTACGCAAGGAGACAAAATAATTTGCAATTATTTGTCTCAGTTATTCAATATTATTGATGGGTTAAGTAACCCACACACTTTGTTATTTAAAGTACCGCACATAAAATAATCACACGGTATTGTCAGGTGACCTGGCAGGCTGCCTTATTACACTTTAATTGTCCATCAATCCACTGTTCGGGAAATTGTTGGTCCAGTTACATCTTGTTACTCTTCGTTAGTTGGCTTAGTAAAAATTACAAAAAAATTGCTACTTATTAGTCTCTTAGTAACTTTTCAACATATTTAAATGTTATATAATTCGCAACAGCGGTTCCAGAGATTTTTTTTAATTGAAAAAAAAATTATCAGCAAACATCAACATTTCGAAGCTAATATTCGTCAAGAATTAATGTAACTTCTGCTTTCTAAGCAACTTTTAAGGCAAAAATTTGTGAAATTGAATCAAAGGCCTAAGCTGCAATCGCTCTAAATTCTCTTTTATCAGCAAATAAATAATATTTCTGTAATAACAGAAATGGCGCAAACACTGATTAAAAAGAAGTAGGTAACAGAAAGCAATTTTAAAATCGTCACCTCGTCTAATAATGTGAAGGAATAATATCGCAGAGTAATAGAAGAGGAAATTAAAAATATATTAGAAACTTGAAAACTAATTACTTTCAGTCGCGTTAAAAATTAGTTTTGAAAGTTCAAAGTGAAAATTCTTTGTGAACTTCCCGGCGTGGTTTCCACTGAAAGCTCTACATATCGTTTTAAACTCAAGACATAAAAGTTGTCGGAAATGTGCATCCATCGTAAATTGCAAAGCCAGCACAACAACATTGATTTTATAAGGCTCTGCTAAAGACATGCTGAAATGGAACTTTGTGCTTTCTGGAGTTTGTGGAATAATTACACGGGAATGAAGTTACGTTCGTTGGATTTTTATCTTTGTTGCAAAGGTCATGACTTTTAGATTTCTGACAGCTTGTATAGTAAAAATCTCAATCAACAAATTAAAAATAATTTTCTTTTGACTACATCAATAAAGTTACAACATATGCCTACTATACAAGGTGTTTGGTAAGGCGATGCCGACCTGGAACAGGTAGAGGGGTCACTTGGCATCTATATGAACCAAACATACCTATCTGAAAAATGTTATTGTTTTTTTTATATTTCCGATTTTGTACTATTTTATAAAAATCTCCTTTTTCATCATTTATGTAAGTTTTACGTACTAAATTAAACTTTTGATGTTCTGAACTATTTTTTTCTCTATTCGTATTGCGAAACCTACAGCAAAAAAATAAACATTTGTCGCTTATAAAAAAGGATATTTATTAGAAAAAATTGTAATGTGTAACCACAACTTTCTCAGCTGGCTGCTGAGGAAGCTATGAAACAGTAGCAACCAGTTAGCTCAGGGTTGGTCGGGGGTTATTCTGTGGCGAGAAGAGTTGTATATATTTTTTTGAACAATTATTTGATTGTCAAGTTAACCAAACAAAACTTTAATAATCTACAAAGAATTTGGACGCCAGCGTATTCAGTACCTAACACTCATTGCAAAAATTAATTGGCAAGATATTTTACTTGAGATAAAAGATATACAAGAAAAACTACAAAAAAAACTATGGTGACGAAGGTCACTGCAAAACCAAACTATTAGCAATTTAACAGAAAAACTTGAGTATTGGTAGAATTTTACTTATAAAAATTTATGAATAAGCTACTGATTAACATAATAATGAAGGAAATGAATAAATGTAAAAGCTCTATTCTCATTAAATTTAGCCGTTCACAAAATGGCTGAGACACTGATTATGACCAAAAATTTGAGTAAAGGTAACAAAATTTAGCACAACTGAATTAGAGAGAAAATATCTGAATTACTGTCTGAAAAAACTAATATTGTAACAAATCTAGCAAAAAAATTATGGGCTTAATCTCCCGAAAAATAAACTAATAAAAAATTATCTCTTAACCTCCGGTACTAATGCGAAGTTAATTAAATGCGACAAAATGACTTTAGGTTTCGACTCTTAATGTCTGCATCCGATTAAGAAACAAAGATTCTAATTTGTCCCTTGTTTATATTCCGAGGTTAATCCTCGTCCACAATAATCTAAAAAATTGATAAAACACTACAGTATTGTGTCTCAAGTGACCACAAAATACAAAATTGCCACGATAATTAATGAGTCAACAAAGATACAGGTGTCCAGCGGACACCGAAATCGCACAAACATGTGCTTCAATAAAAATGATATATTACACGGAATATCCTTTAAAAAGTTCCCAAAAATAACTATACAGCAGCGTTTTTAATAATATGACCTCATTTAATAATCAAATATATTCAAAATATCAGAGAATTAAAGAAATAAAGGTGAAAATCCGTTAAAATAATAAGTAAACATTCTCAACTCACCAGCGTCGCCAGGGAAAGTGAAGAAACTTCGAATCTCAATCTTAAAAATGGCCTCAATGATGTTTCCACCCGCGTATGCACACTTGTTGATTTCGCGTTGACTTTTACCGCGGGTAATTCAACGGGCGCTTACAAGAATAAACATTTTTCGTTTCAAATGGGAATTAAAAGTGTCGATTTTCAAAGTCTTGTATTTTTTTAAGTCATATCTAATGACTTCCATATCTATTACAATTACTTCTAAACTCCTCTATTTTATCTTCTTTCCATGGCCTCATCGTACATACCATCAAGTTTCACTAGTCTCTAAAAAAAGATGAAAGACTAATTCGACAATAATTTTTTATTTAATCAAAAATTAAATATATACACGTTCTTCCAATAAAGAAAGAAAAAACAATTTAATTGCATCACTCTCCTTTTCACCTAATTTGCGGTATCCCTTGAGAGTTTTAATATTGCATATACGTCTGCAATATAGTATAAGCGATAGAATAGAAATTATACAAACAGTAAATCAGAGTGGCTGCGTTACAAATAATAATAAATGGGTATTAAAACCAATACATTTGCATAAATGTTATTACACCAGTCGATTTAATTTTGCTGTTATTTATTCTGTTTTTATTCATGACACAATGATAAACATCGGAACGAGGCTTAACAGAAATGTTAAGCGAATTTTTATGTAGTCTGATGAAATTATTCAAAACAATTTGGCATGGGTTAAGTGCAACACATTTAATGCAAATATTACAAGTGCATTAAAAAACAAAATTTGAAATAAATATTTCTCAAATAAAAGTCAGATATCTCTACAATGTGAGCAGAAGTCAAAGGCTAAGTAAGGGTTTTGAAACGACATACAGAGGGAAAAGTAAGTCGGCAACTTACAATGTGACGTTTCGAATTCTTCTTATTTACAACTCCTTAATAGACTAGATATTATCTGTAATTGTTTATTTGTGGCATATTCAAATTTTCTTACTTTCTATTGGGTATTTTGCCACTGAAAAATATTTAAAAATTTTAATGAAAAAACCTTTGCGCCAAACGGATCAGAGGTTAGTTCTTGACTGTTTCTAAAAGTCTCACACCTAAAAATATATAAACTAGAACAATGTAATAAACTAAAAACTGAAAATGAAAGCTATAGGTAGTTAACGTTTCGGAAGAGAATCTACTTCCGTTCTCAAAACTTTTTTGGCCGTCAATCATGACAGTTCTTTGTTTATGTATTTCCATAGTCACGTGAGACATTAAATTATATTTATCTTATTTTTAAAAAGAGAGCAATGGAACAAAAAGAAAACTTAAAGAATCCGCGATTATTTTGTTAAACGAGGATAGATGCGTTTCGAATTATTCAATTGATTTTTGTACTAGTTGGTTGCCCATTCTTAGAGACGAAGTAAGTAAAAATAAGATAAATATAATTTAATGTCTCACGTGACTATGGAAATACATAAACAAAGAACTGTCGTGGTTGACGGCCAAAAAAGTTTTGAGAACGGAAGTAGATTCTCTTCCGAAACGTTAACTACCTACAGCTTTCATTTTCAGTTTTTAGTTTATTACATTGTTCTAGTTTATATATTTTTAGGTGTGAGACTTTTTAAACAGTCAAGTGTTCAAGAACCAACCTCTGTCTGATCCGTTTGGCGCAGAGGCTTTTTCATTAAAATTTTTAAATATTTTTCAGTGGCAAAATACCCAATAAAAAGTAAGAAAATCCTTAATAGACTCTTGTAATTCGTCCAATATTTTGGGTAGGGATGCACCGGTTTATTTTTGTAAAAGCCGGTTACTGTACTGTAGGTTGCAGTTTGTTTTATACATTGTAGTATGAATTATACTACAATACAATATACAATACATACAATAATAAGAATAAAAATAATGAGAAAATCTATTAGGGAAAGCGTATGCTTTTTGTTTTGAATTTATAAATAAAATGTCTTAAAAAATTACTTCTTCTTTGCCCAGTACCCGCCCGAGTACTAGCTTGTTACCCGGCTAAACTGAGTTTACCTTAAAATGGATTGGGTACCCGCCATGCTGGGTATAAAGCGGGTACTCCATGCTTCCCTAATTTTCTGCCAAGCCCGACTACAAGTTCCACTTCTTATTGCCACACTGATAGCTCATCATGAGTAGTAGGTAGCAATGGTGGTAGGCAACTGCAGTACCATGAAAGCCTGTAGTGTGCACCATCTCTGGTAGTAATACGTTTTCTAGAAATTTATAGAAGAGGATCGAGAATTCTACATTGTTCTGGTTTGTGGACAAAAAACGGCAAATACCATCTTTTCAATTCGGTTTTAGGAAGGGTCATAGCACAACTCATGCGTTATGCAGAGTTGTGCAAGATGCATACAACAGGAAACAGTGTACAGTCTTGTTACTCCTCGACATCGAGAAAGCCTACGATACGGTCTGGCATAACGGGCTGTTATATAAGTTTGATAACATCCTTAGATTACCAAAATACTTAGTTGCACTAATAAAATCTTATCTTAGGGGCAGATATATCACCGTCTGCATAAACAACACTTATTCTGCTCACACACGTTTATCGGCGGGGGTCCCCCAGGGGGCAATCCTTTCACCCCTCCTTTATAACCTTTATACTTCCGACGTCCCATCCCATCCAACTTCAAATATATTATTATATGCAGATGATACTGTGCTTTATGCTCAGTCATTTTATGCGCAGACCGCGACGGCTAAAGTACGGTATCATCTCGACAAACTCCTAACCTTCTTCAGACAATGGAAAATAACGATTAACAACACAAAAACACAGACAATAAACTTTAACAGAAAATTTACTAACATTAAGACGTTTAACAAACTGAAAATAGACGGACAGACAATTGAGGAGCAGAAGTCGGTCAAATATCTAGGGGTAACCCTCGATAAAAGACTGAGTTTTGCTCCTCATGTGACACAGACAATTAACAGAACTTACGCTACACTGAGTAAAATGTATCCTCTTATCAACAGGCGGAGTAAATTATCCGTAGATAACAAACTTTTGTTATATAAAGTCATGTTTCGGCCAATATTAACTTACGCATGCGCCGCCGCCTGGAATAATATCTCCGCCACCCAGTGTAAGAGGATACAGACTAGTCAGACTACACAGAATAAAATAATCAGACTATTGACAGACGCAGATCGCTACACGCCGATAGTTGAACTCCACCGGGCAACGAATCTTTCTATGATTCGCGAGTACATCGATGAACTCTCCCAAGAGTTCTTCGCCAACAAATGTCAACTATCGGCAATTACATCCAACATTACAGACATACGTATACATGACGAACCAACGCACACTCATAGACTTATACACCAACGACTTCCCATATTTTTTGAAAGAAGATGACCTTTAATTTAACCCGACAAGACTTACTACTCTGACTAAAACAACAAACCCTCCAAATTCCACATCCTTTTACCAACCCCTGCCCCCTACCCGCCGATACCTCATAATTTCATTTCAATGCAAATGAATATCACATATAATCAAATAGTTTTTTTATCCTTTGACAACATTTTTTGAAACAGGTTTTTATTTTTACATTTTTTCCTGTATGAGTGTATTTGACCCTTTTATTCCAGTATGAAACCACAATACAAAAGAGCCTTCTGCTCAATTAAAGCTAATTGCAATAATATAAAAAGATAACTGATATAAATTCTTAAGAAATATCAATATAAAACATGCTAATAAAAAGAACTATTGCTTATCTCTTAAGGTTCCCAGCCATACCAGCGGCTCGGTCACGTTCTGTATTATACTTTACGTATAAATTAGAACGTGACAAATAATGTACTATGTACCTACTTGATATACCTTAGAGTTTAGTTCATATAATGTAAATATCCTTGAATTAATAAAATATATTTAAATGGAAAAAAAAATGGTTTGACGCATGACGCCGAGAAGGGTATAGAAGGTTTCTAGATGCAATTTGTGGGATATATAAGGCGATATTCACGGCGGGGAAAGAAGTTTTGAATAAAAAGTAAGGTTATAAATCCAAAGTAAATACAAAGTGTAAATATCAAGTAATAAACTTTGTTTAAGGTTGATTTAGTCATTAAAAGTGTATTTTAGTTAATAAAAGTATCGTGACATTTTTAGTAAGTTATTCAATCAACAGTTTTGGTGTTTATCTCTTGTTATAATTTTTGAACCCACCGATTTTGAAGGGTGGTTTCCTAGTTAATGGAAAATTAACTACTCTCACAGACCTGCATTCATTTAGACAGAACTTGTAGAATATTACCGCTTTTTTCCAGATGTTTGTAATTCGAAATTCTCCGCAATAAATACGTTGCCTCGGATTAACGCGAATATACAAACTGTTTAAAATAGCAAATATAAAAGCAGAAAAGAATTTTTCTTGCGACCTCGGGGGAAATCTCGGAATTTTCATATCCTAAAGCAAAGTCAAATACAATGGTAATCTTTCTTCTCTCGCATCAATGTGTCCCTGCGAAATCCTGATGCAGAATCCTCTTAGAAGATATCACACGTTCCTTACTTATTTATACTTAATATAGACGGGCCTCTTATCGGATTATCGATATAACTGATGGTCGGGGCAGGAGCGGTTTATAGCCGGTGTCGGTTTTTATACCCGCTCATGAAGGAACAGAAAGGTAAGAGGCGATTGCCTTTCAAGATGCACATTTATATAATGAGTTTGTTTAACTTTTCTTTCCATTCAAAATTCAAAGTATGAGATCGAAATAATAAATACAAATTCCTAAATCCAAAATCCTAAAATGAATTTGTCTAATTTCTTATTTAACAATTCTCGTTCTAACACTAGCATCCACACAGTCAGTCCCTTATTCTGGAGCTCACCAGAAAGACATAAAGCCACTCATAAAGATGTTTCATGCAAAACCAAGACAATTTATATGAATAAGTGTGAAATAATTATATTTGACATTGACTGATACCTATCTATTAGCCAACTAGTAATAATAAGGGCGAAAAACGTTTCAAAGGAACAGAATGATAGATTTCATGAAAATTTAATTTATTAGAATGAAACATTTTAAGATAAGGTAGATAAATAAATTCATTTTAGACCTTTGTTCTCATTTTTAACTGAATCTTCATGATCGTAAGGGGTTATGTAGATACTAGTTTAATCTGCATGGCCGTAGGGGACTGTGTGGATGCTAGTGTTAGAATGAGAATTGTCAAATAAGAAATTAGACAAATTCGTTTTAGGATTTCAATTTGCTAGTATAACCAGAATTCAGGTTATCGAAAGAATGCAGATTTCATTAATATTTTTACACAAAGTTTTTCTTTTAGTTATAGATAGTTATTTTTTCTGTTGTTTGCAAAATCCTATAAAGAATATGTTTCAATACAATTATAAGCAAACAAATAATAATTCGTTTTTAAACAATAAATACAATTGAACAGTGTGTACAATATTTTCTTTAATCTACATTTTACACTAAAATGTGTTCTTAGACAACCTAAATATCCACCATGATACACGAACAACATAGTAATAAACATAGACAAAAAATTGTTCATTGAAAAACGCATATTTAAACAATAAAAAAAGTAATAATATTTATAGGGAATTTAGTGACATAAGATAAAAGATGAGCTAGGACAATTGCATGAAAATCATTTATTGAACAAACAAGAAAACATAGAGAATGGTCCAAATATCTGTTCACATCTGGCGTTCCCCAGGGATCCGTACTGGACTCGCTTATGTTTGTTGTTTAAATAAATGATATTGTAGCTAATCTGACTATAGAAAGCCTTTTGAATGCCAATGATTAGATCATTTATTGTGTAATAGAAAGCGAACAAGATTGTGAAAAACTTCAAAATACCTTAAATATAATTAACGATTGCTTGCTTCACAACATATCTAAATGTACATTTACTAAACTGCACACAATGATACAGTAAAGGATCTTGGAGTTATCTTTGATAAACGCGCACATTAATTTCACGATACCATCAGCGTTAAATAGCCTAGCTCTTGTAATACGAAACTGCAAAGGTTTCCGCAATACTGATAATGATGAATTTATTGGACTATATTTGTACCATCAAAATTGAAATACTATTCGCCCCTATGGTCCCCTGGGTATGATATGCACTTAACAATGTTGAGAATGTTAATCACCGTTTTGTTCATTCGTACTTATGTTTTATTGAAGATGGTATCTATTCGATATTTGGATACTCCTAATATGTTTTATTGGGAATATTTGACATGTCAAATCTACAAAATAGAAGGATAACACTCAACAATTTTTCTCTACAAAATTACGTATGACATGTTTAGCTGCCCTCATATTTTGGAGTAACTGAATTTTCACATACCTCGTATAACAAGTCGGAATTGTGAAACATTCGCTTTTTTGTTAATAGAAACAATAATAATCAATTTATTATTTAGTTTATTATTATTTTATCTTTAGAATTAAAAATACACCTGCACAATATTACAGATGATGCCAGTTTGGGACGCAACTTGAAAAATCTTAACATAATATAATCATTGCAAAATTATATTAGGGCTAAAAGGTTTTAATGACCATCCTCAAGCAAGATTATTTTTAATAATATGTTATATACCAAGGTGTATTGAAACATATTCTTTATAGGATTTTGCAAACAGCAGAAAAAAATAACTATCTATAACTAAAAGAAAAACTATGTGTAAAAATATTAATGAAATCTTTGCATTCTTTCGATAACCTGAATTCTGGTTATGCTACCAAATTAAAATTCTAAAATGAATTTGTCTAATTTCTTAATTGACAATTCTCATTCTAACACTAGCATCCACACAGTCCCCTACGGCCATGCAGATTAAACTAGTATCTACGTAACCCCCTACGATCATGAAGATTCAGTTAAAAATGAAAACAAAGGCCTAAAATGAATTTATTTATCTACTTTGTCTTAAAAATATTTCATTCTGATGGAGTACATTTTCATGAAATCTATCATTCTGTTTCTTGGAAATGCTTAACGTTTGAAACGTTTTTCGCCCTTAATAATAATAATAATAATAATAATAATAATAATCTGGTCCGAAAATTTTTCACCATAGGATAAAGTGAATTCTTTCCCTAGTGTGAATGCAACCAACTGAAAAGAGAGTTGTCACATTTTTTAATAATAATAATAATAATAATAATCTTTATTTCCCAATCACAAATACAATTAATTGATAACCATACAAGTAATTTAGGAGTGCGTCAAAATCGAAGCTAGTATGCATAAACATAATACATCTTAAATAATATAAAATAAAATACACCTAAAATTGTATAAAACAAAACACTAACATATTAACAAACTACACAAAAAAAATATATAAATATATAAACACGCAATAAATAAATGGATATATAAATGGTCAGACTAAGTAAAATTCATTGACATCATACAAGCATTTTTCTGTTAACAAATTCTTTATCCTCTTTTTGAAAGTAAATAGGCTCTTACAATTTTTCACATCAGTGGGTAAATGATTATAAATTTTACAGCCGTTGTAATACACGCTTTTTTGATACAATGCTGTTGTGTGCTGATGTGGAATTAATTGATCTTTAAATCTTGTTTGATAATTGTGGTGTGTTTGGTTTGTAAGAAACGCTGATTTGTTTTTAAAATCATAGCAACAGATTTCGTAAATATATAAGCAAGGCAGAGTTAATATTCTTAAGATCTTAAAAGATTATCTGCATGAATCTCGGGGATGTAAACTCCATAATCCTAATGACACTCTTTTGAAGAATAAATGCCCGACGAACATAAGTAGTACTCAATCCCCACAGCATAATTCCATAACGCAGATGAGAATGTATGTTAGTATAATAGAATTTCATTAGAGAATCTTTACCGCAGTGATTTTTTAAGTTGCGCATACCATAACAACCTTTACTGAGCTTCACACACACACTATCTATATGAGCAGCCACGTCAAATTTCGGTCGAACATAATACCCAATATTTTAGCAGAATCTGTTATTAGAAATTCGTCGCTAGAGTTCTGCTCGATATTATACCTAAATAATACAGTATTTATTTTTTCTTTATTAAGCGTAAGCCGATTCTTCTCTGACCAAATTATGATATAGATCCTTAAATATATTTCTTACTGCGTCAGGACTTTTTTGAACAACTAAAAAGTTTGTATCATCGGCGTAGCACGTAATATGAACATTGTATTTGATTTGAATGTATAGAGCGAGATCGTTGGCAAAGATGAGATAAATGAACGGCCCTAATATGGAACCTTGTGGTACACCGGCATTTATTATACATGTATTGCTCTTTGTTCCATTCACATAGACTACTTGCGTACGGTTTTTAATATAGCTTGATAAAAAATCTAAGGCAGGACCCCTAATACCATATCTAAACAACTTCGCAATAAGTAAGTCATAATCTACACAGGCACGTGAATAATCTATAAAAAGTCCAAAAGCAAATAATCCTTTATCTAAGGCGTCCACTATCGAGCTGTGAAAATTTACTAATGCAGTGTCAACACTTTTATTTCTTAAGAAACCATGTTGAACTGACGATAAAAGGTTATTTTTTAAAAAGAAACCACTCAGCTGTTCTAAAAATGCAAGTTCTATAACCTTCGACATACTTTGAAATTATGCTAATCGCTCGATAATTGTTATAAGAGTTTTTGTCTCCGTTTTTAAATAGTGGAATGACTTTACTAATTTTTAAGTTGTCAAAAATCTATTTCAGTGACTAGTTGAAGAAACAGAGATTGAGAAAAAAGTGGTATGTTTGTGTTTAATAAATTGAAGTCGATGGGGTCAGCTTGGATATTTATATGACTTGTAGTAAAGTGAGCATTGAAGTTATCTGCAATAACTTTATCTGCGAGAAGGGAACCATTCTCATGAACAACTATTTTTGTCTGTGAGGCAGAAGATTTTCCTACCACCTCGTTTATCATATTCCACATGGTTTTAACCTTGTTTGTTGACTCTGAAATTTTATTATCATTATATGCTATTTTGGTTTCTTTTAATTTATTTTTATACTCAATATTTAAATTTCTGCAGATAGGCTTTAGTTGAGGATATTTTTGAGCAAAGTCCGAGATCAAACACACTTTCTGTTTTAATTCTAGAAGCTCCTATGAAACCCACATAGGCAGAGATTCCTTTATTTTGTTTGACACGTTGCAGAGGGAAACAGATTTATTATTCTGGAGCTCATCAGAGAGACATGAAGCCACTCATAAAGATATTTCATGCAAAATCAAGACAATTTCTCTGGATAATCAGAATTCAGGTTATCGAAAGAATGCAAAAGATGTCATTAATATTTTTACACGTAGTTTTTCTTTTAGTTATAGATAGTTATTTCTGCTGTTGCAAAATCCTGTAAAGAATATGTTTCAATAAAAGTATAAGCAAACAAATTATAATTCATTTTTAAATAGTAACGTGTGAAATAGAAATGTGTGCCATGTATTTTGAATCCATAGCCAAGGGCTAAACATATGTATTACTTATTCAACATGTATCTCAATGAAAATTTGTCCCACGGTAAATCACAATCAAACTATAGGTACAAGAATACTGCTTACATTTGAACTGTGCTGTACATTAAAACCTCTGGTCATGGATATTTTCATTATATCTTTCGCATACACATGAATACCTGAATGCTACTAGCTATATTAAATAGCAAGAATTTCATTTGTTGTGAACAATACGGAATAGACGCACAAAGATGAAACAAATGAATAACCCAGTGTTATATCAACAACAAGAATTTCATTAGTTCTGATCTATAGTTGTTTGCAGTTTCGAGCACAATACCTGAAACTCTTGAATTTCGCCAAAGCAAAGGTGGGCCATAAATATCCGAGAGTTTTAACGGTAGAAGACATGTAAAGAATTATCTCCTTTGTGCTGATCGATATACAATGCCGATTGATGGATTTACGGGATCGAATAGTTTGAACAACTTGATCCACAGTATGCAGCCAACGTTCTCATTGCGCGCGTATCTTGGATGTCGCCTTTTGATAAAGTCAAAGCGGCATTCAGGGACATTTCTTGTATTTAATAACGACCTGAAAATATAATTACTTAATAGCTCTTTCTTAATGCTTTTTGAACCAATTGAAAGCTTATTCTTTCTAATTACGGTAAATGTTCAAGTTAAAAAGAAATTGAGTTAAAAAATACTTTTAAATTATTTTTTGTATATGTATTTTAATTACTGTCTTTATTGATTACCACAGAATAAAATAATTTCCCGCACTGTACCGCCCTAGGCTTTGTACGTCAGTACTACTTTTTTGTGGTTTGCGTTTAAGAAAAATTTTTCTTTCTTCATTTATTTAAATACAGATTTTGTTTTTTTTAAATATGTTTTATTTAGTATTTATCTGTTTATGATTGCTTAAAAGTACTATAGACAAAGCGAAAACCTATCCTTTGTATGAAAGAAATATCCCATACGATTTTTTACATATTCACGTTCGGGACATTCCCCTAAATGAGGATCCAGAGTTTACCGGACAAGAATCTGATCCCAATAGAGCACTAGCAGTGACGTCACAGTATTGCCACCTGTCAGTTGCCTGGGTGGTAAATTCAGAAATTTGACATTTGAGTTGGGGTCAATTTTCGTTCAATATAAATTAAAGTGGAGGATTTCTTAACATGAGATAGATGTAGTGATGTTTATAAATACATGTTTTTTAAATCTACTGTGGGAGAAAATTTTATATATACTTTATTAGTGTTGTTTTTACCAGTGTAAAGTTTGGTGTCAAGAACGTTGACATCTTTGTGAACCCATAAATTAGTGAAAATAAAGGCTATATTGGATTTTTTACTTTTTTTGTACATATATAATATCAAGACATATTTTAGTAAATGTTTAATTAATATACGCTCAGTTACAGCTAGGCAGTGACATAGGTTAGGTAGTATTATTACACTAAGTTAAAAGTTATCAAAATACTCATTGATTTATGCCAATATATCAATCATATATTAATGGTTTTATAAACCTATTGTAAAATCTACGTTTTTTTGACGATTTGAAATATTTCCCTTCAACTTTTTATTGATTTATATCTTACTTTTGTTAGGCTCAAAAGTTTGTAACGAGTTTAAGTGTTTATCACATTAATAACAACAATCAGAGGTTTGTATTATGAAATGCAGGAGTAATAGTAAATCTAATAAAAAGATAGGACTGTGAGATCATTTCAGTTTTCATTTAATTTAAATTGCTAGCAAATATGCAACATAATACGCTCCGAATACTTTATATAGCTATATACCTAGTTTGGTATCTGTTCTGATTCTTACAATTATAATTACAGAGGTTCAAAATATTGATAATGTACACAAATAAAATACCAGTGAAGGTAAGTGAGCTAAAACACAACAGAATTTAAAAAATAACACACTTTTAACAGCATCGTCTACCATCATTGAATGTTTCAAATTATACATATTATACATAATTATAAGGGTAAGTATGAATAATAATAGTCTTATAGTTTAGATATAAATTTTATTTACAAGAAGGGTCACAATGGTTCATTAATTCTATGCTATATTATATTTTTGAAAAATCATCCAACGAAATAGTTTCAATTTCTCACTTTTAAATCATATAGGTTGGCTCCATTAATACATTTCAGCTTAGAAATGTAATGAGGGGACTCCTAAAATATAGAATATAAATAAAATTATAATAAATTCACTGAAATTCACTTACCATATCGATAATTAATAACTTTTGACAGGTACGCAAGATAACACGCCGGTTGAAAAACACAAATAAAACACTAAATTAAAGTCGGATCAATAAATCGCGAAATGTATAATAGACGAAAAACACCCAAAATTGATGTGACACGAAAAAAACGTTTAAAAAAGCACTACAAATTCTTTAAAAACTCGAATTAATCAGAAAGCACACAAATGCAAAACCTAGGTTATTACCACCCAGGCAACTTTGGCGGCCATGTTGTGACGTCAGCTGCTACTGCTCTATTTGTTTGAATTAACTTTTTTTAAACAAATTGCGAAAATCGCCCTTTTTGACCCGAGCGATTTTTTAAATATTTTTTTGTTCATTCTAAATAAAAAAGGTCTGTTGTCATTTTTTCGTAAAGCTGGCCGTTTCCGACTTACAAACAATTTAATGTTTGAAAATACGCAGAAACGGCAATTTTCAAGGTTGAAATACAATATTAAAAAATGAATTTTTTGAGTTTGTCGAAATTCTCATACAATCTTTGTAACACCCATTAACAAAATCCTGAAGAGTAAGTGCAGACTTTTTCATTCTAAAGCTTGAATTTTTAATTGTCAAATAGACGTTTTTAGCCGGCCGCGCGCTCTTTCGATTGTTTATAAGTTTGAAACAATCAACTTTACAAAAAAGCGACTGGAAAATTCTGGTGAAAAGAGGCGATTTTATAATTTGTTTTAACTGATTTTTTTTAAATAAATTACAGAAATCACTTATTTTGACCCGAATACTTTTTTTAAGGTTTTCTTGGCCATTTTAAAGAAAAAAGGTCTTCTATCATTTTTTCGTAAAGCTGACCGTTTCCGAATTATAAACAATTGAAAGAACGCGCGTCCGGCTAAGAAGAAATCTGCACTTATTTTTCGGGAGTTTATTAATGGATGTTCAAAGATTGTATAAGAATTTTGGCAAACTAAAAAAAAAATATTTTTACTTCCCTCGCATACCGAAGGGAAGTATCGTATTCGAGAAAAAATGAAATGAAAAAAAAATGGTTAGACTTTCACTGGAAAATAATATATAGGGTAGACCGTCTAAAGGGAATAGATAATGGAATTTTTTTTTCGCTCAAATTTAAAAGTTACATGTTTCGTTTCATTCTAAACCTATTTTTTCTAAAAAAAAATAAACCCGTTTTTTCTAAAAAAAAAATGTTTTTTGAAAATTTAAAATAGAAAAAATTTTGAAAATACTTATTGTATAAAATGGATGTTGGTAAACATTTTTTGTTTGCTCAAATTTAAAATATCCACGTTTCATGACATTCTAAACATATTTTAAAAAAATATATATTTTTTTTAAATTCAAAAGGAATATATTTTTTTTAATTCAAAAGGAAAAAAAAATTGAATTTTTTGTTATAAAATTGATGAAAGATTTAAAATTTCTACGTTTCATGATATTCTAAATATTTCAGAAAAAAAATGTGTTTTGAAAATAAAAAAATTAAAAATCAATTTCTTTCCCACTACATGGAAAATTCTCTTTTCAATTTTAAAATTTCCACGTTTCATTACTTCTAAACCTATTTCAACAAAAAAATGTTTTGAAAACTAAAAGAAAAATGGAATATTTTATCCCCCACCACTATACAGGGTGAAGGAACCTGTGATTCCTGAGTTTATATTGGACCCGTATAATCCAACTTACCTTAGTCAAAAAATTCATCCCCGATTTCAAATTTTCACGTTTCATTACATTCTAAGCCTATTCTAAAAACTTTTGAAAATAAAGCAAAATGAAAAATTTGCAAATTTTTGTCCACTACAAAATACAAAATAGATGACAGAAAAAATTTGTTCTAGCTCTAATGTAAAATTTCCACGTTTCATGACATTCTAAACCTATTTCAAAAAAATATTTTTACCACTACTATAGAATAGATGATGAAAAATTTTTTTTATCGCTAGAATACATGAAAAAAAAAATTGTTTGCACAAATTTAAAATTTTCACGTTTCATAATATTCTAAACCTATCAAAAAAAAAAAAAAAAAATTTTTTAACCACTGCTATACTCCCACTCCACTACGTGAATGTGGAACTGAAAATATGACAGATGGAATTAATATTTGGCATATGCACCTACGAGTGCACCTACTATAGTTTTATTGAAAAATATACAGGGTGGTCATCCCAATAAATAATTCAACAATGATGGGCATTTGTAAAGGTATTTGTACAAGCCTTCCATATATGGCACCTGTTATTTAGTATTGAATTTTTGCTGCCGACTTACCACATATTTTTTTGACCAAAAGTTATCAGGTTTTCTTTGTAATAATAATGATAACTATATTCCCGTGGTGATTCTCAATGTCATTTCGTAATTATTAATTTTTTTGAGTGACCGCCATGCACAAATAAAGAGGGAAGTTCTGTGTAAATACTTTTACCGATTTCTTAATATTGTATTTCAGCTTTCAAAATGGCCGTTTTTAAGCTTTTTCAAACATTAAATTGTTTGTAAGTCGGAAATGGTCAACTTTACGAAATAATGACGAGACCTGTTTGTTTAAAATGACCAAAAAAAGCTAAAAAAATCATTTGGGTCAAATAAAGCGATTTTTGCAATTTGTGTAAAAAAAATTAGTCGAAACAAATTGGGACCAGATTTTCTTCCGGCAAACTATTTATCTTTATCCAGGAGCATGTCTGAACGTGAATATGCAAAAAAATCGCATGGGACATTTTTTTCATACGAAGGCGAAATTTTCGTCTTGTCTTCTATTAAAATAATAATAATAGATATTCATGACCAATCATATATTTTTTTTCATTAACGCTTTCAATGCAGTACTCGTTTCGACTAGGTGGGCTGCATGTACGGCCGCGCTATGCTCTATCGAAAAAATCTGCTTCCCGCTGTTTCCCGTTTACGGAAATGTATTAATTATATTTGTTTCTTTATGATTATTTTAGTATTCCAAATACTAAATAAAATACGTTTGAAAAAATAAAAACTGTACGTAAATAAATAACCAGACAAAATGTGCTTATTTCTCTGGCACCATGTGTGTACATCGTGTAGTATAACCTATATTTTATGATATTGTTCCTCCTTCGTAACAGCTGATACCGAAACAGTGGTATCATTTGCATATATCGTAGTAACGCTATGTTGAATGTAATTTGGCAGATCATTAATGTAAATCTAAAATAATAAAGGGCCCAATATTGAGCCTTTGGAGATCCTCAGGATTACATCATGGATATTCGATTGAAATTCACTACTCTTTACTACTAATTTTCAGTTTTCTATGTAAGAGACATCTCGTATACTCGTATACTCCTTTTGGATAATATATTTCTGGCCACAGAGTCGAAAGCTTTCGATAAATTGAAAATCAACGAAAACATATTTGCCCTCATGTATCTCTTATAGAAATGTGCAGATTTGCAGATGCCATTTTAGTTGATTTTCTTGGTCTAAATCCATGTTAATACTCGGTTGGTGTTTTATTTTATTCAATAAAATAATGATATGTTACGGTCGTCAATAATTTCTTCTAATATTTTCAAGAACACACAGAAGAGAAATCTGCCAATAATTTTCAACATGACTTTTACAACTTTTTTTAAAAATGTGAATGATGGACGCCATAGGAAATCAGGAAATGATATTAGTTTTCCTTTGTATTGAAAAATTCGAAAATACTGAAAATAAATCCACCTTCATATTCGCAGTATTCTTGATATTTCGATGAAATCCGCACCCGATAAAGAAAGCAACACGGCTCCCGCGACGCCTGTAGCGTTAACGCGCCTCATAATTTCATTACTGTCCTCAAATTAGATCTCGCTGATTGCATTACCCGCGGCAAGGTGACAAATCAAATATATCTGACACTTTGGTTATTTTACACCAAAGTTGGCGCTGGATTGTTCTGTTTGTATTTCGTGGGTGAGCTTGAGATGGGAGTTGAGCAAATACCAATGCGTGATGCGGAGATATAAACATTTATATTTGAAACCAAGTTCGGAATTTCCTTAGGCAAACAATGAAAAATTATTTTAATTAAAGTGAGCTAAGATACACACGAAGGAAACATATATAGAGGAGTTTAGCGTGTATTTAAGATAAACAGTGAAGTAGAAGGTGTTTTTTAGAAGTAGTACTATAAATGTAGAATGAACAAGGATGAAAATCTTATTTCAATTTATAGGAAACATACAAAAGTTATTTACTGCGTTTAAGAAAACTGAGAAGACTTCTTTTGTTCTTTAGTCTCTGGCTACTTACTATTTATTTACCATATCACCATTTTTATGTTTTTGCCTTTTAGTACTGAAATTTTAAATTCACTTCATGTGCAATTTTCTGTAAATAAATAATAATAATAATAATAATAATTTATTGGTGCCAATAATACAAAGGTATTTTACACAGGTCAGGTACAGAACAACAACAAGGAAACACCTTGCATAATACAACACGAAAAATAAAATAAAAAAGGGTATATACCTATCGTATATATAAAATACACACAAACATATAGACCTACATACACATTTATACATATTTGATCAGATAATAATATTAACATTTGAGGATAAATATTCTTCAAAGGAAAAAAAAGCATTGGCTATTAATAATGATTTAATTGTCTTCTTGAAGACAACGTGGTCAAGTTTTCTTATTCTCAGAGGTAGATGGTTAAAAAATTTGATGGCTTAATAATTTGTTCCAGTATGTGACTTCGACAGACATAAAGCATCTGAATATGTATTGTTTCTGTTTCTCGTTAAATACCCATGAATTTCACTATGAGAATTGTAGTTCGATTTATGTTCTTTGATATACAGTAGACATTGTAGTATGTACACACGAGGCAAAGTTAATATATTTAAATTTTTAAATGCATATTTGCAGTCATCTCGATATTTTAAGCCGTATACAATTCGTACAGCTTTTCTTTGTAACGAAAAGACCTGGATACTGTGACTTGAATGTCCCCAAACCAAGATAGCATAAGATAAACATGAATGTATGAGACCATGATAAGCTGTGATAAGAATATTCTGGGAGACATTACGTACAAGATTTCTTAATAAATATATATGAGTGGAGATTTTCTTACAAACAAAATTTATATGCTGAGTCCAAGCTAGCTTGCTGTCAAGATACACCCCAAGAAATTTTACGCACTTATTGCTAATATTTGCCCCTGAATTTCTTAAAGTAAAAACCATTGATTCCGTTTTAGATTTATTAAGGCTAAGTTGGTTAGCTGTAAACCAATCCTAAGCTTCCGACTGTGTATTTTTCATTATACCCCTAAGGTTGTCTAAATCTCTATGTGATTGAATGATTGTGGTGTCATCCGCAAACAGAATAAATGTTGATGAAGGGGTGTTAGTTAAGTCGTTAATATAAATCAAAAACAAGATCGGTCCCAATATAGAGCCCTGCGGTACTCCATATTCCATATGTAGTACACTTGAATTTTGATTTTCATGAGAGACGTACTGATATCTATTACTAGGATATGACTCTATTAACTTGCTACTGTTCACATCAAAGTTATAAAAGCGTAATTTATCAAGTAATATGTTATGTTAAATTATTATTATATGTTAAATTATTATTATATAGTCGATAATAGATATTACATGTATGTAAAATACTAGTTCTCTAGTATTAAAGTTATATAATTTTTATGATCAGTCTATCGTAAGGACGATTCAGATAAGTGCTTGGCCTTTTACGAGCTTGGTGCAAATGCTGTTGCATTTTTTAAATGCAGCCGTCGCGTCGTTAGTAGAAGTAACTTTGATTGTATTTGTATCACATTTTAATAAGGCTTATGAATAAATTCCTTATTAATAGTACTAATAAATGGTACAGGGTTATTCATTATACTTTAACCCCGGTATTTCTGTCATTATTGGCGATAAAAAAAAGTTTCATATCAAGGTTGTAGAGTTGTGTATACAATATTTTTTTTAAATGAAATTTAAGAAACTAATGCTTGCATAGGTCACGTGATATCAACAATGAAGATTGTTTTTTAAATGCAAAACCGTGTATATGATTACATATTCTTTTGGATCTTTTTATTTGATATCAAGTATATCAGGGTTGATAGGTCTGGCTGAAATATCTCTTGACACATTGGACATTAAATATGCTCCAAACATGCATATAAGTATTTCATGGCTATCGAAGAAAGCGCAGCAATTACTCTTACGCAGTGGACTGTGAGTGACGATACTATGACAACATTGTTACTGTTTGACATTTCGCGTTTTATTTGATCAAAATGGGTTACACATAAGCAGAGAGGTTTTTCCAATTTTTTCATAGTATAAAATTATAAAAAATTGGGGGCACCCTCAAAGCAACTATTTTCACTTTCTGTTACCTACCAATTACCTTTACCTTACCTTATTCAAGAGGCCAAAATGACTATTAATCGTGCTCATTCCATGAAGATATCTTGCTCACGCCATACTAAAATTAAAATTAATATTAAAAAATCGCTGTCTAAGGAATCACTACTTCCACATCCAGATTTTTCATCCAAGTCGCTTTAAAGGAAACAACTTAACTATGTTTGCACTCTGGTATATGGAAATTATTGGTCACAGAATTTTAATAATATCACAGGCACACAAGAATAAAACAACCCTTTAAAAATGGAAAAGAGGTGGTGCGGGGAGGGGTTGAAAATATTGGCTTCTGGTATGTACACCAGATTAAAAGTTACTCTACTCATAACAGCTTGCTTCACTTATTTTCCCTTATTCACCCATATTTAATCCCCAACCCATTAACGGAATTAGCGCAAAATATAATCTAGTTCCAGATCTCGTCGTGGTACATATGTGTACCAAATTTCAAGTCAATATCTTAAATGGTTGCTGAGAAAACGTGCGCACAAAAGAAAGTTACAGACCGACAGACTGACAGAATTTTTTTTATCGTTCTAATTTAAAATCTCGACGTTTTATGACATTCTAAGCCCATTTCAACAAAAAAAAAAATGATTTTTTTGTTACTATTGCAATGCTTCCTCCCCACTACGTGGATGTGGAAGTAATTAAACGGATTCTTGAGAACGCTAGGAATTTTAGGGTCGACTGAAGTCATCTGAGAGCACATTAATTAAATTTAAGTTATTAATAACATTAGCAACAATACAATGGTCGTTACAAAAAACAAAACAAAAAATGGTACAACTGATGGATAATTTTGCGCCGACCGCGACCGCCAGAACGTCGAGATGAGTTTCCGAGGCGCTTGTTTTTCGTCATTGTTCTATAGTAACCTCACGATTTTTCTTGGTCATTAGAATGCAATTGAAAATTTGAAAAAATGTCGCGTCGTCTGTGGACTCCAAAAACTCTTTTCATGGAATAGCAGATTGTTTAGACCTCTCTTGTTTGTGTTGTACCTATTTGAATAAAATAATAACATTTTCTATTGTCATTTCTATTCGGGGTCTTATCGTCATAAACAATTTTCGTGAATCTTTTTGTGACGAAATTTTTCACATAAAGCCCATTAATTTTTGTTCGCCTGAAATCAATATGTACTTTATTGTGTATGTTAGCTTCGTGTTGCAAACTTCTGTATTGTTCTTAAATCTGAATTACCACATAAATTGTTCGTGTTATGTCAATTAAGCTTGTCCATGAAAATTGTTCCTGTGGACAAAGAAGTATATATATCTAGCTATCTATCTAACTAACCATCTATTACCATTAACAGCAAGAACGCAAGACAGACTTAATGTATACCGCTTATTTATGTTTAAAACATTATAGTTAATAGCTAATTCTCTGCAAGGCAATTATACGTCTGATATATACTTCGTCCTCGGCCACTAAATCAGGGTTTTCCTACAAACAATTAAGCGTTATGCAGACAAGTCCTTTTGCTTTGCCATTCCAGCGGCTGAGAATGATACACCAAATTAATGTTGTGAATTATAACTGTTATCGGCACATAAAGACTCAAATAACGATATATTAGACTTAATATGGAAAGTTAGCCGTTAAGACCAAGTTTTTATCAGATGGGAGAAAAGTTAGCAACTTTTGGGTGCGGGTGATAATGTCGATGGGGTAAACTGATGATGGGCTTTATGAGTTTCGGTACAAGAGCATTGAATAGTCGGTTTATACCAAGCACTGGAACATGTATTTCGTTTCAGGGCTGTAAATCATACGGATAATAATATACTTAGGAATAATGCGAACATGATAATTCTTTGGAAGCATTATACCAGTGGCTTGTATTTATTTATTTATTTAGATACATCAGTTGCTCCAAAATATGAGAGCATTCAAACATTTGATACACAATTTGATAAAGAAGAAATATTGAGTGTACTATCCTTCCATTTCGTAGATTTAACATGTCAGATTTTTCCAACAAAGCATGTTACGAATGTTTAAAAATGAATTATTATTTGTTTGCTTATAATTGTATTGAAACATATTCTTTATAGGATTTTGCAAACAGCACAAAAAATAACTGTCTATAACTAAAAGAAAAACTGTGTATAAAAATATCAATGAAATCTTTAAATTCTTTCGATAACTTGAGTTCTGGTTATGCTAGCAAATTAAAATCCTAAAATGAATTTGTCTAATTTCTTATTTGACAATTCTCATTCTAACACTAGCATCCACACAGTCCCCTACGGCCATGCGGATTAAACTAGTATCTATATAACCCCCTACGATTATGAAGATTCAGTGAAAAATGATATAATAATAATAATAAAATTATTGCTCACTTATTCATAGAAATTGTCTTGGTTTTCAAAGGCTAAGCATTTCCAAGAAACAGAATGATAAATTTCATGAAAATGTAATCCATTAGAATGAAAATTTTTAAGACAAGGTAGATAAATAAATTCGTTTTAGGCCTTTGTTCTCATTTTAAACTGAATCTTCATAATCGTAGGGGGTTATCTAGATATTAGTTTAATCTGCATGGCCGTAGGGGACTGTGTGGATGCTAGTGTTAGAATGAGAATTGTCCAAGAAGAAATTAGACAAACTCATATTAGGATTTTAATTTGCTGGCATAACCAGAATTCAGGTTATCGAAAGAATGCAAAGATTTCATTAATATTTTTACACATAGTTTTTCTTTTTGTTATAGACAGTTATTTTTCCTGCTGTTTGCAAAATCCTATAAAGAATGTCTCACTGTTACGAATATCTTGTTATTTGATATAGTATATTCACGGACAGCTGAGACCAACAAATGTGCGTGATTGCCTCGTGACCACGACGTGGTCCATCCCCATTGGTTGAATTTGAATTATTATAACTCATAAAAAAATCCATTTGAAGTTTATGAAGTGTATTATCAAGTTTAAAAGAACAGTATCCCAATATCCAATCGTTCTAAAATCGATCAGGAAACTCCTTGTGTATTCTTAAGAAGCAAACTCATATATAACGCGTTTTCAATAATAAATTAAATATTATAGTGGGCAGGCAAGATTTTTGCGTAATATCTTACGATAAATGCAGTATTATTGAATGATATAAGGTACAGTTTTCATTTTTCTTAATACCGTGCGTTCTATTGGTCGAATTCGAGGTGGAACTGAAATTGTTCGGGATAAATTTTATTTTAAAATTGTTCTAGCTTGAGCTCTTTACGTTAATTATACAGGGTGTTTGGTGCATCGTGTGCCAAATGGAAATGGCCGACAGAAAGGGTTATCTGCTATCCTTTCAGGCCCCTTAATACTTCCCATGCCCTGCGGGATTTTTCATATCGACCTTTTATCTTTTTAATGAAAAAAATCCCAAATTCTACATTTAAATTCAAATTATAAAAAAAGTATTAGGCGTAGACTGCGAATTTGTTTTTTATTTTGATGTGTATTGTTGAAGGGTTCTTTTAAATCCAAAATTACTGGCATTAGTCATCTAGTTGTTTTTTTATTCACTCGCAAACTTTCGGAATAGGTAAAATTTAAATTTAAACTTAGAGTTTAGACGGCTATAAAAAAAAAACTCAGAACAACCGGGATCTTCCAACTCCCTCAAAAATTCTCTAGTCTATCCTCTTGCTAGTGATGTGCCACATGTCATAAAAATCTTTTCATAACTTCGCGAATTCGCTAAATTAATGAATCGGGTCACATAAGGCTAATATTGAAAATTTCGAATAAAAAATTATATTTGCTTAAATTATGCATGGCAAACAGGTAAAATCTGTTATCTCACTCTTGCGAAGTAAAATCTATCTTCTGTCTCTTTCTGTTCATTGGTTTTCTTGAAATAAAGAAACAGTTACATTTTTATCATTTATTAAAAAAATTTAAAGATCTTGCTCAAAGTGTTGGTCTCTGTTGCGAATGCAGGCCCGACATCAGCTTCATATTTCGACAGTTGTTGTATGAAGTCGTATTTTCTCCATAATCCGAAAGCCGTTTCTATGCGTTGGACAAGAGGACAAGTTCCTCCTTAGTCGCAACCTCCGTCGCGTACACGAGCTCTTTGGCACGACCTCGGACATAAAATTCAACGGAGTTAGGTCTGGGTAACGTGGAGGCCATTGAATAGGGCCATCCCGCCCAATCTACGCATACGCCTATAGTTTTTCAAAATGACGGCTGTCCCGCGCACTGGCGATTGATTGTAAGACAATATCTAGACAATGTGTTCCCAAATGCGTGGATTGGGCGGGATGGCCCTATTCAATGGCCTCCACGTTCCCCAGACCTAACTCTGTTGTATTTTTATGTCTGGGGACGTGCGAAAGAGCTCGTGTACGCAGGTTGCGACTAGGGAGGAACTTGTCCTCTTGTCCAACGCATAGAAACGGCTTTCGGTACAATTAGGAAGGAAATACGACTTCATACAACAACTGTCGAAATACGAAGCAGATGTCGGGCCTGCATTCGCAACAGAGACCAATACTTTGAGCAAGATTTTTAAATTTTTTTAATAAATGATAAAAATGTAACTGTTTCTATATTTCAAGAAAACCAATGAACAGAAAGAGATAGAAGATAGATTTTACTTCGCAAGAGTGAGATAACAGATTTTACCTGTTTGCCATGCATAATTTAAGCAAATATAATTTTTTATTCGAAATTTTGAATATTAGCCTTATGTGACCCTATTCATTAATTTAGCGAATTCACGAAGTTATTAAAAGATTTTTGTGACATGTGGCACATCATTAGCAAGACGATAGACTAGAGAATTTTTGAGGGAGTTGGAAGATCCCGGTTGTTCTGAGTTTTTTTTTTATAGCCGTCTAAACTCTAAGTTTAAATTTAAATTTTACCTATTCCGAAAGTTTGCGAGTGAATAAAAAAACAACTAGATGACTAATGCCAGTAATTTTGGATTTAAAAGAACCCTTCAACAATACACATCAAAATAAAAAACAAATTCGCAGTCTACGCCTAATACTTTTTTTATAATTTGAATTTAAATGTAGAATTTGGGATTTTTTTCATTAAAAAGATAAAAGGTCGATATGAAAAATCCCGCAGGGCATGGGAAGTATTAAAGGGCCTGAAAGGATAGCAGATAACCCTTTCTGTCGGCCATTTCCATTTGGCACACGATGCACCAAACACCCTGTATAATCTCAAAAGATTTTTAAATTGCTTATTTTGTGATGCTCATATTTGGAAGAAGTTTTAAGAAGAAATACTTCTTATCATCATATAAAAATGTGCCAAATAATGTATTTTTTTAAACGGCTAACAAATGCTCTCCAGTCGAAAATTTGATTATGCGATTATATTTGGGCTACCCATCGTCGAGCAACGAGTCCTGCATCAAAACAGAGGCATTTTTTATTTAGTGTAAGATGGTATAAGATAAAATATGTATGTATCGTTCTTAAAAACCAGTTTTTTCTTTTTTTAATGTTTCCATATTTTTTTTATTCTGTTGTAAAGAATCTATTTTTAATAGTAATTACTGAAATTTAAGAATTTTGGGTGGTTTATTTTGTATATAACATTTAGTTAAAGAAAATTCTATAAATTACTTAAGCCATGCTTTAATATGTCTCTATTTACTAATCTTAGTTAAAATTTTAAGTTAATGTATGTTTTTTGCAAGTGAAATACAAAATACGAAAACAGATTCATTGTTCGTCTGTTAATCTTATAAGGTATAAGAGCCCGCTGCAAATTAAATTGAGCTATTGAGGGTTAAAGAGCGGCCAGAACTGTGTGCTTTAATTAAAAATTAAATGACCGACCCTCGCATCCGCCTTTTATTCATCGATAATCCATCTAAATTGAGTGCATTTAGCAAATTAAAAAAGTTTTAAATTGTTATCTGACAGTCGGGAGGAAGTAGATAAATTTACTTTAGTTTTTTTTTAATTAAAAAAGTTCTTGTAAATAGACTTTTGTAGGATTTCCGGGTATATACTTACCGATATTGAAATAATGGTTGAAAGGGCTACTAAGAGGAATGATGAGGAAACTCAACTTAGACGGGAATTTAAAATAATACGTAGATCTCATAGGTGCGATTAGTGATGTTAAATTACCGCTATTTTTTATGTATAGAATCCTGCTTCTTCTCAGTTTTCATGCTTCTTTTAAGTTTCCATCTATCGTCATCTCCTTATTTTTCTTCTAAGTTTTCTGTTTCTACTGTTTCTGAATCAGCTTTTAGTTTATTAATTTTTTTGTTTTGTTTTTATTTATTAACCGCTCTACAGGTAAATATCCATTTACAGTGGGGTTGCTGGGAAGGGCCCTATCTCGCGGTAACAATATTTTTTTGAGCGTTTTGAGAAAAAAGTGGTCCAAAGGAATAGTTTGCTCATCCTGTATGTCGCTTCATTGAGACAATCGGTTTCAATTTCCGCCCTCCAAATTAATAGTAAAATATTATGTTTTAAATCAATAAATCGAGCTGATAAAAATTAAGATGGTAAAGGTCAGATAGAAAGATAGAATAGAATAATATCAATTAAATCAGATAAAATAAAATAAATTAATTTATAGCTTATCTGTCTCTCTGCAGCCTCTGGTGATTGCTGTATTATTTTATTTCCTTTCCTTTTCTTTCTTGGGTTGAGTTGATTTTGTCCATTTAAAAACTTTCCACTGTATACAATTACTTTAGGTCACAACACAGCTATATTGCTTTGTAAACATATATGCCTCATTTTGACACTGACGATGCTATTATATATTGCCCATGAACCACTTAAAAAGTATTTTGTTGGGTCCTCTAGGGTGTACGTAGGTACACTGCACTCCACTTGAGCTTGATTGCTTTATTTGATTTAATATTATTAAAAAATCTTGTAATTATTAATTCCATATGAACTCTGTTTTTCTATTGAGGCGCTTCATTTCACGCAGAATTTCTTAATCTACCGGTGGCTGAAATCTTTTAGAGTTTAACGAGGTTTTTACTGCTTTTTTAGCGCTTTTTAGACAGCATCTTAAAAAACACGTATGTTCACGAAGATACTTAACTCACTTCCATTTAGTAAATGGTATTTTATTTAAAAATTAGCGGGAATATTCAGAATACGGAAACAAAAGTAACATTTAATCTAATCTTTGAAATGATTTACCTAACGAAACAGATTTTTTTGCATAACTACATAATTTTAAAGACAGAACTTTATCATTGGAATTGTTACACACGTAATGCACATAACAAACCTCAATTGGTACTAAGTTGAAAATTATTGAAGTATTACAGGGTATTTATTGCAAGTAGGCCATTCTATAAAATAGTGGATAGACTCGACCTTTACTTGGTGAAGATCTATTATCACTAATGAAGTCAAAAACACTAAAATGTTATTAACGTTTTCACACAGATTACGTCAACATGGTGATCGTTTCGCTAAAACATTAGCTTCATCAGACGAGTGCACTACTACACTACTTACAAATTGAACCATTGAACCTTGAATTACCTGAAAACTAATTTATTTATTTATTTATTTATTTATTGCATACACTGTTCAACAGGTAAGCTACCCAATTACAGAACAGGAATAAAGGCATACAAAGCATTAATTACAAGATATACAACAACATAGAAAGAAAGTAAAATGAAGAAAAAAATTACTTAAATGTACGAACTATGAATAACTAATGATACGAAGAAAGAGAAAAAAATAACATGGGAAATGTTTAAATATAAAAACTATATATACACATATGTGATTCAAAGCAAATTAAGAAACACAAAGACACTCACTGGTTATTTAATTTAGAACATTTTGTTTTATGTCACTAAGGCTGCAATTAAAAATATCGAAGTCGTTACATAATTTATTAGAAGTACTGCAAATCGTATATAAAGGTGAATTATTTAGTACGTTGGTACGCGGCGTAGGTAAATAGAAAACTTGGTGATTACGAGGGATTAATCTGGGTACGTGAAAATTAAACTTACTAATTATTTAGGGTGCGTCAAAATCATTGTATAGTAATATAAACAAAAATACTTGAGAAAAGTACGTACGCCTATCCTCAAGAGTAGTCATAGAATATCTTTCAAGCAAGTTACTTTGCGGAAAATCAATCACTGGATAGGTACCGTCGGATTTGAACCACAGTAATTTAAGAAATCTACGTTGAACTGCCTCCAAGTTATTCTTGTGAACATCATAACTGGAACTCCAAATTAGCGATGCGTACTCAAGTTTCGATCTGACAAAGGATTGATAAAGAATTTTCAGAATAGCAGTATTAGTGAACTCTCGACTAGTACGAACGATGAATCCAAGGGCTTTGGAGGCTTCAGACACAATGGTATCGATATAATCAGTGAAGGATAATTTACTATCAAAAGTTACGCCGAGGTCGCGAAATGTTATAGGTCTTTGAAGTATGACATTATCTAACCTGTAATCAAAAATAAAAGATGATGCTTTTAAAGAAAAGGACATTACGTTACATTTACTAGGGTTCATGAATAATTTATTTACTCTACACCAGGTGTTTATTTTGTCAAGGCAAGTCTGAAGTTGAAAACAGTCATCGATTTCATCAATTACTGTGAAAATGTTTAGATCGTCGGCATATAAAAGGTGAGGGAAATAAATTTCGTTCACTATGTCATTAATAAATATGTTAAAAAAACAAGGGTCCTAGAATAGATCCATGGGGAACTCCAGATGTGACAGCAAATTCGATCGATTGGAACTCATTTAATGCAACGTACTGACTCAAAATTTGCATACAGTTGTAATTATTTACTGATAATATATTCTTATATATTCTTAGTGGTATTTTATATTATCAGTAAATAATTAAAATTGTATGTAAATTAGTTTTCAGGTAATTCAATGTCATGTACTTAAGGTCCAATAAGTTCAATTTGTAAGTAGTGTAGTAGGGCGCTCATCTGCTGATGTTTTAGCAAAACGATCGTCATGTTGACGTAATATATGTGAAAACGTTAATAACAGTTTAGTGTTTTTTATTTCATTAGTCATTCTATAAAACTTATAAAACCTTTTAATGTAGCCATCAACGTGCAAAAGTTCTGTTTAATTAGGAATCCGAGTCAGCATTATCGCACTACATGGTTCGCCCTGTAGATACACAGCAATAAATTATATATCCGTAAACTATTTTTGTCATTATAAATCGATCAAAATAGAAAATTTTACAAAGCGCTTTTACATATTTAATATTTACATAATTAATCCAGTTATTAATATGAAATTTGCTTTTGTTGTTACAATATAACTGACATTTCATACACAAAGATTCTAATAAAATTTGATTTATGTCGTATTTAATATAAACAATTATTTATACAAAATAAATTTATTGTGAATAATGTAAATTTATTAAGAGCAATATTGGTTTATATTAACGAATTAAATATAAATAATGATTGCTATTATGCAAACTAGCAGGCTTGCGTTTAAAATACGTACATCGGCATCGGTTCCCTGGAATAACAAAGTTCCATTTGCGTTTCCAGCTGTTTAAGGAAAATGCCTACCTTATTTATAGTTTTCAACATTTAAATTATTTTGAATTTCGTAAATTGGACCTCGGATGCGTGATCAACGACCTCAAAAACCTGCGAGTGCTGATTTTCAGCATATGACCGAGAAAAATACGAGTTTTTCCTGAAAAATTGACTCTGCTTCCGGTCCGCCATTTTAAACTTACCAAATTGGACTTCAGAATCGTGATCAGCGGCCCCAAGAACCCCCGGGTAACTACTTTCGTCTATTTTTATGGCATATTGTGTATTGATTGATTGATTTGCCAGTGTATGGTGGGCATTGCTACCAATTCCGGGCATCCATGGAGGTTCGTTCCAACATGCAGCCCGGTCGTCCGTCGAATACGCTCAACGGACGGCCAAACCGCGTGCCGGAACCAAATCTCGGATGTTTTATATACCGCCGGACCAGCTGCATACGCCGGGTTGGACATTGGACATGCTTGTTGTCAGCAGCGAGAGCCGCATGACGCATGGGGTGGGAATATAGGATGGGAAGTGTAGGTGTTTGAGAGATGCTTCTTTTAAGTTTCCATGCTTCTAATAAGTTTCCATTTGTCATCATCGGCTGGGGTGTGGTGCAGTTGTTTGCGAGATGCATCTTTTCAGTTTCCATGCTTCTTTTAAGTTTCCATCTATCGCCATCTCCTTATTTTTCTTCTTCTAAGTTTTTTGCTTCTTGTGTCTCTGCATCTAGCAGCTTTCATTTTTTATTTTATTTTTGTATTTTTTTCCTTTTTTCCCATTCTTTTTTTTTTTTTATTAACCGCTCCACAAGTAAGTAACCATCTACGGTGGAGTTGCTGGGGAAGGCCCTATCCCGCGGTAACATTATTATTATTATCACCATTATTATTATTATTTGCGCGTTATGTGCAAAAAGGTATGACGGGACGGTTTGTTCACCCTGTATGTCGTTTCCTTGAATCTTCAATATAAATTTCGAAGAGCGGGGAGGTGGCATTCATAATAATAAACTATCTAACTCTATAAAAATTTCGAAGAGCGAGGGGGCAGTATTCCTTAGAGGATTGAATATTTTTCTCGATCGAAATTTTGAAACTTGGCAGTGACATTCCTTAGAATTGGATATTTATCTCCATCCAAATATTAAAGAGCGGGAGGGTGATGTTCCTAAAAATTGAATATCTACTCGGTGGAAATGTTTGAAGAGCGGTATTCCTTAGATTTCAATACTTACCTCGATCTGAATTTTAAAAAGCGGGGGGTGATATTTATTTCCTAGAATTTTCAGTGTGTAATTATTCGGCGATTACCTCGTATAAATGTAATAAAAAATGCAATATGAATTTTGACTAAATGACCTTATTATTCCAGTGAGTGCGGCATTTTTCCTTTTTGGTGAACTTTTAAAAATTCAGGTAATACCTTAATAAAACAATTGATCTATAATGATATGCAAAAAAACAGTAGATTTAGCAGTTTGGATAAAAAACGGGGAAGGAAGTAAAAAAACTGTAGATCTACTGAAAAAACCGTAGTGTTGGCAACACTGAATATACTCTTCGTTTTGTATTTACGAAGATTATAATAAGAATTTTAACGAAGCATAATGAGGTCAGGAATTACAGCTAATGAGGTATTTACAAGACACCTCGATCAACTTCAGTCTACAGTTTTTATATCATATTTTACGTATAACAAACCTGTCCTGTAATTTTTTAATTCTGAAGAAACAAAAACAGGATAAAGGAAAGTTTATTATTTTCATTAAATATAAAAAAAATATTTTGAAGAGAGATATACAATTTACCCTTTTAGATTGAACTTTTGAACCACACTACGACGGTTAAATTTTATTTAATAATTTTTAGAGTCCACTTTCAGGGTTCAGACACGTATGGAAAACCTGGAGAACCTGTAAAACTGGGAATTTTATAAATTGTATAAGAAATCAAGGAATTCTTCGTTTCGATATGGAAAACCATAGAGTTCTTAAGAATTTTCAGTGATTCAGTTCAATTTAAGGAATTATTTTGTGTCAAATAGAAAATTACTTCAGTAAAAAACGGATGGAAATTAATATTTTTGGTTATGGAAAACCTGGAAAATTCAGGACATTTTTCAGCTTTGCAAAGTCTGCACCCTTATTTTTGAGAAAAACCCCAATTTTTGCAAAAAGTTTTTTACTGTACCATAAGTTATGAATCGAGAATTATAACGAATATTTAATCATTCATTTGTCAGTGACTTGAGAAACCTGACTGGAGTTCAATTATAAATTTAATCGAAATATATTAGCGGAAAGCCCATTTGTCAAGCGTCGGAAATAATTGGTTGATAAGCTTATTATTCCCAGAGAGGTTATGCCATAAGTGTGTATCCTGATCGCGAACTTGCGAACGAATTCCAACCAAAAGGCAATGTGGAATGCAAATTGCTTGTTAGGCATTAATTTAACTGTCTAAAGCAATAGCTGCACGCTCTCAGCTCTTTACCGGTTCCTTTATGAGACTATAACTAACAATTAAACACATCCAATTATATAATGACATGCGGTTTGATATAAGTTGAAAGATAATTAAGCCTGTCCAAATGCAACGTAGGCATGTCCAATTTAAAGTACACTAAAGACCAGTTGAAGTTCAACATCAAATTCAAGCTTGTGACGTCTAACTTTCTTTACTCACAGAATTACAAATCTTCGTCTGTTAGGCAGATGTATATATAGATAAGAAAAATATTATTATACCGAACTTTTAGAAGATACAAGTAATGTGGCTTATGTTTGAGGAGTAATAAATCGTTGGTAAAACCTAATAAGGTATTGACTATGTAATTCATTCAATAAGGAACTAATTCGTTATAGTTATTTAACAAACAAGTGCATTAATAACAGCGAGATGATAATGATCGAGATTATTAATCGTCTTTTAATATACGAGTTAATTACAATTTTTTTTCGTCGACTGTACTTTTCTTAAAATGGAGAAGATCTGATTTTAAATTTTTATTTACTAAAATAAGTACAAATTCCATTAAGTATTACTTATTATCATTTAATTTGTGTTTATAAACATTTATATTTACGTTAGATATAGTACAATTACTGAAATTAAGGGAAGGCATAGATACATTATTAGTTCTATGATATTCTGAATTTAAATTCAGGTTTATATCATCTTAGATAATAGGTTGTGTTTCCTCGTTGGTAGAACAAATATGAGCTTTTTGTAACAGTTTTACAGAAATTTTTTTCAGCTATGTCAACTTTATTTTGCAATGAATTTTCAATATAATCTTCTGCAACAGCAGTGGATTTCCAATCACCAAGACGTTTAATGGCTGAAAAGTCTGCACCACTGTCAGAAAGTATTGAGGCAGAAGATAGCCGCAAACAATACCCAGTGTAGGGATGCGGCTGCTCTAATTTTAAGAAGGTTGCTATAATGGACGGCAGTTTAGAAAATGTATTTAAAATGTTAACTGGCTGTGTAGAACATTTATTATTTTTATAAAAAATAAAAAATCGTCTGTGGAGTATGTGCAGGTCTATGAGACATAGTGTTCGACCAAATTGAGAAGGGTATTTTGTTCATTATCTGCTATGGTATATATTTTGTTTGTATGTATTTTAGATGTCTTCATTGTAATTGAAAATTTAGATTCCAAATCTTGATTATGCGTTTCTAATTTCAACAGTTCATCCTTTCTCAATGCGCCAATACTCCGAAAATCAATGTACAAAAGAAATTAGGTATGTATTATTATAGTTTTATCTTGGTTATTTGTTTACTTTTGTCATTAAGAAGAGGTTGTTAGGAGCATTAAATATAGGTTTTTGTACGTGTTCTTTCTCAAGCACTTTTGACTTTTTCGGCGCATAACCTACTTTCTGCCTCTTGATAAACATAATTAATTTATTAAATTTACTTATGTCGATGTTTTCCTTCAAGATTAATGTTGATTTAAGCATTGAATATTTTGGCCATAAACTTGCAATTAGGCCTCTTTCTGCAATATGCCAAGAGCACCGATTCTGAGTAGCACGTTACTTGTTTTCCATAGCACCATGAAATAAATTCGGCATAAGTTTTCTCATACAATTTTCGGCTTTTTTCTGGCAGTAAACTTAATGATGCTACATTTGCAGTTTCTGCCACTTCAGGTGGGGGTTAATGTAAAATCTTCGTCAATATCCATTTCCGTTTTAAAACACCGACTTCAGAAGTGACAAGCTTGACAGTGACAGATATCCCACAGAAAAATGTATACACAAAAATTAAAAAAAAAATGTAATTTTTCGTTTTTTTTTAAATAGTTTTTTTATTTATTTTGTTTATAAACACATTTTTTTTAAATTTTATGAACCTCCATTTCGATAGGAAATTTGATTCTCTACAAAAAATCGTATTATATGTATATACTAAAAATGTATAGTTCTCGAGTTATAGTTAAAAAACTAAAAAGTATACAAATTTACTCATTTACTCATTCTCAAAAATCCAAACCTAAATAATAGCATTTTGTGTAATTATCATCTTTCGGGTATAATTGAACACATGAAATAATAAAATACATTTAGCTAATTAGTTCCTTCTATCCCAGTTTTTTTTTTTTAGAAATAGTCAATAGCCAGGCCTGTTGAGAGGAGTGGGGTCGGGGGTGTTTCCCCTCCCGGACCCGGCGGTTTTTGAAAAGGTCCGGCAATTTTGAGGGGGCTCGGATTTCGCCCGAAGTTGGAGATTTGGAGGGTAGCATTTGTATTAGGTAAAACAAGAGAGATATACTCGTAAATGATTAGTGTGGTGCAAATAATAACGAGTTCCGAATGACTTGTATTGTTTATGGGATAAAGTTGAAATTGTTAGGTATCCTTCTCCATTCTTGCCTTTTAAAATTTCTATTGTGATGAACATTTAGTCCTAGGGGATATCACCCCTCGCTCTCCAAAATTTCGATTGAGATAAATATTGAAACGTAGGGATATCACCCTTCCGCTCTCCAAAATTTCGATCGATGCAGATATTCAATTTTTTTGAGAATATAACCCCCTCCGTTTTTCAGTTTTTCAAAATATCGATGGACGGAGATAAATATTCAATTCTAAGGAATATTACCTCCCCCCCGCTCGCCAAAATTTCGGATCGAGAAAAATATTGAATCCTGAAATGTTTTATAGAGATAAATAGTTTATTATTACGAATGCCACCCCCGCTCTTCGAAATTTATATTGAAGATTGGAGGGAGTCGTATGTACAACCCCTCAGGCCCCGATTTTCTCTCGACGGCCCTGTCAATAGCCTATAAGTAGTGTTCGACCGATACCAATATTGATATTGGTATATGAGCCATATCGGCGCTGTGGCCGTTTATCGGCATCGGCCGATATTGGATATTGGTTTCAAGTCAAAAATTATCTTTTTAAACTGTTTAAGATTATGTCAAAACGCAATAATATTAATATTTATTTAATAATTTAATGTTGAAAGTTAAGTGTAGGTAATTTTTTTTTTCCTTCTTCAATTCTTTGGGACTTCCTGCCACATGTATGTTTTCTTTCTAAGCGGTGCTAGGGGAATCTACAAAATATATCACAATTAACCAGTATGTTACTGGTAAAAAACCTCTACGCCTGTGACGTTTACGCCAAAGGATCAGTTAATGATGAAATACTAAACAATGAGAAGCGGTTTATAAAGGAAGTTCTTATTAATAACCAATACCCTGGGGGTTTTGTCGATAAAACCTTCATAAATATTGAAAATAATTAGGTACGACAAAAACCTGAAAAACGTTACACAGCGTTAATTCCGTATGTATGCGGATTATCCGAAAAGTTGCGCCGCATCGGTGATAGATTTGATATTAGGACGGTATATCAAACAAGCAACACTTTAAGATCTATTCTGACAAAGACGAAACCAACAAACCACGAGCAAAATTCAAAAAACTGCATTTATAGTATTCCGTGTGAGTGCAACAAACAATACGTGGATGAGTCATCCAGATCTTTTAGTGTAAGATTGGGCGAACATCAAAATTATATCAGAAAAAATTAAATTCAGAGGTCCAAGATCTGCGAACACGCGTGGGAGAATGGACATAGAATAAACTGGGACTCGGCAAAAATTTTAACAAAAGAGGCAGATAGCAAAAAAAGAAAAATTAGAGAGTCCGTGATAATATTGTTGAATGATAATTGCGTGTCGAATTGTTCCGTAGATGTCTGTACAACTTGGCTACCAATGTTAAAAGAAGAACTTCACAAACTCAACATTGTATAGAAACTAAAAAACTGTTAACTATATCAACAGTTCTATGTAAATAGTAAGTATCTATGGATATTGAATATAACAAACATTCTTAGAGCTGTGTATTTGTCATACACAGCAAAAAGCATTTTTCAAAAAAGCTTTGAAAAAGGAAACAGATTAGATTTCCGAAACGTCGGTGAAATATTTAATTTCAAGTTTTTATACTTATTTGTGTTGTTTATTTATAAAAACCAACCTTTAACTGATCCTTTGACGTAAACGTCACAGGCGTAGAGGTTTTTTACCAGTAACATACTGGTTAATTGTGATATATTTTGTAGATTCCCCTAGCACCGCTTAGAAAGAAAACATACATGTGGCAGGAAGTCTCAAAGAATTGAAGAAGGAAAGAAAAAAAAAATTAAGATAATGCCACAAATAACATTTAGACAATATTAAGTGTAGGTAAATTATGATTAATTTTAGAATTTCTGCTCGATCTGAATTTAATCGGCTTCTTGCAGAATTATAAACGTTACCAGCTGAAGAAAATAATTGCTCGCTGTAAACGCTACCTGGTGGAGGTGCTAAATACATAACGGTTAATTGACATAGGAAGGGAAACATGTTTTCTTGTTGGCCCATCAAGCTAAAGAATTTTCAGTTCTAGCAGGAGGTAGTTCTATGTATATTTAAGTTTCTTTTTCAATTTTGATTAATAAATATGTCTTTTTTTTGTAATTTTACTTGGGCTTAATCTATTTATTTTATTTCCCACACTCGTAAACTCTTCAGAAGTGCGCCAAAAGATGTCATGAGCAACATAATTATTATTACTCTGATTATCGACGTGATGGTTGTCTGAACATTGTGTAGCAATTTTTGCCAATATCGCTGTCATGTGAACTACCTATTACTAAATAATATTCTGCAAAATATACTTCCATTTTTTATAATAAATTTTCAGATTTTAGAAATAAGAGATAGAGTAATCTAAGACCGATATTCGGTCATGTAAATATCGGTATTTGAAGAATTTTCAATGTAAAATTTTTATGAGTGTATAATATTATTTTAGTTTGATCTGGAAATGATGCTGTGGGGCAAATAAACTCATTATACTCCGAGCAAAATTAAAATAAACTTAGTTAACAGAAAAACACGACGACGCAAAAGGGCATATCTAATTTGCTTTTAATTTTCAAATTAGTAAGTCAAAAAATGTGTATTATAATCGGAAGGTATTTTTAAAACCAATTTATATGTAAAATATGGATTAAAAAGCAGCGATGATTTCAGTAGGTTATCCGTAGATAAAGGAAATAACATTTTGTGTGTGGATGGCATACCAATTCACAACATTGGCGTATCGTGTTAATTTTGGGCTTTGATATTATCAGTGTAAAGTTGATATTTAGTCAACGAGTGGCATACTTTTATTTAGAAAAAAAACGATACAGTATTTTTTCACGTGTAAATAAAAATATGTAACTCTGTGTATTACTTCCACATCCACGTAGTGGATTGGAAGTATAGTAATCGCAAAAAAATTTTCAAAAATTTTTAGTCGTGAAATAGGTTTAGAATGTCATGAAACGTCGAGATTTTAAATTCTCTGTCTGTCGGTCTGTCTGTCTGTCTGTCTGTCTGTAACTTTTTTGTCCGCACGCTTTCTCCGGAACGGTTTAAGATATTGACCTGAAATTTTGTACACGTATATATTATAATGAGATCTGGAACTGGATTGTTTTTTGAGGAAATCCGGTGAAGGGTTGGGGGTTAAATAGGGGGAAATAAGTAAAGCAAGCTTGTAAGAGTACAGAAACTTGAAATTCGGTGTATGTACTAGAAGTTAAGGCCTCAGATTTTTTTATAATATTTTTCAACCCCCCACCACCCCTACCCCATTAAAGGGGTTGATAAAATAAAGTTGAGATATTCATTTGAAATTTCGTACACGTATGTATTATAACGATGTCTAGAATTAGATTATATTTTGGGATGATTCCGTTGAAGGGTTGGGGGTTAATTTGGGGTAAATAGAGGAATATTAGTAAAACGTTGGTAAGACTACAGAAACTTGAAATTCGGTGTATGTACTAGAAGCCACAGCGTCAGATTTTCTTATAATATTTTTCAACCCAACCACCCCTACTCCAATATGAAAAGGGTTGATAAAATAAAATTGAGATATTCATTTGAAATTTGGTACACGTATGTATTATAACGACGTCTGAAACTAGATCATAATTTGAGATGATGCCGTTGAAGGGTTGGGGGTTAAATAGGGGCAAATAGGGGAAAATAAGTAAAGCAAGCTGGTAAGACTACAGAAATTTGGGATTCGGTGTATATACTAGAAACCAAGGCCTCAGATTTCTTTCTAATATTTTTCAAACTCTACCACCTCCGCTTCATTATTAATGGGATTGATAACATCAAATTGAGATATTCACTTGAAAGTTAGTACACGTATGTATTGTAGTGACATCTGATTGAGATGACTCCATTGAGGTGGTAGGTTGTAAATAGTGGAAAATAAGTACGGTAAACTAGAAACTTCATTTTTAACGTATATGGTAGAAACCAACTCCTCAAACTTTTCTATGACATCTACGCCAAATATTATTAAAATTCTATGACCAATAATTTCCACATACTAGAGTGCAAATATAGTCAAGATGTTTCCTTTAAAGTGACTTGGACGAATAATCTGGATGTGGAAGTAGTGATTCCTTAGGCAGCGGTTTTTTTAGATTACATTATTCTTTCTCATCGAAAATAATGCCATGAGATATAACTTGCATATGGATATTATTGTAATTAAAAGATATCAAAATTGGGAAATGGTCGCTCCAGATCAGAGGCGTAACTCCTCTATTTTGGATTATATGTCTCACTGGGAGAGCCATGTATCTCCATAATAGCTGGTGCTATTATCACGATTTTTTTGTCGGATTTTCGTCCTGAATAAAAACATTTACACATCTTTCAGAAAAATCTGGTGGTGTATAGTATTTAGCGTTTGGTCCTGCGCTGTTATATGGTGTTATGGTGTTCCTCTGCAGGACCGAGCTTTTCAGCCACTTCCGTAGAGCAAATCTTGTATTGACCCGGGACGCATTAGTGCTGCTGCGGCGGACGAATTTAACATTGGAAATGTTAATGTTCGTATATGGGGCCAAAGTTACAAGTTTTACCCAAGGTCGCCGACATAAAAGAGTCGAGATCAGATGACGTAGCAATACGGAGCAAGTGTGCACAGTATGAGTATGCGCGGAGAACATGAAGTTATAATGCGGTTGTGATCAGCGCTAATCGTAGTCGCCATGGATTCACAAAGTTTGACAAATAGCGAATAGTTATTTTTGTAGCAACTACCTAAACTCATGTTTTTTGGGACGGATCGTAGCTGTTTATGTTTTATGTATGGTGTTATTATTTCCAATGCCCCGATGGTTGCAGGATTGCGAAATTTATGAATTTTTTATGAAAGATCTTTTAATTTTAGAACTAAATGCAAAAAACTAGAATTTTCTACAGTCTCTATAGATTTCAAAACTAACCAAGAACGCGCTCTCATATTAGCCGCTGCGTGACATCATTTATTCCTGTGTTAATTTATGATATATCTTAAAGTGTGCTTTTGCTAATAGCTGATATAAATGTAGTATAAAGTAACACAAATTGTGTAAATAATATTAATTGCCCTACATATGATTTAATAATGTTAGAATGTTTCCTTGTGAAATTTAGTTTTCTATTTATTGCCCATGTTTTAGTTTTCTTTATATAAATTAAATGTATTTTACATCTCATTCATTATACAGCTTGGAACCTACTTGACATTATTGATCAAATATTGTTATTGTTAGGTGAGTCTGCTCTTAAATAACCGCTTCGCACATTGAACGTATCTTCGAGAAAAATTTTAGGAGTAAATGACGTCCGAGTTTCCTACGCATCGGTTCGTGTTTGAAGCAGTATATTTCTGAAACTACTGATCAAATTGATCTCGAACTTTCAGTGTTGCAATTATTCGACGATTACCTGATATACCCCATTGTCCATGCATCGGCTATAGGCTATCATCGGCGCAGAGTATTTCTATTTTCCTTCTTTAGATGCCGATTTTCGCTTTTTTGTGAGCGTCCTCGTCAGTCGTTTCGGTTCCCACAACTGTTTTTGCGGAGAGTAAAAATTCTTCTCCGTGTCACGTTATTTAAATAGTGTTGTGAATTTTTTCATTACTTGTCGGATACACGCACTAAGTCTTACGGTAGAGAAAGTCAGAAGCCGGTTTCAGCCATATTCATCGACCGCTATCCTCCTCTTGATCTTTACACATCTGCTTGCGGATGAGGAATTCCGCCCATTGTTAGGATTTTTCTCGTCATTCTGTCCATTTTCGCATTGTCGCTTCCAATCCACAATTCGAAAACTGTAGGTAACTGAACGATTTGTTTAATCTACATGGCCGTAGGGGACTGTGTGGATGCTAGTGTTAGATGAAAACCTTCAAATAAAAAATTAGACAAATTCATTTCAGGATTTTAATTTGCTAGCATGACGAGAATTCAGGTTATCGAAAGAATGCAAAGATTTCATTAATATTTTTACACATAGTCCTTCTTTTAGTTCTCACAGAGATAATTATTTTTTTCTGCTGTTTGCAAAATTCTATAAAGAATGTTTCAAAAGTAATATTAGTTCCCATGCAGTGCGATGGGAAAAATACAAGTAGCGAAATATCCCTTACAGATTCACGTGCGAGCCTCTGTTTCAGTTCGAATCAACATCAAGAGTTCGGCGCTCTGTCATGTAATATCACACCTACAAAAAACTGCTCGTGTATCATATTTCACGTCCCATCTGTAATTTTTCAGTATTATTTTTTTTCAATGTTCTAGTTCAGCGTGTTCATAGCGATAAGCTTTCCCAATCCATGCAATGCGGAAGCACATATTTTTTGTTAAATTTATTTGAATTGCTTTGTTCGAATGAAAATGAAAATGTTAGAGGGGAATACAAAAGAGTTTTATTAGTTTCCTGGGGTTTTATCTGGCAGCTTGGCAAGGAGAAAGTGCAATAAAGGTTTATTTGAATTTTAATTAAGTGATCCTGAACTGGATCGCAGCAAATGTATGTATGTGTTAAACCGGCGTAGATAATGTATTAATATAATTCATCGCTCAAAGGATTTATGTCAGTTTTAGGAGTAAGTATGCTGGTTACGTTTAGTTTAATTTAAGGAATACAATAATTGAAATCCTGCAATAACAAACCATTATCGAAATACTAACATGCCAGACTGCTGCATTTCTGGTTGTTTTTGCAGCTTTAATATGTTGTTATTTTCCAACTACATGACTGGAATAACGTTTATCTGTACCGAGTCATGGTTCTATGGAAATAATAACCGTTGAAATAATTTTATTTCATCGTTCTTAGTAACCAGTATTTTTAAAGGCAGTTCAATTTTTATAATTTTTTTTTGAGTAGTCTTTCAAGTATTCTTGTCACAGTGTTATTTGATGTATAAATCTGTAAATAAAAGTCTGCATTCTCACCATTAGAAAATAATCAGTATCCAGTTAAGGTGGAACAAAGTTACTCCTACTTTTAAAGTAACTTTGGCCTACGTCTTAAAAGCTCATTTAAAATATTACTTTTATTTTATTTTTTTTATTTTATTCATACACCATCTAACAGTACAAGACCATTTACAAGATGGGAAACAACACATACATCGTACAAAAATTACTTAAATTTACTAGCGTACATTTCAGTAAAGATACATAACAAAAGAAAATATAAATATTAAAGACAATAAAGAGTTGAATTTATTTACAATAAAAGAGAAAATAAAAAATACATATATGATTTAGACAGAATCTCCTATTTATTAAAGATGTCGATATCACGCTGACTGAGGTTATAGCTAGAGCACATGCTGTAGATTGGTGAAAACTTTAAAGTATTAGTCCGGGCTATAGGAAGGTAGAAAGTTTGGTTTTGTCTTGAATTTATTCGCGGAATATGGAAATTAAGTCTCTGGAGTATCTCACTACAGTCAATATCATAATGAATCACCTTTTTTAAGAAATTTATGGCAAATTCGTTGCGTCTTTCAGATAGGCTACGCATTGAAAACATTTGAAGTAAATCACTTTGTGGAAAGCCAATTTGTGGATATATACCATGAGATTTTAGATGTAGAAATTTAAGAAAGTGGCGTTGCACGTTTTCTAATTTAAGACTATGAGTGTTATAGCAGGGCTGCCAAACAAGAGACGCATACTCTAGTTTAGATCGCAAAAAAGAAAAATATAATAGTTTTAACGTTGAAATATTAGAGAAATCATGCCCATTGCGAATAATAAAACCAAGTGTTCTATTTACGTCGCAAATTAACGTGTCTATATGATTGACAAAGCTGAGTTTTTTGTCAAAAATTACTCCAAGGTCTTTAAACGAGGACGGTCGAGTTAATGGTTCGTTTTCTAGACAGTAGTTAAATGTAAAATTAACATCCTTTGTGGAAAATGTCATTACGTTACATTTTTGCACATTTAATGTTAGACTGTTCTTGACACACCAAGCGCTGAGTTTAGATATATTATTTTGTAAATTACTGCAGTCATTTATGTTAGAGATTCTATGTAGTAGCTTGAGGTCATCTGCGTACATTAAAAAATGAACATCTAGTTCATATGTTATATCATTGATGAATATATTAAACAAGAGTGGCCCAAGGACAGACCCCTGAGGTACACCAGAACAAGATAAGTAATCAGTAGACCTGAATCCATTAAACGCGACGTACTGTTTCCTATCTGTTAAGTATGATTTTAAGAAGTGTGTAAGATTCGGTGACATTCCAATGTTGGACAGTTTTTTAATAAGAATGTTACGATTAAGCCTGTCGAATGCTTTTGTGAAATCGAAATATATTACATCTGTTTGAACTTGCATCTCAATGGACTCAGATATATATTGGGTAGCACATATTAAATTGGTGGTTGTAGATCGACCTTTCATAAATCCATGCTGCTGAGAGGATATACTGTTTTTGACATGCGGATATATGCAATTATGCAGCAAAATTTCAAAAGCTTTGCCAAAGTTACAAATGATAGTGGTTGGTCGGAAATTTGTTATATCATTTTTGTTGCCCTTTTTATAAACTGGACAGACTTTAGAATACTTCCAGATATCAGGAAAAGAACAGCATTTTATAGCCAAATTAAATAAAATTTTTAGTGGATGGGCGAATATATTAGCACAATCTTTCAGTAAAAATGCAGGTATACCATCCGGCCCCATGGTGAGCTTCGGTTTCATTTTTTTTTAATGCTTTTAGGACGTCTTCTTCAGAAAAGGAAACTAAATTAATGCTATTGTTATTGAAGCTATTATCATCTGAATTTATGTTATCCGGTGCACTTGGTAAAAACGATTTTTCAAAAAATTTAGCGTAAGCGTTAACAATATCCTCTGGGTTGTCAAGATGTTCGTCATTGTAATACATATCTTTAGAGATATTTGTCATTCCTTTCTTATTGTTGATGTATGACCAGAATTTATTTGGATCCTGATTAATGTTGTTTTCAGCCCGCTCGGTATAGTTTTTATAGGCAGTTTTGATATCCAATTTAATTTTTGATCTAAGTCTTGTAAATTCATTTAGCGCATTGACATCTGCCGTTCGTTTATAGATATTTTGATATTTTTCTTTGGATCTTATGTTTTTAATAATTTCAGAGTTAAACCATGGTGGAAATTTTCCTTTATTTTTAGAATGTGTAAATTTTGGTACACAAATTGTAAAAATTTGAGTTAGCTTATCATAAAAATGTTGGCAGGCAGTATTAACTTCTTTATATTCATTTAGAAAAGACCAGTCTACCTCGAGCAGTTGCTGATATAATAGGGGAAAGTTGGCTTTACGAAAATTAAATGAACTGGTGTAATTAGCTGGGAATTTCTGATTAGAATTTTTACCACTACATTTTACTGAAATCACAAGTCCGGGATGATGATTATCTTCTTTTAGTAATACTTCTAAGGATTTATCAACAATGCAATTGGTGTTACATAAAACTAAGTCGAGCAATCTATTGTTACTGTTGTAAATGAAATTGAATTGAGTGAGATTTACATGAACTTTACAATCTTTATGACTTTGTCCCAGTTCCTGTTCATATAATTTCTGAAAAACATGTACATTTGTACATATCGGGTGACGTACGCTCGTCTCAAAATATTTGGAGCAACACGTTGAAATTTGGAAAGCTTATTATAGGACTATTTTTTTTTAAACAATAATTCAAAGTTGGTGGACTCTCGGTTTTACTTGAAGTACCTTAACTTTAATATCTTAAATTGAGCACCCCGTAGATTTACCCATATTTGGAATCTATGGAAATTTTCAATTTTTATTTATTTATGTATTTGACACAAAATATAACAGGAAAAGATTCAATTATGTTAGTTCTTAGGGAGTAAAAATATCAATATACACTATACACTATATGTTCAGTTCGAGCAACGAGGAGCAGCAGTAGGCAGCTTTCAGCGAGAGCCTGATGGTGGCAGATGAGATTCTGCCGAAACGTCGTTTAGATAACCGTGGCTTCTGCAGAAGCCTATCGACTGCGGGAGAAAACAATTAAAATATAGGTCCATTTCTGGTATAGATAATCTCAGCCGGGGACACCCTGCATATGAGAGAGAAAAATTATTACAAACAGGTTTTCAAAGTTTACAAATACTAATTATTGGTCAGTAGTTTATTATAAGTCACACAAATATGTTGATTTGCTTTTACTGGAAGCAAGAATGAAATTGAATTATTTCTGGGATTATTGAAAACACATTTTCAATGTTTGGCGAACTTTTTCACTAAACATCCATTTTGTAAATCAGGTATTTGAAATTTAGACCCATTTTATAGTATTAGCGTATCGCCTCCATTAGTGGATTCACGGTCACAATTTTGAGCGGCAAGGAATCTTAGTTCTATATCTCTCTTAAGTTATGCATCCATGGTTAATACCATACAGAATACACCACAACATGGTTAAAATTCATTATGAAACACCTGAGGTGGTAATTAGAAGCAAAATATTTGTTGTGTACATTAATACCAACTGTTAACGTTATCTAATTAACTTAATAAGTAATTAAAACATAATTAAAATTTAACTCCGATTTTCTCTTGTTTGTGTGTAAAGTTGTTTACAATTCTATTGTGCACGTTTAAAAAGTGTAGTCAATTAACTCTTTTCACGGTATAATGATGTTGACGCTTTCACGACTTCTCCATCTGAAACTCTTTACCGGAACAGCAGGGAATTTCCCTCGGAAATAATGCACCTAGGATCTAGATAAAATTATATACGCTAAAGAAACTGTTTTGGAGGTACTAAATAACACTTAATAGCATCATTATTTTCACTAAACGTATAAATCGGACGCATGTGTTTTATTGTTAATTTGTTTTTTATTCGATCGCGGTACGATACATTTTCAGTTTCTACCCCAGCCTAATGTAAAACAAAAATGTTTTATTTATGAATCATGTATAATACAAGAAGCCGCTCGAATCCAATGCCAGAAACAAATTTGTTTTATTTTTATATACGGGGGAGGCTCTGTGGATAATATAAAACATAATAAAAATACTCGCGATTGAAGGAGAATATCCGGCACATAACAAAATGTAGAATATATCAGTTTTTTTGGACGAATCGAAGAAAGTTATCGTAAAATAACGTTTTGTAGGAAATGTGTATTGAATGGAACGATATGTTAGGAAATATATATTTAATATTATAATTTGATGACTTTGAAATGGTCTAAAATAAATTCATACGTAATTTTAATCCTTAGTGAAGTACATTGACATTATATAACAAAATATCGTTCTTTAGAGTCTTATAAATATGTAAAAAGAATGCGAGCTAAATCGACTGCCAACTAAAGTTTTGGGGAGGTGTGATTAAAGAACGAATTTTTGTATCTTGAAAACTTCGAATTATGTCAAAGGTGTTAAATATATATCCTAAAGCTATTGTAATTACCTTGATTTAAAACTCGTCTCATTCAATCAGCTGAAGAATCAACCGAGATATGATGCTTTTAAAGCTTGGTGTTTTTCGCCCCATGTTTTTCGTAATTAATTGAAAATAACTACTAGCACACCTGTTGTTAAGTAGAAAATATAACTCAACTTAAAATTCTATTATAAATGTTATGTCCGGGTAGGGTTAAGTAGAGTAGCTTCGGCTAGACTTCGCCCTTGGTATTATGTATGTATTAATACTAAATAAAGGCAATAATAAATTGCCTTTATTTAGTATTAATACATACATAATAATAATAATAATAATAATAATAATAATTATTATTATTATTATTATATAAAAATGTTATTATAATTATAAAGTTGAAAAATAATTTATCCTTGGGTAATTGGGGGTCTCCTTTAGGACCCTTTTCGATCAAAAGGGTCAAGTTACAACATATTTATGGATCGTGTAGAATATATTATTTTAAACTGTGGGGTGGGTGTGACTCAGGGTGTCATGTTACTGAGCCGTGTAACAGGACTCTACAAAGGTGATATTCGTAACTAAGTGCGGCCCACACGGCCAAATTTCCAGCACGATATGAATATTTATAATAATAATAACACACAAAATTAGGATCTTTTTTAATCTATTTTATTTCGTTTTATTGATATAAATATTCTAGGTGTAATAGATCAAATGTCGGTGGAAAGTCTCTATAAAAGAGATTGGCATTTCAAAGTATCGATTGCCACCAGCACAAATTAAATCGGCCAAATCTTGTTCAAGAAATTCTAAAATTCATTTAATGGAGTCTTTGTTTACAAAAAAAAACGACTGGACAGAATTTGATTTATTTCAGATCATATTAACGTTAATACGCTTTGATTGGCAAAATAACGAAGTTGATACCTATAATTTTTTATTCTCGAGATTTCGTGCAGAAAAAACACACCCATAACTTTTTTCGATGAAAATGGTTGAAAAATACTATTACAAGTACAATACATTGAAACATAAAAATATGTTGAAAATTTTTTGACACCATTACAATAATTTCCTTATATGCTTGGAAGTTAGTAAGATATAATCAATTATGTTTTAGTTGGGATCTACCTCGTTTCATTTGTCTTAATCACAACGTCTTCTATACCCACTTGAATTTGGTAAAAAATATGAAGGAAAAAATGACAGAGTGTTTAATTCTGCTATATACGCGACTATTGAGAGATTTTTTTTTGTTGCCGTTTACCTTTTTTGCTATAAGTGTACTTTTTTGAAAATATGTTTGCGATTCTGCAAATTTCTAAATTTCCCCCAAAAGTAGCTTCCGTTTAATCAGCAGAATATACCTTTACAGTCTAGATACCGAATAAGAAATCACCGTAGGTCTTAGGTAAATCACTTATCTTGGGAACACTTCAAAACTACTCGCGTAACTTGAAAAATTCTGAACACACCCTTAAGCATGATTCATCAAGGATGCTATAAGAAAAGCCCTGCCTGAGGAGTCACCATCATATTCAGAATTCCCTTCCAAGTCTCTTTGAACAAAAACATGTTATTGAAACATATTCTTTATAGGATTTTGCAAACAGCAGAAAAAAATCGGTAAAGGTATTTACACAGAACTTTCCTTGTTATTTGTGCATGACGGCCACTCTAAAAAATTATTAATTACGAAGTGACATTGGGAATAATAATCGGACTATAGTTATTGCTATTATTACAAAGAAAACCTGATGACTTTTGGTCAAAAAAATATACAGAGTACTCATCCAACAGCAAAAGTTCAATACTAAATAACATGTGCCAAATATGGAAGGCCTCTGCGCCAAACGGATCAGACAGAGGTATATATCAACTAGAACAATGTAATAAACTAAAAACTGAAAATGAAAGCTATAGGTAGTTAACGTTTCGGAAGAGAATCTACTTCCGTTCTCAAAACTTTCTTGGCCGTCAACTATGACAGTTCTTTGTTTATGTATTTCCATAGTCACGTGAGACATTAAATTATATTTATCTTATTTTTACTTACTTCGTCTCTAAGGATGGGCAACCAACTAGTACAAAAATCCATTGAATAATTCGAAACGCATCTATCCTCGTTTAATAAAATAATCGCGGATTCTTTAAGTTTTCTTTTTGATCCGTTTGTAGTTTATTACATTGTTCTAGTTTATATATTTTTAGGTGTGAGACTTTTTGAAACAGTCAAGTATTCAAGAACCAACCTCTGTCTGATCCGTTTAGTGCAGAGGTTTCCCATTAAAATTTTTTAAATATTTTTCAGTGGCAGAATACCCAATAAAAAGTGAGAAAATCTGAATATACCACAAATAAACAATTACAAACAATTTTCTAATATTTAAAAAAATAGATTTAGAACGATATGAAACGTGGAAATTTTAAATTTGAAGAAAGAAAAATTTCCATCTATTTTAGTGGTAAATTTTTTTTCAAAAATGGTAAAAAAAATTAAAAATTTTTTTTTGAAATAGGTTTAGAATTCTATGAAATGTGAAAATTTTAAATTTAAACAAAGAAAAAAAACTTCATCTATTTTAGTGGTAAAATTTTCAGTTTTTTTTGTCCGAAATAGGTTTAGCGTGTCATGAAACGTGGAAATTTTAAATTTGAGCAAAAAAAAATTGTCCACTATTTATTCCGTTTAGACGGTCCACCCTGTATATTTTCCAGTGAAAATTTAACCATTTCTTCGCTGATAGTAGGGTCAACTACCTAGAAAATTTGACTGCTCTCCGTCAAGTAGTTTTTTAGTTAATGCTCCAACAGACAGACAGACAGACTGACGGAATTGAAAAACCTATATTTACGTAATCTACGTGATCTGAAATAGCAGAATCCGAAAAAATCTCGGAGGGTGATTTTTTCTCGGATACGATACTTCCCTTCGGTATGCGAGGGAAGTAAAAATAATTATTTATGGAAACTAAAAGAAAAACTGTGTGTAAAAATATTAATGAATTCTTTACATTTTTTCGATAACGTGAATTCTGGTTATCCTAGTAAATTAAAATCCTAAAGTGAATTTGTCTAATTTCTTATTTCAAAATTCTCATTCTAACAGTAGCATCCACACAGTCCCCCTACGGCCATGCAGATTAAACTAGTATCTACATAACCCCTACGGATTCCGTTAAAAATGAGAACAATGGCCTAAAATGGATTTATTTACCTAGGTATACCTTCTCTTAAAAAAATGTTCATTCTAATCAATTACATTTTCATGAAATCTATCATTCTGTTTCTTGGAAATGCCTATCCTTCGAAACATTTTTCGTGCTTATTCTGGAGCTCATCTGAAAGACATAAAGCCACTGATAATGTTTAATACAAAACGAAGACAATTTCTATGAATAAGTATGAAATAATTATTTTTGACATCGACTGATACTTACTCATAGAAATTGTCTTTGTTTTGTATGAGACAGCATTATGAGTGGCTTTAAAAGGCTAAGCATTTCCAAGAAACAGAATGATAGATTTCATGAAAATTAGAACGAAAAAAGACAAGGTAGGTAAATACATTCATTTTAAGCCTTTATTATAATTTTTATCTGAATCTTCGTTACCGTAAGGGGTTATGTAGATACTAGTATAGTCTGCATGGACTATGTGGATGCTAGTGTTAGAATGAGAATTTTCAAATAAGACATTCATTTCAGGATTTTAATTTGCTAGCATAAAGAGAATTCAGGTTATCGAAAAAATTCAAAGATTTCATTAATATTTTTACACATAGTTTTGCTTTTAGTTCTCATAGATAGTTATTTTTCTGCTGTTTGCAAAATCCCATAAAGAATATGTTTCAATACAATTATAAGCAAACAAATAATAATTCACTTTTAATAATATCTTGATACTATGTTTGGATTCTAGTACGTGGAAACAATTGCTCAAAGAATTTTAATAATATAATATTTTATATCGTCTGACCAAGACGGTAGTGTGGGTGACATTTATAATCATCCATACACTAGCTTTAAGATAAAGTATTTATCATGAAATCTATCAAATCTATTTCTTGAGAACAACACATCCGTTGTGAGAGAATATTGAAAATTTAAATTTCCTCTTTCAGACGCTTTATGTATTGACACAATCCTCTTTAGACTACTTTAAATTGCGCGACTTGCAAAGGCCTATTTTTATATTTGCTGGGATAAAACAAAAGTTATTTGCGAAATAAACGAACAATCCTCGGAGTATTTCCGGATCCCTTGCCTTTGAAATTCCATATTCACGAAGAGGATATATATCGGAATGATGTGTATATATATCAAGAAATATGTTCCGGCCTCTGCCAATATTATTAAGAAGACTTCAGGATCTCCTTTTTCATCAATTTGAGCTTTTGGTTAAAACAGAATCGTTCAACTGAATAAGAGTGATCACCAGACGTAATCCTCGTCCTCATAACCCTCTGAAGGATTTTCAGATGGAAATTACGTGTGGGAACATTTATACGTTGTAGTCGAACAATGCCTTAGTCGAAATGTATACCGGCTTTCATAGAAATTTCCAGAGCTATTTTATTACGAAAGATTAGCATAATTATTGTACTTTCTAATTTGAGGTCAGATGAAAAGAGTGAGTGAGTGAGTTCGCCTTTCTTTATTATTTAATTTTACATCGAACTTGGCGCACTCTGCGTTGAATTAACTTTATTATTATACTCTTCGCAAATACAAAACGAATTGTATATTTATTTATTTATTTATTTATTATTATACACTACCCAACAGGACAATGTTCCAATTACAGGGTAGGAAAAAATACACTGTAGGAAAATCTTTATGTAGCAATAATACACAATATAACAAGATTATAAATGTACATATAGGTTAGAGATAATTAATTATTAATGCACATATGATGAATTAACTGTTAAAGCAGGCAGTTCTGATATCTGCTTCATTGTAATTGAAAATGTTAATTTTATTCTGAATATCATACCAATTGTGACATATAACATACACCGGCGAGAACTCTAATAGATTTGTTCTTGGCGTGGGTAAATAAAAAAGATTAGTTAATCTTGTTCGCACCAGTGGCATATGAACAAGCCCATTGACCTTCGCCAATAGTTCAGGGCACTTTATTTTGTCATTAACAAGTTCATACAAAAACATAACAGAGTGAAAAAACCGCCTTCTGATCAGTTCATCAGCATTGAATCTCTCTAGTAACTTATCATGCAGAAATTTTGTTGGCGGAGAGGCTTTAAATGCCAAAAATTTAAAAAATCGTCTATGAATTTGCTCGATAGCTTCACTATGTACAGCGTAATTAGGATTCCATATGACGGATCCGTACTCAAATTTCGAAGTCGTAAACAGCATTTCTATTATGTCGATGTTGTTGAGCTCACCGGAGTCTCTAATGATAAAGCCCAGGATTTTGTAAGCTGGTGATACGATGATATTGATGTGGTGGGTAAAGTTCAGCCTACTATCGAAAGCTATGCCCAGATCTTTAAATACCTCTGGTCTATTTAATTCTACCTGATGTATGTTGTATTCCCGCAGCACATGATTCAATAGTATAGGTGACAGCAGAGGTTTGAGATGCACCAATCGCTTATTAGATCCAAGTCAGCTTGTAGTAGCAAATAGTCAGATTCATCCTTAATAGCGAGATATAATTTGAAGTCATCCGCATATAGTAGACAATGGCAATTCAGACCAAGCACGATTCATTTATCAACATAATAAAGAATAAGGGGCCCAATACTGACCATCCTTGTAGGACCCCGGTGCAAACTATTCTTTCAGATTTATACCCACGATATTGAACATATTGGTTTCTAGATTTTAAGTCGGATGAGCAGAATAGAATTAAATCTCGGTTAAAGCCGAAAGCAGAGAGCTTACTGAGTAAAATACCATGGTTAAGTCTGTCGAACGCCCTTGAGAAGTCTGTATAAATGACATCTACCTGTCTATTGCTATCCAACACCTCCGAAACAAATTGTGTAATACAGACCAAATTGTTGATTATTGACCGGCCTGCCACAAAGCCGTGTTGATTATGGCATATTTGTTCGTTGACGTGTGTGGAGCTCCTTGTATAGAACGAATTCAAAGGCTTTATTAAAATTATTGATGATGGTGATGGGACAATATTTTTTATGTCCGTCCGATTATCTAAGAAAAAATGGGAATAATTTTGGAGTTTTTCCATAACTCCATAACAGCCTTCGATAATAAATGATGGTATACCATAAGGGCCAGCAGTACATTCGTTTTTTAACTTCTTGATAGCTTTACATACCTTATCTTCGTTCAGTTGTACTAATTGTGGCGGTACCTGTTTATTCTCATTTATGTTGTCAGAGTCTACGTACTCAGATGATTCTGTATAAGCAGTTTTAAAATGCTCAGCAAATGCGTTGACAATTTCCTGAGGATTGCCTAAAGAATTATCATCGTAGGTCATATTATTTGGAATGGTTGTTGTGTTCTTTTTGCTATCAATATATGACCAAACAGATTTAGGGTTTGTCTTAAAGTTATTTTCAATGTAGTTGACATATTGTTTATGCGCATTCGATTGGCACATTTCTGAAACCGGTAATATTGCTCGTAGAGAAAGATTTCACTGTGTTGGTGAACAACTTTCAGAATGTCAGTTCGTCCGTCATGTTTCTTGTAAACACGATAACGAAAGAACGAAAAGTATTGAAATGTGGACAGTAAGTTAGTGTTAGCTAGAGGAGGAACCTTATGGTATTTGAACAAAATGGATCAATAAATAAAATAGTTATTAATTTTTGAAATGGATAAAAAATGTCTTGTAATTAAACAAAAAATGTTTGAACTTAATATCATTTTAAAAAAACTGCGAAGAGTAGAATGTTCAACGATTATATAACAAGTGTAGCAAATCGGCGAAGAGTATAATGGTTAGCTTTTTATTATTTAAAAAATGCATGTTTATTTTTAATAATCTTCCCAGCAACAAAACGTACGGTGTTTGTGTATTCTTTTGATGTGTGTATTTGTGTTTATGAAAATGTACATATCCCCACGTGAATATCACACGGTATCAATGCACAACTCCGCTGAGGTTCTCATATACTTGCCTCTGCATCAGGGAATAATTTCTTGCAATATTTTCAGTAGTCAAGATTTATTATTCGACCGAAGTAGAAACTAAAAAGAAACCATATTCCGATTTATTATTCATTTGGTACTAAAAGTTTCAGATTTCAGTGGATGTAAAGAATGGAAACTTCTTAAGAGAAACTGCAAATTCATTCCGAAATCATTGGATACAGTTCCGCACAACAGCAACCGCAAATGCTACTCTATTCAATTTACGAGTACATTGAAAATCGATAAATTAATTTCCACTTTTCACTCTTTGTTGGATTGGGATCCTTATTTACAGAAATTTAATGGAAAACCAGCCAAGGGAAGACATTGGAATCTTTAGAATAGATACAGGGCCGTTCTGTCGGGAGCGCTTCATATTGATAATGAGTCTTCACGGGAAATTTCCTTGCATATTGTACTATTAATAAGAGATAGTGATATGGAATGTTTCGAAGGAACAAAAATTAATTAAGTATTGGGATTTGTTTAAAAAATATTTACTACAGGTGTGTGTAAAATTTGAAATTAATTACATTAAAACATTATTAGAGATATTCTATAGTAGAGTTCTACCCATTTAGAGGCAACGGATTCACACGCCATATTCTAATACCGGGTGGCTCAGCCTGCACACTCTTAATACGCTTGAAGGGAGGAACGGATTATTTTCAAATTTAGCGTAGTGTTATGAGATACAGTTTTCAATTGTGTGATGTAGCAGTCGAAATGGCCAACTTCCGGTGTCGATGAATGGGGACTTTTTACCTCTCGTATTCTTCTTTTTTAATGCCAAGATCGTCAGAGAGGGTAACAATTTTTCCGCACCCCTTCTATATCCTTGTGGACCTAGAACTGCGTCATAAAAGCTTCTAGCTTACAAGCTCTTGCGAATGCAAACGAAATATGGTAGAGAGTGAATGTCGCTCCGGCACCAAGCCTCCAGAAGGGTATAAACTGCTCCCTGCTTGATGAGGAACACAAGGGTGGAGAGAGATCTGGGAGAGCAAGTGTTCCTTGTTTTTACTGCAGAATGGTCTCAATGTAATAACGAAAATCTCCCTCAATTGCCTTGACCGCACTCTGCAAGGGGCGAGAACTACTCTCCAAACTCCCAAAATGGGTTCGGAAAAATTTGCGATAAAGAAGATGCACTTTGGGGTTTTTAAGTCAGAGAGGGAAGACAAAGAGAATTTATTTATTAGCATATATTGAGTAGAAAAGAATTTTAAAGGAACAAGTAAGTTTGATTGAAGATAAAATGGAGTTTATGAATGAAAAAGACATGAGATACAGGTGATACCATGATGGTTATAGAGATGCATTGAATGCTGGGCTGGAGTGGAAAAAAATCTACAGAGATTTACTATTAAACATTTATCTACTAATCTATTATGCCCGGTGTCGTACCTAGAAGATGTATTATTATGGACCTATTTTAATTGTTACATTCTACATTTATATGCATACTGTAGTTATACCTTACTTTATAATATTTAGATTATTTTTATGTATTATGTATCTGTACTAATTTTTAGCCTATCCCAAATACAGTAATACATAAAATTGAAAGATAAAAATGCTTGTCTATATGTTCTAATAAAAGGCGGAGGTGCAGGTTTCAGTAAATAAAGTGCTCGTAGTTACGTGTTCCCGACGTTCCCGTAGGTAAAACTATAAAGTACTTTGTTTTTTTTTCATATTTGCCGTTTGAAGAATGTTACCAAGGATCGCCTACGTTAATAATTATATTTCAGTTGTGTGGAATTAGTGCTTTCACCTTTTTATGTACCGTCTGTCCGAAAACGACAATTTCTGTTCATTAATTCTCCAGCTCGGCCATAAACGCTGTGTGCTACTTTGTTCAATATGTTTGTATTATTCTTTAAACATTGCTCTACTCCTTAACTCTGCCATTCTAAGAGTTAAGGAGGTGGTAAAATTAAATTTTTAGTATTCTTTTTTTCTACCCTTTTCCACCACATCAGACTCAATGAAACTTGTACAAGAAAGTAAATCTGCAACACATATTTAAATAGATTATGGTAGGTGTGTCCGAAGGAATACTTACCCTTAAAGGATTGAAAATTATTCTTTTGTATTTTTCTTGGAGTTGTAATAGTTACAGAGGGCTGCTATTTTTTTGAATTAGTCACTTTACAGCATAGAATATGTGTACCAAATTTCAAGCCAACTGGTCAATTAGTAGTAGAGAAAAAGGACACTTTATGGGTAAAACAGCTATTTCAACCCCTTTAGCAGTTACACAGATATGAAACTTTCTGGAAGTGATCCCCAATATAAAATACAACGAACGGCTGTTTCATAAGTGTGGGAGCACTTTTCAGTGGCTACGGCCTTTAATCAATTTATTAATTTAATTTTGCGTAACCATTTTTCACCCTTAATAAAAATGTTTTTGTAAACCTCAGTGTTTTCTTATAAATGAATAATCGACACTTGTTCACGTTGTATGTAGTGATTGATTATTTTTCCCTGGTATTGGCGGAAATCGATCAATCACTTGCATTTAGACAATCTTAATTTGAAATCCAATTTAACCAATTTCTGTTTCTATTAAATAACTGGTCGAATACTGTAAAACCTTACCATGAATCTCGGTTTCTTTTAATGAGTGGTTATCTGATTTCCTAAGGGCTTTCATAATGGAATACAAGCAAATACTAACGGTTTTTAAGTCCGGAGGGTTGTACGTTTTCTGTATAAATACTATCCATCATTTTCTGAGAATCTTAATTTTAAAAGTCTACAAACATAAAAACTGAAATCTCTACTTTATGAATGAAAGACAAATATTTGGTAAGGCCAAAAGTGAACACCCCACAAGTTCCGCGCATCAAAATCCAATGGAATTAGCAATTTAGGTACGATTTACTTGTATATATACTCACGACATAAATTTTAGTATTTGTTACTATACGCAGAAATAAAATAATGTTTGCGCCATCTATAGTTATTGCCGTCTATTTTTTTATTGTTATTATTGGTTTTTGAAGATTTTGGATAGCTGAATAAGATGGTCTGGTTCGTTTTACCCAACGTCGTATCGTTGTCCAGTTATTAGGGCCCGAATATAGGCAGAAACGGCCGTTTTAGCACTTTTAGGTTAGATTTTCTCAAAATTGTGACGTGATGGCTCGGAATCACTTATTTGAATGAAGAAAAAAACTTTACGGGTCAGTGTAATAGACCACAATCTGGCCTATTGTGCAATAACTAATCACTCCTCTAGCTGGAATGGAGCGATTATAAAACAATTGATACGAACGAGATAAATAATTCCCAGCTCCCTATTACCCTCAAACTAAACTGGACGGTTTCCGATGCCGATTTCACCAATCAAGACGGCATCATCAGGAGATATGCAAAACTCGGTTGTCTCTGAATACAACGAAAATGTTGAAAAATATTAAATCTTAATATTGCCGGTTGTGCTATAGCAAACTGGCCACCGGTGCGCGGTGGAGCAATTGGTCCTGAACTAAATAACTTACGGACGGATTGATCACTTGCCTAGATCCGAGCATTTAGACGGCCACGCGGGTCCATTGTGCTATTCCATGTTCAAACATCTGAGGATTGATAGGAATAAGGATAAGGAAATTGGTCGTTCGAGTAATCTCCCGCTGGCCTTCCCCGTTAACGAACTGTTTGATGCATTTAACCTGACAGGTCAGCATCCGCTAGGAAGGTAAACATGGGAGGGTTTCTAGACTACAGATGCTGCGGTTAACGTACTCGCAGTTTATCTCTTCGGAGAAGGAAACAATCTAGCTCTAATGTAAACAAGAAAATTTAGAGGATATTAAAAATAATATAGAAAATTATATAATAAGTAATAGGAAGGAGTAAGTATTATGAAGATGAATGAAACATTTGCACTAGAATTTTTCAAATAGTTTTGAAACCAAAGTCTATCACAAATAGAACATGCGATACAGAACGGATTATCCCAAAAGGTTTTTAAAATTGTCTAGGACCAGTTTTATCAGTGTAAATAATACAATGAATGTTGAGCTTATTTGCATTTATCATGAGCTAGTTACTAGATCCTGATATTTTTAAGCATCGTTTAAAATTGTAGGTGGAACACCACTGTCAATAGCTGTTTCTATGATAAGTTCCGAGAAAGGTGTTAAAATATGAATCGTCTTATTTACGGTTCATTTCCATCTTCAAATATTTTTTTCTTATACATTGGGTTGATTCTACGGTTGGTTCCTTGTGAAACATTCTTCAATAATTTAAATGTACAGGAAATTATGCTTTTTAATGTTTCAAAAAGTTTTATTAAAACTCTACACGTGTTTCGGCTTATTAGGCATCTGTCAAGAGTACAAGATATCTTGTACTTTTGATAAAGGCCTAATAAGCGGAAACACGTGTAGAGTTTTAATAAAACTTTTTGAAAACTAAAACTAAAACTTTTCAAAAAGTTTTATTAATACTCTACACGTGTTTCGGCTTATTAGGCCTCTATCAAGAGTACAAGATATCTTTTACTTTTGATAAAGGCCTAATAAGCCGAAACACGTGTAGAGTTTTAATAAAACTTTTTGAAACATTAAAAAGCATAATTTCCTGTATATTTAAACTTTTTTCTTGTTATTTAATAATTTATTTATTTACTTACATCATCCCACAGTCAGAGAGCAATTACTGGATGAGAAGAATTATCAACAATTACATGTCACATGAACTAGTGATAGTGTATTACATAAATTATAGAAATAAAAAAAGTCACACAAAAAAAATGTAAGCGAAACGGTACACTAGCATTGAAGCATACTCTTTATAGGATTTTACAAACAGCGGAAAAAATCTATCTATGAGAACTAAAAGAAAAACTATATGTAAAAATATTGCATTCTTTCAACAACCTGACTTCTGGTTATGCTAGCAAGTTAAAATCCTAAAATAAATTTGTCCAATTTCTTATTTGACATTCTCATAATACTAGCATCCAACATAGTCCCCTACGGCTAAGCAGATTAAACTAGTATCTACATGACCCTCTACGGTATGAAAAGATTCAGAATAAGGGCGAAAAACGTATCAAAGGCTAAGCATTTCCAAGAAACTGATGAGAGATTTTATGAAAATATAATCCATTAGAATGAAAAATTTTTTAACACTAGATAATAATAATAATAATAATAATAATAATAATTTATTGGTCAACGTTAGATACAAATTGTATATGTGACAAGTCAAGAAGAGAACAAAGAAAGAAAGAAGTATAAGTGCAAGTATATGTCGGCATAATTGAAATACAACATTAAGATTTAAAATAAGGAACAAATACAAATAAATATAATATTAAACTAGAAACGGAGAACAAACATTGTAAAAAAAGCGTAACAAATAAACAGATAGTACATTGAGATAGTACTAATTAAAACTATTTCGTTAGGGAAATCTGATACCCTGTAGTAGCATTTCTCATATAAATAGAGTTTTAATTTATTTTTAAATTTCGCGAAGTGCGAAATATCTCGGATATCACTGGGAAGAGCATTATATAGAGATATGCAGTTGTAATAAGGCGATCTCTTATAAATACTTTTGTGATGCATTGGTATACTCAAGAGATTGCCATGTCTTGTGGGGTACTCGTGATAGTTTGACCTTCTTTCAAATAGATTTAAATTATTTTTAGCATAGGTTAGACATTTATAAATATAGACAGAAGGAGCGGTAAGAATGCGATTTTTAATAAAAGTGTCTTTACAACTGACATTTATTTTGAGGTCAAAAATGAGCCTTATTATTCTCTTCTGGCAGATAAACACTCTTGCACAGTCGGAGGCTCCACCCCACGCGAGAATACCAAAGGACATGTGACTATAGGCCATGGAATAGTAAATGGTCATAAGGCTAGCCTGATCTAGAACTGACTTCATCTGTAACAGTGCAAAAAATGCTTTGTTTAGCTGACTACATACATGGTCAATATGTTTCTGCCAGGAAAGTTTACGATCCAAGAATACACCTAGTAGTTTAGCTGAGTCAGAAAATATAAGTTCCTCATTATTCATTAAATTTATAGGAAGCGGTTTTTGAAGGTGAAAATTAAGACAAACAGTTTTTTTTTCATTTAATATTAGCTTGTTTCTTTGACACCATGTACTTAGAGATTCTGTTGTGTCTTTGACCAATTTATAAAGTTTATCCGGTGTATCAGCTGACACTGTAATAGTGGTGTCATCCGCGAACATAGTCACGTGGCCTTGGTCTGTGAAGTAAGGCAGATCATTAACGTACAGCATGAATAATAGCGGACCTAGCACAGAACCCTGTGGAACTCCTAGTGTAACATTAAAAGTTTCAGACGTTACTCCATCTAAGCTTACTCTTAGCTTTCTATTTTCCATGTAGGAAATTACCCATTGGAGAATATTTTCCCTAATACCAATGCTATATAATTTTTGGCTTAAAATGTCTTTGTTGACAGTATCGAAAGCTTTGGAAAGGTCAAATAGCAGTGAAACAACATACTGTCCCTTATCCAAGGATTCATAAACATATTTAAGAAGATGACAGGCAGCCGTCTCGACAGATTTGTTTGTCCTAAAACCATGTTGCGCAGTTGATAGTATGTTATATCTTTCTACATAGTTGGAAATTCTATTGTAAACCAGTCTTTCAGGTATTTTAGAAAGAATACTTAAGAGCGATATTTGCCTATAATTATCTAAATCGGAAGGATCATCTTTTTTAAACAGCGGAAAGATAGTAGCCAGTTTTAAAATATCCGGAAAAATTCCTGTTTCTATTGACATATTTATCAGATACGTAAATGGTTTCAGGATATTGTTTTCGACACTTTTTATGATTTTGGGTGTTAGGCCATCAAAACCACTAGAGTTTTTATTTTTGAGTTGTATTATAATATTATGTATTTCTTCACTAGTGGCGGGTTCAAAGTACATTGAGTTACCATTGTTAGCCTTTATTGTACAGGGTAAGGAGAGGTTGGACCCAAAATGATCAATATTTTTTTTTGGTGCAGTAGTGGCGAAGTGGTGCCCAAATGTTGCCATAACTTCGGTTTTGTCACTTATAACGCGGTCATTAACCTTAATAATGATTTTGTCCTTGTTATCTTTTTTATTTCTATCTAGTAAATCATTAACAATCTTCCAGGTTTCTTTGTTTTTGTTAGAAGAATTATTTATTTTGTTGTGGTAGTAGGATTGTTTAGTTAGCTTTATATTTCTTCTGTATTTTCTTTTTTCTTCATCATAGGTTTTCTTATGCTCAGGACAGTTTGAGTTTGCTGTGACCCAAAATAAATTTTTTAATTGTATACTTTGTCGTATTAAATCTTGGGTGATCAAGCCTTTGTTATTTTTATTAGTAATTATTTTTTCTTTTAATGGACAGCTGACTTGATCGTGAATGATCCAGTGACGGTTGATGACTGTTTGGGAAATTTAACATTTAATATTTGTGCTAAATGGTCGGCCAAATTCGGCTGTATAATATTGCAGTCATACGTGTTGTGATTTAAATTAGTAATCATGTAGTCAATGCAAGTTCTACTGGTATAGCCATTGGCATATGTAAAAATGCGTGTAAAAATGCGTGGTGGTTCTTTGTATTTCTGTTTGGCAGCTTAATTCAGACGTAATGAAACACTTGATGTGAAACACTTGCGTGTCTACACAAAAACTATCATAAGATATTTAAAATTATAAAATTTGTATTTAAACACAAAAAATCGCCCGCTTCTCATATAATGTTTACAAATACTATATCGCTATACTAGCATCAATCATTACTACTCTCATGGCATCACGCACACACACACAAATATCACTCTACGTACACATGCTCAGTATATTAAAACTAAATATATTAAAACAAACAAATACATACAGTTCCAATTGAAACAATTGTTCCTTTTATAAAATTTTAAGAATGATCATAAGGTAAACAGTTTTGTTTATGGTTTATTATTTATTGAATTTAATTCCATACAAAATATATATAGCAACATAGTGCAAGAAAGTGAACCATTTAGGAGCTGATGAAATCATTAAATTTTATCACTTTATTACGTCCATGACCCTAGGCTTTCAGAATGGCTTTCATGGCCTGATTTACTACTATTGAAACATTATATTTATCTCTCGGAGCTTCAATCTAGATTAGAAACAAGACTTTTTTGTCCGTCGGGACAGCCCCGATTAAAGTCGAAAATAATTGTTCATTGTCTGTGGACTGGTCATTCTCGAGTTGACCTCTTAATTAACTTTAGCTATGTTGAAGAAATATACAGTCTGTCCACGGATCGCGATCGGAAGAGGAAAAACTTTTTTATTTGTCAGTTCAGGAGGAAAAGTTATTTTTATAAAAACACCTGCATTGTATGGAAAGTCCGAAAATTATACTATTTTTCAAAATTTATATTTGATTTGCAAAAATGTGAAACCCTACAAAGTGCACCTTTATTTGTAAAAATATGTGCCAAATCTGAAACAAAGATTTTAAGTGGTCATTGTGTTCACTAGAAACGGTTTGAATGGGCAAGGAGTATTACTACTGTTAGGAGACGCCCGATTGTTACCATCGTGCTGGCGCTGCCGAGGCAGCGACGAAGATGAACTAATTCTGAGATACGATATCTTGTAGTAGTAACGTAATATATTGATATATTAATCAGTTATTGTTCAAATTGGATTGAGTTAACAGTTCGGTCCTAAATAAATTGTATTAAAGTAACTTTGGTAGTTTCATATTAGTGTTCCTTCGGTCATCACCTAACACTACTCTCTGTAAAGTCACTATATTATACCCCTATATCTTCGCACTTCAATAGTTACATGAAAACAATAATCACTAAATTCTACAACAGTGAATCCCGTAATAATGATGTCGTATAAGTACATTAAAGAAAAACATGTGTAGACATGAATTTGAGATTTAAAAAAATAAACGTATTTTAATTTGTCGCTTATTAAGTGCAAATACTCTTTTGTGTTGCCATTTTTGACGGCTATTAATATTTATTAGTATATAATCTATCTATCTCTTGAATTTTTGTGTATTCACAAACCTATAAAAAATAACTGACTTTTATATAAGTTATAAATGCTTTTAGTTCAAGGTAGTACTTCAATGCAGAAAAAGTTAGGAATACAAATTTTCACATTTACAAACATCCAAAAAAATTCTGCATGGTCAACAACAACAGCCATCAAAAATGGAAACACAAGAGATTGTTTTAAACCCCTTTTAAAACCCGTTTTGATTTTTTCCTAGCTTGTTTGGTTTTCGAGCAATTCAACTTTTTCTATAGACCGCACGCAAAAAATTTCAAATAAACGAAAATTCGTACGCATTGAAAATATAAATTTCGCAATTTTTTTCAATACCGTTTTTCTCAAAATTCATGACATATGCAAGAATATTATAAAAAGACTGTTTTTAAGAAATTAGTCCAGCTTTTTTTTTCTATGATGAGCAATTTTCTTATATCCTCAACGGTTAACAAGTAAAATAAGGTTTTTTTCACCGAAGGGATGGTTTTTTGAGGGGGTTGCGGGACACCCTCAGAACTGATCCTTGTGGTTTTGTGATGTATAATCCTTCCACTAACAGTTACTGAAGAAAAATCTTAAATAACATTTTTTGTTATGGAAATATTTGTAATTATTGGACTATAACGCATACAAAAAATATATAATTATAAAAAAATGCGGAGTTGAATTAATTGTTTAGTAGTCTTCTATTAGAAAGACTATAAGTATTAATTTATGTATGATTAGTGATTATAATTTTTTTCAACACTGTTATACCCTTATGAAAATTTTGAAAAAATATGTGTTATATAGCGTAGGGGACATTTTTGAAAAAAAATTGGTGATGATATCTCTCAATATATATGAAATTTTTGATGTTTTAAAATTTTTAGTTCCAATATTTTGGTATATTGCTTAATGTATATAGTCAGTAACTTTTTGTTTATTACCTCTTTGGTATATATAAAAATCATACAAATTGATACGTTATTAAACAGAAAAAAAATGTTCTTCAAAATTCGACTAATTAATTTATTTTAAAAACAAGAGGGGGCAGGGGTGTAATACCTTGCAGAATAGTTCCCCTTAGTAATGTGATGTCAACATAAAAATATCAGCCTAGTTACCGGGGGGCATCGGACCCATGCTTATCCTGCTTCACTCTTTATAAAAACTGTTTATTTCTCTGAAAATATGCTATCATCTGCATACATCGTAGTAGCGCCATGATAAATATAATTTGGTAAATTGCCAATGTAGATAAAAAATAATAACGGGCCCAATATTGAACCTTGAGGAATCGCAGGAATCAAGGATATTCGATACAATCGAATTCATTATAATTTACGATTCATTTTCGATTTCACATATAGCAGTTAATTCACCTTAGAAGGCATCCACGTAAATCAATAAGTTCTGTTTTTTCTGAGAGTATATTTCTGTCCACAGAATCCAAATCTTTCCATAATACGAAAAACAGCGACACAACACACTTGATTTCTATTACTTCTATGGCCACATATAAAGATATTTGTGATTGTTAAATTGATGGTGGCGTTTGTAAAGAGGGATTTCTGATTAAGATGAATACAATAATTATAATGAGTGGAATGTAACCAATGGTGCTCAGCTTAACTTGATTATTACGAAAAATATTTGAAATATTTGACCTTATAGAAAACACATTTCCGCATTTCTCCATCATAGTCAGCGCTTTACAGATCTGACATTTGATCGAATACATTTTTTACAATTATTTATTGCATCAGCGTTGGATTATTGGTGGCTATATCCAGTATATTCTGTTCGTAGTTTGTTAAAACTGTGCATAGCAGTGTAAACATAAGTAGTGCCTAATTGGATTGCTCTAATTAAAAAACTGTGTGTTGTTAGATTGATGTATTGCTTTTTCCCACTGACTGGAGAGTAGATATAAAAGCGATGGTATGGAGGTATTTTTATCTAAAATAAATGTTAAAATTAAAATGTACGTGCGTTCTAGATTTACATAGGAAGAAATGATGAATATGTTTTTTTGATCAAATATTTCATAAAATAACCACGTACGGACTATTTGCGTTCAGTGGATCTCATCAAATTTTAAAGTATTCGCGTTTGGATAAGCGAATTTTTCTTATTTGAAATAAAAGTTTGGAGACAATGTATGTACATGACTAACTGTTTCGAATATAAAGGGTGGTCCTTAATGCCATGCATTTCAAGGTGTGACTTAGGTCATTTTATTTATTTTATAGTTCCACCAGTGGCGCCCCTACTAATATGTCCTCTAATATTTTTTAAGAAAGAAGTGGTACTCCACTGACATTTTTCCATGTGGATATCTTCTGATTAGCTTGGTCAGTTCTACATGTTGCGTTCTTCTCGTCAGGCGCACAGTTCTTGATTAAAACAATTAAATTCAAATTGAAACTAATTATTAGTAACACTAATAATAATCCAATAATTTTATACATTCTACATGACATTAAATATGGTATATGTGATTTTTTAGTATGTCGTATATAACTATAAATTATTGTTGAATCCAAATTTACGACTTCGGCAGACCTCCGGATCTTGGTAAAAAATCCTAGAAACTGCGAAATTTTTTTGTTTTTTTAGTTATTGTCAATTTTTACTCCAAAAACCTACTGTTTTGGTAAAAGCAATTTAATACTTTTTGAAAATAGACTAAATTTGTTACAAATTGATACCAGAGAGGACTGTGCAGGCAAAATTAAAAAATCTGAATTTTTTACTAAAAAATCTGTGAAGTACCTACATATCTCTACATAAAATACTCTCCCTATATTTTCTGTTACTAATTTTGAATTAAATAGATTCAAGACCGATATTTTACAAAGTTACTTTACTACATCTCGACCGAACAACCGGCGAATCAGCCCGGGGGGCTAAGAATATCACACTAAAAAACTGTAATATGTACGTACAGGAAGGTAGATACATAATAAGTATTTCACTTCAGAAAAACATTATTTATTTTTTGAGCTTTGAGGCCAATCTTATTATGTAAAACCGGAAAAATTGCTAAAAATGACAAAATATGAGTAATTTGCCAAACTTTGAACAGCTGGGTCTCGGAGACTATCACATCTACAGAGTCCATTCTAGTAACAACTTGTAGCAAATTTGGTCTACTTTAAAAAAGTAATAAATTGTTTTTGCCGAAAAAGTAGGCCTTATGGGTAAAAATCGACAAAAACTGAAAAAAGGCAAAAGTCTCGCAATTTCTTGGATTTTTTACCAAGATCCGAAGGTCTACCGAGGCCGTAAATTTGGATTCAACATTAATTAATAGTCATATACAACATATTTAAAAATCATAGATACCCCATTTGATATCAGGTAACCCTCTTTTTTGAAGACAAGGTTAGTGAACTATACTGATAAATTTTGTTTTATAAAAATTGTTTGAAATGGCCACCTTCACTTAATAGGCATATTTCCGTCCGCCTTTGCATCGAATTGCGCACTCGTTCAAATACTCCGGCGTATTCCGTATTTTTATGTTTAAAATTGAATTATTATTTGTTTCCTTATAATTGCACCGAAACATATTCCTTATAGGATTTTGCAAACAGCAGAAAAAATAACTATATATGAGAACTAAAAGAAAAACTATTTGTAATAATATTAATGAAATCCTTGCATTCTTTCGATAACCCGAATCCTTTAAAGAATATGTTTCAATACAGTATTCTGTATTGTTTTACACGAAGCAACTATTCACTTCCTTTAATCTTCTGAAGTGTTAATGAGAGTTTAATACACCAGGGCTTTAAGACGACCCCACAAAAATAAATCCAAACTACTGAGGTCGGGGAATCTTGCTGGCCATTGCCGAGTTCCTCCTCGACCATATAGGTAATGCATTGTCGCCATTTCCGTATTCGTATAATTCATCATATTTACTGAGGTATTCCAATAAAAACAGCGAAAGAACAAAATGAATTCAATAAAACACTAAAAATCGAAGAATAATAGGATGAGATGTTTAGAACACCCGCAACTTACTTTATGTCAAAAAATATTGTTTTAAAAATGATGTTTGTTAAAATGTCATTTATTTCATGATATCTAGATTTGTGTTAAAAAATTACACTGACCCGCAAAGTTTTTTTTAAACTCAAGTAAGTGATTCTGAAGGTTTTTGACGCATGGATGAATTAATATTATAAAAATATTATTTTATCGATTTTGAGGTTATGTTTTCTCAAAATCCTGACTCCAGTTAATAGGGGAATATAGGCAGAAATATCCTTTTTAACACTTTTAAGTTAGGTTTTCTCAAAATTGTGACGTGATGACGCAAGACGGCCAACGGCATGAAGTTCAGTACGTCAAAAACCTTCGGAATCACCTATCTGGATTAAAAAAAACACAAAAGTATTTTTGCAGGTCTTTGTTATTAGTCAATACTGCTAAAGGAAGTAATTTGAATTTAATTGTTTTAATTACGACGAGAAAAGTGCAAGAGACCATTTTTATGTAGAACTTACCAGGTTAATCAGGAAAAATATCCACACGGAAAATTGTAAGTAACGTACCACTTTTTTGGTAAAAAGTAAGACAGGAACCGTTCTAAGGTACGCCATTGATGGAGTGATAAAACTAAAATAAACTAACTAAACTATGTGGTTTTCATATTCTATTAATATATGCCAAAATTAAAAATAATATCTAAATTACTTTCTGAGATATTAAAAAATTAGGATTAGATAAAAAATTCACAGATTTCGCATCCTTGCAACCATCGGGACATTGGAAATGATAACACCATACATAAAACATAAACTTTTTCAACTTTTTCAACAGCACAATTCTCTACATCGCTGTATTTCCACCTTAAATGAAAACTCGTAACTTGACCCCTGTCATATATGCAACCCATACATACATTTGCGTATATCAGCCGTTGCATATACGACAGTCTCGCTCGACCGCGACACCGCTGTCTTTTGTCCTTGAAAGAAAACTGGTAACTCCACCCCATATACGAACATAAACATTTCCAATGTTAAAACATTCAAACCATGTAACAACAAAAAGCCATTGTGGACATGTGTTCACATGAACTTTTCTTCATAAAGTGACCTAAGCAATCACACCCTGAAATATTAACTAGCATGTCAACGCCGTATGTGGACGGTTATTCAAAAATATAATTTAGATCAGGTGGTATAGGCACAGAGTTTCGAATGCAGTTTCCTTGTTGAAATTAGTTCAGGAGACACTACCGGTTATGATACCAGACGGTAACCAATTCTGATCTTGTTTAAAGCAATTTTATTTATAACTTAATTAAATATCACATTTTTCTAACCCATCAATTTAATAAAATATTTTTGACCGATTTCCAACAAAGAATGATCAATAACTTTTCGTAAAATTGATATTTTCAATGTTATTAATTTTATAAATTGAAAAATCCCCAATATCTCGGTTTTATACATTTAGGCATATTTGTAAATTTATCGACTCTTCAGCTGCATCACTCAACATTTCTTCAACAATCAAGCAGTCTAAACGTTCACACAGATACGGATGGCTCTATAACATGAAGGTTCTTGACTATATACAGGGTGATTCGTGAGGAGAGGGTCGTACTTTACCAAAAGATAGAAAACATTGAGGTGATCTTAAATCCTCAAACAGTAATGGCTAAAGCGGGCCCGTTTTCGAAATACAGGGGATGTTTTATATTTTTTCGGAAGAATATTCTTTTCGCCATATATCTGCAATGAGTAAGCGGAATCCAATGAAATTTTGTATTTTGATTACAGTAGTCATTCACCGTCTAATGCCTGTGATATTAATAAAATATCAGGGCCGGATCCAGAATAAAAATATTTTTAAGTTATTCCTAGAAAATAACACTCTGTGTACTGTTTATAAAATATTTGACATTAAAATATTAATTTACACCTAGAAAAATACAACATCCCATAAAAAAATCTTTTGGCACCATTTCATTGTTTAAATCAAAAAATTAAATTGTTGAGGGTGCAATTTTTTTTCTTTAAATGAGAAATTGAGAGAAAAAAGTCGCTCTAGGGATTAACTACATATTATTTTTTTGTTCCCTATCCGCACTACCAAAAGGTAGTGCAAATAGGGAGAATAAAAATTCATCACATATACCTGGTGAAATAAAAAAATATTTTGTAATGAATGTGTAATTAATAAACGTAACAAAATAATAAATAATAAAAATTAACAATTTAACTAGAACATAAGAAATCAGTCAAATTTACTAAGTCCAATTAAATTAAAAATGAATTATTATTTGTTTGCTTATAATTGTATTGAAACATTCTTTATAGGATTTTGCAAACAGCAGAAAAATTAACTATCTATAAAAGAAAAACTTTGTGTAGAAATATTAATGAAATCTTTGCATTCTTTCGATAACCAGAATTCAGGTTATCGAAAGAATGCAAAGATTTCATTAATATTTCTACACAAAGTTTTTCTTTTATAGATAGTTAATTTTGCTGCTGTTTGCAAAATCCTATAAAGAATGTTTCAATCCAATTAAATTATTTTGAATCACAGTCTATTTTCACCGCCAAATTCAATACATTTTCTTGATCGATTTGTCATTTCATTTACGCTTTTTCTAACAATTTAGATATTGTATCCTACCGAATTTTTTTTTAGGACATAACGGTTTACAGCAGGTATGTAAACCCTACTCACGACAGAGTCTAGATTAATATTGTCAGTGTATCATGGAATATCGAATTCCACAAATATATAAGATATTATTCCTGTCTTGACACAAGCAAAACAGAGTAAATTTTTTTAATGTATCACTGTACCAAATAACTATTTATTTACCAAAGACCATACAAATAAATTTCTATTGTTATTGTGCACAAAAATTTTAAGTACGGATCTGTGGGATATCAGTCATGCTAACGAGACAGAGATGCATGTTCAGTTTTTATGGCTTTTTTTTAAGTTAATTAAATGTGTAAACTCAATTATAGTATTTACTTGTTATAATTTAGCATCAGCAAATTCCGTGATTTATCCTCAGCCGCTGCAAATGAGCATAAAAGAAACATTTGCATACTCTGATATTATCGATGTTACGGTGGAGTGCCTAATAATTCCATAATTTACGTTGATTGGCGGACAGCTTGTTAATTCCATATTCTCAATAGATTTGCATTACGTGGCGCAAGGGGCATAAATATTCCAAACGTCTCTACGGATCTATTTATTCACTGTTTATTAAGTGGATTTAATAATGGCATACTCAGAACCCACCCCAGTAGAAAAGTATATTCCCTTAACGCATATTACCGTCCGGGGTCATTTAAGAAATGACCCTCAGTTCCGGCTTGAGTAAAGGGGAGCGAGGAGTGAACCATTAAATATTTTACGATCCACTTGTTACCTACTCTTGATTTAATGGGACGTACTTGTGTTATGACTAATGATTAGCTCTTTGATAAGCATATTTGACGATATCCGATAATTTATTTACTTACAAATTCATTATTATACAGGGTTGCCCAAATGCCCAGAGTTAAACCAAATGTTCAGGATCGATTTTTTAGGTTAAAATAGGACTATTTTCATCTATAAAGTCTTATAAAAATGCACCCCCGCATAGCTAGAGTTCCATGGCATTTAACGAATGTAGAGATCGGAAATTTTATCTCGGTGGCGTAAAAGTCAGGGTTGGCTCTGCCGTCGGCGCGGAAAGATTTTTATGCAAGTATGATACAATTTATCTTACCTTATACTTTTTTTCGGAATGGCGTAATATCTAAAGTTAATATGGTCAGTTTATTAACACTCACTCGAAGAGGAGGTATTGGGGGATATAACATTGAACGAAAACACACACATGTATTTTTCACTCCCTGAAAATAACACACAAATATGTAATTCTTCACGGCCTTTAACGAATATAAAATTATTAATATTTGTTCTAAATGTTCTGAAGTTAACATTCGCCGCCTGTCATTAAAAATCCATTTATAATGAGAAAAAGACCGCTCAACATCAACAGATGTCATCGAGGCGCACCTAAAATATGTGAAGTCGCCCTATTGACGCCAGGTGTAGAGAAGTCTATCTTTATCGTTTAAATAGTGTATATCAGATGACATCGTTACATATTCAGGATTGGTTTTTAAAACTCTGTGGAATTTTGTTTGAACTCTCTCTTCTCTAGGTAATTGAAAAATGTACTTCTGGAGATTGCACACGATGTTTATTGCATCAACTGCAGTAAATTTTGATGTTGTTGGCATATGTTGAATGTAATTAATACCCACTTCAATGGTCAGCTCTCCTCAAAATGTACTACCATGGACGTCACAACAACATCCATGACCTTCAGTCCAGTCACTGCATATGATATGAAATCAGTTATAAAAAATCTACCAAATAAAAAATCTACTGGACTGGATGAAATTCCGATTGCACTTATAAAAGAGTGTTCAAAGGAGCTAGCCCCTATACTTGCGGATATCATTAACATTTCTATAATCACGGGTACATTTCCAGACTGTCTAAAAGAAGCAGCATTAATACCTATTTTTAAAAAGGGTGCAAATGAAAATATTGATAACTATCGTCCCATTGCGCTTTTGACTGTAATCTCTAAAATAATTGAAAAAGTAGCTGCCAATAAAATTTTTGAGTACTTAAATCAAAACTCGATCTTAGATAGCTGCCAATATGGCTTTAGGGCTGGTTTATCAACAGAGGCAGGTATAGCAGATCTGAGTCAATTTATATATAATAAAATGGACTTAGGTGAACATGTTTGTGGTGTATTCTTCGATCTGTCTGAGGCCTTTGATACGGTCGATAAAGATTTTGTAGCCCAAAAATTACAAGGCTTGGGAATATTTGATCCACTAAATAGCTGGATCGTTTCTTATTTAACTAATAGAAAAATTGTTGTGAAAATCGGTTCCACTTTGTCTAATAAAAATGATATTGACATTGGAATTCCACAAGGTAGTGTGTTAGGGCCATTAATATTTTTATTATATGTGAACGATCTACCAGCTCATATTTCTCAAGGCAAAATTTTTATGTACGCGGATGACACCACAATAATGATTTCTGATCCGGATCCTTTTGAATTACATCGTAGGGTATCAATTGCATTAAATGAATTTAATGTATGGTGCTATAATAATCGCTTGATAATTAATCATGACAAAACTGTTATAGTAGATTTTAGCAGATTCCGAAATCGATATAACCCTAAGTTTAATTTTAATTTTAATGACTTTACACTTGCTTGTAGTGAACAAGTAAAATTCTTAGGTATCACTCTTGATAGAAATTTTAATTTTTATAATCAAATTGATGTAGTGTGCTGCAAATTAAATAAAGGTTTTTATGTCATTAACTCTCTAAAAAGTGTGCTTAACAGAGATGCACTAATAAATGTATACTATGCCGTCATTTACTCTCATATAGCTTACAGCATTAATGTATGAGGGCAATCAAGCGATATCAATAGGGTCTTTGTTATTCAAAAAAGGGTAAAGAGACTTATGTTTGACTTACCCTACCGTGAATCGTGCAGGGAGACATTTAAAAACGCACAATTATTTAATGTGACATCAATTTACCTCATGAAATTGTTGACCTTTGTTCATAATAATAAAAGTAAACTTCGAGTCAACGGTGACTTTCATGCCTACAGCACTAGAGGGCGGAACAGAATGTGCACGATAAGGCACGATCATGAATATTTCAAAAAATCTCCTAACTATGCTGGCACAACTCTGTACAAAAAGCTGCCATTGGAAATACAAATGTCGAAGTCTTGTAAAAAAAGCTGAAGGCTTTGTTATTGGCTGGTTCATTTTATAATATTCAAGAGTTAGTTAGTTAAGCGAATATAGGGTACGATTTTATGCTCCTTTTTATTTATTATCTGTTTGCACTATACTGTCCATTTGCATGTATTGTTTGTTGTATTTATTCTTGCATATTTATTTGTTATATATTATTTATGTATTTTGGACTTAAATGTTTAGTGTGTTATCATATTTACATTTGTATACTATTATTTTACCATTTCTGTTGACTTGCCACATGTACAAACTATGTATTTAAAGTGGTTAATAAAGATTATTATTATTATTAAACCATTAAGATTTTCGATTACAAGAGTTGTACCAGTTTGTTTTGAAATCAAGTGTACAATAGCTATACATATTTCTCCTGAAAAATCCCGTTGGCATTTTTTTTCTAAAACTTATTTTTGCCTTGGCTAAATTAGATAACCACATATTTGATACGAATTCGGTGTTGTGCGAATGGCTTTGCAGCCACAGCCACAGATTACAAGTATAGATATAGATACGAATTGACCTCTCCCAACACGTCACTTCGTTGGATCGTCCGATTATGGATTGTTATTTAAAGCTTATTATTAAAATATTGTAATTGAAAAACATGCTTTTTTGCAATAGATCATGTCTGAAGATGTATTTTTTGCCGCCTTATTCTATGAAAAGAACAAATCGGGTAATAAGCGACCAAGGATCTATCAAATAAGCGCCCCCTGAATATCTCAAAGAAACTAGTTCGTTCTTAAGAGTTTTAATTGCCGTAATTATTAAAACCTCGAAACTTTTTCCCACACAAAGGAAACTTAAATGCCCGCCTAATTAAGCCCTCCCGAACAAATGCGAGTACTGGCGCCTCGTATTTAATAATAAAACATAATTAATGAGCGAAATGGGCTCCGTATTAAAGCGCACTTTTTGATAGCATAACCGGGCGTAAAATTGATTTTCATTGTTGTCGGCCTGTTGGGTCAACCGGGCCTTGCCTTTCTGTCAAACCGGTACGGTGTGTAACCGACCCATCAGCCCACATTATGTGCAATTTTAAAAGCTAATTTATCAAAACCTCATTTTCAATTTTGTACGTTTTAATGAGAATCATTGCTACAGTTGGCGCATAAAACTCGTTATGATTTATTTATCTAGCCGGTGTTCATTAAGCGAGATGATTTAGAGGGTGGTGGGTGTAAGGGTGACAACTTTTTCCAGCTCTCTGTGAGATGAGTTATACTCTTGGAATAGCGGCGTGTCATATTTATATTTTTAATTGATTCTTATAAGCGAATGTTCTGCGTCTCAAATGGAATTAAAATTAAATTACTATTATAAGTAAAATCGATGACATATAGGATGATAAAAGTGGTTAGTACGTAATTAGTACTCACGGGGTCTTTATGTTTGAATCAATTTAGTTACTTCCACATCCACACAGCGGATGGAGTGGAAGTATAGTAATCGTAAAATAAATTTAAAACTTTTTTTGCTTGAAATACGCTTAGAATGTCCTGTTCTGTAATTGGGTATCTTACCTGTTGAGCAGTGTATGCAATAAATAAATAAATAAAACGTCGAGATTTTAAATTTGAACGAAACAGAAATTTCTGTCTGTCTGTCTGTCAATCTGTAACTTCTTTTTTTTGTGAGCACGTTTTCACAGTAACGGTTTAAGATAACGACTTGAAATTTTGTATACATATACAGGGTGTAATTAGTTTCATGTCACTAAAAATTACTGGTAATATGGACCGACTGAACAAACAAAACACCTGTATGACCTGGGTTTACATTTTTAATTTTAAGGTAGGAAACATTTGAGAATCACTGTTTTTCAGGGTCAATGGATGTTGTAGTTCCGAATATTAGAAATAATAAAAAACTGTAATACCCGACTTGTGTTCCCGCCGGTAGAGTGCGGCACTTTGATGGGATTACTTGTACCGAACTTTTTATACCACTAATTATGAAAATGCAAATAATTCCTTCTCTTTCGGCACAACGCAAGCATGGCATGGCCGCAGGGGTTTACATAGGACTTGTTTACATGTATTTTTTAATTTGGAACAAGGTTATTGTAGCTTTTGTTGTCGTTTATAAGATTTTATAAAATTTAAAAATCATTTATTAACATTTGTAACATTGTGTTAAAAGCTTAAAACATTAGTAATTATTTTATGAAATTGGAAAACGAACAGTTAGATGTCCGGGATACGATAACAGAAAATAATTGTGTATTTTAAGTTAGGAAAAAATCTGAATTTTTAACGAATTGAGCCGGTATCGAAAACTAAAAATATAGTCTGGCCTCTAGGAAAATCAATGTAAACAATAATAAACAGATCAAAACAAGACAGCGAATACTAATAATAATAATAAATGCCCAGTAGGTAACACCCAATAACTGAACAATTCTTTTGAATTTTTCACAAAAATTGTTCGAAATGACCTCCATCTCCACGTATACAGATTTCGGCACGTCGAACTAAGGACATACGTTTCTGCATTTTAAAACACCACACTAAACTGTGAATTAACGTTATTAGTAAAGAAAGCAAAAAGAAAAACTTAGTGTCTTATGTAACCAAGTACTAACGACTTGAACGATAAGCCAATAAAATAAATCTTAACATAAGTAGCACAAAATTCAAAGAGAACAAAAGCAACAGACAAAACCAAGGAAAGTAAGTAAGTAAGGACACAAACTGTAATTATTACTTGAGAATATTACAAGGCAGACTATGGCACGCGTAATAAGATAATTTGGCCGCGAGGAAGCAAAAAACATGGCGGTGTCTTCTGTCAGTCGCTATTAACTGCCTTGTCGGTATGCTTTTCGATGATCTCTTAGGCGCACCATACTTATTTGCACGAATTTCAGAGTATGCCAGCAGTTCTCAAACTATGTTATTCATTATTTTGGAAATTTTTGTTTATTTTTTTTTCTCCAAAACTATGAGCTTTAGACCCCATGTTATATAAGTTTTTTTTTGTTTGTCTTGTCGTTCCCTACCACCAGTTTTTTTTTAATGACATGAAACTAATTATACCCTGTATATCGTGAGGAGAACTGAAACTAGATTATATTTTGCGCTAATTCCGTTGAAGGGTTAAGGGCTAAATAGGGGTAAATACGAGAAAATAAGTAAAGCAAGCAACGCCTCAGATTTTTTATAATATTTTTCAAATCCTCCCCACCACACCTACACTCCATTATTAAAATGATTGATAAAATAAAATTAAAATTTTCGCTTGAAATTTGGTACACGTATGTATTGAAATGACATCTGATTCAGATGACTCCGTTAAAGGGGTGGGGGGCGCAAATTGGGGCAAGTAAGTAAAGCAGCTAATATGAGCTTAGAAATTTTTGAAGTGTATACTAGAAACCAGAGCGCCTCAAATTTTTTTTTATGACATCCACCTCAAATACTATTATATGACCAATTATTTCCACATACTAAAATGCTAATACTCAAGATGTTTTCCTGTAAAGAGAGTTGGATGGAAAATCTGGATGTGGAAGTAGTTATTACTTAGGCAGCCGTTTTTAATATAGCCCAATCAAGAGACTTTTCACGGAATAAAAGAAATTAATTGTTATTTTTGGTTATGAATTAAATGAGATGAAAACATCAGTTGGTATTAAGAAAAGAAAAAATCTGAAAATTGTTTATTTTTAGGGCGCCACTTATTTTTTGTTTTTATAGAAAATTTGAAAACACGGATTAATATATACAAAAATAAAGGAGCAACAAGATGAAACTTAAACATAATGTTAAGTAGCTATTTAAGTCAATTAGAAAAATAATTTACACTAGTTAGAGGTGTTTTAAAAACTCATGAGCCGTGACCTTCATATGCGCAGAGACATAATCCGTCCTGTTGACTCAGTTACACTTCTTAAAAATATTATATTTTTTGTTTACAATTTATCCCGAGCTCTTGTTTATGTATACAGCAAAGCAGCCTCCAGTGTCTTCAAAAACATGCTTATAACTCAGATTAAACTTTGCCTTTTGCGCATTTCGCGGCTCATGAGATTCTGAAACACCTCTACAGCGTGATTATTTTGTTGCCCGTCTTCTCCTAAGTTTTCTGTCCATCTTTTTCTTCGATGCTTTTATCATTTAAAATAACCCTAACATTTACAGCCAAAACTAAAAATTTTATTATCAAATCAGCAGCACAACGCCTTAGCCTACGTCTCTTTCTCTCTCTAAGTATCCATTTTCTGTAGTATGTTTTTTCACAAACAAATTAGCGGTTAGGTTAACCTACTATACTAGTATACTAAAAATTTTTTAATCCGATCAGCAGCACGGCATAGCCTCTCTCTCTCTCTATCTCTCTCTCTCTCTTTCTCTCTAGGTATACCATTGACTGTAGCGATTTTTTTCAGTGAATTTTTCTCGCAGTGGTATTTGGAAATAGGATTTCATTAAAAAAAGTTGATAAACAAGAATGCGATGCGGTTGTCGTACATGCTATACAGTAAAGAGAGGCCAACTGCAACTAGAGTAACGTCTGATAAGACGAATAAGAAGAATCAAGATTATGAACATGTCTTTAGTACATAAGGGGAAAATAACATCATTAATGCTGTATTTATAATTAAAACTGGATCTCCTTAATACCAACGAAAACATTTTGCACCTATTATGCAAAAGAAGTTATTGCAAGTTGCGCAAATTTTAAAATTTACGAACTTCCATTTATATTAACACTTATTCAGAAGTAATGCTAGCTTAACATTATTGAAAAAGCAGTTTGTTAAAATTAACTTGATAGCACAAATCATTAATAGTAAGTAGAACTAGTACAGGTCCAACAATAGAGCCTTGTGAACCTTGGAAGTGGCTAAGACAACTGTAGTTTTATTATATTTAGATATTTTTCTTTGTTTGTTGTGTGTGTGTGTTTTTGTTAAATTCGAAATTTCGTCATTTATGTGCTCTGCTTATGCTGCGTAACAGCAAAAAATGGGCCTAGAAGTCGCTACCATCTCAAACAACTACTTTACACCTGCCACGATGAGTATCGAATTATAAAAATGAGAATACTTTTTATATGAAATAATGTAATAAAACCATAGCAACTGACACGATCAAAGCTAGTAGTGGTAATAGTCATTATTGTCGACTGCTAAAATTAAACAAATTGTTCTCATTGTTTGGAAAACTTTACTTGAGCGACGGTTAATTCATCCATTCAACCACGAGAGTATATTTTATTATTTGAGGTATGCCAAAATATTGGAAATTTGCATGTGGCGCATATATGCCAATCTGAAAACTGCAAATTAGGTACTATACCGCACTTCTACTGGCTCGTTACTAATTGATGGTAGATATATTTTAGGTTGTGTAGATATTATAAATGCAAAAACTTTATATTATTGGTTTTGTGTTAATTACATGAAACGGAAACTATTTTAAGTAATGTATTTTTTATTTTCAGCTAAACAGAAATGGCATATTTAAACACACAATATAACGATTGCAAGTATAATAAATTTCATTTTAAAATACCCTACTGTGCGACGTGGATAAAGTGGGTATAAAACTGAAAAGTCAAGATTATGAATATATATTTTGGGAATTTATTAAGTTATGTCGTGTCAAAATATGGATTTAGATGAGTTCCTCGGTCCTTATCCATTGTTTTATATTACCCTCTTACCATTGCCCCATGTGTGCTACGTATTAAACAAGGGCATCTTGAGGGATACCTTGACATGAAGTGTGTGTCCCTGTCTAAGAATCCTTGAGTGAAATATGTCTGTAACACTATTTGGTTCTCTCGTGTTAGGTTATCGATCGATCGATTAGGTCATCGATCGGTTGTTTATTTGACAAGAAACATCGTGGATGAATGGAGGCGTCCAAAGCCAGTGAAGAAAAAAAGAATATAAAGGCATGGTAAGCTTTTGACCATGACGCTATGTATACTGACAATTTTGCTCACTCTCCTCTAAATGAAAATAACTCGTAGATTCCTGTAGTCCACTTCCCAGGGAGAAATAGAGACAAAAGAGGATTTTCTGGAAGGTTTTTTCCTAGTAGAAAAGTATTTTAAAAAGTTTCTTTTAAAACTGAATTGCACTAAAAAGTGGAAAATCACTTGTATGTGTTGTTATTTAGATATGCTGGTAAATTACTTAGAAACTTTCAAAATAATTACAAAAAAACAACATGGTTTCTCTAGTGGCAAAGCATTCTTTTTAAATAAAATTTTAGAATTCATTGATGCGGGAGAGTGTCCTGTTGGAATATTTTGTGATCTCAGCAGGGCATTCGACTGCATCAATCATAATCTGTTAATATCTAAATTATTTGATTATGGTATACGGGATCTGTCATTAAACTGGATCACCACATTCCTTGAAGATCGGGGGGCAATACGTAAGTTTAAAATATAAAAACGATAACACCGTATGTAGTGTTAATTTAGAATGTTTAAATTTAACGATAGGTGTTCCACAGGGCTCTATTCTGGGCACTGTGCTTCTCGTTGTGTTTATTAATGACACTGATTTTTTGCCAACATCCGTACATTTCACAATGTAGGCTGACGACAATTCATTGATAATATCAAATCCATCTGGTAATATTTTGGAACAACATTGTAATACTATTTTAAACACATTGAAGCATTGGTTTTTCCCATAATAGCGTGCGTCTCAATACCGAAAAGACTCAAGTTATCAGATTTCACGGTAGGCGAAAGGAATGTGATAACTTAAATATTAAAATAGACGATGGAAATATTTCTAATACTGAGGACGATGTTTTTAGTGGTATATTTGGATGAATGCCTAAATTGGAAGCATCATTGCGAAACTTTGATATCCAAAGTCTCGTCTATAGTATACCTGTTCCGAAATATTAGGGGGGTTTTATCTAGAAAACAACTTATTAATTTATATTATGTCCAAATTGATTCACTTTTATTTATTTATTTATTGCATAGACTGTTCAACAGGTAAGATACCCAATTACAGAACAGGAATAAAGGCATACAAAGCATTAATTACATTATATACAATAACGTAGAAAGAAAGTAAAATAAAGAAAAAAATTACTTAAATTTAAGAACTATGAAGAACTAATGATACGAAGAGAGAGAGAAAAAATAACTTGGGAAATGTTTAAATATAAAAACTATATATACATATATACACATATGTGATTCAAAGTAAATTAAGAAAAACAAAGACACTCACTGGTTATTTAATTCAGAACATTTTGTTTTATGTCACTAAGGCTGCAATTAAAAATATCGAAGTCGCTACATAATTTGTTAGAAGTACTGCAAATCGTATATAAAGGTGAATTATTTAGTCTGTTGGTACGCGGCGTAGGTAAATAGAAAACTTGGTGATTACGAGAGGTTAATCTGGGAACGTGAAAATTAAGATTACTAATTATTTAGGGTGCGTCAAAATCATTCTGTAGTAATTTAAACAAAAATACTTGAGAAAAGTACGTACGCCTATCCTCAAGAGTAGTCATAGAATATCTTTCAAGCAAGTTACTTTGCGGAAAACCAATCACTGGATAGGTACCGTCGGATCTGAACCACAGCAATTTAAGAAATCTACGTTGAACTGCCTCCAAGTTATTCTTGTGAACATCATAACTGGAACTCCAAATTAGCGATGCGTACTCAAGTTTCGATCTGACGAAGGATTGATAAAGAATTTTCAGAGTACGAGTATTAGTGAACTCTCGACTAGTACGAACGATGAATCCAAGGGCTTTGGAGGCTTCAGACACAATGGTATCGATATGATCAGTGAAGGATAATTTACTATCAAAGTTGCGCCGAGGTCGCGAAATGTTATAGGTCTTTGAAGTATGACATTGTCTAACCTGTAATCAAAAATAAAAGGTGATGTTTTTAAAGAAAAGGACATTACATTACATTTACTAGGATTCATGAATAATTTATTTACAATACACAGGTGTTTATTTTGTCAAGAGAAGTCTGAAGTTGAATCGATTTCATCAATTACTGTGAAAAGTTTTAGATCGTCGGTATATAAAAGGTGAGGCAAATTAATTTCGTTCACTGTGTCGTTAATAAAAATGTTAAAAAAACAAGGGCCCCAGAATAGATCCCTGGGGAACTCCAGATGTGGCAGCAAATTCGATCGATTTGAACCCATTTAATGCAACGTACTGACTCCTATTCATTAAATAAGATTTAAACGAAAGGGGCAAAGAATATGAGAAGCCGATTTTTTCTAATTTATTAAGTAACAACTGGTGATCAAGTCTATCAAACGCTTTGGAGAAATAGGTATATATGACATCTACCTACCCACGTTCATCTAAGGATTCAGAAATATATTGAGTTACACAGAATAAATTTGTTTTTGTTGAGCGCCCTTTCATAAATCCATGTTGATTAATAGAGATTTTGGTGTTAATTGAATGATATATTCTATCATGAAGTAACATTTCTAAGACTTTACAGAAGTTACAAATTACAGAGATTGGTCTAAAGTTCTCAACATCTAGTTTGTTTCCCTTTTTGAAGATGGGACATAATTTGGAATATGTCCTTAGGTCAGGAAATAGGCAGTTTTTTAAGATTAAGTTAAAAATTAGAGTTAGAGGATATGCAAAGATGATAGCGCAATCCTTTTATAAAAAAACTGGAATGGAATCAGGACCGGTCGTCATTTTGGCTTTAATTCGTTTTAGAGCCCGAATAACCTCATCTTCACTGAAGGAGTTTATGCTAACAATAGGGTTATTGTTAGGTATATCGGTCTCAATGTGATTTCCCTCGATATGTTAATGATGACTCATTATAAGATTGACCGAAATAATTGGCAAATGCATTTAGTATATCAGAGGAATTGTTTAGCGAAGATCCCTCATCTCTTCAGATACACTGGCCGACCCTTTTCTACTTTTGATGAAAGGCCAAAATTTATTGGGATCATTTTTTATATTATCTTCAGAGTTCTGCACGAAATTTCTGTAGGATAAATTGGTATTATATTTTATTTCCCTTCTGATGTTTTTGAAGTTATTGTGTATAAGTGGATCACTGGTTCTTGCATACTGTCTCCTAAGACGTTCTTTAAGGCTAATTTTTTTTATGATACTGCCATTAAACCATAGAGGATATCTGCCGCTACGAGAAGTCGATTTCTTAGGTATACAAGATTCAAATACAGAGTCAAGTTTGTTGTAAAAATGAGTGCATGCACCATTGACGTTATTACAAAATGGGAGGGAGGACCAGTCTATGTTGAGGTATGGTATCTGTTTTTGGGGAAACTCTACCATGTCTTCAAATGTATTTATTGCTCAAAAACGTGTCTTGCGATATATATTTGGTATACCGAATACTCACACGTGCAAGGATATCTTTATAGAAAATAAAATTCTTACCTTGCCTAGCATTTATATTTTCGAAGTTTGTATGTATGTTTTTCAAAATAGAAATAGTTTCATTTTAAACAGTGGTTGCCATAAAGTCAATACAAGACAAGAAAATAAACTCCATAATCCTTGTGCCAGATTAAAAATCACAAGTGAGTCTCCAAGATTTATAGGCCCGAAATTATTTAACCGTCTACCGAATGACATAAAAGATCAGAAAGACAGTATTTATTTAAAAAAAAAAACTAAAGGTGTTTTTATCAGATAAATGTTATTATTCTGTATCAGAGTTTTTCTGCATTTAATGTATACTAATACACAGCAAGTTAACATTTTTTTTTCCTTTTTTACTCATGTTTACAAATTTTGTTCTGCACTGTACATTTTCCAATGTTCTGTGTCCTCGTCTTATACAACTGTGTGTTTTACACTATATTCGACTCTTAGTATAAGCTTATATTATGTTATATTACTTAACTAGTGTGATTTGTCTTATATCATGTACATGATCAAAAAAAACAATAAATATTTGGATTTGAATTTGAAAACCATTCGGCGCTCATAAAGTATGGCTGTTGCTGTTATATTACAGCATACTAACATTTTATAACAATGATGATTGTTGATAAAGGTAACAACATATTATAGAATAGTATACCTTGCTCAAAACCCCCTGCGGACTGGGCTACTGTTCCTTTTTTTGCTCCTCTAAAGTTCAAACTCATATACTTAAATACATTTTAAGTCGTTGTATATTTGATATTACTTTCAATGCTTTCTTTCTCATGCATTGCAAATAGCTTTTAGAGAGAATGTAGTTGAAGCGACGAAAATACCGTAACTCTATTATGCGTTATGCAACTTAAGTGCTTCCGTTTTATTTCTTTCTCTCTAAACGAATCAGTAAATTAACTCATTTATCTAAAGTAATGGAAGTAGCAGATAAACAAAACTGCAGCGGGGACCAGCCATTTTACTACTGGTATTAAAATAGTAAGAGTTTATTCATTGTAAAAGCCAAACGATGATGCTGCTCAGCGCTTAGAGTTCTTTACATGCAAGTTATTCCAGATAAGAAGTAAATTTACAAACGTTTCCACTCAAATGATCTTAGTTCGAGAGCATTAACATTTTTAAGTCGTTCAGTCCTACACTTTATTTCCTGCTCTCTTTGCACAGAAAAGGTTAATTTAATTGGAGCTGTCGGGGAAATTCGAGATTGTATCACCAATCTAAGAAAAATAGTAATCTCGTTACTTAGTTGATTTAGGTAATTTACGGTAAAACTGGGTTTAATTCTGTGGATATCCTGAAAATATAGAAAATTTAATAGGAAAAATGAAAATATGACAAGTTTAAAAAATATTTTTGCTGAGTAAAGTCCGCATCTCCTTTATGGGACATAGACGGCGGCGGTAGAAATGTAAAAATGCTTTAAATACTAAATAATTATTTTTCATTGTTAGAGAAATGGATTTCTATAATACCTTATTCAATAGAAGTGGTTAATCACATTTGATAAATCACATACATGATATATTAAGGCTACGTCTATTATCTAGTAACCTACCTCTCGTTCTATCTTCTAGCTGGAAAGTTATATAATCTTAGGCGGGAGTTGCATAGATGCGATATAATCCTTCCGAAGGGGTGTAAAGCAGCGACTGTCTTGTCTATTAAATGTTAGGCTATGATGCTATCAACTTTGCAGTATCATGATGTTAGGCAGGTAGCAAATGTTTACTATTCTCTAAAGGAAAGACTCCTCAAAATTTTAAAGGGGGAACTCGTTCCCTGGCATCGGTAATTGGTCTCAGTAGCGGAAATAAGTCGACGTTAAATAAACAAATTTCAATGTCTATGAACTTTAAATACACAATATTCGTCAGAACTTGAATCGGTATTTACATTAATAATAGTAAGATTGATAGATGATAATATAGAATATTCATTTTCCTTTTTTATCACATGAGATACACACTTCCTCCATATATCGCTTTTGCCTATTTCCTCTACTATTATCTTTATATTCTTTAAGACAGACTTACTTAATTGTGGGGATTGATTATATTGACGTAATCTTGTTTTTACATCAGCCCACACCATTTCAATGGGGTTGAAAACGCAATAATATGGAGGCAGACGTACAATAGTATGATCGTGTGCTTCAAAAATGTTTTCAACGGCATATTCCTTTTTAAAATTTTGCTTTCAAATCAGTTCCAATAAAGTCTTTGTTGTGTTTACTTCTGGTATTTCCAAGCCTTTTCCTTTCATAAATTCAATGATGTCGCCTTTTCTTATGTTGGTGTTCGGAATTTTTGTGTTGCCGCGAATGGTATGACGCATTGTCCATAACAATTACAGAATTTGGTGGGATATTTGATAACAGCTGTTCCTTTGCCCATTTCTTAAATAATTCGGCTGTCATATCCTCGTAGGGGTCGGCAGAGGATTGCTTGATATTTTTAGCAGACAACAACGCATTTCGAATAAAACTTCGTTTTTACTTCCAGCATGTAGATTTATAATTATTTTTCCCCTAGAACATGGAGCACTTAAATTGCACTTTTTAGTGTTATCTACCCAACCGTATTGAACTACATCGTGGGTGTTCATCCATGTTTCATCAAGATAAATTATGTCTCTGTTTATCTCGGTATTCTTTTATTTTACGCAGGTACTCGTGTCGATGATATAATGATAATAATAATAATTCTTTATTTTCATTAGATTTACAAAGTAAATATAGAATATAGTCAAACAATATAATCATTTAATAAAATAAAATAAAATAAGATGACGGATACTACTAACAAGATACAAACCGAAAGTACAAGTAATCAAACAATCATAAAATAATTTTAAACTTGGACAATAATACATAATACATATGAGTGAAATATAGACAGATATATTAAAACAATAAGATAAAATATATAAATTATATAAATTAATATTTTTGTAACTTATTCTTCCAAGAACTCCGCAACAGAGTAAAAGTTATATTTTAACAGCATAATTTTTACTTTATATTTGAAAATTTTATTGTCATTCAGTAATTTGAGAGATAGTGGTAGTTTATTGAATAATTTAATTGACATGATCATGGGCCCATTAGCCATTAATGATAGTCTATGTTGAGGTACATCGACATTGTACGTTGGTCTTAAGCAATAATTATGAGATTCATTTCTGTTGGTCACGAACTTATGTGGATTGCACTTTAAATAACAGACACACTTAGGTAGATATAAACAAGAAATTGTTAGAATGCCTACCTGATAGAATAAGTTCCTGCAGGAGTGTCGCGAGTCTTTATATAACATTGTACGTATTATTCTTTTTTGCAGAGTGAACAGTTCATTAATTTTGTTGCTATTTCCCCAGCACATTATACAATAATTCAGTCTCGATTGAACGTATCCAAAATAATACATTTTAAGAACATCTAAACTAACATGACTTCTTAACTGATATATAGAGATCAACTGATCAAGGATGCGTGCTGAGTCCATAACTACCATTCTTTTATTCAATTTTTTGTACCTAAAACTCAATCGAGCAAATCTTTCGCGAAGTATTTAATGATTTATAGTTGTAATCTGGAGAGTCACGTAACTTATTCCTAATCATTTCTAATGTGGGTACCTTCTGTTCATTGTAAAAGCCATACAAATCGACGAATTTCATCTTTGGACGCATTATCGAGTTTTTTAAGTTTTTGTCCAACTCTTTTCCGTTTAATAGAATGATCAACTACATCCCCAGCTCTAACAACCCTATAAATTGTACAGCTAAATTTGGTTAATTCACAAAACCTCTTCGCAATTTGATTATATGAAGAATCAATATTTTCACCTTTTAATCACGAGTAAATATTCAAAATAACCTTTTGAGTTTGAACGTGTCTTTATTTTCAAATTCCGCTTATATAGGCTCTGTATCAAAATCGTCCGTTTCGTTGTCAATACTATCGAAAGACTTCCATGCCATTTTAAACAATTAATTGCAAAAAATCGTTCAAACACAGTAATAAAACTAATAATTTGTTCAAATATTCACTAGAATTAGGTAATTTACGATACAAATAGTTTATACGTATTTTTTGTTTTATATATTATGGCATGCAAAAACTCTGAACAAGGTTGGTGTTGACAAATCAAATTCGTTACGCATTTAATCCCACCTATATTTCTATGTGACCGGCGGATCAAATCCACGTGGACTGCAGACGAGGAGTGGTGAATATAAATATGTAAAATTCTATGCTGTCTCGTTCAATGTGAAGCGATATATTGACAATACCCCGTGAAATCATCTAGTTCCGTGCTGTGCCAATTGAGTTTGTAGATTCTATAACAGTAAACCTTTAATTCCACATTTCCCTCCTCTAGTACTCCTTTAATTTTATATATGGATACGATTCCAAAAACGTTTAGTCAGTCATTATTTTTTGAAATTGATCTTCAACTATGTATGTGTAATATTTCAAGTTATTAAAAAATAGTTATTGGAAAAACAGTTTTTTTTCTATCTCACCTTAAGATGTACTTCCCCAGAGATGCATTTTGAATATGAACTTAGAAATCACAGGTTCCGTCCGGGAACTCGATTCTGAGACATCCTGTATATTTAGTGTTAGTGGCAAATCAAACATTCTAAACTATACTTACATTCACACTAGCTTATTTTCAAAAGAGTTAATTTGCTGCTTACACTTATTTATTATAGCCCTTAAATTTGCAAAGGGTAATATTATGTCATGAAATATGATCGTAATCTATATATAGCGTGGCATGCAGAGAATAAAGCTCGACCCGCGAATGCTGCTACCATCCACAAAACTCAAAAAGCGTAAATTTCTAATTCACGCTGCTTTCCCGTATAACTCAGTTACTTTTGCAAGTTTTATAGCTGTTTCGAGTTCGGATTCATTAAATAATTCAACAAGTTTCGTAAAACACATCATCAGCTTGCCGTTATGGCCTGACGAGGACGGTTTACCTGATACATGATAAAAACCTTAAGATCGGAAGTTATGGGTACACACACATGTTGTTTTATGTGATGTCATTTATATTGCAAAGTTTATCAGGATGTAATATATCTTAGATGTGACATAGGTTCAGAATGGGGAAAACTTTCTTAAGGATAATTTAAGTTTTGTGAATACAGTGTGCGTTAAAAAGTACCTAAGTACTATTGAAAATAATTCTCTGAATTCATATACTCTTAAATAACTTCTAGCGCACTAGCTGTAGCGTTCATATGAGGGTATAGAAAGAAATCTTTGTGTATTTAATATATGCAACCCTCAAAAAGGCAGTTCATATTTGTAGTAGACTATATGTATCTTTAGTATTTCATACTTCTTTTGCTATTTAATCGCCGACTGATTGCCATAAGTGGTTGGTAGCTGTCTCTACTTTTAAGTTGCGTAAACACTCTTGCTCAACTCGCACGAGAGAGGAAATTTTATATGTGTCTGGGTACACTATCTGGTCCATACGAGGGCCCTAAGCCTGAAACTGCAATATGCGGATGGTATAACATACGCCACACAGGATGAATTTTTCTGCTGAGGATTATTCCAATCAATTTATTTTGTATTGCGCATTTTAAAATAACGTGCATTATTCAAAATACATTGCAACAATGTAGCATTATTTAAGAGTGAACACTACCTAAGGCTAGTGGGGAGAGAATTAAACCGCCAAACGAGGAGATAATCTCCCTTTATATTTTGTCAACATGACAATTGTTTCGCCACACAGTGGCTTCTTCGGATGTTGAGTACTAGTACTCAACATCCGAAGAAGCCACTGTGTGGCGAAACAATTGTCATGTTGACAAAAAATAAAGTGAAATCAAAAACTAATATAGTTTTCTTCCAAATTATTATCATGGATTTTCATCAAGTAACGGCCCAATCTGTTCAATAGAAAATCTCCCTAATAATTTTAGCAAGAAATAGTCTTCAAAACTCCTGTAGTACCTTTTTATGTACAACTTACACTTATTTTCAGTGAAATAATATCAATCAATTTGCAAAAAACAGCTTATTGTTAATAATTAGAATTATGATTAATAATAATTATAGGTCCACTGATAACCGATGGCAATTTAAATGGCAATAAATAATTAGAGCTTTTGGAAAACCAAATAGTTTCTGCAGTTCAAAATCTGCCCGTCAACTTTGATAACATTTGGTGTCAACAAGACGGGTGCCCAAGTCACCATAAAGGGATGGTTATTAACCTTCTGGAAAGAACATTTCCTAATCGTTTAATAGGTACGAGAGAAATGATAAAATGACCTCCTAGATCACTTGATCTAGCACCACATGACTTCTTTCTGTGGAAACCGCGTACAAACATGTGCTTGAATGAGTCACGAATTTAGTTGAATTACGGGAAAAACTTATCCAGCTTTGTGGAATATTACCCCAAATCAACTCAATGATATGAGAGATGCATTGTATAATCGGTTTGGCTATTGTTTGGCACAAAGTGGTTTGTTTGAACCATTACTTCATTAATTTATTTTTTGATAATAATTATTAGTTGATTTTAATTTCTGAGAGTTATTTAATTTTATTTGTATGCTCTATTTTGATTTCGTTTCTAATAAGAATAATTTATTTTTTGATAATTACTTATTAGTTGATTTTAATTTCTGAGAATTATTTAATTTTATTTTAATGCTCTATTTTTATTTCGTTTTTAATAAGAATTATTATTTTGTTCCCATAGCCTTTATGGCTAAAAAAGAATCTGCAGAAATATTTTCAATAGAAGAAATTATTTGTCGAAAACGCGACAAATAACTTCCGAGTAGAAATTATTAGCAACGTACCCCACGCTCAGTTCATGCAGTACTAAATTCAATATCAACTCAACTACTTTCAAAATCTGTGTTCACAAATTATGGGGCGGGGCGTTTTTTCCAATTTCCGAATCTGTATAACGAATAATTATTAGGAATAAATATCACAAATCATGTAATTGACAAACGACAACTATTGTTTAACAACGGTATGTATTTACTTTTTACTTGGAAGAACATAGTTAAGGTTCTTTGGTAACTGAAAACCCATATGTCTTAGTCCATTTACAAGGATCATTGATTAGAAAAAAATATATACCCTTGTGTCGTACATGCCTAGTCCGTACTGATGAAGGCCGAAGGAAATTACGGTATATTGGTGTAATATACGCCACACAGGATAAGTCTTTCTGCTGAATTGCAATCTATTTATTTTGTATTATGCATTTTAAAATTAAAAGCATTGTCAATATATGTTGCAACAATGTATCATTATTTAAATGTGCTCCAAGGAAACTTAGTAGTATGGTATAGAAATAAATCCTTGTGTATTTATATTCTTCAATAAAGGAGATCGCCTTTTAAGAAAGTTGTGAAACACTCTATTTATATTTTATGAAATACTACATACTACTATATTATTCCAAACATATGTTCCATGTGATTCGACCCGTGAACGTCGCTACCCTCGACGAAATTAATCATTTTCCTCTTCCTATGTGCGCTAGTCAGGCTACCACGGTGGTTGTAATTAATGTTGGGAAAAGTTTTACCGGGAGGTCAGTAAATATTTGCGCAAGGTTATATTTGCAACTAAGGGGCATACCAATTATTCCGTTCTGGTCAAAAGTTTGCCGTTCCTTGGAGGTGTCAGATTCCATTTTCATGAATTCTGCGAGTTCCTACCTACGCCTGAACTTTTCCTCAGAAATGAATATAAGTAACTTTATATTATGGAACATGTTGGATGAAATTGAAACGTGAAACTCGACTTTTTGTAACACTTGGCAGAAATATATTAGGATTACCATGTCCAAAGCTCATCAGTACCGATTTTTATAATCAATCATCCATCGTACAGGGCCATTAGTATTCCGCACTTCAGCTTAACAGAAAGGAAGAATTGTAATTGTGAAAAAACTACTCCGAAATTTACTTTTCTTTCAGGTTTTAGACTGTGTAGAATGCGAAAAAAATATTTTTCTGTTCTAAATCTACCTAAACTACATGCCAAATAATATTGTCTTCTGTCACATTTCCTTCATCAATTACACTGGTCTATAAAAAAACAAAATTTTCTGCTCCAAGGACTAAATCTATCATTCCTTAAGTATTTTTGCGTGCTGAACTTTGGCAATAAAAACCGCCAGTTTTTCTGTAGACCAGTGTAATGGATGAAGGAAATGTGACAGGACAATATTATTTGGCATGTAGTTAACACAGTTGCCAAGGAAGAATCTTGCTGTACATTTAGTAATAAATTATACAGGGTATTCATTTACGTTCCAATTTCATATAACTTTTATTATGCTTAATGCTTATATACAGACTGTCTATTTTACGAGGGCCACACCAAATATCTCGCTTAATATCTTACTGTAGAAGAATAAAGTTTTAGAAACAGTTATCCCATTTTTTGTGAGCTATATTTCAGTAAAAAGAAATTTGAAATCCATAGCCTACTTTATGAGATATATTACAAAAACCTGAAAAATAGGAAAACCACAAACGATTATAGCTTCCTTATTTGAGGAGATACGAAAAAAGTTAAAGGAATGAAAGTTGACGGCAAAGACAATAAGAATAATAACGTGTAACAAAAAAATCGAAAAATGCAGTTGGCTTTGACATACGCTATTGTGCAAAAATGAAAAATACATATCTCAAAGTAGGCCCTGACGCCATTAATTCCGTTATTTTTTTCTCATTCCAACGATATAAAACATGTCACAGAAATTTTAACCGATAGTGTCAATATTTAATATTTTACGAATACCACAATTCATATAATTGAATCGTAACAATCAGCTGTGCCATAATTAGTGAAAAACAATGTATACAGTTATTAATAAATTTGACAGATTGTCACTGTTGTATGTTGTATGTTGCGTTGTCGAGTTCTAAGACAAATTTTATATCAGTAATTATGGTGTACACCAATAATAACAAATTCGATATGATTAGCATTTATTGTCAGTGCAATTTTGACGCTGAGATGGCAGTCACGGTTTACGGAGATAGATTTCCAGATGCTCCGCAGCCAAATCGAATTATGTTTAGGAAGTTAGTTCAAAATCTAAAAACGCACGGTTCATTTTCAAAAAAAGTAGTAAGGCGAGCGCATGTTGCGGATAATGTAAGAAAAGTGAATTATGTTAACCAAAATGAGGAAACCTCTTTGAGACGAATTCAGAGAAACTGTCGCATAAAAAAAGACAGTGCAAGAAAAATATTGAAAAAAAACGGATTTCGATGCTACAAAATGAGGAAAGTTCAACATTTAAATGAGGGAGATAAGCCAAGGAGAGTAAGATTTTGTAGATGGTTATTAAATAAGAAAAGGAATGACGCGCTGATATGTAGCAAAATTCTTTGGTCGGACGAATCAAATTTTTCTAATAATGGATTTTTCTATAGAAATATGCATTATAAGTGGACTACGAATGTTTGGTTGGGTCTTTTAGGGACTAAAGTAATTGGACCTTATTTTTATGATGGCAAATTAACCGCTCGTAGATACCTTAATTTCCTGCGAAACGAATTTCAAGATTTTCTTTATGAATTAACAGTGGCAGAAAGATTAAATTATTCATATTTTCAACAAGATGAGGCTCCACCTCACACTGCTGTAATATGTACAAATTATTTAAATCAAGTTATGCCAGATAGCTGGATAGGCACCTATGGACCCATTCTATGGCCAGCTCGATCACCAGATATTGCTCCCTTGGATTTTTTCGTCTGGGGTTACATTGAAATACCTGGTGTATTTCAAACTGCCCCTGAAAATATTGAGGACATCAAAACCAGAATTCGGAACGCATGTGAGGCAATTACTCCTGAAATGCTCCAAAATGTAATGCGTGACGTGTCTCGTAGAGCACGTTTATGTGTCAGAATGCATGGTGCACAATTTGAGCATTTGTAGTTAGAAAAATAAATACACACAATTTCTTTTCAATGTAGTAGTAGGTAGTACTGTTATTCATAGTTTTTCGTTTTTTTCTTTGGATGTTCGTTTTGTACTTATATTTTTATTTATGAGATATTTATTGGTTTGTATTAAATTGTAATAAATAATTACGGAATTATAATTATTATAAAGTGAATTTTTACTATTATGGCACAGCTGATTGTTACGATTCAATTATATGAATTGTGGTATTCGTAAAATATTAAATATTGACACTATCGGTTAAAATTTCTGTGACATGTTTTATATCGTTGGAATGAGAAAAAAATAACGGAATTAATGGCGTCACGGCCTACTTTGAGATAATTATGTATTTTTCATTTTTGCACAATAGCGTATGTCAAAGCCAACTGCATTTTTCGATTTTTTTGTTACACGTTATTATTCTTATTGTCTTTGCCGTCAACTTTCATTCCTTTAACTTTTTTCGTATCTCCTCAAATAAGGAAGCTATAACCGTTTGTGGTTTTCCTATTTTTCAGGTTTTTGTAATATATCTCATAAAGTAGACTATGGATTTCAAATTTCTTTTTACTGAAATATAGCTCACAAAAAAAGGGATAACTGTTTCTAAAACTTTATTCTTCTACAATAGATGTTAAGCGAGATATTTGGTGTGGCCCTCGTAAAATAGACAGTCTGTATATTTATAGCACATCTGTTTATGATAGATTTTATTGCAAACGCTACGTAGAGACACGCGATTGACTTCAAGAGGTCACATCGGCTGTTGACGGGCACAGCTTACCACCACAATTGTATAATTATTATGATAAAACTTACCGCTTTACCATCTTCAGGTTACAGATCATGTTAATTACTAAATATGATAAAAGTCAAGAAATCATTTTCTTAAATTTAAACTATTAATAACTTTTTTATTTACTGATCGGTAATATTAAAAGATAATAGAATCTTTCCTCTAACTAGCACTAGATTTTTTTTACTAGCTAACACTAACTTACTGTCCAATCCAATTGAACTTTTTCTCTTAAGTTATCATGCTTACAAGAAACGTGATCATTTTCAAAGTTATTCGGAATTCGATTACTGACGCAACTACGAATCAACGAAGCGCCCTTAACCCTTAAGTACTGGCATACAGTTCTAGGAACGTATATACTGATGTGTCGTCTGAGAGACTACTTTAAAAAAATATAAATATATATATTTGTTATGATGGTAATATACTTTTGTTTAAGTATAATATACTTCCTTATAGTGGGTATGTGATATAAATTATACACATTGAAAAAATAATACTAGGGGTTTGAAAATAAATATATTTGGTAACTATAGATAGGAAATGTAACATAAATGCATATATACCGCAATTTGCGATTATAAAATAAAGAAATGAATGCAAAACTAATTCAGCTGTTTTAAATGTTAGAAAAGTATTAAAGAAGCGTTGGAATAGAAAAAATGATGAACATAGCAATACATTTACAAACGTCAAAAATATGCTGCTCACATATCTTCCACGCAGCGGACCCATACCTTTTTTGTACATTGGAAGCATAGGTATAGGCTTCTTACGTGTGTTACACAGGTATTTTGTCATTCTTCTCTTTTTACTTGGGCAAATGGAACATAGTTTTTCTAATATATCTTGCTCAACCCCATCTAATGTTTTTTCTTCAATGCCCAAAACGCGGCGTATGCAAAATTTTATTTCTCTAGGAATGTGAAGATTGGCTTCTCTCCTTCTCATATGCGGTTCGGCTAGTTGTCTTGCAAGTTGTTTTAGAAAATTTGATTTTTCTGGTATTTTGGGATTATTTTTATTATCTACACTCGTACTGACGTGTCGTCTGACGGACGACGTTTTACTCTCAGTTTCAAGTAACTTCGGTATTATTCGGTAATATTTCTTTTATACGTGCTGTATATCTTTGTTTACCTTTCATTTGAGAGTACACTAATATTTGGATTAAAATTTTGTTAAATAAGAAAGATATCGACATTTATAAAATAGCGGTAGTCTGTCGAACGACATGTCAGTACTTAAGGGTTAAATATCCATCTATAACCTACCACACGCCCGCTCTATTCTCGACCCAGCACAAAACATAAAACTGTACCCCTATCATACCCGTGACCCATGTCGGTCGCTGAAACCATGTCACTCATCGCGCTACACTTTTCATCGAAATCCACCCATATACCACGGCACCTTTGCTATCCCATAAGCTAAAATATTCACTGTGGGTTATCGATTTTTGACCTACTTTCAAAATATCCGTCTGTTCGTCTGTCACGTTCTTTAATAAACACGATAACTTCAGGAAGAAAAGGCCGATTGTCTTGAAATCCGGACACTAAATTAGTATTAGCTAGAGGAGGAGCACTACCGTTTTTGAACAAAATTGATCTGCACAAAAAGAAATCTCTACTCTGTGATCGAGTGCAATTAGTCACAAAAGTAAAAAATCTCGAAAACCTGAATGGATTTTCATGTTTTTTTTTAAATTGAATTTCTAATACTGAGTATAAAAAGGTTTACCATTTAAAAATCGACGCTTTTTAGGAAACACCTTGTATGAATTCGTTTCAAGGGGTGTATTTCATAACAATAGTAACCACCTAATAAGATAGTGTACAATTTTTCATGTAAATTTATATTTCCCAAGTTATAACGATTTCAAGATTACGATTTTAGCTTTAAAGAATTGTTACGTTGAGACTGACTGAAAAGTCTTACATGTATAAAAAGTGGTATGGGACACAAAATAAAGTTATGAAATTACAAATATTTTATTTTTGGTTTATTTCTGTACGATGAATAATTATAAAAATATGATAGTTTAAAAGAACGTTTACCAGTCGAGTTATAATGTATAAATCTCAAATAGGTCAGAAAGATTCAATATGATGTTAAAAATACATATAATAGAAATTAAAGGGCTTGCTGTACTCTGATAGGATTTTTTCTATCTGTACGGCTTGCAAAATAACAGTGTTATGTGCAAAACAATGAGTGCTAATTTTAATAAATAAAAAATTTAGGAAGCATCGTTCTGTCACTAGCTATAGAATGGAAATTCAAGATATCCGTACCTGTCTTTATTAATATATATGATTATCAACATGCTCTAATTTTAAGAGTTTTAATTTATCGAAGGTTTTCAAGAAATATGAGATTTAAATATTATTTCTTTGCCACTAAAAGTTCAAGCCCCACATTTGTACTTTCATACTTCCAAAACTATTAATTATTATACAAATATTTTGAAAAACAAATTAATATATCGTTTCTTTAGCTTTTCATTTCTATATTGTCATATTTTCCTTTAAAGAGGTTGAGGCGTTGAGACGAAAATAATGAAAAAATCTGAAATTAAGTTTTTTTAATACATTTTTATATGACACAATTTTCTGCTGCAAAAAATCCAGTCATTAGGAAACTCATAAAGTTAAATATTTTAAAAAACTTTTACATGTAGTCTTATGGAAAATAGGTCAACCCAGCATGCAAACGGTATATTTTAATTTATAGCAAATAACCAAATAATGTCAGGAGTTCCGAAAACTAACTATGTGAAGCATTGATGTTTTACGCATATTTTAAAATTGTTTCCAATTTAATTAGGAGACTTTTAATACATAAAAGAAAATATTAAACATTTGTAAACTGTCAAATTTCTCTTTTCGTTAATGACTGATTTCTTAGTGATTTTTCAATTATTTCATGATTTAATTTTAATCATTTTTAAAATAATTACTAAAACAAATTTGTAAAATACACAGATATTTACATTTTTTTTTTTTCAAAAAGTTTGGACAAAACATCCAAAAGTTAGTTCATTAAGTAAAATAATTAAATCTACTTAAATAATTAATTAATAATAAAAAATGATTTATTCATGCCTTTATGACAATATTTATTGGTATCATCGACTTATAACCTTTTGTAATAATTTATTATGGAAAAGTTCCGATTTAGAATTCGACTTACTTTTGGTTGGGACTGTAACGCCTCAACCTCTTTAAGGCAATTGTTCTGGAGTTATTTACAGAAAAATGCATTTTTTTAGCAAAATCGTTCATTTTATTCAAATTTAAAGTATATAAAAACGGCTGTTTTAAGAATGCCATAAAATTAGAGCATGCTAGTAATGCTATACCGGGTGAGTCACGAATTGCGCTCGCCCCGATATTTCCTAAAATATTTGGAATAGAAAATTGAAATTTGGAGGCCTTATTACACGACTAAAATGCCATCTTTTCAATAAAAAATCAAGTTTGGTGCACATCCGGTTTGACCGGAAATGCCCACAACTTTCGATTTTTAAATGGAACACCCTATATATTTTTACATTTTTGGAATCTATTCCGAATCCCAATATTTATGTTCATTTAAATAAAACTCTGAAAACCGAACTAATGTCACATTTTATTGCAAATGTCCTTGTGGATGTAATTGTGTTTACCTCCACATACCTATGCTAAACTTTATTGTAACGTTCTTTGTGCTCACAATTATTAAATGTTTGATAGCTCAAGATTGCCTATAACTACACGAGTCTGTCTGACAGATGATATTGTTTTATTACATTCAATGGCTACTATGATTTTTCCAATGTTATTAGGTTACCAGATTTACACAGAAATGGGACATTTTAGTTTCCAAAGCCCACTAATCTATTTTCTATTAGCCGCATGTTTCTAAAAGCTTGGTTGCATTGTATTTTGGCTGAAATCTCAAATATTTCTGAGCGGATTTTCAAAATTTTGGTATCATTAGATTCGTATGAAAATGAGGTATTTAAAAATGTTGGTGAACGATTAAATTCCCATTTAAAAAAACCGAGTTAGTGGGTAAAAATCACATTTAAAAATTTTAAACGCCTCTAGAGAATTAAGTAATGCAATCATATTGCTCTTTTTATTTTTATAGTAACGTAGCACACAGACTAAAATATATTTTGGGCACCACAGCACTCTGGATTCAGAAATAGATTTTTTAGTAAAATTTTTAATGTTTATCAAAAAGTGACCAAAATGGATGTATTGTATTCAAAATTTCTTCTAGATTCCAAAAATGTAAAAATATATAGGGTGTTCCATTTAAAAATTGAAAGTTGTGGGCATTTCCGGTCAAACCGGATGTGCACCAAACTTGATTTTTTATTGAAAAGATAGCATTTTAGTCGTGTAATAAGGCCTCCAAATTTCAATTTTCTATTCCAAATATTTTAGGATATATCGGGGCGAGCGCAATTCGTGACCCACCCGGTATATTAATAAAAGCCAATACAGGTTTTTTTGAATTTCCGTTATATGCCCAATGGCAGCAGGAAAATCCTAAATTTTTTCTTCAAAAGAGAAAAAATTGCAAAGCACTCATTGTCTTGAACATAATATTGTCGCCTTTCAAGCTATACAGATAGAAAGAAAATCCTATCAAAGAGTACTTCAGGCCATATAATTTCTATTATATGGACTTTTAACATCATACTGATTGTTTCCGACATGTTTGAGATTTAAACATTATATCTCGACTGATAAACGTTCGAGTGCAATTTTTAAACTATTGTATTTTTAGAATTATTCATCGTACAGAAATAAACAAGAAATACAATATTTGTGGTTTCATAATCTTATTTTTTGGACCATACCACCTTTTCCATAAAAGAGTTTTGAGTTAATTACGAAAAACTGTTTCAAGGTATTAACTTTTTTAAATCTAAAATCGTAATCTTCAAATCTCTATAACTTGGAGAATATAAATTTACCTGAAACCTTTTTGTGTTATAATTTGTAATTATATCAGATTAGGTGGTTGCTATTTTACTTTTTTGTCCACCTTTCCAGACGGGGTGGGAACCTAACCCAAGAAAAAGGCAATTTTTAAAGGGTAAACTTTTTTGTACTCAGAAACTCAATGCAAAAAGTTTAATGAAAATCCATTATTCCAGGTAAAAACCTAATTGCCCTAGACTGTCAATTAATTTATAGATTTGATGCAGTTGAATGAAGTTTCTAGAACGATTTCCGTCAACGCCGTATCAACCCTAACCTTAACATTTTAGTTAGGGTTACCTTTTTACTTCCTATTAAGCTCCAGAATAGAGATTGCTTTACACGCTAAAATCACACGAAACATGAGTGAAATATCTGCTTTGTAGATAACTCACATTCGCACCTCAGTGCATTCCCGGACTGAGTAAACTTAATAAAGTACATCTCAAAAACTCAGTTTTCCTTAACCAAGGAATGCAAAGCTAGTCGAAAAAGGCAACTACCACAGCCTCACCGAGCGGATATAGTTAATCTCCAGCGTTTGTGAAATGCCGACCTAATAATTTATACACAGTATATGGCTTAGAACGGGTACCATTAATATTTTACGGGAACGTATGAAATACTTCGTAAGGATATTCTTAGTAATGCTTTCTGTAGGAGCGATTACCAGCTTAACGGATCGGAATGCTGGTTTATAAGGATTCCCGACATTGTCTACCTATTATCTAACACAAAAACATCCCGGAAATACTGCTAATAGCCTGAATGGTGTGTCATGGAGCGCGGCAAGGAGATTGGAAGTTTTATTAAAATTGGGCTAATGCGTCACTCTTGTCCGCGTTTAGGAGTTACCCACAAATTTTATTATTATGCTCCTAAACCCATATGTGTAGTTATATTTGCTGGATAAAAATCGCTATTAAAAAAATATAATAAATAGGATCACATTTCCACTATATGGAAATGTCAAGGTAGACGTAGTGTAATACTACTTATTCTGCGCATGGAACCATTTGAAATCATGTTGAAGATACAGGGTCTAATTAGTTTCATGTCATTAAACAAACTGGTGGTAGGGAACGATAAGATAAACAAAAGAACCTTATATAATATGGGATCTAATGCTCATAGTTTTGAGGAAAAAAATAAACAAAAATTTACAAAATACTTAATAATATAGTTTGAGAACTGCTGGCATATTGGGGCTTTATTGCCTCGCGTCTTGTCGCACATGATACTCTGACACTCGTATGGTGAGCCTACGAGATAATTAGGTCGCGACGGGCGTCATCGAAAAGCATGCCGACAAAGCAGTTAAAAGCGACCGACAGAGGACACCGCCATGTTTTTGCTTCCTCGCGGCCAAATTATCTTATTACGCGTGCTATACTCTGTCTTGTAATATTCTCAAGTAATAATTTCAGTTTGTGTCCTTACTTGGTAAACAACGTACACGCGACGCGACCTAACTGTTCCTTGGTTTTGTCTGTTGCTTTTGTTCTTTTTGAATTTTGTGCCACTTATATTAACGGTTACTTGGTTACGTAATACACTACTTCTCGTTCGTGCTTTTTGTGTTACTTTTTGGATTTTGGGCCAAGTTTTTCTTTTTGTTTCTTTATTGATAACGTTAATTCACAGTTTAGTGTGGTGTTTTAAAACGCAGATTTTGGACATTATGGGAGATTTAACTAGACTTAACCAGCGTCTTCGAGGAACAGGTCGTCTTGATGGACATGGAGGAGAACTAGGTCCACAACGCGAAGAAAAGGTAATTGACGCAGAAGTTCAAATTTTGGAACTTGTAGAAGAGGATCCAACTTTAAGCATCCGCGATATCGCGAATCGTGTAAAAGTATCCCATTTTGTGGTATGAAGGACATTGAGGGATATGAACTTACATACCTATCACTATCAACGTGTCCAAGCAGTAGAACCTCAAGATTTTGCAGAGCGAATGCAATTTTGTAGGTGGATTTTAAGAAAACAAGCGGCAAATGAGGATTTTTTAAACGTTCTGTGTTTCTCCGATGAGTCGCGTTTTACCAGAAATGGAGTGTTTAATTTAAAAAATATGCACTATTGGGCAGACGAAAATCCACGTGTAATAAGAAGGGCGCATTTTCAACGACGGTTCAGCGTTAATTTGTGGACAGGAATTTGGGGTTATGAAATAATTGTACCTATACAATTACCCGCTAGTTTAAATGGTGATGTATACTTACATTTTTTGCAACAAACATTGCCAAATTTGCTGGAAGATGTATCCTTGGCTACGCGCAGAAGAATGTGGTATTTGCACGATGGCGCGCCAGTCCATTTTAGTCTGGCTGTTCGAAATTTTTTGAACGGAAAGTTTCCTCGACGATGGATTGCACGTGGCGAACCAGTACCATAGCTTGCTAGATCGCCCGACTTAAGTCCGATGGACTTTTATTTTTTGGGGCATTTTAAATCTCTGGTTTACCGTGATTCAATTGACACTTTAAAACAATTACAACAACGTATTTTAATGTGCATAGAAACCATAGAGAATGATCCTAATTTACCAAATGTGTTGAACGGAGTGCGTATGTCTTTAGTCCGACGTACCGATATGTCTATACGTTTAGATGGAGGTTATTTCGAACAATTTTTGTAAAAAATTCAAAAGAATTTTTCAGTTATTGGGTGTTGCCTATTGGGCATTATTATTATTATTATTATTATTAGTATTTGCTTTCTTGTTTTGATCTGTTTATTATTGTTTACATTGATTTGAGACCAAAGACTCGATTTTTAGCTTTCGATACCTGATTGAGAAAAATTATGCGCTCAATTCGTTAAAAAAATCTATTTTTTTCCTAACTTAAAATGCACAACTATTTTCTGTTATCGTATCTCGGACGTCCAACTGTTCGTTTTCCAATTTCATAAAATAATTACTAATTTTTTAAGCTTCTAACACAATGTTACAAATGTTGATAAACCACTTTTAAATTTTATAAATTCTTATAAACGACAATGAAAGCTACAATAACTTTGTTCCAAATTAAAAAACACATGTAAACAAGTCCTATTTAAATCCCTGCGTCCATGCTATGCTTGAGTTGTGCCAAAAGAGAAGGAATTATTAACATTTTCATAACTAGTGGTATAAAAGGTTCGGTACAAGTAATCCCATCAAAGTGCCGCACTTCTACCGGCGGTAACAGAAGTCGGATATTACAGTTTTTTGTTATTTCTAATATTCGGAACTATAACATCCATTGACTCTGAAAACCAGTAGTTCTCAAATGTTTTCTACCTTAACATTCAAATTTTAAACCTAGGTCAGTTTTTTCAAGGTGCCCCTAGAGAAAAAAGTCATATAGGTTTTTGTTTGTCTAGTCGGTCCCTATTATCAGTTTTTTTAATGACATGAATCTAATTACACCCTGTATATTGTACATGTCAAAGGGTCAAGGATAAATTAGGTGAAGCAGTCATCCAAAGCGATGTTTAAAATAATTTAACCCTTAAAAAAAATGAAATTAAAAATTTGAGAAAACGAATTTAATAAATAGTCTTGCCGACGGCGCATAAAAAGGGTTTTCTATCTTTCACAATAACGGAGATTGCAATATATGCAACCTTAATTTAGTACACACTGTGTATTTTCGGTTTACTAATAGTGTAGAGACAAAATCAAATAACTCGTATATACTTCATAAAACATATTTTTTCAACTATAAGAGGAACAAACCCATTCGTAATATAAGATCGTAATATTACAAAGCAAAGTCTAGCCTCATCTCGACAGGCTGCAATGTTAAGTAACAAACAAAAAGAAAATTGAATGAGATGTCAAGGAGCGGATATTTGCATAAGAAATTTTATTTTAGCTGAATCCTCTTTTGAGGGTGTCTCATTTTAACAAGATAAGTTTATTTAATTTGTCCGCCGTAAAATATATTTCGAGCTTTATGAACCAGTTACTTTTTGCGAATGGGGAACAGATAGAAATAGTAGTTTGTTTGCTATTGTGTCTAGATTTTCATCTCAGATAAATAAAAAAACGCTAGAAAAAGTGGGATTCATTTTAGGCTAAAAGCTACTACAGCAAGAAGTTGTTGACTATTCTGAGTGATTCGATTTTTCGAATTGTTATCAAAATATTTGTAGAGTAAATATTTCCCATAAGAACTAACTACCGCTTCCACAGTTAATCTGGAAATGGAATTTACACAACAAATCCGAATTGATCATTCTTATTATAATTGATTTATATAGTCGAGCATTTGATACTTTCGTCGCAAATAAGAACTTCAATATAACAAAAGAGTTTCTGACGTGGAATGTGGTAAAAAGAAGGTTACTTTTGTGGTCAGTGGCTCCTGGCATGAGACGACATATTCAAAAAACACAAAAATTCCTTTGTTATTTGGCGCCTTAAATATATTTATAACTTTTTTTTATCACTACCCTGTGCATTTTTTTAACTAAACGTATAATTTCTACTTGATTATAGTAACAGCTATTTTCCAAATATTATTTTCATTGGTTGTTTCTTATGTAGGTCTTTTCTTATGGCAAAAATGGTGTAGACTTTTCACTAAAACTATGTCAGGCCTCTTTCTCAGTCATGATGTCGACTATATATCAAATATTATTTTCCATCATAGTTTCTTAAAGGTTTTTTATTTTTTAAGGGTGATTATATTCCAAATATAATTGTCCTGAATCACATGTTTTCCTTTAGATATTTTTAAAGGGTGCTCCATGTATATTTTTACTAAAATTATATTCCATTTCTCCGCGCTAACTACTCACCAAATATGATTTTTCTGTTGAATAGTATGTAGATATAGAGCAAACAGACAGATAGATAGCAGACCTTCAGACAGGCAGACTGATGAAATTGAAATATTTTAATTTTTGTAATCACCTTCGGTGATTTTTTCACTGTTACCTTGTTTACCGAAGAGTAAGTAAAAAATAACAACTGTATCTTTTATTTTCACATTAAGAGTCCAGAAGCTTACGATTTGGTGTATATGCTAGAAACCAATTAAAAGACTTGGATAGGAAATCTGAATGTGGACGAAGTGATTCCTTAGGTAGCGGTTCTTTGTGAGCGTTTCAAAAATTATGGGAATTCTCAAAAAGTATCAGCATAGTCATAAATCATAGTCATAATTTATTAGACATTCGCAAAAGATCGATTTTTGCTATGATTCTGTTTTGAAATTGCATCTTAAGCGGGCAAGCTAGCGATCACACAGCAAAGTAACCCAACTTTATGTATCGAGCGTTAAAAAACAAGAGACCTCAGGTTGCCTATGAAAAAGACATAGTTTAAAAAAAAACGTTTTCTTAACCGCTTCTCAAGTCACCGAGGTAACTCCTTGAAAATCCAGTATGATTTTGTGTTAGGAAAAGAGAAACGAGGCCCTACAGTTGATAGTGGAGTCCGAACCACCTCTTGGGGATAATTTTACAATTAAAATTATTTCGCGGTGAGCAGAGATCGAACCTGCTTCGCTAGGTATGCCAGTATACCAGCTAGACGCGCTACCACTGAACTGCCGTCCCCGTAAAGGGTAGTGGTGGGGACGATCTGGAAGAAAAAAGAGGATTGATACATTTTAAAATTTTATTTTTGCCATATCATTAATTGCATATTTACCTATAATTTGGCAACTTATTGAACTAAACTTTCGGGCGGGAGGGAGATACAATTAATATGTAAATGTAGGCAAAATGGGTTTTTCGCGGATACTTCAGTTATTTACGCCCTAATAAAAAACAGATCACTTAAAAATTAAAGCGCTCGCGAATCCGCGTAAACTGGTTGCTGACTCGTCAAAATCGGCCCAGCGGTTCGCGAGATATCGCAAATTGAATTTTGTTCTTTTTTTACTGCCCCAGTTCAGTGACCGCGCATTTCTAGGGAAAGAAATGGGCTGGGAGACTGGGGATTTCTTTCCTTCGTATATAATCGTGCCCCGAGTGTAGTGGCGGATTTTTGCGAATCTAGGTTGATTTAGGGAGGAGGGAAAATAATATTCGGCCATAAATCGGGTATTCCGCGGCCGATCTCGTCTAATAAAAAATATATCATGGAACTAAAGGCTTACTTTACTATGATGTTGAATTTAATTTTTTTGAGAAAAATGGCCAAATGATGGGGAAAATAGAAAATTGAGCAAAATTATTTTCAATTTTTTTTTGCAGAAAAAACGGGGTGTGGGGATTTTCCTTAGGATATCTAATTGGGATTTTCATTACATTCAATTTGAGCCGAGATTGCATGCAATCGGATAATTTGCGAGGAGAGGGAAGTAGAACGCGTTTGGGTCTAAAACAGGAAGGGAAAGGGCTAGGGACTTCAGGCTGGACTTATTTTACAGGAAATTTTATTGTCTAATAGCTCATTTTATTTTGTAATACGCAACACCCGTGTGTGACTCACGCGTGCTATTTTTAATTAATAAATGAGTGCACCCGGACAGCAGTCGTGGCTCCGGGGTCGTGGCTCCTGCTCCCACAGACTTGCTCACCAACACACGCAAATGTACTGCTCGTCTGTGTGTCCGATGAGCAGGAATTCCCGGAAAATAGGATTTCCCATATTTATCTATGCTGTATCTCGTTCGATTTTTTATCGATTTGTTTTTTTTTCTCTCATGGTCTCTCGAAGGCCCCTTGACGAAAGGGACTTTTTGATTGAAGTGTATGAAGATAATCATTTTTTCATGAGAACGTCAATGGCATCTATCAATGTATGCTATACACTATTACTATAAGTATGTCATTGATTGGCTCAATTTATTTGAAACATGTAGTTAAAAAAAACAGCCATTTTGAATTATCGGAAGCAAATTGCTTATAGAACCACCTTTAATTTGGTATACTTTTGCCTCTGTATAAAAATAGGGCGAGAGAAAACGGCATATTATCATTGTTTTTTTAAGAAGGATGTTCTCGCACTTCACTTAACGGTATATCATACGTAAGAATTGGGTCGGAGGATTATTCAATTATCTTTAATTTACTTATCGATATAGGATTGGGTTAGAAATTGACCGACTTAGATTCAGAGCACTCACGTGATCTTGGTCACTCTGCGAATAAAATCGTAAATAGGCATAATAATCATCAACAATACCTGATACTTTATTTTTGCTTTTTGTGGTCATTTTGGGACCCTATAAAAGGATCTTGTGAGGGTGTAGTTTAAAAAGGAATTATTATTTCTTTGGATAATTCTGAAGAGGGAACTTGTGGGCGATTTTAATTCCAATGCATTTTAACAATTCAATCGCTTTGTAAAAAATGTGTTTTGTATATAATTTCGAACAAGTCTAGAGAATAAGACAATAAAATTGAACTCAATTTTTTGTGCCACCCTAGGCTACACATTTCAAGATAAGGTGCAATAAATCCATTATCCGAGTATACCCAGATTAGTTTTCTTTGTCGAAAGAAAATCCTCGTGCCATGACTGGGATTTGAACTCGGGACTCCAACATAAGAGCCTTGCCGTTCGACTTCACATAAATACAATGTAGACATCTGTTAAAATCTCCTACTTTCGTAATGTCTTATTTAGGAATAAAAAAGTAAAAAAGAGAGCACTGTTAACACATATATCAGTCCTAAGTGGCCGTCAGAAATTACCCGAGCATTTCAACAGATTAGGGGAGATTTCTAGAGGGAAGTTTAATCTTTTTACAATTTCACTGCATCAACACTTAAAGTGCCGTAACATCTTATTTAAGCTGATAGGCGTGGCTGATGACTTTAGATAATGTCTGCATTTGAGAGCACTCCAGACTACAGGAAGTACGTTTGCCGAGCCAAGAAAATGGTGGTAGTTTTCCAAATGATAAATTGACGTGCTTGCTTTGATCCCATTTCCACTTTGAAGTTTCAGTTCCACGCCAGAAAATCGTGTAAAAGTTTAAACTTTTGTCGAATGCTCGTTGTGTATTCATTGGAATTTATCGTTTTTTGTGTATCTCATCCTGATGGTGATTTATTATTAACTACTTTTTTTAATATTTATATATTGAAAATATTTTTTACGTTTTATGCGTTTTTTATTTGCCCGTATACTAATAATACATGGTGTTTGTAAACATGTGAAATTAAAATAAGTAATATAATAATAGTGTCTTTATGTTCCATATGAGAGGATATACGCATTACAAAACTATTTAATAAGTATGTAAATGGAATAATAGGTGAAGTTCAGCAATGCTTTAACAAATATTGGGAGCAGAAATAAAAATATAAAAACTTATAAAGTTAAGCTGCTCTTCCACTTAACCTAATTCGCGTATTGCATTCAATGAAAGTAAATTAAAAATATTTACATCTATGGTTAATACAAATAAAGGAAACCACTTAAACTAAGGGGCTAATGACATTAAATATTTTAATTATAAATTAATAACTTATTTTTCCTGAAATAGTTTATATTCATTCCTTTCAAGTTTTCGGGTAGAGAGTTATATAGTTTGCAAATTTGATACCATAAATTAACCTAAGGCAAGAATTTTGAATTTTTTGTATTCAGTTTTTGTATAAAGTAATTAAATTAGACATACAGGCAGTCAGAAAAATCTAACAAAGAAAAACCAGACTTTCACATTGTGACATTCAAAATTACCTGAATGCCACTTGTTAATTTTTATTTTAATAGCAATGAATTTTTGTAGTCTTAAACCACAATTCAGTAAACTTATTAATTATTTTTTCAGTTCAATCCTGAAGCCGTCCTTGTCTTACTGAATCTGGAAGAATTTGTGTTCGTCAACCCAACTTTAAATTATAAATTAGCATACTAGCGCCATCTGTTACTTCTCTTGCAATACACCTACAAGTCATCTGGTACAACAAATATTTAAAAGAAGAAATCTATATTAAGTGAATAAATCCCAAATCAATAAACAAAATTATAAATCGATAATTCTGATTAAATTAGAACTCATGAATTCACATAAATGATACAGTAGAGTAATTGTGTAGATTTGTATTGTATTTAAAGAATGATTTATGTTACCACTACCAGCGACATCTCGCGTATAGAAGTGTAACTAGGTTTTTAGATCATACACGGTATCCGAACAGGTCGTCATAGTCATTTTCCTGTCGATTTCGTAGCGATACAGACGTGTTGATTAACACCTCGTCTGGAGTGGTATGTTAAAATAGTTGATAATATGAATATAATTACCTTCTGTAGTATTTGTTGTATATGTATTTGTAATTTAATTGTTGAATTTATCATAATTAAACGCGATGTTTGTTGATCACAAATTACCTGATTCGCGGCGCGTAGCTTGTAAGATGGAGACCACGTGGTCAAGTTAATGTATGAACGGGGTATTTCGAGACATGTGTTTAACTCGGTATTAAAATATATTTAGAAGTAAATTTTATTAATGAATAATTGAGGTTTAATAAGGGTTTAAAGTCAGTTCGAATTTAGTAAATTACGTTTTCGTAACCCTGTCGAATAATTAAAACTCAAAGGAATTTAACTTGATATTAGTAGGGGCGAGAAGGGCATGTTAATGTAATTTATTTAGAGACACCAGTAATGCATTAACGTGGGGATTTTATCAAACGCACTAAGAGTGCCCACTAGTAAGCAAGTAATTTCAAGTGTAGTAACAGATAATAACTCTTGTAGGATTGAGGTGTTAAGTTGACCCTTCAGATTTGAAGTTAAGTTAATCCTTAAAATTGGGAATTTTACCATAAATTTGGCTTAACTGTGTGCCAGAAAAAATTGGGTTGCTGCTATTAATCCAGGAGAACCAGATTAATTGCCAAGGAGTCTTTGTAATTCAAGTTTGGAGTGTCTTGGTATAGAATAGTCCTCGCTGGATGAGAGCACCAAGTTGTTGGGTTTGGTAACCGTTCAGACGTCTAAATTCTGAAAAGTCTTAGGATCTCTGCTAGAAGTCAATGGTCGAGTAGTGGTGATACACAGGGAAGATTCAGTGAGACGGGGACCAGGGTTGGTTACTGCAGAACCCAGCCGGTGGTAATAGTATCAACTGAATTTCTTTTCAACATTCAACTTTCAACTACATTATTCAACTTTCGATAAACAGTTCTAAATTTTTACCATTGTTTTACGTTATATATTGCCTTCAGCTATTTATTAATTTTTTACCATTTAATTATTTAATCACAGCTTAGCGATAAATTGTCATATTTTGTAATTTTTTTTTGGTCTTCAACCTTATCATACTTATTTATTAAATATATAAACTTTCTGTAAGGAAGTAGCTACATCCGGTCTATAAGATGTAAAATCAAAATTAAATAATTTCAAAATTTGTAAAGTCAATAAACCAGATATATTTAACATAGTGTTGAGAATTTTATGAGTATCTATGACATATCAATTATCTCTGAGTAGTCACAGTCGTACAGTCAGACAAGTACGTTGTAGATGCTTCTTTATATGACTACTGGCGCCTAACCTAACATAACAAGTTTTTCTTGAATAATTTCCGAACCACGACCCAGTCTCCACAAACTAAACGAGAACCGGGCAACCTCAACTTCCTAACCTGCTGGGGGCAGAAGTTGGTGGTACAACATAACATCACTTTGATTTTTTGACATAAATAGTGCCCATTCCCGTAAATTAGTTTGATAGAATTGTATGATTTTTGTGTAAGTTTATGTACATGATTTTCAAATCAGAGATCACTGTCAATAATAACACCTAAGATGTAAACTATTTGAAGACTTTCTACATCTACATTTATTTGAACCTGATTCTTAATAAGTGGTCGAGATTTTTTAGAACCAAAAATTGAAGCATTGGATTTGCTGGTATTGATAATAAAGCTGTGGTCTTTTGACGGATTTAAAAAGATTTTAAGTCATCATTTGTACGTTGACAGGCACCATTAACGTCAGAAGTGTTAAATGAATAATAAAGTTGAGTATCATCAGCGTATAAATGAATTTGACAATGGTTTAAACGTGAAATAAACTGACTGGTGTATAGGGTAAAAAGTAGTGGTTCCAGGATAGAACCTCGTGGTACACCTGATCTCAGTACTAAGTCTTCTGAGCAATTTTGTTCTATGCAGATTTTCTGATTTCTATTTTGCAATTAATTTTTAAATAAAGTGCTTCATTTGTGAGACCTGTATGTAACAAAAGAAATAAAAGTATTTCATGATTAAAAGTAGGTATCAAACGTCCGACTAAAATCTAGTTAAATTAAAACTCTACACACACCCTGATCCGATGCTCCTATTATGTCATCAACCACTTGCAAAAGCGCTGTATCCAATTATAAAGTCCGTCTCTATTTTAGGTAGTGTTTTTTTCTACAGTAAATATTCTCTAAGTTGATGTTCCGTGATCTTTTCAAGTATTTTAGATAAACAAAATGAAAGAAAATTAGCAGAATGTATTGTATTATTTAAATTTTAAATTTAGCAGTACCTAGTAAAGCCTCTAAACCGTCAGTCAACATATATTTGAATCTCAGGGAGTTTTACGACAGAAGTTTTGGACGCTTTCGGTCAAATTGGATTTCTCCTTTTGCATCTTAGTTGGTCTTCATATATTCTCGTCGTTTATTTCGAATTGAAATACGTATTTCATTAAACAGGAGCATGCACGAATATTTCGCGCAAATTAAGATTCAGTGCAATAAAATATCGTCATAAAGTTCTGTACCCGAAAGACAAACGCGCATTCCTACTGTGAAGCAAAATTATTCCATTGGCAGAAAAGAATATTCTCCAAACTGAATAATCAAATGCAGACAGAAACTCGTGAATCACCGAGCTGTAAAGGACACCCGGCCAGGTTGACGGCTTGTTTATATACAAAGTTATCAGCTTTGAGTTATCCGGCAACCGAGGCTTCAGAAGTAGTTTACAGTTTTCAGACGTTTTAAAACCCCAAGCATAGTCATTAAAAATTAATATTCTGTCTCGTGCATCTCCACCAAATGAAGAGTAGTTATATCACTCGGGAGTTGAACATGTCGAATATTTACCCATCTGGGGATCCAACCCCCGATTTAATACACTTGGCTGATTTGCTGAAAACGTTAGAATTTCGTGGAAATGCGCAGCAGGATTTTGTTTACTCTAACAAAAAAGTGTCAGTAAGTTTGTTAATTGAGAAAGAAACAATACCCATTATGCAGTAAAAATATTATTAGTTCTCGGTAAGATTTTAGCTGGAATTAAATAATCCCTATGAGAACTGTTGATTTTTTTGATAGAAAAAAATCATTTTAACAATAATCATCTAATAGTCAGTTTTGATGTAGTAAGCCTATTTACAAATGTTCCTGTAGATAAAACATTAATAATAATTAAAAACAAATTGCAACAAGATGGGAATTTGGCGAATAGAACTAAGTTAAGCATTAAAACTATAATGGAATTACTTACACTTTGCATTAAAACAACATACTTTCAATTAAATAATGACTATAGGATGGCCATGGGTTCTTCATTATCTCCAATATTAAGTAACATTTTCATGGAAAATTTTGAGGAAAGTAACATTAATAATCTAGCTTATAAACCCATTGTATGGTGGAGATATGTAGATGACATTTTTGTTATATGGCCTTATAGTAAAGAATGTTTAAGTAATTTCTTGAATCGGATTAACGAAAAAGAACCTTCAATTAAATTTACAATAGAAATAGAGAATAATAATGAATTACCTTTCTTAGATATTTTAATTAAAAAAATAGATAACACATACCAAACCAGTGTGTATAGAAAGCAAACACACACAAACAGATACTTACATTTCAATTCAAATCAACATATTAGTGTTAAGAAAAGTGTTGTTAAGTGTTTGTATGACGGCCAAAATTATTTCTTCAAATGATGTAATATTAAGGAACGAAAAGCAATTTATAAAAAATGTCTTATTAAATAATCAATATCCTGAGAGTTTTGTTGATAGTCAGTTATTGAACATTGGTAGTAGAGAGAAAATACTATCACAACCTGAGGTATTTGGGTCAATGGCAGTAATTCCATATATACATGGTCTATCGAACGAATTACGAAAAATTGGGAATAGGTTTTCCGTATGAACGGTTTTTCAATCGGGCTCCACGCTAAGATCCGTTTTATCAAAAACCAAACCTCTAAATATTGTTCAAAATTCAAAGAATTGTATTTATAGTGTTCCTCGTGAGTGCGGAAAACATTACGTAGGTGAATCATCTAGACCTTTCAACGTAAGTCTTGGTGAACATAGAAATTACGCTAGAAGGAGAGAATTTGAAAAATCCAAAATTTGTGAACACGCATGGGATATTAATCACAGGATTAAATGGGACTCCGCAAAGATTTTGGAAAAAGAGAGCAACGGAACAAAAAGAAAACTTAAAGAAATCCGCGATTATTTTATTAAATGAGGATAGATGCGTTTCGAATTATTCAATAGATTTTTGTACTAGTTGGTTGCCCATCCTTAGAGACGAAGTTAGTAAAAATAAGATAAATATAATTTAATGTCTCGCGTGACTATGGAAATACATAAACAAAGAACTGTCATGGTTGACGGCCAAAAAAGTTTTGAGAAAGGAAGTAGATTCTCTTCCGAAACGTTAAGTACCTATAGCTTTCAGTTTCAGTTTTTAGTTTATTACATTGTTCTAGTTTATATATTTTTAGGTGTGAGACTTTTTGAAACAGTCAAGTATTCCAACCAACCTTTGTCTGATCCGTTTGGCGCAGAGGTTTTTTCATTAAAATTTTTAAATATTTTTCAGTGGCAAAATACCCAATAAAAAGTAAGAAAATCTGAATATGCCACAAATAAACAATTACAGACAGATACAAATTATATTTTCTTGTTCAATCTGGGACATTAATTCCCAATATGTCTGACCGTTATATTCCTTGACGGCTGGAAATAAAATGACGGCTGTATGTATACACTCTATAAGCTGTCAAAAATTCTACTTCAAACATGTTTTGTCTTAAAATGTCTATTACATTGCCAATTGCTTGTATGTCGATTTATTCTTGTATAAGTATATTTTAAACCTCATTGGCCTTACTATATTTTTTAATACTTGTACGTTTATCCTAAAGCCAATTTTAAACAATTTGAGTACATAACACAACCGCTTTAAAACCTATAGAATTTATGGTGCTCTGATAATATAACCTAAAAAGTCAGTTTGCCGAGAAAGTTATTTTCACTATAACTTGCCATTATTATAAATTCACCTACAAGCACGTCATACACAAACCAGATGCCGATGAATATGTATATATCTCATTACAGTTTTAAAACTAACTATTTTAGAACATTATAGTCTGGACAAAGCTAAACCAAATCATTGTATGTTTAAGACTGATTTATTACAGATGTTTGGTTGCTTCATTAAAACTCTAGTTGGTTTTATGATGGTTCGGCCTGAAACTTAGTAATCCCGGCATTAACAACCACCTCAAATTAATTTATGGCTTATTTAACCCCATTCGGGGACACCCTGTATATTATTAGGTATTTAGTCGTATATAGTGAATTTTAATATGGCAAGTCGGCTTACAAATTCATTTTGTATTCAAATACCAACAGCACTTCTACCTAATTTGAAACCATTATGGTATAACCCTACTAATCCTTATAAAAACTAATTTAATGACCCACGAAAAATGCACAGAGAACATGAAATATAATCGTAATAAAACTGAAACATGTTCCGTAGACCTTCCGTTGTTTCGCAAATAGTTTTTTTCATCTAGCAAGCGGCATTGTCTGACAGCGAAATATATTCTAAAAATTGTTCAATGTTTCATAAACACGTCAGGCAGTATCATAGTTTTCTCTGGGGGGCGTACTTTACATGTGAAGTATGTATAAACTACAGCTTTCTCAAGATAAATGCGGCATTATAAATGACAGACTGGCATGAACCAAAGTTGCGAGGAATACACATACAGTTCAATTATAAATCCCCAAATAACTTAAGTGCACATGCATCCTGGCAGCTTTACGTTCAGTGTCATTTAGATTATTTAGAGTAGTATATATTTAAAAATTTTATTTGGTTCTATAACATACGGAATATATAGTCTGGGACGTATTACCTGAAAAGCAAGCAAGAAGCATTTCATGCAAGGCTTTGTAGAATATTGCACCCGTTACTAATCTTTCATAGCGCGCCAGCGCTCAATTTGTCCGATAAAGGTAATCTTTATACTGTTCTGCAAGGAATCATCTTTAATTATAACTCTTTTTACTTACTTCAAATGCTATAATTAATTAAGAATTGATATTTCCTATTTATTTTGTTTTTTTTTTTTCGGAAAAAAATTTTCGACTAGTCTCCTAAGATAACTGAACAGACATGGCGGTACATTTTTGTAAATAATAAGAGTAGTTTTTTTGAGACATTCGCAGTTAAAGTGAGGGTTCAATACATTTGAGTCGTATATTAGTTATATTTACTATACCATTTGATGGCAAGTCTAAGCAAATGCAATAATTTAGTATTTGCTTTACTTTCCTAAATAATTATCTTTCGGAAAATACTACGCATTTTAATGAGTATAAATGCACAGATGAAAAGGACACGTGTACAGATTTTATATAAAAGATGTATAACGATATGAAATCAAATAAAGTTTATCAGAGTATACTTAATGTGAACAAATTTCTCATTAGTCTGCTGTAAATCAGGTAAACCATATTGTCTTTACATAAAAAACTCGTTAAGTTAAGTAAATATTACCGAAGTTACGTTAATATTAAATTAAGTTTAGCTTGCCAATATACAGAAGCCCCAGGTATTAAGAGGCCATAAGATTTAATGGAGTTATGTATTCAGCTTACTCTTCTTCACGAAAGCACCTCTTAAATGTACGATAAAGTGATAAAAAAACATTTTATTCATTTTAAATTTTACTTTCGCCAACGAGCCACAACACATTATTGGAGTTCATATCTCAGATTGCAGTTTCACATTTATGAGGGACGGACTCAGGTGGATTTGTAGGAACGTTACTTTGTATATAAGTATATAATTTAAAAAAATGGTACAATCACAACTTATCAATGTGATGATGATTTGATCTTAAATTAAAAATGGTTTGGGCTCAGATCCTACAAAAACACAGGAAGATAAGAAAAACACCAATCTAAATAACAATATCAATTTACAATCGATTGTTCTAAATATGCAACAGGGCGAATTTGTCACTGTGCATATTTACAATACTTACTTTAATGATAACAAGCAAATCAGAGAAAGTAAATTTAGTGAAACAGTATACTAAATGATTTTGGTTCAATACAATAAGCAGCTTAAGAGGGAGGATTTTAACCTATATTTAGCAAGACAGTAGTGATATCGGGTGTTATATATATATATGGTAAAGATGTCATTCGGCCATGACACAAAAATATTACTACACTTTCAAAATGCTCTAATATGAAAAGGATAAATAAAATCTTACAGGTATCGAAATCGACTGAAAAATTTTTAAGACAATAAGATAACATAAACTATAATAAAGGATATCGAAACAGAATAAAAATACCCATAAGAAAATAAAGATATTCAAAATATTTTAAAGATAATCTATCAACTAAACCGAATCAACCTGATATCGCGACTATGGTTACTAAATATATCATAAAAGATATCCAAACTACACTAAATATTATTTAATGCTATTTCTTACAATCCACCCTGTAAACTAAATAATTATACCCAACATATAAACTAACCTCCAGAATATATACAGGGACTATACGGTGAGAACTAAAGCCAGAAGAAATATCTACTAGTCTAGATCAACAAGACCCGAGCCAAACAGTAAGCAAACATTGGTACGTGCCAAGCGATAAGGTAGAATTGGCAATCCAATACAAAGATACAGAGGACCTAATATGCTGAAATCATACAACTACCTTAGAATGCAATAAAGTACCACCTTGCACCTTTAACCACTCGTCAAAATAAAATACTATATAATAATTTAACTATGATATAGAATTGTGTTCTCCAGGTAGGGCTAAAAATGTTGAGGCCTGTTGAAGACTCCATGATGTTCCGATGCTACATGTCTAATATACTGCTTTTTCTCGAGGTGACAACCTGTAGACAACTTTTACAATAAGGCTATGCAGTATCAAACTTCACCCTGAGGATGTCCTTTAAAACTTCACAACTATGAATAATCGCGCCGTTTGCAGCTTACCCACTCAACCGCTGTGGTAATACTGAACAGTTATTACTTAATACGATGCGTACAATACCAAATAACCCTCTCCATGTTCTGAAAGTAACAGTGGTAGTGGTAAGTGGCCTTGACAAAAACGAAAATTTAACAAATGAAATGCGTTTTTTAATTTGCACGCTGAGATACGAACTTTGATTATGTAAGATTTAAAGAGGTAATATGTGAAGCTTACTCGAAGTTTCTCGAAAGTACCTCTTAAATGTATGATAAAGTAATAAAAAAACATTTTATTCGTTTTAAATTTCACTTTCGCCACCGAGGCCCGACACATTATCGATCGAACACAAAGTAATATACAAAAGGCACTAATTTAACAAGGTTTTTATCCTTTGTAAATGGAAAGTGATGAATAAGGAAGAAACGTAATAAAAAGTCCTTACAAGCGTATATATTATTGGAAGTCTCATTATTTCTTTTTGTGCCTGCGTGTAATGGGGCACTTGTAAAAATATGTTACAAATAAAATGAATGTTTCATAAACTGCCAGAAATAAAAGAACATGAAGTTGTGAAATTGAAAAATAACATGTTTCACAAAAGGATTTATTTATACGAATAAATGCACGCATTTTCAAACTGCCCACTCGTTTTAATTCAGAAAACGTGAGGTATCACCAAGGGCGATCACGTGAAAAGTGTAAATGAGCCTTTTGAGAAAGTTAAAGAACATACTGCAGTTATTGTTTGTAAAATACTACATACTCCGTGATAATGATTTATTACCCATAAGTTGAATCAATATATTACTATATTGAATTTTTATATCTTTTTTGTTCTTAAAAAATGCGCGTCATTTTTACACAAGTCGACATCCTATCGTAGAATCAATATTTGTATCTTATTATACACCTCTGTTAGTCGAAAAGAACACATCAAGTATCAAAGTCGATATACTTACAATTAATAAATTTGAGTTTTTTGTCTACCATTTTGAGGAATAAGCATAATATTGACTCATACGGGTAACCCATGAGTGTGCTTCGGGTCAAATTCACTTTTAAACATGCATAGAGTATATAGGCTCCAATACTTACTTAGCTAATAGATAGGTGAAGATCTGTTGTTTTTTATCAGTCAATGTCAAATAAAAATATTTCGTACTTATTTATGGATATTGCCTTGGTTTTGCATGGAACATCGTTATGAGTGGTTTTGTGCTTTTCTGATGAGCTCAGAAAAACGTTCCAAAATTTCCAAGAAACTGAATGAGAGATTTTATGGAAATGTAACCCATTAGAATGAAAAAAATTTAAAGATAAGGTAGGAAAACAAATTAATTTCGGGCCTTTTTTCTCATTTTTAACTGAATTTACATACCGTAGGGGGTCATGTAAATACTAGTTTAATCTGCTTAGCCGTAGGGGACTATGTTGGATGCTAGTATTATAATGAGAATGTCAAATAAGAAATTGGACAAATTTATTTCAGAACTAGAAAACGCTGCGCGTTTCCTAGCTCTACCGGAGGTGTTTGACTGCTTACGGAGTCAATGTTGACTGCTCTCGCAGTCAATTTGTAGTTTCCAGTTTTTCAGTTTTCAGTTTTTCAGTTATCAGTTTTTCAATCTTCCTGTTTTCTGTATTTTAGTTTTTCCGTTTTTAGTTTCTTCAGCTTTTAGTTGTTTAGTTCTTCAGTTGTCAGGTTTTCAGTTCAGTTTTTCAATTTTTTTCCAATTTTAAGTTTTTTAATCGTTCAAATTTTCTTTCTTCAGTGTTTCATTTTGTCGGTTTTCAGTTTTCCAATTTTCTGTGTTTTAGTTTTCAATTTTCCAGTTTTTCAGTTTTCTGTTTTTCAGTTTTCAGTTATTCAGTTTTCAGTTTTTCAATTTTTCAGTTTTCAGTGTTTCAATCTTCCAGTTTTCTGTATTTTAGTTTTCGGTTTTCAGTTTCTCAATTTTTGGTTGTTCAGTTCTTCAGTAAGGTTTTCGGTTCTTCAGTTTTTCATTTTTTTCCAATTTTCAGTTTTCTAATCCTTTAGTTTTCGCTATTCAGTTTTTCATTCTGACGGTTTTTGGTTTTTCAGTTTTTAGTTTTTCAGATTTCAGTTTTCCAATTTTCCGTTATAGTTTTCCAATTTTCCGTTTTCCAATTTTCAGTTTTTCAGTTTTCAGTTTTTCAATCTTACAGTTTTCTGTATTTTAGTTTTCAGTTTTCAGTTTTTCAGCATTCAGTTTTTCAATCTTCCAGTTTTCTGTATTTTAGTTTTTCAGTTGTCAGGATTTGGGCTCTTCAGTTTATCAATTTTTTTCCAATTTTCAGTTTCTTAATCCTTCAGATTTTCGTTTTTCAGTATTTCATTTTGTCGGTTTTCAGTTTTTCAGTTTTTACTTTTTCAGTTTTCCAATTTTCAGTTTTTCAATTTTCGATTTTTCAGTTTTCAGTTTTTCAATCTGTCAGTTTTTCAATCTCACAGTTTTCTGTATTTTAGTTTTCAGTTTTCAGTTTTTCAGCATTCAGTTTTTCAATCTTCCAGTTTTCTGTATTTTAGTTTTTCAGTTGTCAGGATTTGGGCTCTTCAGTTTTTCAAATTTTTTCCAATTTTCAGTTTCTTAATCCTTCAGATTTTCGTTTTTCAGTATTTCATTTTGTCGGTTTTCAGTTTTTCAGTTTTTACTTTTTCAGTTTTCCAATTTTCAGTTTTTCAATTTTCGGTTTTTCAGTTTTCAGTTTTTCAATCTTTCAGTTTTTCAATCTTACAGTTTTCTGTATTTTAGTTTTCAGTTGTCAGTTTTTCAGCATTCAGTTTTTCAATCTTCCAGTTTTCTGTATTTTAGTTTTTCAGTTGTCAGGATTTGGGCTCTTCAGTTTTTCAAATTTTTTCCAATTTTCAGTTTCTTAATCCTTCAGATTTTCGTTTTTCAGTATTTCATTTTGTCGGTTTTCAGTTTTTCAGTTTTTACTTTTTCAGTTTTCCAATTTTCAGTTTTTCAATTTTCGGTTTTTCAGTTTTCAGTTTTTCAATCTTACAGTTTTCTGTATTTTAGTTTTCAGTTGTCAGTTTTTCAGCATTCAGTTTTTCAATCTTCCAGTTTTCTGTATTTTAGTTTTTCAGTTGTCAGGATTTGGGCTCTTCAGTTTTTCAAATTTTCTCCAATTTTCAGTTTCTTAATCCTTCAGATTTTCGTTTTTCAGTATTTCATTTTGTCGGTTTTCAGTTTTTCAGTTTTTACTTTTTCAGTTTTTCAATTTTCAGTTTTTCAATTTTCGGTTTTTCAGTTTTCAGTTTTTCAGTATTCGGTTATTCAGTTTTTCAAATTGTTTCCAATTTTCAGTTTTTAATCCTTTACTTTTTCGGTTTATAGTTTTTCATTTTGATGGTTTTCATATTTCAAACAAAATTGACCCCTTTTTGTGCTTAATTGAAATTAAATTTTTAACCCGATGATGTGGAGCACGATATGTTCCGCTAAATTTTAAGCGCGATAGAGGCCGCCAAGGATTTCGCTTTTCCAGCGACACGACTCCGCTTGAGAGGTGACTGCTCGCTGTTCTATGAACGCGTAGACCGACCTTTATTTTTGAATAAACTAATAAATAAACAAACTAATAAACAAATATTACATTTTAGAAAGCTCTTTCACCGTCGTTGTCGTGACCTCTTGGGCTATAATTAAATAGGCATCAAAAAAGTCTAAAACTAACATTCTTTACCAAAAACTTATGAAGGGTATCTAGTAAGACGAACAAAAATTATATAAAAGTTCAATAAATGGGCGGAGAGTATAATGTTTACGTACTCTTATGTTATCATATTACTGATATTCCAACTGACTTGAAAACTTTCTGCACTGCATTTTTGTAAGAATATAAATTAATATTAGTCATAGGTGCTAGTACGTATCATTAAATTAATATTGCTAGCGATTATAACATTTTTGAACTTAGTCAAATAGCATTATACCGAGGTCAAATTCCCGGAAACATCGCATTAGTCCGAATGACAGATTTCTTCAGCTACAGAAAATACAGACACTAATAATAAAAGATTAAGTTATCGACAATTCAAGTATTAAAGCTTCTTAAAGCTCCAATTGGATTATATATTGCAAGCTGGCTTTTGCTGATTCCAGTCCGTAGTTGAATTAGGGATTATAAAGTGAAGCCAAGCGAGAGGTATAAATATTATTAAATTTGCCATCGGAAACGTGATATTTACGTACGGGAAATTAACTAATGTTAGCTTATAAACTTCCGGTACTAACTTTGTTTCATTAAATATTATTACGTAGTTGGAAAGTTGGTAAAGGTAATCTCACGAATGTCAGTCAATGTATTATTTAAACATGCAATACATTTCTGCTATTGAAAATAGTATCCAGAATTGTCTTTTATTTACATCACTGTCACGTAGTGGCTTAGAGCTAGGTGGGGAACACGCCATATTTCTTATCCGTGGTGCCACAACTCAGGTAACCGACTATTTACAGGTAATGTTTCTAGTAGTGCCGCTCTCGGCCAATAGTATAATAATTGGATCCCTAATTTGTGAATGTCACGTAGGGAGAACATATATATATATATAAACATATTATAGTAATCGTAAAAAAAAATTAATTTAATTTTTTTGTTGAAATAGGCTTAGAACGTTATAAAACGTCAAGATTTTAAATTTGAGCGATAAGCAATTTCCTGGGTCTGTCTGTCGGACCCTCTGTAACTCTTTTTTATGCGAACATTTTCTCAGCAACAATTTAAGATATTCACATGTAATTTGGTACACATATGTACCATTACGAGATCTAGAACTTGATTATATTTTGCCCTAATTCTGGTGAAGGGTTGTTGGTTAAATAGAGGTAAATAAAGGAAAATGAGTAAAGCAAGCTGGTAAGAGTACAGTAACTTGGAATTTGATGTATATACTAGAAGCCAAGACCTGAATTTCAACCCCCTCTCCATTATTAAAAGGTTTAAAGAAATAAAATTGAGTTTTTCACTTGAAATTTTATAAACGTATGTATTATAACATTATAGCGACATCTGGAACTAGACTATATTTTGATATGATTCCGTTGAAGGGTTGGGATTAAATAGCGTTAAGTAAAGGAAAATAAATATAGCAAGCTGGTAAAAGTACAGAAACTTTGAATCTGGTGTATATACTGGAATCCAAAGCCTCAGATTTCTTATAGTGCTTTTCAACCCCACCACTAACCCCATTTCGTCATTAAAGGAGCTGATAAAATAGAATTGAGATATTCACTTGAAATTTGGTACACGTATGTACTATGGCGACATCTGGAATAAGATTAAATTTTGAGATGATTCCGTTGAAGGGTTGGGGGTTAAATAGGAGAAAATAAATAATGCAAGTTGGTAAGAGTGCAAAAACTTGAAATTTGGTGTATATATTTCGAAGCCAAGGCCTCAGATTGTTTTATAAGGCTTTTCAACACCTCCACCAACCTCACTGCATCATTAAAAGCGCTGATAAAATAAAATTGAGATATTTGTTGATTTGTTATAACAACATTTAGAACTAGATTATATTTTAAGATTATTCTGTTGAAGAGATGGGGGGTAAGTAAGGGTAAAGAGGAGAAAATAAGTGAAGCAAGCTAGTAAGAGTACAGAAACTTAAGTCGTTGGTATATACTAGAAGGCCTTAAATTTCTTTATAATATTTTTCAAGTTTTTGAGATACAACGTGACAAATGTAAGTAGATAAGAGGCAAAATTAATGAAATATTGATGTATTAGGAAGCAAAATAATATTTTCTTACCTGAAATTAGTATTTAAATAGCCGATTTGAGGTACTGGAAATTCGGCTATTTAAAAGATGACTCAACTTTCCTACCTGTGTAACTCTCAACCACGTGATGTTCCCCACTATTAATTCAATTCTCGCCGATAATCCCCTGTGTTTATATCCGAAGAGTAAGAGAGATTGGTATTGAAGAAAAGTTATGGTTCAAGGAACACACAAAGTAATCAAGAAACCGTTGGTTGTGACCGACAAAATCATCCTTCAATCTTTGCGTATCAAGCTGGGGCTTATGAAGCAAATGGTATAAGCCTTGAATCGAGATGGAACTTGTTTTGGCTAGTTGTCACGTACATTTCCGGGAAAACTGAAGGCTGGAAAGAAAGAAAGAAAGTTTTTAAGTGAAGATTGATCAATGTATACGTTTATTTTGTGAAATAAATACCTTACTCTGTATTTCTTGGCTTTTTAAGTAGTAACGTAAAATCTATTTATCGATTCAAAGAATAGTCAGGTATACCGCGTCTCGAAAACTAGATCTGATAAACCAAATCTGACGGCATTTTTGATTTTTCATCCCAGAATTACTAGGGAACACTTGACAAATGTTCAGGCACCAAAATGTGTGTAGGCCAGTCTTATTATTATGATTATTCACGTATTTAATATCGCTCTATTCTCGCTACTACGGCCAATGATCATGCCAGAAAATGAGGTACGCCCGACCTGGAAGTTTTGCCGAAACTCCCCTCTATCGAGAATGGAAAATGGGGATTTTTACTTGCCTAACATTCAGTAGATAAGACTGTTTTACAGCCCCTTCATAGCTTAACATATCTTATCAAAATACTAGTACAGGACACAGATAGTGTTCAAAGGAAAGATGAATGAATGAAAGATGTCAAATCAAGAAGCCTTTACGCTTGCATCGCAAGACATTCTTGATATTGGAATTATTTTCAATTATTTCAACTAAAATTATCTCGGCGACCTACTGTAAAACTATAGTTTGAGATCCGCACTAAACGCATGATTGAATATTTCAAACAATTCAATTTGCTATTACATACCCTCTCTTGGACATATGAAAAATTATTAATGTTTTAGTGAAAGGACTTCCCGTGCTGAGTATTCTGTTAATATTCTTCCCTTGGAATGTGCTAATATCGCCATTCTGATGGAAGATTATTAAATAAATAACGACCGGTAAACGTTATACTCAGAACTTATCCTTGCTATTAGCATCATGCACCAAACAAACAAAGATAATCTAAATGGGGTTCTAATATTAGGTAAACGCGTTTTCTCCTAGATTTCCTCTTGTTTAAATTTCGCATTTTGTATTAGAAAGTTGCAAGCTCCTCTTTTATTAAATAAACGCCTGTTTTTCTGGCTCTAATGAAAATAGAAGTACCCTGTAGGGTGTTTTCAGCAAAACTTTTACATCCTCTTCCGGCTTGATCGATGTTTTGCCAACGTAAGAGTTCCGCGGCATGTTTTGCAGATGAGACGTGACGTCACAGAATGAGCCCTTGCCGCCCATAAAACTGGAGAACGTCGGAAGTTAGGTTCCATCAAGTGACCCGAGTGCAGGTTTTATGGCGGAGACAAAAGACAAACGGGTGGAAAGCGTGACTCTTCTAACGTAGTTACCTTCTGGAGGAATATGTTTAAAATTTAAGCCCAGAGTAAAATATATTTTATATTATGTTCTATATCGCGTTGGCTCGTCCTTGTATAAAATATAACCCTATATCTGGTGGATGTTTAGGATACGGGTATTAAAATGAATGGGTCCATATCTTGAATGCTTTAACGGTTATTTATCATATGTATTGCAGTGGAAATGTTTGTATAGGTGTATTAAATATAAATTAGTCTGGTTGGGATATCTTATTATTGCCGTTGACTTTGAATGTAGGAAACTTAGCTGCACTTCGTTGGAGTGAATGACCTTATTCTACATTTTTAGAGTAAAATGTGGTTCAACGGTTTTAGGAAATATTTAGGGAATAATGAAACTTTTTGTTAGAGAAATCCGTTTTTTAAGACGTTGAATCTAAATATCGAATAAAAAATTATCTGCATATCTGTATATATTGTGTCCCAAATTTGAGCTGCATGTATTTCTATCTCTGTTATTATAAAATATAGAAAGTTGGTTAAATAGGGATAATCTGAGATTTTTTGGGAATAACAACCTTTTAAAAATTTGTACAGTAAGAAAAAAAAAGTGTCTTTCTTTTAAATATTGACAACGTCTTTGTTTATATATCGTTGCTATATTAAATTTCGTCTGGCTTCGACACTTCTAATTATCTTTTTAATTATGTGCTTGAATATAGAAAAATTTCTTTTAGTGGAAACAAAATAAAGAAACAAACGAAATGAATTAAATTTGCAGTAAGACCTCATCGTTACAATTCTGTTTAATTTATGCATCCGCACTGAGACTTTACCAAAATCCTAGTAATACTCTAAATATGTCTGGTTCTTAAATAGACTAACAAAAGCCTGACTGTGAACTCGTTCGATTACTGCGATTTTGCTAAAGTATTTGAAATATTAACCAATTATATTTTTGCCATGGTCACAGTCTGACTTTTGTGTACTAGATAGTTTGGTAAAAAGGCCCATACACCTCAACTAATCTTGTGTTACTTAGTTCACTGCTAAATATATCGACACCAACAGATATTATGCATGATTTTGACGAGTTTATATCTGCGGACTACTTTGCTCTATGCGGTGTTTCAGAAGGATCCATTCTTGGGCCCTTATATTTACTATGTTTGATCTAGAATTAGTATAAAAGAAATTTGATGTGGTTCAAATTTCAAAATTTGTATTCCCCAATAGGCTTCACTATTTCCACATCCATATTAACCATCCACTACGTGGATGTGGAAGTAATATTGCATGTCTTCCCCCTTTGACAGGGGCGTGTAGGATAATTCACAAAAGATACTTTAGGTTAATGTGAATAGTGATCCATTATACAATCTTCAATCTTCCGCAACCATGCACAAATATCCAAGTTTTCTTTTATCTATACAATGCACAACAATTTTGTTGTCTGCACCGTTAATATTGCTCTTTAACATTATGTCTTTTAATTGGATTTGTTAAGCTCCAGAAGAGTGTATTTAAAGAAATAAATAAAATGAATAAATAAATGAAGATGAAAGAAATTATTAGCAAAAATTAGGTACGCTTTGTTTTTTCTTATCTATTACGCCCAAAAAAATAATTTATCAAAAATTCTGCCAAGAATATCCTACAGAATTTTCAATAATTATATAAAACTTATCAACAATATTTCGGCGAAGAGTAACATGATTACATCTAGGTACATAATATGAGATGAAACGGGATTTTTAATAAACATTCTTATAAAACTTGTTTAGCTTTGTTCCAAACAAAAACTCTATGAGGCCTTTCGTTGGCTTTCTAAAAGATATTAAGTATAAGACCGTACCATTTTTGCTCATATAATTGATTTTTGATTGAACGTATGTTTCGATAGGATTATGCAGCAGTGGAGATTTTTTTTCAACCGATATGCACTCTCCCCCAACTTTTAGTTGTAAATCAAGTAACCAAGATTAAAGCAGCTATAGAAATCTTAGCGACCACCACAGTGGGAAAGAAATTTTCACAACTAATTTAATCATCTCGTCTTTGTAAACATACTCTAAGGCGGTCTCGTTTAACTATTCCTTTAAATTGGATGGAATGCTGACTGGACCAAAGGGTCTAGAAACATTCAACCAATAACACTCCCATATTTACTTGTGCGGCAGTACAAATACTAGGAAAGTGCGGACAGCCGTGGCAACGTATTCAGAGATCGGGAAGTATAAGGGTTGCTGCAACTGCTTGAAGTTGCTCAGACAAGCAGAGATGAATGTTATCTCCCATGCTGGTGATTACATTTCGCTGATGCCTTTTATTCACTAGATATTTTAACTAATATAATAAGCCACATGGCTTTTAGTAGAAGTACCCGAATCGTTAACGCCTTAATTCGCCAGAGAATTGTTGCGGTCGTTACTTTTTAGACTGCTTGCATTTATGCTTAATAACCGACGAACTTTCCTTTCATTTGGAAGTAATACAGCGACTGACAAAAAGTGAATAAAACAGCACTCATCAATCCAACAACCATACGCCTGGACATGCTGGTGGCACCATTATCTATTAAGTTCTATTCAACTGTGTCTATTCTTCTAAAATCCCCTAACAGCTCTTAAGCCGTTGACAGCCTAGCACCATTTCTAATGCATGTACCCAAAGTATTCCACATGTGTCTAGTTAACTTGTGATTACATTTTCTCAATAAGGTGGCAACATAAATAGTATTATGTATTGTTACATAGTATAGATATACAGGGTGTCCCGAATTGCACAGGTCAAACTTCACTAATACAACTTTTCAAAATAAGAAAAAAGTTTCTATAACCATGGGTCGGAAAGTGAATGGTTTCCGAGATACACAGATGATCATTTACACAGGAATTTAACTTTTTATGCTTTTTAAGAAAAAATGACAACGAAAATCATTCAAGAACTGGTGAAACTGGGGAGGCTAGGTGTAATTTAGACCCAACTTTATCATGTGACACTTTTAAACTAATTTATGAGCAGAACTTAAAAATTTTAAGTTTTCTACACAAAAAAGTCTGGTGTGTTTTTTCTCTAAAATTATCAGTTTTTGAGTAAATCTTATCTGAACTTTATTCGGGAATAGCTTTTTATGAACAATTTTAGCAGAACAGAAAAAACAATGACAGTAAAACAAAATTTGATAACATTGTTTTTTATTAGTCAACAATGAATTAGATTAAAGTAAGGTAAATTACAAATTACAAGAGTTGTTCAAAGTGCATTCCGCCAGCTTCAACACATTTCTGACATCTGCACCGTACTGAGTGTGTAGCTTTACGAATTAAATCAGGATTAGCCCGCAAATTTTCACATTCTTCGAGAATTCTTTTTATTAACTTTTCTCTCATGTTTACAGGGATTGCGTAGACTTTGTCCTTTAAATATCCCCAGACAAAAAAATTAATCCGGTGAACGGGGTGGCCAGGCTCTTGCACCTAATCGATCGATCCTCCGTTCAGTATAATAATTCTTTACCCACAAACGGTTCTCAACAGCAAAATGTGCAGGAGCTCTGTCCACTTGAAACCAGCATTCATTACTTAAATTAAGAGGAATATCCTCGAGATATTAAAAAAAATTATTTAAAAAATCATTAAATAATGGTACATGTAAACGGGGAGGAAGGATGTGGGGCCCACAAAAAGTTCCGTTTATAACACCACACCATACATTAACGCTAATCTCCTGTTGAAATGCCCTAGGGCGAATTAAATGAGGATTCTGATGAGCCCAGATTCTTAAATTATTAAAATTAACCGATCCATTATGGTTAAAGGTAGCTTCATCAGTTCAAATGATTTTACTTCCGAAATCGGAATCTTGTTCCATGGCATTTATAAACCAATTGCAAAAATTGATACGCCTTTCGGGATCACCTGGTTGAAGGCTTTGGACTGGCTGCATTCGAAAAGTTTTTCTGTGGTCTTTTCTCAGAATTCGAAAAACTTTATTTTTGGAAACATGCACAGCTTGCGCACGCAGCTGTTGAACCGCTTGTATGATACTTAATTTATTATTATTGTTAAATTTGGCCAAAATTATGGTTTTAAATGGCCCATTTCGCTGTTCATTTCTTGGACCTCTTTTAAATCCAACATTTCTAAATTGGGGGTGGGTTCGAATAAAAACATCTTTAGATGGTTTCCTTCCATTAGGAAATCTTTTCCGATATTCGCGTACCGCGGCATTCGGGTTTCCATTACAATACCCATAAATAAAATGAATATCCGCGTAGAGGTGTTTCAGAATCTCATGAGCCGCGAAATGCGCAAAAGGCAAAGTTTAATCTGAGTTATAAGTATGCTTTTGAAGACACTGGAGGCTGCCTTGCTGTATACATAAACAAGAGCTCGGGATAAATTGTAAACAATAAATATAATATTTTTAAGAAGTGTAACTGAGTCAACAGGACGAGTTATGTCTCTGCACATATGAAGGTCACAGCTCATGAGGTTTTAAAACACCTCTACTCTACATTACTAAACATGACCATTTTTTACTTTTCAATAGAAAACTTTTTCCAAAAGGAAATAATAAAACCTCAGAACAATGAACTACAGAAAACCAAAAAACAACAATGTCATTATTGTCATTCTGGCATTGCATGCTAGATTATTTTTCATTTGTTACAAACATTACGATCACCGCACACTCCTGCATACCATTAATGCTAGTAATAATGGTTACTAATTAATAAAGCTCAGATAAGATTTACCCAAAAGCTGATAATTTTAGAGAAAAAACACAAGAGACTTTTTTTGCGTAGAAAACTTCAAATTTTTAAGTTCTGCTCATAAATTAATTTAAAAGTCACACAATAAAGTTGGGGCTAAATTATACCGAGCCCCCCTCCCCTCAGTTTCACCCGCTCCTGAATGATTTTCGTACATAGTTGTCATTATTTCTTAGCATAAAAAGCATAAAAAGTTAAATTCCTGTGTAAATTATCATTTGTTTATCATTAGACGTTTCGAAAATATTCATAAAAAACATTTTCAGGAGAATTACATGAATACCCTGTATCTCAAAAATTAATTGCTTCCCGACCCATGTTTATAGGAACTTTTTTTCTTATTTTGAAAAGTTGTATTACTTAGTGAAGTTTGGCCTATGCAAATTGGGACACCTTGTATATCTATAGTATGGTACAAAATTCGTAGCATATATCTATATAATGAAAAACCTGTGATTGAAATAAAATGGAATAATCGTTGTTTTAGTTCCTTATTAATATAATTATTTGAATGTATGACTACCATTGATCGTGGTTGGATATTGAGCTAGCTGCCCTGGCTGTAGTATCAGCTCACGCTCATCACATAACTGTGTTGTCATTGGTAACATATGCAAGCAAAATTTCAATGCAAAGGTCAAGCTTAAGCGATTAAGCGAAATAACACTGAAGTGCTGAGCGAGTTGTACAATTTGAATATGGTGTTGAAAGTTAGAAGACTACTACAGTTAATCTTTACATCATTCTTTTTCTACCGGTGGTATAATAATAGTATGGGAACAGCTGGATAACTTGAAAAATACTAGAAAAATACTTTATATACGAAAGTTGTAGGAAACTTCCCTGGCTATCAGACGGTGACCATTTGAAGGTCAAGTCGATTTTTTCAAAAGGAACCCCGTACTTTTAACCTCGGAAATGTAACGAGCGGATATGACCATTGGCACCTACAGAATTGACTTGACCTCTAAAGGTCATCTTTATAACATAATTTTGTAAGCCGAAAGTCATCTCCAAACGCAAAATTTTCCGCTCATTGCCTTTCCGAGATTAAAAGTAGGGGGTCCCATTTGAAAAATCGACTTGTCCTTTAAGCGACCTTGAAGGTCGCGGTTAAGGTCAAATCCAAGGTCACCTCCAGATAGCCAGGGAAATTTCCTACAAATTTTGTATTCAAAGTTCTTTTCTAGGATTCGTATTTTTCAAGTTATCCTGCTGTTCCCGCATTTCACTTGTTATTACAGCAGATGTTCAAATTGCCATTGACAGTTTGACAGTGAGCTAGACGGTATAAAAATTATTGATTGTACTTCTGATCATTTCTGGTGTGATCTCAGCATACATATCTATTATTCGTTGTTAAAAAATTGAAGTTCAAGAGTAAAGATGATCTTTAGAGGTCAATTATGTAAATGAAGAATATCATATCCGAACGTAAAATTTTTCGCTCGTTTTATTTAAAAAAATCGACTTGACTTTCAAATGACTTTGAAGGTCCCGGTCAAGGTCAACTTCAAGGTCACCATCAGATAGCGAGAGAAATTTCCTATTTTTAAAGTTTTTTTTGAACTCGTATTTTTCCTGCTATTCCCATACTTCTATACCACCTGGCATACCTTTACTTTGCCCGCATAGTTTAAATTGAATTTTTCTCCTATTTTTATTCCATAGCTACCGTTAAAAAACATTTTTATTAACATAATATTCACGTATAAACGGTAATAGGTTTATTTTTAGCAAATCTGACGAGTTAGAATAAAATTTTGAAAGGTTCTGATACGCAAGGCGCAGCATAGATTACCATAAATTTAGGTGTAACTGTTAGCGACCTCACGACCCCTGGCGGAGATTTTAATAGAATTCATTATATTCCGTACTGCTACATAGCAATACATAATGCACTCGGAAATGGTATATCAGAAATAATTCCCGTAAAAGCTTTTAGATAATCAGGATTAGCAGTAGACTGCGATTTGAATAAGAATCTGGAGATTGGAGGAAATTTAAATTGACTTAAAATTAGCACAGATGCACTGATTGGGCGATTTTCAGTTTCTGGCCAATTATCTAATGGAGGATATCGGAATGATTATCACGGATTAAATCATTTAAATCAGTTGCTGATTATTGAGAGCGACAAATCTTGACTTGTGCTAGAAAAATAAGCCAAACATTACACAAACTTTGAAAAAATGAGTATAAGCAAAAATGCGTTAGATATTTAGCATGTGAAATTTTGTACAGAAATGCATTTTTATGCATTTATAACAGACTGTACTACTGAATAAGTCATGTCAGTGTGTCTGTAAGTATGTAGTAAAAAAACCATATTAGTTTGTAAATGACGGAAGAAAATAATAATTGGAGCGTACTTGACATTATTGCCAGGATATTCTTAGTATTAGGAAGAGAAATATGATATGTAAGATGTTTATTATTGCAATATTTTAACATTCGTGTTCAAAAATGTTTTGTCATGAGTAGATCATGTAACAAGTTTGTAAATATAATTTCGTGGTTCAGTCCTTTCCTTATAATATGGGGCTTTTCAGATCCTACCGACTGCGCGTATGATATTATTGGTGTCTAGAAAATATCTAATCTTTCATAAAAATTACATTTTTCCATTCTTTCTGAAAGTTTGCATATAATCAGTGGGTAAATTATACATATTCACATTGCTAAATTGTTAATATTGAATATTGGCCATTATAATTTATTATTATTTGTGCACTATTGAATGGTATATTTAATAAACACACCACAAATTAGACAAGTCTCAGGTTCAATGTCAAGATTATTTGGAATAAAGTTAAGTACATATTTCAAATAATACAGACATGTAATGAAACGTATTCTTTATAGGATTTTGGAAACAGCTGAAAAAACTATCTATGAGAACTAAAACTAAAAAACAATTTTTAAAATTATTAATTTACAATCTTTGCATTCTTTCGATAACCTGAATTCTGGTTATGCAAGCAATTAAAATCCTAAAATCAATTTGTCTTTCTTATTGGTCAATTCTCATTCTAACACTAGTTTCTACACAGTCCCCTACGGCTATGAAGAATAAACCAGTATTCACATAACCCGGTAGGGCTATGAAGATTCAGTTAAAATGAGAACAAAGGCCTAAAATGAATTTATTTACATACCTCGACTTTTGGAAATTTTTTCGTTCAAATGGATTACATTTTCATGAAATCTATCATTTTGTTTTTTGGAAATGCTGGAAATTTGAAACGTTTTTCATCCTTATTCTGAGCTCATCAGAAAGGCACAAAGTCACTCATACGATGTTCCATGCAAAGACCAAGACAATTACCAACTTTTTTGACATTGTTTGACGTTGTCTGAATGAGAAAAAAAATAGATTTTCACCTATGTGTTAGCTAGCTAGTAATGGAGCCAATATACGTTATACCTTATTCTGGAGCTCATCAGAAAGACATAAAGCCACTCATAAAGATGTTTCATGCAAAACCAAGACAATTTCTATGAATAAGTGTGATATAATTATATTTGACATTGACTGATAAAAAACAATAGATCTTCACCTATCTATTAGCTGACTAGTATTGGGCCTATATACTCTATGCGTGTTTAAAAATGAATTATTTGTTTGTTTATAATTGTATTGAAATATATTCTTTATAGGATTTTGCAAACAGCAGAAAAAATAACTATCTATAACGAATTATTTCACACTTATTCATAGAAATTGTCTTGGTTTTGCATGAAACACCTTTATGAGTGGCTTTGTGTCTTTCTGATAAGCTCCAGAGTTAGGGCGAAAAACGTTTCAAAGGCTAAGCATTTCCAAGAAACAGAATGATAGATTTCATGAAAATGTAATCCATTAGAATGAAATATTTTTAAGACAAGGTAGATAAATAAATTCATTTTAGGCCTTTGTTCTCATTTTTAACTGAATCTTCATGATCGTAGGGGGTTATGTATATACTAGTTTAATATGCATAGCCGTAGGGGACTGTGTGGATGCTAGTGTTAGAATGAGAATTGTAAAATAAGAAATTGGACAAAATCGTTTTAGGATTCCAATTTGCTAGCATAACCAGAATTCAGGTTATCGAAAGAATGCAAAGATTTCATTAATATTTTTACACATAGTTTTTCTTTTAGTTATAGATAGTTATTTTTTCTGCTGTTTGCAAAATCCTATAAAGAATATGTGTCAATACAATTATAAGCAAACAACTAATAATTCATTTTTAAATCTCTAGCTATATTGCAATCTAATCCAATATGTGTTTTACATGTTCAATATACTATTTTCTAGACGACTTGTCTATTTTAAATTTTTTTAACACTTATTTTACTTTTCACATCCCAGCAAACTACCCCCATTACCATTATTTTTATTTAAATAATGTTCTCATCCTAAATATACTCATTTTTAGGAAACAGGCTCACTCTTAAATCGTTTTTTCTCATTTTCCACCTCCAAAACATCCCTCCCAATGAATTTTCTTTCGATATTTTATATTTTTTCCATGCTTATCGCACTCTTTTTAGTCAACTTGTCCATTTTCATTTTTTATCACGTTTTTTTCCATTTCTGCACCCCCGCAAACAACACCCCATCACTTTTAATTTATTTAAATATTTTTTTATGATTGATGTACTGATTGTTGGGCGATTTAACCATGTTTAGAATTTTGGCCAAGCTGTTCGATTTCAGGGCCCACTGTGCGATCGTGTCCGAAACGTTACGGATTTTTGTCAAATAAAAGCCGCGAATATATCGACTGGCCAATCAGGAACTGAGGAATTCTTTGCAGTTGAAGTGCCTTAGACTTATCTCAGCAATAAACAAACCAATACACATTGTGTAGGAGTGGAGTTAAGTTAATTCGTTTATAATGCTTTAACAAATATGGAAAGAAGACGAAATAAATAATATAAGATTTATATCTCCAATACATCTCCTACTACCAAGTACAATTGCAATAAAATATCTCTTTTTATTATTTTGTTTAAAAATACTATCACGCCATTGTGCTGGGGACAAAATGGCCCCTTGGATATTCAATGGCCTAGTTTCACATACAGTGTAAAATAGTGAGCAGACGTCTCCCGCGGGAGGACATAAGCTGTTTTCCTTTGGGCTGGAATAGATTTAAAATTTAAACAGTACGTTATATATGACTGTAAAACCTTCGAGAGACCAGGACAAAGTTACTGGTTCCAGACGCCGTGCGACATGTATCATTAAAAAGGAATATCGCGTTTGTAGAAATTAAATTCTTAAGAACATTACATTCTTTATGTGCAATAAATGTTCTTTTTTATGGATTAGTTTAGACCATATTTTTAAGACAGAACCCTACTTTATGTTTATGTTTTTATAATAGTGGGTTGAAGTAAATGGAGTGTGGCGCGTGTTCTTCGAGTTTTATAAATAAATTTATTTTCTTCTTGGATGAACGCAAAATCGAATGTCAAATGATGTCGCGTAAAATACCTGTACGCCTACACAGAAACTTAAAAAAGAGATGTGTTGCCTCAATACTTGGCACTTGACGAAAGAAATACGTTTGCTATAAATAGATAAATATTCTCATGGTACAAGAGAAAATATACAGAAAAATGTATTTGTTGGAAAAGTTTTATTCTAGGAATTTAGCAAACAATAGATCACGCAGCTGGAATCAGTTCAAGAGGCAATACCGATTATAAAAATCCATGTTACCATACGGAATTAAAGAAGCATTAGATTTATTGATTTATCCACCAACTATTATTATAAATAAATATTTTAGTGAAGAATGTTTTCAGGCGTTTCCAAAATCTTTAAAAAAGGGGATAAATGTACTCCCGACAATAACCGTCCGATATCAATCATCCCGATTTTTGCCAAGATAACAGAAATTAGTCTAAAGAATCGTAAAATCAAATATTTTCAGAAGTATTCTTTAGTAGATAAATTCCAATTTGGTTTTCGAACTGCTCGACAATAAATGCAGTCCGCAATGTTGTGAGTGACATAGTGCAGGGCTTTGAGCTGGGCCAACATACAGCGATCACGCTGTGTGACCTAAGCAAATCCTTTGACTGCGTCCAACATCGTCTTTTAGTGCAAAAACTTAGTGTTTATGGAATAAAGGGCACACCATTATCTCTCCTGGAGTCTTATCTTCAAAATAGGCAGTAATGTGTTTCAATATGTAATACATTTTTTTTTAAATTTTAGTGGTGTGTCTCGGGGTCCCGTCAAGGGGCCACTGTTAATCATTATTTATGTTAACGATTTATATTATTACGTATTTCCTAGCCGAATTGTTATGTTTGCTGATGGCACTACATGAAACAATATCTGAAACTGAAGATCGTGTCGAACTGTGGTATTCTAATATGCTAAAATTAAATCATGGTGAAATACAAATACTAATTTTTTCGACGATACATGAACTTTGTCTTGCCATATTGAGCAACTCAGTAGTAAATTGGCTAGTTATGTTTTTCTAGTGAGAAGTCTTAAATATGAGGTAAATTATAAAATATTGTTATCAGCGTACTACTTACTGATTTACCCTCATATACAAGTTATGGGATCGCACTACGTGGAAACTCAAGAAATGCGCTCAGAATTCTTATGCAACAAGAACAAAATATTAGAATTAATGCAAATCTAATTTTAATGAACACTGTCAAACTTTATAATTTATAAAATATGGTACTACGCCCATTCCTCCATTATATATTTATTTCTCATTGCTAGAAATACACAAAAACGCGAGTTTTTATGATAGGCCGGTTGAATAATCAACCGGTCATGATTATGATAACATAATGATGACACAAGATCAGCGGGGCCGTCGAGAGAAAATCGGGGCCCGCGGGTAGTAACATACGGGCCCCCTACCCCCGCTGTTCGAAATAATTTTTAAGGTTCGCAATCAAAATTTGCATATGCATCTCCAACTTTTTATGGATTTCAGACACTCGGGTGGAATCGGGCCCCCTCAAGAAGTCCGGGCCCGGGGGGAAAACACCCTCGACCACCCCCCCTCTCGTCGGGCCTGAAGGTCAGCAATCCTATCAAAACCTCCTAGTTTCCGTCTTGCTAAATCAGTTAAAAACCCCTTAAGTCTGTACAATAGATTACCCGAACAGCTAAAAAACTTAAACATAAATAAATTCAAAAAAATTATTAGGACACATATTCTTACATGCTGTTTCTATTCTGTTGATGAATTTTTGAGCACCGAACTTAATATTAACTTGTATACTGGGTGTTAATATGGAGGATACTCACAGATTTTAAATTTTTTAAATCGTTTTAATCTTTCTAAACTTTTGCATCTTTTTATATATGATTGTGAAACAGAGTTTATAGTGTCAAGTATTGTTAGTGGTTTTAATACCGCATCTTTATAATTCAATATTCTCAATTTGTTACTGACTGTAAATTTGGAATTCGTTAATTTGGTTTCAAATTAATCTATGTCATTTTTACTTCCCTCGCATACCGAAGGGAAGTATTGTATTCGAGAAAAAATCACCCTCCGAGATTTTTTCGGATTCTGACGTTTCAGAACACGTAGATTCCGAAAATATAGGTTTTTCAATTCCGTCAGTCTGTCTGTCTGTCTGTCTGTCTGTCTGTCTGTCTGTCTGTCTGTCTGTCTGTCTGTCTGTCTGTCTGTCTGTTGGTGCATTTACTAAAAAACTACTTGACGGAGAGCAGTCAAATTTGGTAGGTAGTTAACCCTACTGTCAGCGAAGAACTGGTAGAATTTTCACTGAAAAATATACAGGGTGGACCGTCTAAACGGAATAAATAGTGAAAAAATTTTTTTTTTGCTCAAATTTAAAATTTCCACGTTTCATGACGCGCTAAACCTGTTTCAGGAAAAAAAAAATTTTGAAAATTTTTTTCAAACATTTTTGAAAAAATTTTTACCAAGTTGAAAAAAAATTTTTTTTGCTCAAATTTAAAATTTCCACGTTTCATGACGCGCTAAACCTATTTCAGAAAAAAAAAATTTTTGAAAATTTTTTTCAAACATTTTTGAAAAAATTTTTACCAAGATGAAAAAAATTTGTTTTTGCTCAAATTTAAAATTTCTACGTTTCATGACACGCTTAACCTATTTCAGGAAAAAACATTTTGATAATTTTTTTCACCAATATTTTTGAAAAAATTTTTACTACTAAAATGAATTTTTTTTTTCTTTCTTCAAATTTAAAATTTTCACGTTTCATGGCATTCTAAGCCTGATTAAAAAAAAAGTTTTTTGAAATTTTATCACTAAGATAGAATTTTTCTTTCTTTGTTCAGATTTTAACTATCCACGTTTCCATGACATTCTAAAACTATTCAAAAAAATTTAAAAATGTTTTTGAAGAATTTTTTTTTAAATTTGAAAACATTTTTAATCCATTTATGTATTATATATTCTATAGAACAGACGAAAAAATTTTTTTTGCTCAAATTTTAAATTTCCACGTTTCATGATATTCCAAACCAATTTCGGAAAAAAAAATTTGCAACATTTTGTTACCAGTTTGGAAAAAAATTTAACACCAGAATGCTCAAATTTAAATGACATTTCAGAAAAAAAATTTTGAAAATTTTTTTCACCAACATTTTTCAAAAAGTTTTTACCACTAAAATAGATCGAATTTTTTTTTATTTGCTCAAATTTAAAATTTTCACGTTTCATAGCATTCTAAACCTATTTTAAAAATACATCATTTTTAATTTTTAAACTTTTTTAAGCACTACTATAGAACAGAAGGAAACTTTCCTTTTTGCTCTAATTTAAAATTTCTACCTTTGACATTTTAAACCTATTTCAGAAGAAAAAAATTTGAGAATTATTTTGCCATCTTTTGAAAAATTTTAAAAAAATTAAATTTTTTAACCACCACTATACTTCCACTCCATTACGTGAATGTTGGATTGAAAATGTGACAGATGGCAATAACATCTGGCATATGCACCTATTATACTTTTATTGAAAAATGTACAGGGTGGTCATCCCAAGAAATAATTCAGTCATGGTGGACATTTGTAAAGGTATTTGCGCAAGCCTGCCATATGTGGCACCTGCTATTTAGTATTGAACTTTTGCTGTTGGATGAGCAATCTGTATATTTTTTTGACCAAAACTTATGAAGTTTTCTTTGTAATAATAGCAATAACTCTACTCCGATTATTATTCTCAATGTCATTTCGTAATTATTATTTTTTTAGAGAGACTGCCATGAACGAGGGAAGTTCTGTGTAAATACCTTTACCGATTTTTTTCTATTTCATTGTGTTAGTGTGTGCTTATTTTTAAAGTGTTTGTTTTTGTAATATTAGTATTGTTGATTACAAATGTATGATATGTACATAAGATGGTCAAATAAACATCTATCTATCTATCTAACTAACCTGATATTCTTAAAACAATTTTGTTTATAACCGAAGGAAATATTAAATGTTTTCAATTGAACACATTTATTAAATTTTTAAAAATGAATTATTTGTTTGCTTATAATTGTAATAAAACATATTCTTTATAGGATTTTGCAAACAGCAGAAAAACTATCTATGAAAACTGCATGGCCGTAGGGGACTATGTAGATGCTAGTGTTACAATGAGAATTGTCGAATAAGAAATTAGACAAATTCATTTTAGGATTTTAATTTGCTAGCATAACCAGAATTCAGGTTATCGAAAGAATTCAAAGATTTCATTAATATTTTTATAGATAGTTTTTCTTTTTAGTTCTCACAAATAGTTTTTTCTGCTGTTTGCAAAATCCTATAAAGAATGAAATAAATAAATGTTTTGTGGCCGATACCCAACAAGAAATATTCGATGATTTTTTTCATAAAGTTGATATTTTCAATGTTATTGTTAAACATTGAAAAATCGTCAATTCCTGATTTTTTTGACGTTCTAAAATAATTATATTTTTTTTTACGATACGTAATTTTTTATAGTATCTTTAGACCTTTCATGTGAAGTTCCAAAAAATGGAATTGACGATTTTTAATTTTATACCTCATAGCGACTACTTCGACGATTTTAAAAATTTTGTAGAACACCCTGTAGAACTAGGTTTAACTTTGTACCCCTGTCTGTGGTAACTGTATTCACGCAAACCTTACATATCTAGGCACCTTTTATTTATTAATTATTTGTTCGGTCGAATCACGACTATTTATTTTTTAACCAAAAGTTATCAGGTTTTCTTTGCAGCAGTAGTGATAAATACATCCCGATTACTACTTTCCCATGCCGTTTAATAATTGATAATTTCCTCGAGTGGGCACCCTGTATAAATAAAGAGGGAAGTTCTCTGTAAATACCTTTACTGATATTATTCTTACATACGTTAGTAACTCTGTTATATGAATTCTTTCGTTAAAGCTTAACTTCTAAAATGCAGTTGTCCTTAAACAACCTACTACAATGTGCAATATTGTTACACTGCAATATATGGAAAATATGAACATAAATTGTAATCTAAGCTAATAAAAACTTTGATATTAATTAAATTGTTTATGTATATATGAGTTGTTGGCAAACTAGAGCAAATTATACGTTAAGCTCGTATTCGTTTTTAATTCCATGCATTATCGTGAATAATTAATATTCTCATGCATTATCGTTGTAAATTGTAATTAACTTTTATAAAATGCATTAATATGTCCGGAATTATTATAGCTATAATGTACAAAATGAAAATAATATAGCTAGTACCTATTTTATGTAAATTAAACATTATCTATGATAATAATGTTAATGTTCTTGGAGAGCGTTGTAACCTTCATTGTGATGCAGGCCTGTAGCTAGGGGAATAATTTTTGCCCGTCCTGCGGCGACTGCAGAAAATAATTGAAATCACAGTACACCGAAACCACGGTTGGTGAATGGAAATGATGTTTGAGAGAACGTAGACCAAGCTCCAACTGCAAAAGTGGTACCCCATCGAACACCTAAAAATGAAAATGGTTGCGAAAGCGCTGTGAATGAACAGCAACAAACTGAAAATAGGGAAGTCATGCTACACATGGATAACAACAATCGAGAGAGTTATGAATAAGCTAGGAAAGGATTATACACACTGGGAAAAATTGGCACAACAAAAACTGGAATACAATAAAGAAATATCAAGGATATACACACTGCCAGACTCAGAAACAGAAGAAACAGAAAACTCAGATGTAGAATAGGAGAGAAGATGATCACAGACAGAAACTAAGAAGAAGCATATCACAAAAAACTGAAAGTAAAAAAGAAACACGAAAACCTAAAAGAAGCATCTCGCAAACGCCTACACTTTCCATACGATGAAGACAGAAGGAAAACAAGAAGAAACATCTCACAAAGTCACAAACACCTACACGGTCCATCCTATACTCCTACCCCAGGCGTCACGCGGCTCTCGCTGGTGACAATAAGCATGTCCGGCGGTATATAAAAGCACCGGGGGTTTGTTCCCGCACACGGTGGGATGATCCGTTGGTCGGTCAGGTGGAGCCGCATGAATATGTAATGGACGACTGGGCGTCTGCAGAAGGACGTTCGGCGGGCGATCGGGCTGCGTGGTGGAACAAATCTCCATGCACCGGAATCGGCAGCAATGCCCACCTTACGCTGGCAAATCAATCAATCAAAAACGTGTAAAAATCATGTGACGCCCAGCAGACAAGTAAAAATGTGTTAATTGTTATTTTTTTATGAATTTTACACAATTTGTGGTAAATAATGATCCATTTTTGGAAAAAATTGTCTAACTGACTCATAACATAATTCTACAAATACTAGCTGAGCAAATAAACTGAATAAATATTTATATATTAAAAAAGACGTTACGTCACTTTGACATTTGTCCTTTGACATAACAATATAAAATGTTGTTTAAAAATTTAGTAAACAGATTACTGGCTTTTTGTTCAGTAAGGAGGATGATTGTGAATAAAATCGTATTCAAACCTTGGTGAAAAGTTCCATTGCTGTCTCGAGAATTATAATTCATAATTCATAATTCATTTATTTTCCCTTAAGACAATACAAGTTTGTATAGGAATCGTCACAACTCACTTAAGTCTAATTTAACATATATTCATTTACAGAATATAAACATTTTTCCACAAGAAATTTCTTAAGCCCAAATTTAAAACAATGTAATGGTTTGACCTGCTTTAAATAATCTGGTAGACAATTAAAAACCTTAGGCCCAATATAATCAGGACCATCTGATGATATTTTGTATTTACAGAATGGCACATAAAAGTCTTTTTTGTTTCGTACATTAATAGAGTGAACCATTTCAGTTGTATTGAAACAATTTTTGTTAATAAACTTAAATACACACATTTCGAATATGTACAAACCAAAGAGTGTTAAAATTTTGTATTTTTTAAATATTCCCTGCACGAATGAGTGTTAGGGTGTTAGTTATCTTATCTCTCGACAACAATGAAACTATTTCCACCTTGGTATATAATGTATTATAAAATGTTACTTTTATTAATAGTATTCGATTTATTCCTTAATAACATCGCTGGCCATGGAGACAGCTGACATTGCTAATTTCACTGATGATTTAAACTATATTGCCAAAACCAAATAATTATAAGCACTCGAACCTATTTTCTAATTGCAATACTTTTTTTAATCGACTAAACAGCAATCAATTTTTTGTAGCTTTTTCAACGAATTTTGAGGACCACTTTTTGTTAATGAATAAATTTTGAAACTGCAAGAGGTTTCACTAAAATCAATAAATCGGAAATACTCCGAAATAATGACCCATTTTTGTCTAATAGTAGAAGAGAACAAGACATTCGGGATATTATGCAGATATAAAATTGTGGCTAGATTATTCATTAAAAACGGTAAGATTGTTTTGTGGATAAAACAAATGTACGTCACAGTCTCCTCATGTTTAACATAACACCAGCTGTGAAATAACAGAACGATACAAAAAGCAGCTCTGCTAGTCCTCCTTAAACTAAACGCTGGAATTGGCAAGGAACCCAAATTACCCCTTATTGACGGTAAAGCCAAACCAAGTGTACATTAATCTTAAGGGCAAAGTTACGAATTGGTTCAACATAAAACATTTTCCATGCTGCGGCTTAATGGATAGGTTTGCTTTCTCACATAATAGCCCTATTCGATAAGAAAACAGAATAATATAAGATTAAAAATGGATACATAAAAATTTAAGAAAACATTCGCTTTTCCTTCTTTTTGAAAAGCGTTTCTAGCCAAAACAAGCAGAATTTTTTTTAAGAGAGGTGAAAAAAATTAGGTTTTTGAAAAATACCGAGAGAACTGATGGAACCTTTCTTAAAGCTTATGAAATTCTCTACTATTTGTTTTCTTTGTCATTCTTGTATGATGAAAATTGATATTTGTTTGCTTATAATTGTATTGAAACATTCTTTATAGGATTTTGCAAACAGCAGAAAAATTAACTATCTATAAAAGAAAAACCTTGTGTAGAAATATTAATGAAATCATTGCTTTCTTTCGATAACCTGAATTCTGGTTATGCTAGCAAGTTAAAATCCTAAAATGAATTTGTCTAATTTCTTATTTGACAATTCTCATTCTAACACTAGCATCCACACAGTCCCCTACGGCCATGCAGATTAAACTAGTATCCACATAACCCCCTACGATTATGAAGATTCAGTTAAAAATGAGAACAAAGACCTAAAATGAATTTATTTATCTACTTTGTCTTAAAGAATTTTTCATTCCAACGGATTACATTTTCATGAAATCTATCATTCTGTTTCCTGGAAATGCTTAGCCTTTGAAACGTTTTTCGCCCTTATTCTGGAGCTCATCAGAAAGACATAAAGCCATTCATAAAGATGTTTCATGCAAATATAATCATTTCACACTTATTCATAGAAATTGTCTTAGTTTTGCATGAAACATCTTTATGAATGGCTTTATGTCTTTCTGATGAGCTCCAGAATAAGGGCGAAAAACGTTTCAAAGGCTAAGCATTTCCAGGAAACAGAATGATAGATTTCATGAAAATGTAATCCGTTGGAATGAAAAATTCTTTAAGACAAAGTAGATAAATAAATTCATTTTAGGGCTTTGTTCTCATTTTTAACTGAATCTTCATAATCGTAGGGGGTTATGTGGATACTAGTTTAATCTGCATGGCCGTAGGGGACTGTGTGGATGCTAGTGTTAGAATGAGAATTGTCAAATAAGAAATTAGACAAATTCATTTTAGGATTTTAACTTGCTAGCATAACCAGAATTCAGGTTATCGAAAGAAAGCAATGATTTCATTAATATTTCTACACAAGGTTTTTCTTTTATAGATAGTTAATTTTTCTGCTGTTTGCAAAATCCTATAAAGAATGTTTCAATATGAAAATTGATAGTTATGATAGTTATGATAATTTGAAGTTTTGGCATTTACGGCGGCCCTTCCAGACACTCGATTATCACGAGAGTTGTCGACGATTTATTCCAGAATGGTGGTTTCCACATAAATAAATCCTTCTATTTTACATTGAAAATTAAAAACTCAGATGTGGTTTTGTATTGCTCTGTTTTCTCGATTGTCACAGTTCTAACGAACAAATAGGGCCTTTCTTATAGAGTTTTATACAAGCCATTTTATACTTAATGTATACAGGATGTCTTAGGACTATGAGACAATAAAATCACCTGTATTCTGTATTTCTTAGGCTCTTCCCTTAGGAGCTATTCACCCTTAATGGTTAAATTTTGAAAAGGTTTTTTGCTGATAGCTTGGAAACTACTTTACCGATTGTAATAACATTGATTTAGAATATAGACCACTCTTAATCCTTTTTGTCCCTAAATTTTAACCTGAATAAATTTTTGAAACTTGCAGTGACATTTTTAAATTCATTAAGAGGTTTTCTAAACGATGCTGTTGCTTGACATCAATTAAGAGACCCGTTTTCGAGAAAGAATGATTTTACTGATAACGAATCAAGGAATGCTAAATAATGACTGCCACGTAATACAACCACGTGATACTTGTGAGAAAACTATCGAATACATGTAAGCGTCAAATTTGGCAAATGATGAATGATTAATTGAACATTATTTCTTAACAAAATATTCACATTTATTAATTTAAGAGAATACACCGTAGAATTGAGAAGGAAGTAGTTGGGTATGTGGGTACTGGTTTGGAAGTCAAAAAGTTTTATCAGCAACATTTTCCTAACAGAGTTCTTATAATTTACATTTTCTACAATTGAAAGAAAAGCAATAAAAATACTTTCCAACCCGAAAACTGGTAAGAAAGTGACCCTTTCCAACTTGAAATGTCATACTTTCCAACTATTGACATGTAAGACAATTTGATTATTTCTGTATGTTGTGAATAAAAGAATTTTTAAATGTCGTTTTAAATTAGAAAAAAATTTTGTCAAAATTTAGGTGTAAGCAGCGTTAGGGGTGTTCCACCCGTGGCTTTCTAGACAAGATGTGAAAGGCATCATACTTCTAAATCAAAGATACCTACTTATATCATAATGTCCAAATTTCATTACAAATGATGAAGTAGTTTAGAAGCTGTATGTTAGAAACTTTATCAAAATTTAACCATTAAATGTAACTAGCTCCGAAATGGGGAGCCTGGGGAAAACTACAGACACTTTTAGTGTTAGTTTCACCCAAATTATACGCTCCCAAAGTTTAACGCCATAGTCTCGGGACACCCTGTAAATGGTTTTAAATCATTATTACTCTAAAATTTGGTGCGAAGGTTCTATCCGCTACCAGTAGCTGTCTATTATATTGACGTAAAATCAACATCAGTCAAAAATTCGAAATAGAATTTTTGGACGATTATAATAATTTCTTCACTCCCAGTATGTCGCTTGAAACGCAAAATTAGGCATTTTACGCTAAGTCAGCATTTCGATTTATCTTACTTCCCCATTAACGCAGCGGAATGGAAGATAGTCATCGTAAAAAAAGTTTTTTTTTAAAATTTTAAATAAGCTTAGAATGTCATAAAACGTCGAGATTCTAAATTTAAGCGAAAAAAAAAATGTTCTGTCTATCGGTCTGTCTGTCTGTGGGTCTGTCAGTCTATCTGCGCCGATTTGTAACTTTTTTTTGTGCGCGCGTTTTCTCAAGAACGGTTAAAGACATTGACTTGAAAATTGGTACACTTATGTAACAGGATGAGATCTGCAACTAGATTGTATTTTGCACAAATTCCGATGAAGGGTTGGGGTTAAATAGGGGTAAAAAAGGGAAAATAAGTAAAGCAAGCTGGTAAAAGTACAGTAACTTGGAATTTGGTGTATATACTAAAAGCAAAGGCCTCAGATTTTTTTGTAATATTTTTCAACACCCCACTACCCCCACTTTATTATTAAAATGATTAATAAAATAAAATTGAGATATTCACTTGAAAGAGGTAGGGGTAAGTAGGGGTAAATAGAAGAAAATAGGTAAAGTTAGTTACAGAAACTTATTATTTTGTGTATATACCAGAAGCCAAGGCCTTAGATTTTTTTATAATATTTTCAATCCCCCACCATCTCCAATACATTATTAAGGGGGTTGATAAAATAAATTTGAGATATTAACTTGAAATTTGGTACTTGTACGTATTGTAATAACATCTTATTAAGTCGATTTCATTGAAGGGGTCGGGGAGGTAAATAGGGAAAAATAATTAAGGCAAGCCAATAAGAGTCCAGAAATTTCATGTTTGGTGGATAAGCTAGAAGAAAGCGTCATCTGCCTCAAATATATTATTAAAATTCTATGACCAATTGTTTCCATATACTAAAGAGAAAATATGGTGAAGAGACTTGGATGGGAAATCGGGATGTGGAAGTAATGATTCCTGTTTTTAAATTATAAGACCTGAAAGGATGATTGTTGAAGATATTTAATTTTATAAACATAGACATAGTCTTTATTGTCAGATAAAATTTAAAAACGATAATAGGACATAGACGAGTATAGTAACAATATATCCATTTAGAAAATTATTTGAAGTACGTTGGACAAACCAAACGTCTAATTATGACAAGATTCAAGAAACATATGGCCCACCTAAAAAATGGAGGAGCTAAATAGTATCGTGTTGCCCACTGTCCGCTATATTATTGTCTCGGATGATATAAAAACCAGATCAAGATAGGCATCAAAGTAACGGTATCGATAGGATTATTACATTGATATTATAATAATTTCGTAGTTCGGTATTAGCTTTTAAGCTTTTAAGCTACTTCTTTTCTCTTGTTTCTTTTATACGGGGAATATAATTTTACCGTACTGTCATAAGCACAGCTAACTAAGATAAACACACTCTCTGTTGCATGCCTCCGTTGATGAAGTTTGTCACTTAAACAGGGGGAATTGATAATGAGTTACTTAAGGCAAAGTTCAGTGTTTGCGTTCAAGGTCGTGGAATATTAATTGATCCGATGTGCATTAAATTCGTTGTTGGTAGTCGAGAGTGAGCTTTGCCGCATATCGACGTTAAGGAATTTATTATGTACAGTTAGTTAGCTTTCAGGAAGTTCCACAACACAATATTCACGGTAATAATAAATTGACAGTGTTTGACAAATGAGAACTGTGTCAAAATATTTCAGATTCACGAATTTATGTCGGTAGCCAAAGTAGTTTCTATTTATGTTGTCATTGACGGTGTGTGAAAAAATATTTCGCACGTTAGAACATGAAAAATGAAACATTAAACTCGTACATTTATGCTCTTACAGGCTTTGGAAGACATTGGAATAAGAGGTGAATATTTAGAATTATTTAAAAATTATATGTCTAATAGACACCAATGCGTAAGAGTAGGAGACGTCTGTAGCGAAAATTTAAAAATAGAATATGGTGTACCACAAGGTACAGTATTGGGACCTGCACTATTCCTTATTCATTTAAATGATTTATTCACTTTACCTAGCGCAGGAAATATTATAGGATTCGCAGATGACACCGCAATTATTTATAAAGCTAAAACATGGGATGATTTCCAGAACACAGTAGAAAATGATCTGTCATATATTAAAAGCTGGTTTGATAAAAAATTATTAACATTAAATCTAGATAAAACAACCTACCTACCGTTCAGTTCCAATAAATTATATTTACCACTTTTTAAATCTCTGAATATTGAAAACCAAGGAAGAAACCACATTTTACTACCTGAAACAAAAGTCAAATATCTAGGAATAGTCATTGACCAACACTTAAGATGGGATTCACACGTACAGTTTGTCGTTAAAAAACTACAATTTATCCTTTATAAATTTCGACAATTGTGTAATGTTCTTGGACTGAAACATATGAAATCTATATATTATGCTTTAGTTGAAACACATTTGACTTATGGTATTTTAGCCTGGAGTGGAACCTTCAAAAATCATATAAAGCCTCTAGAAATTTTACAAAAAAGGTTTTTAAAACTAATGTTACATCAAAAAATGTCCTACCCGAGTAATCTGGTTTACAGTGACGCTAAGATTTTTGACATAAGACAGCTATCCTATTTTAATAGCAATGTAAAGTACCACATACAGAAAAATTCATTCTTGCTAAATCATCATGACTATAGTACTCGAAATAAACAACATATATTTCCATTTATGGCAAAATCTATAGGATAGAGATCTTTTGCATTCTTAGGCCCAAAATTATACAACACTGTTCCTGAAGTTCTGAGAGAGAGGATCATTTCTTATTTTAAAACTAAATTGAAAGCTTTTATATTATCTTTACCAAGAGAAATAATCCATAACCACATTAACAATACGAATAATTAACTATAAAATAGAAATTCTAAATATAATTATCATTGTATGGTTATATGTGCCTAGCCGTGTGGGTTTATATAACCATTCATAATATAATTAAATATCTGTAAATGATAATAAAACACAGTTTCTTTTAATCATATTGACCCGTCTCCATTTAGTGAAGTCACATCAAATGTTCTTATTACTCCGGGCCCAAAATCAAACCACTCTGTGGACTTGTGACCCGGCCTACGGTGAGCAATGGTGCCTCAGGGCAGTATTTTTGGCCCTGACCTTTATCTGCTATATACCAGTGATATGCCATTACTAGAAGGCATCACTGTAGCCACATTTGCAGACGACACAGCAAGTCTTGCAATTGGTAAAGAGCAAGAAATCCCACAAAAGGCTAGTTAACTTTCTGTATATCAATGGTATTATTGTGCCTTACGAGAACACTACCAAATACTTAGACATTGGATGCTTATCTACGATACAAAGAGAATGTGAAGAAGGAAAGAATTGAACATGATTTGAAATAAAGACAGCATTATTGGCTTTTTGGAAAGAATTCCAGGCTATCAAAAGGTAATAGGATATTAATCAATCAGATCCTGAAGGCACTTTGGCTATATGGTATACAGCTCTGGGACTGTGCCAAAAATAATAATATTGAAACCATACTAACCTTCCAAAAGAAAGTGCTGCATAAGATAGTTGGCACTCCATGGTATAGACGTCCAACTCCAACTTGCATCGAAACCATAATATCCCAATGGTTAAAGATGAAATCAAAAGATTTGCTGATAGATATGAGGCCAGACTTCATCTATATGTTCATGCAGAAGCTCTTCAGCTACTGGACAACAAACATCTTGTCCAAAGATTGATGAAAACCAAACCATTTGAGCTAGTATAGAACGTTGTGTGCAAAAGCAGAGCATACATTGTTAGATAAGATATCAATCAAAAGGACCTTGTTGGATGAACTTTAGTTAATAAGTATTCAGTTTGTAATATTATTAGAAGAAAATTAATGGTCACTAGACCAGTTTTAATAGCAATAAAGTACTTGTTTAAATACTTTTTATAGACGCTGTATAACGCCGTATAACATGAATTCATTCTATCGATCTTTTTATCGCTAAAAAAACTCTAACCTTCTAAATTTACCAAGCACTAGACAAAAAATAACATTTGTATACGTGAAATCATGTGTTATATCATACCATCAAAAGATTTTCCAGCATATTTTAGGAAAGTTCAAACAAAACCAATAACTGACCCATACTAACATAAACTCGATTATGACACAAAAACAAACGTTAGCAATCGGAATGGGGATGCGCTGACCCTTATATTATGACTTGTAAACATGTATTTCGATAATATTCTAACCGAGGATATAGATATATTCAGAAACGGGCTAAATTTCTCCAAAACGCCGTGAATATTTTATATATTTTGTCTAACTGTAAAAATAGACTCCCCAAAATTGAATATATTTTGAAATGAAAAACCGGCGATATCCGTTAGTTCGTTGAGGCGTTTTATAATGGAGGGTTTCTCAGCTTAAACAATCCGGAAAATGCCAAACTAATATTCGAGCGTGATTCCCAAATGATATAAATTATTTATACCGATTACGAATTGAGTTTTAAAACTGTGTCGCGTCACTTGCCATCGCTATTAATTACAACATGATTTGTGTAACAAATTTACGTCGAAGTTAATTCCGTACGGTATTTGGAATATTTTTTCATTGGAATTAAATCATGATTAATGCATATGTTTAAATCCATACGAAGTCCGTGAAAGAAGGATGCTGAATGGACTGAGCTGTCAAAAGTGTCAAGCGGCATAATTTTGACTTTCATGTTCAGTAAAACCATGAATAATTAATTATTGAGGATGTATTTGCCTGAGAAATGATTCTTCAGTTCATTCCAAGCTTTGAAAGAAGTCGCACTGATGGTGATGACGTGTACTATATGTAGTCACACTGAAATACGTCTAAGTATGTTAATGTTTTTAAAGTTTGATGTAACTGTTATTTTTTGGTAATTGTTTTTTGTTTATTGGGGAAATTCTAAAATGAAAAATAACATTATTGTGATAGTCATGCTATTCGTACTGCATATTTGTTTCTTGTAATCCAATGTTGATCTTGGCATATAGCCGGCAAAGTATTTTGTTTAGAGAGATATGCGTTTCTGTACTTGTCTATAAGTTGTTAGTTTGGGTTGAAATTATTAATAATTATATGTTCCATAATAGTAAAGACGTCAGAAAAGCAAGTCGCACTAAAATACCTTTTCCGAATTTCTCTAAAAATATAATAATAATAATAATAATGATACTGATATAAATATATTAATAATAATATTAATAATGAGAATAATACCTCATAGAAAAATATTTGTTTTTATATGATTATTATTACTTGAATATTTAGTTAATAATATAATAATCATTAATTAAATTATAACATTTATTCAGTATTTTGCTACTTAAGTACGTCAGAGTATATTATCAAAAACTTTGGAACTTAAACATGATTTAAAAAAATGTTGCTATCTCGAGAAATAGTTGACCTCGCCGCTTCGCGCCTCGACAACAATGAAACACTTTAAACCTCGGTATGTAATATACTATTGCTGTCTATTGGGCCTACTCCGGATATTATTTGTTCATTCTATACTATCATTAGAGTGTGCTTTTCTGCGTGTAAAATACAGAGAAAGAGAACAGTAGAATTTGTAAGAAAACAGACAACTCGTAAATAGTTACTGGGAATGTGTCCGCCTCGCTTTGATGAATGACATTCAGCACTAATTGGAGGCAGTTGAACAGGTGCTCGCATCATTTAATATAGTGTTTTACTTCTGTTCAATATTGATGAATACTCAAACGTGCGGTAATTGAAAGTTGGATCATTTTCCTGCTGTTCTGCCAAAGACTTCACACAATTGTTTCTCCTAAATGTGAAATATGAAACTCCAGATCGTCGCCGATTGAAAACTAGGAATTCATTTAATAAATTGTTAATAGTTTAGTAAATAACATGTACGACTACTGTACGGCCTCAAATCGTGATATACAAAATAGAATCTCACACTGAAAAACCGCTGCCTAAGGAATCACTACTTCCACACCCAAATTCTTCATCCAAGATGCTTTAAAGGTATCTTAACTATATTTGCACTCTAGTATGTCGAAATTATTGGTCATAGAATAGTAGTAATATTTGGGGCAGATGTCATAGAAAAGTTTGAGGTGTTGGTTTCTACCATAGGTATACGTTAAAAAGGAAGTTTCTAGACTCCCCCACCTTCCACCCCTTCAACGGAATCATCTCAATCCGATGTCATTACAATACACACGTGTACTAGCTTTCAAGTTAATATCTCAATTTTATGTTATCAACCTCTTCAATAATTGAGTGGAGGTGGTGGGGGTGGGGGCTTGAAAAATATTGGAAAGAAATTTGAGGCCGCGGTTTCTAGTATATACACCAAATCCCAAGTTCCTATGCTCTTTCTCATGCCCTTTCTTGACTTATTTTTTCATTTTTATCCTTATTTAACCCCAACCCTTCAACGGAATCACCTCAAAATACAATCTAGTTCCATATGTCGTTCTAATACATACGTGTACCAAATTTCAAGTGAATACCTCAATATTATTTTATCAACCCCCTTAATAGTAGAGATGGGAAGGGGGGGGATTGAAAAATATTAGACAGAAATCTTGGGGCTTGACCGATTTTCCCCTAATTACCCTTACTTAACCCCCAACCCTTCGACGGAATTACCTCAAAATATAATCTAGTTCCAGATGTCGTTATAATACATAAGTGTGTCAAATTTCAAGTGATTTCCACAATTTTATTTTATCAACCTCTTTAATAATAGTCTAGATAAAAATAATGTTTAGACACATGACCAGTATCAACAATTTCTCTAAAGCTTTCGCTATTTTATTTGATGAGTCAACATTTTCTTATACAAATAATCCCATTACTGAATACCAACACGGTTTTTTCAAAGCAACATCTACTTCAAACAATATATTTTGCACAATTCAAAATATCTTATGTTATGTTCGCTAACTCACAGGTCGACGTAATTTATATAGACTTCACCAATTCATTTGACAGACTAGAATTTTATGATACATGATGAAATAATGTAATTACTTAATGATATCCTAAAATTCTACAAACTTCTAATAGGAATTGGAATTGAAATAAAAGAAGCGGAGAATTATTTGTGTGTGTTTGATTTGCTTTATGATTAAGTAAAATATTAAGAGTTTTTATACCTATTAGTTTCTAAGCTCTTAAGTAACGTTGACTTTGATTCCTTACTATATGTGTGAAGGATATCAAAATTATTTATGAATAAATAAATGTATAGTTAAAATTAATGTGATTGAATTTTCTATTTGGCATAGTGGACTAAGTAATAAGTATAATACTCTACTACATATTATAGACATATTAAGTAGGACCATTACTAAGAGCAAATTACACATTTCCGCAGTTTCTAAAAGTCTTTTGTTTTAGCAATTTCAAACGACGTCTTTTACCGTCGTGAAAGGAATAATGCCACTGAATATAGGGTAGGCTGTTAGTGAATTTCGTTCCTAGAAAACATAACCATTTAATTTAATAAACCAACCAAATTGATTTTAGCACTGGAGCAGATATCGTTCCTTGAGCAAACATTGAAAGAGTCTGCCCTGTTACCCTGGGAAAACATTAAAGGAAAACACAAGGCTATAGTATATATTGTCGTATCTCTTGTGAGTTTCCTTTTGTGTATAAGAGGGTTCCCAAGAAGTTTCAGTTTTTTGTCCTTGATAATGGCAAAGTGCAACCCTTCAAAAGATTTATTAGATCAACAACTGGAGGCATCGGCATGCTACTAAGTTTTATAGCTATCTTTCAGAAAATAAATGCAAAGTAAATTGAGGCTAAAATGTTTATTATTAAACACATTTTTTTTACATACGGATATTAGCACAAACATTATGTAGGCAACAAAGAGTTGGTAAATAATTTTACTGAGTATTCCTGTTTTTTTTTCGTCATTACGATAGTTTCATTGTACGAGGCTGATTCTAGCAGTGAAACTAGCAGCGAAAAAAAATTTTTTTTGCTTGCATTTTTGAATATATATATTCGTACATTTTTACGTACAAATTATGACTCAAGTGCTAATAAGAAGGCTATATTAGCATCAAATTTTCAAAATAATTTTGACTACCAACGCACATTTTCAGGTAAAACTCGTATTACAAGAAAAATACTAACCTGGCCTTTTTCCGACCGATTTTATTTGAAAGATGGCCATCTAACTTAGAAATTAGCCGCGAAACAGAATACAGCGTTTTCGCTGCTAAAGCGGAATTTCTCAAGTAATATTTTAATTAAAAAAAAGTGAATAGCCTGGCCCATTTCAGACCACTTTTAGTCGAAGAGTGGATTCTTGTTAGATGTACTAGTTACTTAATCTTTATTTTTAATTAAAGGTAAAGAGCCCACGTTTCGATAAAAATAAGTCCGAAAAGGGCCAGGTTAATAGTTCTCATTTTATTTTAGTATATCTTAAAAAATATGCTAGCAGCGAGAACGGCGTGAACGTCTATTTTGCAATTAACTTCTATGTTAGATGCACTGAGGACTTAATTTTTATTTTAAATTAAAGCTAAAGAATCCACCCTTGGACCAAAAGTTGTCTGAAATGGGCCAGGCTATTCACTTTTTTAAAATTAAAATATTACTTGAGAAATTCCGCTTTAGCAGCGAAAACGCTGTATTCTGTTTCGCGGCTAACTTCTATGTTAGATGCACTGGGGACTTAATTTTTTTTTTAGCTAAAGCTAAAGAACCAATTCTACTATTAAAAGTGGTCTGAAATGGGCCAGGCTATTCAAATTTTTTTATTAACATATTACTTGAGAAATTACGCTCTAGCAGCAAAAACGCTGTCCACTCGTTCCTGGCCTAACTTCTATGTTAGATGTACTACGGATTTAATTTTTTTTTTTTTTTCAATTAAAGGTAAAGAGGCCATCTTTCTTATAAAATCGGACCGAAAAAGGCCAGGTTAGTATTTTTCGAAAAATGCGCGTTGGCAGTCAAAATAATTTTGAAAATTTGAGGCTAATAGCCTTCTTATTAGCACTTGGGTCATAATTTGTAGGTAAAAATGTTGATATTATCATTACGTACGTATTCAAAAATGCAAAAAAAAAAAAAATTTTTTTCGCTGCTAGGTTCGCTGCTAGAATCAGTCTCGTTTCATTGTAACATTTTTATCTCTCGACAGACTCTTAAATATATTGATTAACATCTGTAAAATGATTTGTGACTTATTTGTTTAGATAATTTTGATCCTAGTTAACGTCCTCCCATCCGTATTAGGTCAGCAAGGATCACTTTCCTGATCTAATTAACTGAGGCGATATTTTATTTGTTTCAATGCGTTTTAATAAAAGCTTCTTTTTAAAAAGATTTTGTTATTTATTTTTATTATCCTATGGCGAATAATTAGAATGTTGGCTAATTAGCTGTTAGATAAATAAATAAATAGGCGTTTCACATAATTTCATCATGAATAAATCGTAAATCGGCGAGGTATCCTGTGTCACAAAAAATGGAAACAACGAGCGAAATTAGAGACAGATTAAAACCAGGGCTTACGCCACTAATGAGGCGTACTTTTTCCGCGTATCACTCCAATATCTCCGCAGCATTGACTTCACCATTCAGTGCTAATAAAGCCTGATACAAGCAAAAAGGATGAAAAAAAATATGATATGATTAATTACGTCGCGTATGAACAATAACCGTGACAGCATAGCCAAGCTTAGATCTGACGATGAATGAGGCATGATGGTCGTCACAGAGGGCGCTGATTGATGACAAGTTAGCCAACGAACCGGAAGCACAGCGCTCCATTCAAGCAGAAATATATACAATATTTATGATTCTTGTCGTATTTAATATTTATGGCCGGTCGATTGCATCCGCACCTGCATCAGTGCTTGACCATATCGAGATACAAAAAGTATACATTGTAAGTTGATGTTATTTGTATGAAGTGCGCTCTATCGAATGGTTTTTAATACAGATTGTGCGAGAATGGCAAGAGATTCGTGTTACAAATTCTGTACGCTAGGATTCCGTTGACGGAATATTGAAAGGCAGATGGAAGGAGGAAGTAATTTTTTCGGCAGATTCAGATTATATTCTTATATTAACATCTATACTATATGTTAGAACTTGAGCACGTGACAATATTTCTGGGTGTTATTTCTTGGCTAATTTCAAGGGAACCCAAAAATATATAAATATCATTTATTATACAGGGTGTTTGGTGCATCGTGTGCCAAATTGAAATGGCCGACAGAAAGGGTTATCTGCTATCCTTTCAGGCCCCTTAACACTTCCCATGCCCTGCGGGATTTTTCATATCGACTTTTTATCTATTTTATGAGAAAAATCCCAAATTCTATATTTAAATTCAAATTATAAAAAAAGTATTAGGCGTAGACTGCGAATTTCATTTTTATTTTGATGTGTATTGTTGAAGGGTTCTTTTAAATCCAAAATTACTGGCATCAGTCATCTAGTTGTTTTTTTATTCACTCGCAAAGTTTCGGAATAGGTAAAATTAAAATTTAATCTTACACTTTACATGGCTATAAAAAAAACTCAAAGCAACCGGGATCTTCCAACTCCCTCAAAAATTCTATAGTCTATCCTCTTGCTAATGATGTGCCACATGTCATAAAAATATTTTAATAACTTCGTGAATTTGCTAAATTAGTGAATCGGGTCACATAAGGCTAATATTGAAAATTCTGAATAAAAAATTATTTTTGCTTAAATTGTGCATGGGAAACAGGTAAAATCTGTTATCTCACTCTTGCGAAGTAAAATCTATCTTTAGTCTCTTTCTGTTCATGGGTTTTACTTGAAATGAAGAAACAATTAAATTTTTATCATTTATTAAAAAAATTTTAAAATCTTGCTTAAACTGTTGGCATCTGTTGCGAATGTAGGCCCGACACCTGCTTCGTATTTCGACAGTTGTTGTATGAAGTCGTATTTCCTCCCTAATTGCACCGAAAGCCGTTTTTATGCGTTGGACAAATTCCTCCCTAGTCGCAACCTCCGTCGCATAGACGAGCTCTTTGGCAGGTCCCCAGACATAAAAATCCAACGGAGTTAGGTTGGAGGAACGTGGAGGCCATTGAATAGGGCCATCCCGCCCAATCCACGCATACGCCTATAGTTTTTAAAGAGGACGGCTGTCCCGCGCACTGGCGATTGATTGTAAGAGAATATCTAGACAAGCTGTTCCCATATACGTGGATTGGGCGGGATGGCCCTATTCAATGGCCTCGACATTCCCCAGACCTAACTCCGTTGGATTTTTATGTCTGAGGACGCGCCAAAGAGCTCGTGTACGCGACGGAGGTTGCGACTAGGGAGGAACTTGTCCAACGCATAGAAACGGCTTTCGGTACAATTAGGGAGGAAATACGACTTCATACAATGACTGTCGAAATACGAAGCAGGTGTCGGGCCTGCATTCGCAACAGAGACCAACACTTTGAGCAAGATTATTATTTTTTTTTAATAAATGATAAAAATGTAATTGTTTCTTTATTTCAAGTAAAACCCATAAACAGAAAGAGACTGAAGATAGGTTTTACTTCGCAAGAGTGAGATAATAGATTTTACGTGTTTCCCATGCATAATTTAAGCAAAAATAATTTTTTATTCAGAAATTTGAATATTAGCCTTATGTAACCCGGTTCATTAATTTAGCGAATTCACGAAGTTATTAAAATATTTTTATGACATGTGGCACATCATTAGCAAGAGGATAGACTAGAGAATTTTTGAGGGAGTTGGAAGATCCCGGTCGCTTTGAGTTTTTTTTTATAGCCATGTAAAGTCTAAGGTTAAATTTCAATTTTACCTATTCCGAAACTTTGCGAGTGAATAAAAAAACAACTAGATGACTGATGCCAGTAATTTTGTATTTAAAAGAACCCTTCAACAATACACATCAAAATAAAAATGAAATTCGCAGTCTACGCCTAATACTTTTTTTATAATTTGAATTTAAATGTAGAATTTGAGATTTTTCTCATAAAAAGGATAAAATGTCGATATGAAAAATACCGCAGGGCATGGGAAGTGTAAAGGGGCCTGAAAGGATAGCAGATAACCCTTTCTGTCGGCCATTTCAATTTGGCACACGATGCACCAAACACCCTGTATATCTCATACACATAATTACATCATATTAAAAAAATCACACTTTATTTGGAAAAATATATTTAATTTGTAATTATTAAAAAATATAATAATTTTCTTAAAATAAAATAAATTCATCTCTATTACTTTCATTGTCAATGACTACTTCTTCATCGTTTTCCCTGCGAGTAAGTAAAACAGCAATTGAGCAGAAAGTATACTGAACTATGGTTTCTTAACACCTTAACAGTGAAGTGTGTTCTTCCGGTTGAGCTAATTTCCACGTTTATTTAGTAGTTAACTGGCATTTCTACAAACACAGTCTGTATGATCAAGTCTTATCCAACCTCGATAATTTTTCTGTCACTTCTTAGTCGGCCTTGAACTGAATTAGTATTTTGGTTTTTGAAATAAATTCTCAACATTCACCCTTAGGGAATTGTCTATTACTTCAGTACTGCCCCCTCTGGGTGTAGCTATGCTGTATCTGAGTCACTATTTTGGTGTTATTAGACTAGTAAATCTCATCGCGATTTTAGGAAAGAAAGTTGGATAAATGGAGAACACGAAATGAAATAAAATTATCAAACCTTCGAGCTACAAATTCAGTATTCTGCCAAGATGGAAACAAACTTTAATTCTAAATCAATCTGGAAATATAATATAAGTATAAACTGAAATATGATAGTTTCTCTTTAAAAAGAAAGAGTATTAAGCTCTACTTTCTACTAACAATGACAGTATCTAATAATAATAATCAAATCAAAGATATGAAAAATGTATTAATGAAACACTAATAATAGCGTCCACCACTACTGTATACAAGCACATATAGTTAATTAATGCAGAATTGTATCCTGCAGGAACTAATAATTCGTGCAAATTAATAAAGTTCTAGCCAATACTAATTCATAATTAATGAAAATGTATCAATTTACCAAATAGAAAACATACTATATTAATTAAATTTCGTTATATAGGATGTCCAGGAAGTAAGCTACTTGGGGTCAAATGGCACTGACGAAACCAAACAAGTGATGGGGCCTAAATAAATAAAAGAAACATTTGTAAGGCGTATTTATAAAAATATGCGACCATTAAACTGAAAATTGTCAAGGCTGCCTTTGCTTGATTTGTAAGTGTACCTTGGATTCATATTGATGGTCCTTTTTTAATTAACAGAGATTCTGCTGAAGTCAATAGCTTTGCCCTAAACCAAAATGGTGAAAGATATATGGGAATATGGAAGTGCATAGTACACGTTAAGATAGCCAAAGCATCTAGCAAAATAGGCCGTATTTAGTATTTGACATACGTGGTCGATATGTACCTATATTGAGTTGTGAAATTTTGTTCGCGTACCAAAAGAACGCATGTCAGGCAAAGGTTTTCTGAGATGTAATATAAGCATATTGCGCTGATACAAGGCATTCAAATCGTCTAGCATGGCTTCAACTTTTATATTCATTTCGTCGGCAGATTCAGCAACTACTAAGCAACTTATATCATTAGCCTACGTAACAGTCATTGTATCGTCAGAGAAATTGGGTAGGTCGTTAATGCATTGCATGAATTATAAGGGATCCAGTACTTAACCTTGTGGAACTTCCAAGTGCCCAGAATTTATGTTATGTTTTACTTTTATTTTCGTATTGTGTATATACAAATGAATCCATTTTCATTTATAGTGAGTTTTATAGCTTTGTTGATAGAATGTTCTTATCCACAAAAGCTTTATACAAATCAAATAGTATAGTTATTATAACAAATTTTCCTTTGTCTAGGTTTTTTGTATTAAAAGTCCAAGAACAGGCTAGATACAGTTTCTAGGGATTTTCTCGACCTAAGGCGATATTAAAACTCTGTAACAACGTCATCTCTATCAACAGTAGATAGACTATAGTTGTAAACCACTTTTTCAAGAACATACGGAGGTCTAATAGGACGAATTTTACAATATCATCATCACATCCCTGTTGAAAAATAGAAATGACAAACTGGTCCAATAATTATAAAGATTTCCATAACAAAAAATGTTATTTGAGATTATCCTTCTGCAACTGTTAGTGGAGGGATTATACACCACAAAACCACAAAAATCAGTTTTGGGGGTGCCACGCAACCCCACCAAAAAACCACACCTTCGATGAAAAAAGCTACTGATAACTCGTGAAGCGTTGAAGATATAAAAAAATTGCTCATCATAAAAAAGAAAGCTGGACTAATTTCCTAAAAAAAGTCCTATTGTAATTTTCTTATATATGCCATGATTTTCGAGAAAATCTGTATCGAAAAAAATTGCAACATTTGTGTTTTTAATGCGTACGAATTTTCCTTTATTTGAATTTTTTTGCGCGCAGCCTATAGAAAATGTTGAATTGCTCGAAAACCATACAAGCTAGGAAGAAAAATCAAAATGGATTTTAAAGGGATATAAAATACTCTCTTGTGTTTCCATTTTTGATGGCTACTGATATCTACTAGTATATAAAAACAAGCCAACCGTTATACTCTTCCCGATTTACTGCACTTTTTATATAATTGTTGCACATTCCATAGGATACTCTTCGCACTTTTTTGAAAATAATATTAATTTTAGACATTTTTAGTTTAATTACAAAACAAAACAAAATATGTAATTTTTTTTTATTCAAAAAATTTATAACTTTTGTATTTATTGATTGATTATGCTTAAAAACAATAGGGTTCTTTCTTTAGCTAACGCTAACTTACTCTCCAAATTTAAATACAATTGGACTTTTCGTTCTTAAGTTATCGTGCTTACAAGAAACGTGACGGACGGACGGACGGACGGACGGACGGACGGACGGACATTATTATTATCAGGTAGCTTGTTAAAACACTTGATTCCAACACATTTTTGCCCCGCTTCATATAACGACAAGCTGCGATCCGGTATTACCAGGTTCATTTTATTACGAGTAGCATACGTATGCAAGTCAATGTTGCTAATAAATTCTGCTAAATTATTTTTCGCGTATACCAATACTTCGTAAATATATATGCATGGTAAAGGTAAAAGGTTCAAATTTTTAAAAATAGGCTTACAAGATTGAAGTCTAGTAGCACCAACAATGTTTCTTACTGGCCGCTTTTTCAGTTTAAATAGTCGAGTTGTATGTGGAGAAATACCCCAGAATATTATACCATATCGTAATCTGGACAGAAAGTTTGAATGATAAAAAGTTAAGCATATAGATTTCTGCGTTACTTCGTTCAGTCTGTATAATGCGAAACATAGTCATGACAGTTTACATGACAAATTATCGACATGCGACTTCCAGCTCAAGTCGTTGTCAATATATAGATCAAGGAACTTTGTAGATGTTACTTGTTATAATGATGTGTGGTCGGCCTTAATTAGATAACTATCATATATTAAGCATTTCCTGAGCGTGAAATCGACGAAAACAGTTTTTGATACATTTAGGTGTAATTTATTAGAGAAAAACCATTTAATAAAACGACTTACCTATCTCGCCTAATAAACTCTAGAGCGCCATTTTTAAGCTATCATATTCTTAGAACCACTCATCGTACAGAAATAGATAAAAAAAAAACTTGTATTTTCATTATCTTACTTTTTGTACCATACCACTTTTTCCATAAATGTAAGACTTTTGAGTTATTTACGAAATACTGTCACAATTACTTACAGCTAAAATAGTAATCTTAAAGTCGTTATATAGTACAGGCAATGAAGGCAAAATGTAAAAACCTCGCAAAAATTAATAAAAGAATCATCTCTGGGATTTAAGTAGTTAATAACCTGTAGAATGGAATGATGCACTTGCACTTCCAAGTTCCGGGAAAATTCAAAAAAATTTGGAAATACTTTTTGATTTTCGGTTTTTTTGCTCTAGCGGCTAAAATAATGAAAATACAGAAAAAACAACAAAATTTGTAGCTCGTCTCTTTCTCTACAAAATAGGTCTTTACAAGTTTTTGTCGTACTTAAGCCGTTTAGGAGATAAATCCAGTTTTCCACTTATAGTTTTGAGCCGCTCCGAAATGCGCGGAAAATAAGAATTCTCTGGGAGTTTCGTACGACCGGACATATCGATCGATAATTATTACTATTTAGAGCCGCTAAAAAAATGAAAACAAGGTAAAATGTAGAGAAAAGTATGAGCTTTAATGTGATACTAATCATAAAATTCATAGAAATTTTTATCATAGAGAAAAAAGTGTTAGAAGATGGCTTAGTAAACTTTATACAGTTGATTTATTCACATCTTTGAGTTTTATGCATCTTGCCTGTTTCTCCCGTAACAATGGGTGCTTTTTCACTGCATGGATTCGATTCCACGCACTTTAATCTATATTTCGTGAAAATTTCATTGAAGTATGTTAAGAAACAAATAAGTTGTATATGTTTTACTGTATAATTGTGCATTTTCCGAAGGTGTATAAATAATGTAGACAAATTCAAAAAGTACTGCGCGTATTTAAAAAACTGAATTGAACTCCAAAATTTGGAGGTGATTGATCGATGAGAAATATACCCTCTACTTTGATCGCAAGGTATATTTTTCCAACAAAAGTAATTGCAATAAAATGTTAGTTTGGTTAATATATCATTATATAAGAAAATATAAGCAAAATGAATTATCATTCTAACGACTCCCGGCAAACATATGAATAAATCTGTGGATCAACTGTACAAAGTTCACTAAGCCGTCTTCTGACACTTTCTCTCTTTGATAAAATTTTTTACGAATTTTGTGATTAGTTCCACATTAAAGCTGAGACTTTTCTCTACATTTTATGTCCTTTTCATTTTTTTTAGGGGCTCTGGATAGTACGAATTATCGATCGATGAGCCCGGTCGTACGAAACTCCTAGAGATTTCTCATTTTTCGCGCATTTCGAAGCGGCTTAAAACTATAAGTGGAAAACTGGATTTATCTTCTAAACGGCTTAAGTAAGACAAACATTTGTAAAGACCTTTTTTGTAGAGAAAAAGACGAGTTATAACTTTTGTTGGGAGCTTCTTTCTCTTTTTTCATTATTTTGGCCGCTAGAGCAAAAACCGAAAATCAAAAAGTTTTTCCAAATTTTTTTAAATTTTCCTGGAACTTGGAAGTGCAAAGAATGCATCATCTCATTCTTCAGGTTATTACCTACTTAAATCCCAGAGATGATCCTTTTATTAATTTTTGTTACCCTAAATTTTTAATTTACCTGTACTAATAACTTGAAAAATATAAATTTTCATGAAAAATTGTATACCGCCTTTTCCTCTTACAAAATGATTCTATATCAAATTCGGTGATTACTATTTTACTTATAGATACATAATTTATGTCAAAGTATTCATTATCAGAAATTATCGACACATCCCCAAGCGCCATCTCTCAAAAGTCACCCCTTTTGAATATAGAAGGATAGCACATGCTCAATTTTCTATGATTTAGGACTAGTTGTTTAGAGGGTTTTCTTTCACGAGATTTATACACCCTAACCCAAGGAATATATACAAAACATATTTTAATTTAATATAAAGACAAGTAGGGCACGAATAAATAACAAATTGGAGAAATATGGACACGTCCGACGCGACGTTAGGAAGTGTATTCTGGTACGACAGTTTGGTGTAATTTTTCAGAAGCAGCAGGCGGCGGCAACTGGAAAGAAGGCAAGGGGGCAAAACCGGGACATCTCATTGATATTGCATGCCGCGTTGGTCGCCTATGTCGAAGTCGCTTTGCCGCGGCCCGTTCCGCCCACCGATATTTCACAATAACGATGTACGTTCGACTAATAATGTCTGGGTGAAATTTTCATGACCGCACGAAAAGTTTACAACCGGTCAAAATTGAACGTGACTTTTCTTATTGGGATATAGTGATTTTCAAATATTTATTGCTCGATATTCACTCTACTTGAAAAGTTCTTTTTTATTCATTACAATAATAAAATAATGTATAGTTCTTCTTATCTATATAGTCGGTTGAAGAAATTGCAAAGAAAGCCGAAGCTCCACGTCGCTCTGACTCATTCGCATATGTAATTTTAAATATGATAACAGCGTCGTTGTGAAGTATTACAGAATGTTGTTTAAAAAAATAATAAATACATTGTACGTCACATTTATAGCTCAAAATACATGACTTATAAAATAATATATCTCTTTTCAATGCAGATTATCCGCTTTTTCATAACTTGAAATCGCTTTTTAAGACAGAGATGTTTCAAAAAACCGCCGCCTAAGGAATCACTACTTCCACATCCAGGTTTTTCGTCCAAGAGTCACTTTAAAGGAAACATCTTGATTAGATTTGGACTCTAGTCTGTGGAAATTATAGGTCCTAGAATTTTAATAATATGTGGAGCAGATGTCATAGAAAAGTTTTAGGTACCATATACGTTAAAATTAAAGTTTCTGGTTTACCCTACTTGTTTCCCCTATGCACAAATTACCACCTCCCACCCCTTCAATGGAATCGTCTCAATCAGATGTCATTACAATATTAACTTTCAAGTGAATATCTCAATTTTATGTTATCAGTCTCATTAATACTGGAGCGGAGGTGGCGGAGTATGAAAAATATTAGAAAGAAACTTTAGGCCTTGGTTTCTAGTATATACTCCAAATTCCAAATTTCTGTACTCTTACCAGACCACTTTATTTATTTTCCCGTTTACTTCTATTTAACCCTTAACCCTTCAACGGAATCATCTCAAAATATAATCTAGTTCCAGATATCTTTATAATACATACGCCTACCTAATTTCAAGTGAATATCTCAATTTTATTTTATCAACCCCTTTAATAATGATGTAGGGGTATTGAGGGGTTGACAAATATTATAAAAGAATCTGAAGCCTTGGTTTTTAGTACATACACCGGATTTGAAGTTTCTGTACTCTTACCAGCTTGCTTTACTTAGTTTCCCCTATTTACACCTATTTAACCCCCAACCCTTCAACGGAATCATCTCAAAATATAGTCCAGTTTCAGACGTCGTTACACACGTGTACCAAATTTCAAGCGAATATCTCAATTCTATTTTATCATCCCCTTTAATAATGGAATGGGGGGGGGGTAGTGGGGGATGAAAAATATAGTAAAAAATTTGGAGGCCTTGGCTTGTAGTACATACATCAAATTTCAAGTTTCTGCACTCTTGCCAGCTGTCTTCACATATTTACCCCTATTTACCCCCAACCCTCCACCGGATGTCTTCAAAAAACCATCCAGTTCCAGGTCTCGTTATAATATATACTTGTAAAAAATTTCAAGTCAATATGTTAAACCGTTCCGGAGAAAACTTGCGGATAAAAAAGTTACATACAGACAGAAAAAATTTTTTCGCTCAATTTTAAAATCTCGACGTTTCATGTCGTTCTAAGCCTATTTCAAGAAAAAAAAAATTGTAATTTCTTTTACGATTACTACACTTCCAATCCACTACGTGGATGTGGAAATAAAATAGTAGATAATCTTCATTGAAAAATTAAAAAGCTATATTATTTTGTACGTCGCGTAAAAAAAGGTCACTCTAAAGAAATCGTTATAAAATCGGTCAAAATCAATATTTTCTGAAAATTTCAACGGCATATTAAATTTGAATAGTTTTTTGAATTTTATAGCCTTGGATAGTGTAAATTATTTACAAACGAAATGGCGTCATTTGCAATTAAGGCTTGAAATAGAACTCAATCATTTATTACTTAAAAAGTTGAAAACCGATCTTGCTGAAATTTGGAACAATTTTTTGCATAATTGTAAGCAACAATTTCTGAAAGTTTCAGGCTTCTGGGCGTTTGCGTTTGCGAATTATTGATTGTCGAATAAAACGCACTTTTTCAATTTTGCACACTATTTGTAAATAAAAAAAACACTTGGCGGCTTCAGACCAGTCGCAGTCTCATTTTTTAGATAATTCAATGATGAACAAAAAACTAATAACGGACATATTTCGAAAAATGCGCAGGAGAGGAGATACATTAGTTTCATATCATTAAAAAAAAACTGGTGGTAGGGAACGCCAATACAAACAGAAAGAACTTTATATAACATGGGATCTAAAGCTCGTGATTTTGGAGAAAAAAAAATAAACAAACATTTTCAAAATACTTAATAACATAGTTTGAGAACTGCTGGCATATTGAGGTAGGCTTTATTGCCTCGCGTCTTGTTGCACATGATACTCTGACATTCGTGCAAATAAGTATGGTGAGCCTAAGAGATAATTAGGCCGCGACGGGGGCCTTCGAAAAGCATGCCGACAAAGCAGTTAAAAGCGACCGACAGAGGACACCGCCATGTTTTTTGCTTCTTCGCTGCCAAATTATCTTATTGCGTGTCCTTACTTGGTAAACAACGTACACACGGCGCTACCTACCAGTTCCTTGGTTTTGTCTGTTGCTTTTGTTCTTTTTGAATTTTGTGCCACTTATATTAAGATGTTAAGATGGTTACGTTCGTGCTTTTTGTGTTAATTTTTTGGATTTTGGACTAAGTTTTTCTTTTTGTTTTCTTTATTGATAACGTTCATTCACAGTTTAGTGTGGTGTTTTAAAACGCAGATTTTGGACATTATGGAAGATTACAATTGCAACAACGTATTTTAATGTGCATAGAAACCATAAAAAATGATCCTAATTTACCAAATGTGTTGAACGGAGTGCGTATGTCCTTAGTTCGACGTGCCGAAATGTGTATACGTGGAGATGGAGTTCATTTCGAACAATTTTTGTGAAGAAATCAAAAGAATTGTTCAATTATTGGATGTTACCTATTGTCCATTAAAAGTATGATTATTATTATTATTAGTGTTCGCTGTCTTGTTTTGATCTGTTTATTATTGTTTTATGCGCTCAATTCGTTAAAAAAAATCAAATTCTTTCCTACACAACTATTTTCTGTTATCGTATCTTGGACGTCTAACTGTTCGTTTTCCAATTTCATAAAATAATTACTAATTTTTTAAGCTTTTAACACAATGTTACAAATGTTAATAAACCACTGTTAAATTTTATAAATTCTTATAAATGGCAATAAAAGCTACAATAACTTTGTTCCAAATTAATAAACACATGTAAACAAATCCTATTTAAACCCCTGCGGCCATGCTATGCTTGCGTTGTGCCAAAAGAGAAGGAATTATTTATATTTTCATAATTAGTGGTATAAAAATTTCGGTACAAGTAATTCCATCAAAGTGACGCACTTCTTCCGGCGGGAACACAAGTCGGGTATTACAGTTTTTTATTACTTCTAATATTAGGAACTATAACATTGACCCTGAAAAATAATGGTTCTCAAATATGTCCTACTTTAACATTAAAATGTTAAACCTAGGTCAGTTTTTTTCAAAGTGGCCCTAGAGAAAAAGTCATTGGATTTTTGTTTGTCTAGTCGGTCCTTATTATCAGTTTTTTTAATGACATGAAACTAATTACACCCTGTATAAAGCGAAACGTAAGAAAGTAGTTTTTTTTAATGGTTAATTTAAAAAATAAGCACACGGTTTACGAGGTACGCATAGTGTTTATTATTATTAATACATAAAAATCAATCGTAACATTGCTCTCGGCTCAAAAATGCACTTCTTAATACTTTTTTGTCACTGCCTACTGGTCTATTACCGTAAGTTACTCGATTATTACAGTTTAACGTTTACCTTGTTTTTTCATCCGTTTTCGGAAAGTTAAAGAATCAACTTCGGCGATAAACAGTTGATGTAATACTGTATCGAATCCCCAAACTTGGTAAAGCTCAATTTTGATGTTATATCAAATTTTATAGATAAACTTCCAAACTTCTGTCCCGATATAAATGTACCTAGTTAGCATATTCTCATATTCCGAAAACATCAGCGGTAAAATTTATCTCCACGGTTAAAACAGAATATACCCTATAAAATAAATTCCGAGCTGAAGTTGAATTGAAATTCAGCAAGCCAAAAGTCGTATGAGAACGAGTAAAGTTTCCCCGTACTGTTTACACGCATTGACATTAATGCCTTGAAAAGAAGTCCCTTGTGATGCTCTTAGTCTCAGACCCGAATTCACAAACCTTATACAAGTTCCACCTACACTCATCTGATGCTTGCTTCGCGCTAATCGTATTTAAAAACAATTTCGATCCGACGTGCCACTCAAATCTCCCTAAGAAATAAATGAGAAAGCCTGTAGGAAACCAACAACAAAGTGATGCGGTCGAATTTTTAATTTATGATGTTTATTTAGGTTAAGGCTATTTAATTAAACAGAAAATGCTCTCTAAGAGGGCGATTAAGTGCTACGAATTGTAATGCATAATTTTGATTTTCCGAATTATCACCGTGTTGTTATTTTTTCATGGATTACTGTAAGAATATTTTTCGCTTATATCTTCCCAGAGCGAGTATGTTTAACTTCTTTCTATATCTTGCTTCTTTATGGAGAGGATACAACAAAAAACAGTTATAAGTATGTAAAAATAGACTTTGATCATTTAAAAACTAATTGAGAACTACTGTTTTAAACTGATTTAGTTTCAGTAAACATAATAAGACGTCATGGAGTTTCAATAGGGGGGAGATGAGTAATAAAAATAGTATGTAGTATCACTAGTGCTTTGAAATTTATGGATAAAATTTTATAGGCATCGTGATTATCTATTAATATAATAATAATAATAAACCCTAAATAGAAATGCGTAATTCCATAATAATAAATGTCTCTAAAAATCTAAAAATACAGTATTTTCAAACAATTACAATATTATGCAGGAAAATATTAATAACTGTCATATATTTATTAATAGACGTAATTCAGTTGTAAAACCACTCTACCACCGAACCTCGATATAAATTATAAATTAAATGGGAAAGCATTATAAAATATTAATTAATACCGATGAATTAATCATATTTACATATAGTCCAATAATTATAAAGATTTCCATAACAGAAAATGTTATCTGAGATTTTCCTTCAGTAACAATTATTGGAGGGATTATACATCACAAAACCGAAAAATCAGTTCTGGGGTGCCCCGTAACCCCCCCAAGAAACCACCCCTTCGGTGAGCAAAGCCTCATTATACTGATAACTCGTTAACCGTTGAAGATATTTCATCATAAAGAAATCTTGAGTAATTTTCTAAAAAATAGTCCTCTTGTAATTTTCTTGTATATGCCATGATTTTCGAGAAAATCGATATGGAAAAAAATTGCGAAATTTGTATTTTTAATTCGTACGAATTTTCGTTTATTTGAAATTTTTTGCGCGCGGCCTATAGAAAAAGTTGAATTGCTCGAAAACCAAACAATCCAGGAAGATAAATCACAATGGGATTTAAAGGGGATATAAAATACTCTCTTGTGTTTCCTTTTTTGATTGCTATTGATATTTATTAGTATATAAAAATAATAATAGAATATAGTTACTTCTTGATTTTTTGCGCTTGTAACTATTCACAGGCCCATAAAAAATAAGTGACCTTAATATAAGTTATAAGTGCATTATCTTTTAGTTCAAGGTAGTACTTCAATACATAAAAAGTTAGGAATAAAAATATTTACATTTGCAAATTTACCAGCATGTTGAAACTAGCCAAATTTTGGCCCATTTTTTTATCGTTTCCTAAAAATAAAAAAAAGCCCAAACGTCTTGAAAATTCAGCTCAAAACATTTTTTTTCATCTTATATATATCATATAACTATTATTTATAATCATTTAATAGCTAAAAATTTTCATAAAAAAATATCATCAAAAAATTGAATATGCAGCCTTTTTTGTTTTTTTTTGGCTAATTTCAACATGCTGCTAAATTTGTAAATATGAATATTTTTATTCTTAACTTTTTCTGCAGTGAAGTACTACCTTGAACTAAAAGATAATGCATTTATGACTTATATTACAGTCAGTTATTTTTTATGGGCCTGTGAATAGTTTAGATGCACAAAATATCAAAATATAACTATATTATATTGTTAATTTTTGTATACTAATAAATATCAATAGCCATCAAAAATGGCAACACAAAAAAGTATTTTATATCCTCTTTAAAACCAATTTTGATTTTTCTTCCTAGCTTGATTTTCGAGCAACTGTAATTTTCTATAGGCCGCGCGCAAAAATTTCAAATAAACGAAAATTCGCCTACATTAAAAATACAAATTTTGCAATTTTTGTCAATATCGATTTCCTCGAAAACCATGGCATTTACAAGAGGACTTTTTTTAGGCAATTAGTCTAGCTTTCTTTTTTATGATGAGTAATTTTTCTATATCTTCAACGGTTAACGAGTTATCAGTAAAATAAGGCTGTTTTCACCGAAGGGGTGGTTTTTTGTGGGGGTTGCGCGGCACCCCCAGAACTGATTTTTGTGGTTTTGTGATGTGTAATCCTCGCACTAACAGTTACGGAAGGAAAATCTCAGACAATATTTTTTGCGAGCTTCTGGTGTATTTTTTACTACCGACTGGAATAATAATAAGAAATTAACCAATGGAACGTTATTAGAAATAAAAGATGAATATAGCCCTAGAAGTGTAGTTCAGCTCTGTTCCTACAGCCATAGCTAGTTGATGTTATTGGTATTATTTTTATAATGAAAACGCTTATTGATATGTATTTACTTATTTGATCCTTGTCTTTAATTTACGTTCTTAAGTTTCATAAGTAGGTTGTGGCTATTTATTTAACCTCTGAAAGGTTGAATAATTGCTTTGAAGTGCAATGCACAGTCTATAATTTAAATTTCCCCAGTTCTTGCGAAGTTGGTATTTTGTAGTGGATTGTCATAAGTATATTTTTAGTTCACATCTTCTCAGATCTATTGTGTTCGACTTGTCTCGATATGTAAACTTATGTCATATGGCATTCATGTCTACAAAGCAATAATTGATTTCCTACGTGGCAGGTATTTTTATTTAATATGTTTCCGTAGTGATAATTACATTGTATCTATTTTTAAGCCACTGCAGGCTGATTTAGCAATATTAAAACCGTTTGTGTAATTTTTGCCTGAAGAATCGTCTTAAGTTGTAAGAGTTCCAACAATTGAATATTAATTGAACACATTTGTCTGATGCGGTCAATCACTTTACTTCATATAAAGGTACCATTATTAAAACATTCCACTCATTAGTGGACCACTTTGTAAAGCACATAGAAACACAACAAATCCCGCCTTGATTATGAAGTAGGCAATTTGCATTAAAAATACATGATTTCAGTACAAGCCCCTGGGCTCCCGAAACAATTCCAGTATTTGTCCCCGAATTGCTGATGTAAGCTGGTATCCTGCCGACTCTTCCCATTCTGACTATTATGATATCACGTGGCAGTTATAACGTCAATTCATATGGTAATGAACCATTTCAAGTCCCGTCATGGTGGATCCTTTTCGCTGCTGGTAGCCGCGACTCGACGCAACCTGAATGCTGTTCGGTACAATTTATTTCTCTTGTCCATTTTTGTGACAGATAATAACAGAGCTTTTATCTAACCTTTGCTCCCTGACGTGTTCTTGAAGTGGTGTAAAATGTTAGCGAATGGAGGATCGCTCGCTACAATACCCCGGCAGTGTGCTCTGCACATATTTCACGACGTCTGCATAAAGTGAATAAAAATTAGCTTAAATAAATTCTGTCTGACCTTGTTATCCGAAGGGTTTCTGTCAGTTCACGTTGGGGAACGGGAATGTGGAAATATGTTTTTAGCTGACATTTATTATTCAATTTGGAAGTACAATGAAAACTGAAAAGAAGACGTGTTGGATTTTCTCCAATATTTTATTTACAGTAAAAGTGTTATATACCCTTTCCCTACGAAAGTTAATTAAGCATTTTAACTAAAGGTATGACAAGAATTTATATTCATATTTTTAATCAACTCCTGTGTTGGACCTGTAATGTATGGTGTTTCGCCATATGTTAATTCCCAAGCTTATTGAAGGGAGGTATTTGTGTTTGTATATTTTCTTCTTATCCAGAACTGTTAACGGCCTTACTTACACTTGGCCTTGAAGGTTATAGTTGATCATTTATTAAGTAACCTGTGGAACATCGAAAACTGTGAAAATGGATGAAAGTGAATCAGATGTACATGAATTAGCATTAGGTGTATCCGAGGGTTACATCCTGAGGCCCCTTTTATTTCTTCTATATGTCAATGATTTCTGATTTTGTTTAAGTGCTGAGTGCAATTCAGCTTTGCAGTTAATTCGCCTACAGCAACAGGTATTCTTCCTTAGTGAAATTTGATGTCAGAATATAGCTATTTGAGGAATTCTCTGCACTAGTAAATTTTGGATTCAAATTTGATTGGTCTTAGTCGAGCTGGAGACGTTTATTTCTTACACGCGGCATTGCCAATAATCGCTCATTTTAGTACTTACTGTTACTGAGAAAATTTACAAATGTTAGCTGATGAGAAACTAAAATTATAATTCTTTTAAACTTCTCAGTTTATTCGTGTCTATTGCATAATCTGGTACTTTAGGGAGTTTAAATTTAAAGAATTTTCTTCACGCTACCAACATTCTTCTACTTTTTAATTCAGGAGTGATATAGGAATAGCGCCAGCTGATAATACATTCAAAATTGTGACAACCCAATATAAAAAGTTCGCATAAACCAAACCGTTAGCGGCAATGTTAAAAGCAAGAACTTGAGCTAGCAACCAGTTTTAAAAATAAATAAATGTTTTATTTCAATTGGTGTGCCGGAAAATCGTTTTATATACACGCGGAAAGCTGATAATACAAAATACATTAGCAAAGTGCAAAATGCGTTCCATTGTTTTATGATAAATTAAAAGTATATCCACCAACTCCACGATTATTTAAAGTCTGAAACAAGACGGACCAACACTGACCCAACAAAAGTTGACTACTCTACACGTAACTATTACAACCAACTGCTGAGTTGTGACACCACTAATATATGCTAGAACTAAAAGTAGAGGAATGGGAGACTATTAGGATCTATATTAAACTACAATGTAATTCTTCATTTTTTCAGCTCTTATAAAAATGATTAAATCTCGTAAGACAGACAGTTGGAGCTATAACAACCTGTCTATTACTAAGACATCGTATACTCAAGAGACCGTAATTTTAAATTTGCCGATGCAGTTTTACTCGCATTATTATTGCGCGTATAACTGGGGTGGTCCAGAAAATAAGAATTAAGAGTCAAATAACGTGCTGTGGTTGTCCTCGGGCGCAAAATATTAAAGTGAGTTTGAAGTTCCACATGGGATCTACAAAGGCACGCTAGGCCTGCCGTTGATTTCGAATTACATGTATCTCACCTTGCCTAGAGTTGACTGGAATTTTTGTGAGGTTCGCAAAGAGAGTGAGTGCAGTTTTGTTCTTTACTTTTATTATATATTAGCTTTGTCGCTATGTACATGGCGCTTCTGGTGCTCCTTATACGTACAACTGCTTATATTGTACTTGCTCTGAAATCTGTTACACCAGAGTTAAGAGATAGTAAATCAGTTTCATTTATTGTCGATCGCTAACTTATCCTTTTTTCTGTATTCGATAGGAAGATACAATATTGTATAAGCTTATAGTTAATCTGTATTAGTTTTGTTGTTAAAATGAGACTGCCGTAACTTATTAACAAGTCATGTGTTCATCAAGTAGCGTGAGTAAGAGGCTTTGTAAATGTAAGTACATCATCTATGTTTTACTCTCTACATTAGCTTTCCAGGATGTAGTGTCGAAATTAATATCGAAACTAATCATGCGTGGTGAAGCATCAAACTTCCAACGGGGCAGTGCCTAGAAGTAAGTGCCGGTAATTTGTATGCCTTGCATAATAAAATGTATGCTTGTGTCTGCCCCAATTTTGTAAGTTTTTACGTAGAGGATTGGATTCAATTATAAGAAAACATAGAGAAAACTAATAAATAATTCGTGCATTAATTACAAACTTCCATTAAAGCCCTAAAATGCTTTTATATCTGCGCGTGCAACTTATCTTCAATGTCTTATGATTATGAGATTTGTTAATGTTGTATTATATAGGCCTGACATGCTCCAGCATAGCTTCTATCTTTGACCAGTCTCTTTAATTTAATGTTCATATTACCACGACTGTGTGTGAAGCTATCGGGTGGATTTGTAGTTAGAAACGCGTGTGATTTTTCAAATATTGACACACTTAACATGCTCTCTCTATTGTAGTTTTCAGATCGATGCTTGAATACGCCTTAGTTGTTTTGTCCCTCCATGCCTCAGCACAATGTCCTTTAGTAATTTAAGCCGTGGCCGTGAGTGCGTATCATTTTTGTATAGGCTCATTAATAATGAATGATATTGAAGCACTAAAATTGGTGACCAAATAAAATGTTTACATTCCCAAAAAAACTTCTACAGCTTTCCCTACACCAAGCACAAATGCATAAACATTATCTTCCATCCATATCAATTGTGAAAATCACAACTCTATATCTACTAATTTCGACCAAATTTATTTTTAACCTGATGCTCTGTAAATGTATTACGCTTTGATTGTTATACGAAAAGTATAAATCTATTCGACGTCACGTTTTTGAGAATAACTGCAAAATTTTAAAACAATAAATTATGAAAAAATTTCCTCGTACAGAAAATGCCATGCTTTATCGGTGTCTAATATTATTTACATAGTATGCATATTTTCCAAGATATAAGGGACTTAAAACTGGTATGGTCAAAATTTCGTTAAAAAGTGGGACATTTTTCAATATAACTTAGCAGAACTTCAAAAATGTTCAATGCACATTATTCAAATTTCAGTGATTGGTTTAGAATAGGTAGACTCATAATGAACACATAATTTTTTCAATTTTTTCTGCTCCTTCAAGTGAGGGATCAATACATTTGAATCGTATATTAGTTGTCTACATAGAGTGACTATTTTCTAACTCTACAATTTTTGTATGAATTCACCGAGTATGTCATAACATTCCTGCCTTAAGTTAATACCTGTTGGGCAGTGCAGGAAATAAATAAATAATTGTTAATAATTTATGCCCCTTCCATCAGACTTTCTTTGTGATATTATCTCCAATATTAAGGGCACGGTTTTTCTAGTAAACCGAAATCAATGATAGTGCATCTTTCACTGTCCTTATTTCCCATAAAGAGCCTAGAAAAGAGTATATTTATTTTATATTATTTATTTAAAAATTTATTGGTGTCTTACAATTCGAAAACAGTATTGGCTAGATGTATCGCAAAATAAAACACTGGGGTGATTGATGGTTCCAATTCAGTTAGAAGAATTAAGAGGGGATCCAGCTGAATGAGGAAACATTAATTTTAATAAAAATTAATGGCGTTATTTGTAAAACCTCTCCACATTAATAACGCAAAAACGCCATCACAGTTGCTACACGAAGTAGAAGTAAGCACGAAGTCAAATAACGGCGACATTTTCTCTAATAAAAAGGGAGTCAAAACAGCGCGATGGAATTGTTTACGTGGAAGGGACGGGAAAAATTTTCATAAACGAATTTTATTACACATTATTCACATAAATTGGATATCAGAATTAGGTCCTTTAGTGTTTATTTTCAACTTCATTTTAATAACGGTCGGTTTTTGTGACGGCAATTGAAAACTTGTAACGTTGCGTTCAAAATTTATTACAGCATAAGTCCGTTTAGTGAGTATCCTGAATTCCCGTTTTTGAAATGTCTTACAGAAGTCATGAGATGCTTTTAAAATATAGTCATATAGCCCAGTCGTCAGGGGTTTTAAGGCATCAATAGATGTTATATGGCTGAATTTTTCAAGATAAGTGTTTTTTTGGTATAGAATACGATAAAAAAAAGTTTACAGCTGTAATGTGCCGACGACCCTAAAAAAAAAACGAAAATATTGGCCGAAATTCGGTTCTTGGGCGATAATAATAATAATAATAATAATAATAATAATAATAATTTATTGGTCAACGTTAGATATAAATTGTATATGTGACAAGTCAAGAAGAGAATAAAGAAAGAAAGAAGTATAAGTGCAAGTATATGTCGGCATAATGGGCTTTTCCCTCAATTTTTTTTTATTGTGTTATTGGAAAGAGCCTATCAAAATATTACTAAAAATGAATTTTTATTTTTTTTCTGAGCGCATAAAATACCACAAAAAAAATACAAATGTTCCGTAAATGAACAGCAGTTTGAAACGATAGCTTTCGGGCGCCAATGTGACGTCATCATAAACTGCACCAATCAGTATGAGATTAAACGGCCGTCAGAATTAGCTATGAAGGTGCATTCAAAAAGAACCTCACTTCTCTGCCTTGCTTTCCACAACCTGCAATTCTATTGGTGCTTGAAGTACATTTATGAGGAACTACCAATAGAATCTCATATTGCAAAGTGGTAACGCTTAATTGAGAACGTGCGTTTATGACGCCCATTGACAGTGCCAAGAAGTATCTGTCATAAAACACGAGAGTGCAGCCCAGCGTGTTTACTTCTTGATTGGTGTTATAGTATTAATTTCTTTTAAAAATATGAGTAAATGTGAAGACAGATTTGTAAAAGGTCCACTAAAAGAAAGAACAATATATACATACGTTAAAATGATCTTCGCAACAGAAAAATCCAGGAGCAGTATAAACAATACCTGGAACTTTTGCAACTTTCCACCATAATTTTCGAATTTCCAAATTTGTTGGAACTCGCAAAAATAACTTCGTACTATTTTCACTATTATTTGGACACACTGGTACAAAACAAACCTTTTTAAGCGGCATTTTGTAATTAGAAGAGAGCAAAATTAATTTTCGTATCGAACGTAAACAATAGAAAGTGAGGTTATCGAATAGTTTGAACATTTCAACAGCGTTGCCAAATGAAACTGGCATTATACCATATATGAACCAAATGAACAAAAATAGAGAATATAAATCTGATATATAGATTTTAGAAACTCATACAGTCAAAAGTTGATACAATTTTTGCTTTTATTTAGTGTCAGAGAAACGAAGAATACGTTGTAACGAAAAAACGCGCTATTCAAAGTAGACAATTGATAACGGAAATACGATGTTCATGTAAAAAGACATACATCTGGCAATAGAGGATCCTCATTAAGTTTACGACTTTTATTGGTCTAATCAGTGTGACGTCACGCATGGCGCCTTAAAACTTACGTTTCAAATTACCTGAAATAAAACTGATTTTGTAATGTAAATATTTGGTGGAACGTAAGAAATTGGAAGAAACTAAATTAAAATAAATTTATATTGCAGTTTATTATATGGCTTGATTATAGTGAAGAGGTAAAATTCAGTCATGCGGGAAAGGCCCATTGAAATATAATATTAAGATTTAAAATAAGGAACAAGTACAAATAAATATAGGTAATATTAAACTAGAAACAGAGCACAAACATTGCTGATTGTAAAAAAAAGCGTAACAAATGAACAGATAGTAAGTAAATACCCGCATATGTTATGTTATTACAACATTGAGATAGTACTGGTTAAAACTATTTATCGCTAAAGAAATCTGATACCCTATAGTAGCATTTCTCATATAAATAGAGTTTTAATTTACTTTTAAATTTCGCGAAGTGCGAAATATCTCGGATATCACTGGGAAGAGCATTATATAAAGATATGCAGTTGTAAGAAGGCGATCTCTTATAAATACTTTTGTGATGCATTGGTATACTCAAGAGATTACCATGTCTTGTAGGGTATTCGTGATAGTTTGACCTTCTTTCAAATAGATTTAGATTATTTTTAGCATATGTTAGACATTTATAAATATAGACAGAAGGAGCGGTAAGAATACGATTTTTAATAAAAGTGTCTCTACAACTGACATTTATTTTGAGGTCAAAAATGAGCCTTATTATTCTCTTCTGGCAGATAAACACTCTTGCACAGTCGGAGGCTCCACCCCACGCGAGAATACCAAAGGACATGTAACTATAGGCCATGGAATAATAAATGGTCATAAGGCTAGCCTGATCTAGAACTGACTTCATCTGTAACAGTGCAAAAAATGCTTTGTTTAGCTGACTACATATATGGTCAATATGTTTCTGCCAGGAAAGTTTATGATCCAAGAATACACCTAGTAGTTTAGCTGAGTCAGAACATATAAGTTCCTCATTGTTCATTAAATTTATAGGAAGCGGTTTTTGAAGGTGAAAATTAAAACAAACGGTTTTTTTTTCATTTAATATTAGCTTATTTCTTTGGCACCATGTACTTAGAGATTCTGTTGTGTCTTTGACCAATAACTCGAAAAATAAAAAAAAATGTATATCAAAAGACTAATAGCAGTAGGCGATATAAGGGGAAATTTCACATCAAAATCGTATATGAAGTTTTTTTGTACGATCAAAAATGTAGACTTTTTTTGTTTAACTCACGACCATGGAACGTGGTGACACATAAGTACGAAGCGCGAAGCATGCGCGTTCTCGAACGCGCTGCACTAAATTTGTTGTAACTTTTGAACTAATTAATGCATTTGAGTTCAACAAAGCTTAAATGAAAGAAGAAACATGTAACTATTGGATTATTATATTTTCAAATATAAAAATGAATGTATGCGGAAATGGTTCATATATGTAGTTGGAACGTAAAGGGATTTCCGATGAAATAGATAAAAGCTCTACCATTTCTACATTTTTTAAGATAAAAACCTTTTTTTTTCCTGTGGAGGAGAAATCCATCATGGACACTCGGTGAAGATCTCGATGGACCGAGTAGTGCCGGACTCTTACCGGCTAAAACCCCTCCGTCTTCGCCGCGAGCACCCGGGATCGCGTGAGTATTGCTTCGGACGCCACACGGGGCTGTCCATAGATGGTGTTAGGCATCTCTCCGTTCTTCCTTTGTGCCATTGCTGGCTACACAAAAGTTGTGTATTGTTGTCCCGTTTTGCTCCGAGCTAAGAATCGCGTTGACAAAGTTCTGCTCGTGGACGCCGTGTCCAGGGTTGTGGCTGTGATTCCTCTTTCTGCTTCCCAGCGGGAGCAATAAAACAATGTGTGGGCCGGGATGTCGGCCATGGGGCACTATAAGCAGGTGTCCGTCTCCTTTTTACCAATCCTTAGTAGGTAGCTGCTGAAGCTCCCATGTCCGCTAAGTGCCTGCGTTAAATAATATCAGAGTTGTCCGTGTTTCCGTTCCATCCATGGTTTATTGTTAAGGATGAGCGTCCTAGTCCATTGTCCCTCGGAAGCGTTCGTCCAGCGATCTTGCCATCGGGTCATGAGGCAACTGCGGTTAAAAGCTCTCCCAACATCGTCAGCGCCATGGTTGTAGTAGGTTCATCGGTGGTACTGCAGCGAGTACTTGTAGGGCAACTGTTGAAACGAGATAAAAACCTGGAATTTTCATATATTACTTACTCTTGAAGTAATTTATAAAAAGATAAGATGAGTGAAAAAAATCTCAAAAATTTATTTTTGAAGATGTACACCAAAATTTCAAAATCTTGAAAAAGTGATAAAATTTGATATGTATAACTAACTAACCATTTAGTACTCTGGTTTAAATCGTGTTATTAGCTTTCTGTAGGTGCGATTTTTAAAGCATGAAATTAGTACTTTAAGAGTCTTGAAGGGGATTTACCTTAAAAATTAAAATAAAACCTCTTTATTTTACGAAAATAAAAGAAACGTTTTTCTTTGCTCCAAAATTCGTGAATCTAGGGGTAAAATAAACGTTGATAACTTTTATTTAAAAAGTTATTTGGCATACCTATACATCGAATCTTTTTACACATTACTTTAAAAGTAATATGTGAAAGTTTCAGATTTTTATCTTAAGAATTGTAGAAATGATAGAGCTTTTACCAGTTTTATCGAAAATCTCTTTATGTTCCGACTTCATATATGTACTATTACTACATACAGTCATTTTATATTCAAAAATATAATAATCCAATAGCCACATGTTTAATTTAAGCTTTGTTGAACTCAATTTCATTAATTAGTTCAAAAGTTACAACAAATTTAGTGTAGCGCGTCCGAGACCGCGCACGCTTGGTGCGTAAAGTAAATCTTTTCTCTCTAGTGTTACTTTATTTTTCGCCGATTTACTACAGTTTTTATATAATACTTGCACATTCTATAAAATACTCTTCGCAGTTTTTGTGTAAATAATATTAGTTTTAGACAATCTTTGTTTAATTACAAAACATAAACAGTTTTTTAAATTTAAATAATTAATAACTTTTTTGTTTATTGATCAATTTTGTTCTTTCTCTTGCTAACACGAACTTACTGTCTAAATTTCAATAAAAACGAACTTTTCATTCTTAAGTTATCGTACTTAGAAGAAACGTGACGAACAGACAGAGAGACGGACATTTTGAAAGTTGTTGAAAGCTCGATTTTCTGAGATCATTGCGTCTGTCATCGTGTCTGTCTGTACAGTTGATTGCAACTGTACAGACATACGGACATTTTTTTCTGTCAAATGTTAAATCTCGACGTTTCATGACGTTCTCAACTTATTTGAATAAAAATATAATTTTAATATTTTGTCATATTTTGGCGATCAAAAATTTGACATAATCATTACAAAATGGTTGTCGAAGTAAATTGTGATATAAGCTACGACATTAGTTTTTAATTCTATAACTGTCTTTGACTAAAATAATTCTTGATATCACGATACGTAAACAGTTAAATATTACTGGATCAAGTTTGTAGTTTTCTAGTAAAAGATCGTTCTCATTTTGTAACATTTCTTTTAATAACATTAAGTATCATTGCCTCAAGTATTCCGGTTCCACTTCCTTCAAGCGTTGTCTAGGATTTTATTTACTCCGCGCTCAGTCTGTATCAGATTTTCCTGGTATATTTAATTTCAGACGACCTATAAAGACGTTATTTAGGTAATAATTGAATTAAAAGCCAGACAGTCGTAGAAAATCACAGTAAACCCAACAATCTAATAAACTGTCTCTTCTACATAAAAACATTGACCCCATACCTACAAGGGATTGATTTACGTCCCCAAAGATTAAGGGTTGAGACTTGAAAAGGGTTGAGACAAAGTGACATGTGTCGCAGTTTGTCTCGTCAGTCATCAGGAGATAATATAGGAATACATTATAATGCTGTCGAGTGAAGAGGGTAAGAGAACAAGAAAGCGGATAATTTTTTTTATGACTCCAAATGGCTAATTCTTCTAAATAAGGGTCGGGATGATATAAGGCTTGTGCTCGGAGAGCAATGAACCGCACAATATTTTAATTACCTTAATTCCAATGATATGTTGATGTCTATTTGGAAATGAAGAAAAGTAATAAGAGCAAGCCAGATAAAGGTATAGCTCATCAATATAATATAATACACAGTGGCAAATTTACGTAAAGAAACAAAAATAAATTGGCATTTTTTTTAAATATTGTATTAGAGAAAAAAACACCCTCCGAGATTTTTTGGATTTTCACGTTTTCAGATCATGTAGGTTATGAAAATATAGGTTTTTCAATTCCGTCAGTCTGTCTGTTTGTCTGTCGGTCTGTCTGTGTCTGTCTGTCGGTTGGTCTGTTGGTGCATTAACTAAAAAACTACTTGATGGAGAACAGTCAAATTTGGTAGGTAGCTGACGGCCACTGCCACCGAAGAAATGGTTAAACTTTCATTGGAAAATATACAGGGTGGACCGTCTAAAGGAATAGATAATGGAAAAAATTTCTTTATCTCAATTTTAAAATATTTCCACATTTCGTGACATTCTAAACCTATTTCAAAAAAAGAAAAAAAATTTTTGAAAATTTAAAATAGAAAAAAATTTGAAATTTTGAAAATTTTGTACAAAATGGATGATGAAATTTTTTTTTACTCAAATTTAAAATTTCCACGTTTCATGACATTCTAAACATATTTCAAAAGCAATTTTTTTTGAAATTTAAAAAAACTTGAACATTTTTTATAAAATGGGCGATAGAAATAACTGTTTTGCTCAAATTTAAAATTTCCACGTTTCATGACGTTCTAAACATATTTCAGAAAATAAATTTGTTTTGAAAATTAAAGAAAATTTTTTACGACTACCAAAGTACAATATAAGAATAGATGGAAACAATTTTTTTCTTCTATTTTCAAATTTCCACGTTTCATTATATTCTAAGCATATTTGAGCAAAAAATGTTTTGTAAATTAAAAAAAAAAATTAAAAAATATTTCCCCCACATTTCCCCCAACACTATACGGTAGATGATGGAAAAAACTTATCAGGTTTTCTCTGTAATAATAGAGCGATTATAATTCTCATACTTATGTCATCTCTTAATTAATATTTTTTTTAGAGTGACCGTCTTGTATGAATAAAGAGGGAAGTTCTGTCTGAAGTTCTGTTTGTCTGAATCGATTCCTCTACTTGGAATTTTGAAATTATTTTTTCATGTATGCTATTGTGGATCGGTCTCGGAGTATTCTCCTCCACTTTCAGAATTGGAAAATCCGTTTAACTGCTTTTATTGGAAAAACCTCTCCAAAGTCATTTTCAAGTGAATTTTTAATGAAATTATTTTTATTGGGCTTTTGACGAAAGATCGTGCCGAAGGGCTTTTTTCATTGTTTTTTTATGTAAATTGTGACGAAATTTAAGTTTTCTTAAAGATTGGGTTCAATATCAGGGTCAACTATTATTGTTCACGGATGAGAGCCGTTTCCCTCTCTAGTAGGGAAATTTGTATCGACGACCAGGAGAACAAATTGGTTAATTCAATTTTGTTTCTACCGTCTCTTTCGGAGGATGATCTTAAGATGTGGGGTGGCATATGTTTAGAGGCAGACACAGAGTTGATGGTGATAAATGACAGCACTTTAACTGCAGATTGATACATAATGGATGTTCGGCAAGATCAAGGCAGTGCTCGCCCACATACCGATCGTTGTGTAACTGACATTTAACCCGAGTGGAAGCACCGACAAATGATTTAGCCTTCATATTCTCCAGATATAAATACAATTGAACATATATAGAATGATCGATAACGTCACCATAAGTATGGGAAGAAGGATGACTATACTCATAACGGCTCGTAACGGACACACACGTCATTGAAAAAAAATAATCCATTTAATCTTGCTTGATTATTAAATGTGCAAAACAAGTCAAAATATACTACTACTCATTTCTCGCAAAAACGATGTTTTTGTGTTATGTTCTTTAAACAGGCTTTGCATAACAAACTGAAATTAATTAGCTATTAGTTAACTTTCAGTTAAACTTTTTAAAAAATTCTGTTGAAATTTGTTGGAGGAAAAAAAATTATGTGGATTGAAACTTTATTTTCATGTAAATTCAGTCGAAGCCGGCAATTTGCCTTTTTGGTTCTTTACTTTACATCATTGGAAAGGAGGTTGTTAAAAAGTGACTGATTTTGACCTAAGCTGGACAACAAAAAATGAATATGGTTTTTGATAGCAAGTTATGAAAATGGTTGAGAATACACAAAATCCAGCCTGAGATATCCACAAGTTAAACTTTTAAAATCCAATATGTTTTTAGAGTATGGTGGTTTCTTTTAGTATTTTTCTCGTAGAACATAATTCTCTACTTCGCCTTGCCGAAAAATGACGCAGACTAGATTTTGTGAGTTTTCAAACGTTTTCTTAACTTTTTCGCATTTGCCTAACATATTCCTGTAAAAGAGAGTAGACCTTCGTATCCCATGGGAAAAATACTACAAGAAACCATCTGAATTTCGCGTAATAATCCTTGAATCTTAAAAAGTTTGAATATTACAGGCTCGAATTTGTGAATTTTTAAACATTTTCCCGACATTTTTCGGCAAAGCAAAGTTAGAGTATCATATTCTATGAGAAAAATACTAAAAGAAACCAGTTATTAATTATAACTTAAACACTGCTTTTAGATGAATCAATCTATATATTATAAATACTCTGTATAGATTGATTCATCTAAAAGCAGTGTTTAATTTATAATTAACAATTATTTTTAAGATGTTTCACAAGGTACCTACCACAAGTTCAGTTCAGTGTACTAAAAGAAACCACCAGAATCTAGAACAAAATATTATCTTTAAAGCTTAACTTGTGAAAATCTCAGACAGGACTTTGTAAATTCTCTTTTTTCGAAAAAACGAAAACATCATCGCATTCTACAGGAAATATATCATCAAAAATTTTTTTCCTTTGCCGAGCTTGTTCCAAAATTAGCCATGTTTCAACATCCTCCTTTATCATACATCACTACACCAGAATTAAGAATAGTGCATTCGCCTATTCAAAATTTACAAAAATATTCCTACGGTCTGGGCCACCCGGTATAAACTATGGATGAATAAATAATTATAAATTGAAACAAATGGGTAAAACTAGTCCTAGAACGTCCTTTAGTGCCCAGTATTGATAAGTACCACTATAGTTTCTCTTATTAAATATTGAACGCGCTGATCGTGCGTTGTTAAACTAACATGCATTTATTGTCGTCCATGTTAGCTTCGGTGTCTGCTGCATTTAAACCTATAACACTTGCACTTCTGCGGCTCATTAAAGCTAAGCAAGTGGCTCGCCTACCGTAGCAATAATTAAATGGGAACCTCTGGACTCAGCGAAGCAAACATGCCAAGGTTTCTGTTTACATTTCAGGCTTCATTAATTGGTTGCACGAGCTTCGTCCGATGCAATTTCTTAAGAGGATTGGATCACGTGTTTTTTCCGAGACACACGAACCGGATTATTACAGTGTGTCGCCTACAATATCGATTGTAGCGGAAAGTGGTAAGTGGCAGTTGGAACGGTGCCGAGTAGAGAACTTGCTGAAAGTATAATTTGTTGAGTTGATTTTTTAAATAAGTTTTAAATGTACGTAAATGTAGTCAGTTATTAATTCCAAATAGAGCCAAGAGTGCCACGTCAATGATAATAGTAATAAAAAATCGAATTTATTGTGTGTAGTATACCGGAAATTGGTGAAAATGTTAGTCCGGGTTGTAGCGAGGTAGAAAGTTTGGTTACACTAATTTAGTCCGGGCATATGAAAATTAAGTCTATAATGTATCTCACTACAGTCAGTATCATATTGATCCCTTTTTTTAAACAGCTGTATAGCAAAGTTGTTGCATTTTGAGATAGGTTATTCATAGAGAACATGTGCCACATTTTTTAATTTAGAGCTATGAGTGCTATAGTTGGGCTTCCAAACAATAGACGCATGCTCTAGCTTAAATCGCGAAAAAGAATGAAATCATAGTTTTATTGTTGATGTATTAAAGAAATCACGCCCATTGCATATAATGAAACCAAGAGTTTTATTTACGTAGTAAATTAACGTGTCTATATTATTAGCAAAATTTCGTTTTTGTCAAAAATTACTGCTAGACTTTTAAACGAGGATGGTCGGGTAAAAGGTTTACTATCTAAAAAATGCATAGTTAATATCCTTCATGTAAAATATCATTATGTTACAAATTTTGCATGTTTAATATGAGACTTAAGACCAAGCGCTAAGCATAGATAGATTATTTTGTAGTTTAATGCAGCCAGGTTAAAAATTCTACATAGTGGTTTGATATCATCTGCATAGATTAAAAATGAACTTTTAGCTGATATGTCACTGATAAATATATACTAAACATAGGTGCTCCAAGAACAGATCCCTGAGGTGCACCGAAACAAGATACGAAGTCAGTAGATCTGAATTCATCGTAGGAGAGATACTGTACTATTTATTAAATGTGGTTTAGAAAAGCGTGTAAGATTCTTTGAAATTCGAATATTAGTTTTTTAACAAGAATGTTATAGTTAAGCGTGTCAAATGTTTTGTGAAATCAAAATATATTACATCTGTTTGAGCTTGCATATCAATGGATTCAGATATGTATTGAATTGCACATATTAAATTGGTTGTTGTAGATCGGTCTTGTTGCTAGTTATCCAATAGACACCAAGTAGAAGGTAAATGGTCAGCGACAAGAGTATTAAATAATTGTTTATATAAGTCAAACTACCGAACTGATCATTATGAGTGCAATGGAGATGAAAGGATCTTAAAAAAATCTAGTGGATCCTTTAAGGATTGTGATCTGGAGAATGTTTCATTACGTATAGATTATAGTATATCAATTCTGAACGTGTTAGAAAGGTTTTCATGTGCTTGGTCAACAACCACAATTTGTTTGTGTAATTTATACTCAAACTATACTCAAATCTTTTTATCCGAATACTGTCGAGCTCATAAGATACCAAGGTTACTTAGTAGTACCTTTTTAAAGGCAAAACTGCCTTGATAGTTTTTAACATACAAACCCTTGTAATAGTTCGAAATTAGTTCTAACGAAAAGTTTCCGAGAACAATATTTATTATTTTCCAAAGACACATCCCAAGATAAATGATAGGCGAGACAAAGGAAACTTATTTTTTATTTATGTTCATATAATATTCTCGATCCCTTGATGGGGATTGGAACACTTCTCCTTAGGTAATATATTTTATCGCCAGAAACGACTATTTTGTACAAGAAATCATCATACTAATATATATAAAAGGTCCCCTATATATCACATGTTTGTCAGTTATTCAGAAGTTGAAACAAATTTAGATATTTTATTCTGTAATGCTAGTAGCATCAAACGCCTGTATGAATAATCTAATCCTTGTTAACTTTTCTTGAAATTGTCTAGTCTTGTACAAATCATTGATTTTGCATTTAATAAGTAGTGCTGCATTTTATTGTTCACTTTTCTCTCTTTCTCTCTTTTCTCATTGTAAATTTTCGTTGTGATTTATTGTAATTTATGCTTAATTGTATTTTAATTGTATTGCTATCAGCATTATTCTTTTTTAATGCTGATCACCTTGTAACCTTATCCTGTAATTGGGTTTATCCCGTTGGATATTGTACCTAAATAAATAAATAAATAAATAAATAAATAAATAAATAATCGTTTTGCCTCTGGGAAATCTCGCATCGAAGGTGTTATTTTAATTTGGTAAAAAATGAAATTAGTACATATGTTATCTCTGAATATAGAAGAATAATTTGATTTCGCTACTGTAATAAATGATTTTCTTGTTATAGAGGATATAATAAAAACAGGACGCAAACAGTTCCTATTAGCGAGTTACTTTCTGCCGAATAATGGAATTAATCTTAAATCTGTAGTCAAAATTATGCAGTAACTATGAACACTGAGTAGATTGTTTAATTAATGAAGATATATGTATATTGTAAAAGAGATTATTATTTGATTACTATAACTTCTTTCTGAGTTCATTTATATCCGCAAATATTCCTGGGTATTATCAGGTAACCTTATTATGCCACAACCAATCCTGTTAATTAGCAGCATCAAATCGATGTCGATGCAGCCTCTCAACACCTCGAATTAAACATACCTAAGTGAAGCTGCAGCTCCACTGCCTTCTAGAACATCGTTAAACTGGGAGCACAACAGATGTGACATGAGTTAATAAACCAAAATTGGATGACGCGAAGCTTTGTCTTAATTTAAATAAATACTGATGACAAATCAACTCATGTTAGCTAAACTCGAAGTGTAAAACGGGTTTACTTAGTAAGTACACCTATATTGTTATTGAAAATTCTTAATGACTATTAAGTTAAACCAGGATTGGTACAAATTAATTCACATGGTGTAATTCAGTGATTTAAGTCGATAATTAGTTCATCTTTGTAGTAATGCGAGTTGATAGTTACATATATAACATTACTAAATTATATTTGTCAATTGTATAGTACACGTAGAGAAATGCATTGAAGAATGAGTTATTAACGCACACACAGGATTCCCTTCTTATGAAGAGCGTAGACGGATTTGGTTCATATTTGGAAGGTAGGTGGCTACCAATATGAGAATAATTTACCCCAAATGCCAGCTTGAAAAAACATTTTTACAAAAGTCATGAAAGAATTTTGAAAAATTAAAAAAATTTAATTTTTCAAATGTGAATGAGCCGAATCCTGGAGCTAAAATACATATGGAGCAGGGCATTATGTCGATTATAAAAAAAAATGAAATGAATAGGGGTAAAAAAATATTTTTACAATTTTTTCTTGATGGAACACCACCATTCTGTATCCATGATATGGAGGATTACCTTATAGCGTAAGAAATTAAAAAATAAATTTTGGACCCCTAATATTTATGTAATTCCATGGAATTTAGGAACCAATATTAATTTTCAAGTTGTGAATCAATGATATTTTAACTCCCAGATACAAATCATTCACATTTAAAAAAAATTGGTAAAGGTATTTATACACAGAACTTCCTTCTTCATTCATACATGGTCGGTCACTCTAAAAAATTATTAATTAAGAAATGACATATAACAATTATAATCGCAATGTAGTTAGCTCTATAGTTACAGAGAAAACGTAATACATTTTTCCATCTACTCTATAGTGGCGGGGAAAAATTTTTTCATTTTTTTTAAACTTTCAAAAAATCTTATTTGTTGAAGTAGGTTTAGAATGTATGAAACGTGGAAATTTTAAGATTGAAAAAATGTTTTTTTTCATGTAGTGGGAAAAAAATGTTTTTTTCTGCGTAGTGGGAAAAAATGTTTTTTCCGTGTAGTGGGAAAACAATTAAAAAAATGAAATCAAAACATTTTTTTTTAAAATATGTTTAGAAAGTCATGAAACGTGGAAATTTTCAATTTGAGCAAAAAAAAATTTTTTACATCCATTTTCTAAAAAAATTTTCAAAATTTTGATTTTCAAAAAAATATATTTTTCTAAATATATTTAGATTATCATGAAATGTGGATATTTTAAATTTGAGCAAAAATTTTTTTTACCATCATCCATTTTATACCAAATTTTCAATTTATTTTTTAATTTTAAATTTTTAAAATATATTTTTTTTTAAATAGGTTTAGAATGTCAAGAAACATGAAAATTTTAAATTTAAGCGAAAAAAAATATTCCGTTATCTATTCCGTTTAGACGGTCTACACTGTATATTTTCCAGTGAAAGTCTAACCAATTCTTCAGTGGCAGTGGAGTCAGCTATCTACCAAATTTGACTGTTCTTCGACAAGTAGTTTTTTAGTTAATGCACCAACAGACCGACAAACAGACAGACTGACGGAATTCAAAAACCTATGTTTTCGTAATCTACATGTTCGGAAACGTGATAATCCGAAAAAATCTCGGAGAGTGATTTTTTTCTCGAATATAATACTTCCCTTCGGTATGCGAGAGAAGTAAAAATCAAATGTTTTCATTTTTCAAAATTTATTTTTTTACACTATGAAGTAATCCTCCAATCTTATTCCAAAAAATACAATAATTTGTTGTTACTTAGGATATGAGCATACCACAGAAAAAAATTAGCCGTGTTCCATTAAATAGTTCGTAGAGAGAAAAAAGTTTCAAAATAAAAATAATTTCTTTTACCCCCTATTCATCTAATTCATTAAGTATTATTTTCTTATAATCGACATAACGCCCTGGGCCTCATATATTTTAGCTCCCGAATTCATATTTGAGAAATTGGATTTTTTTCATTTTTCAAAAAATACATATATTTTAAACCCTATGATGTAATTCTCCAATCCTACTCCAAAAAATATATATTGTTACTTAAGGTATTAGCATATGACAAAAACAAATAGTGGTGCTCCATCAAATAGTTCATACCAAAAAAATTGTTGCAAAATTAAAATAATTTCTTTTACCCTCCATTCATTTAATTCATTCAGTATTATTTTTTTATAATCGACATAACGCCTTGGGCCTCATATATTTTAGCTCCCGAATTCACATTTGAGAAAAGGAAATTATTTCATTTTTCCAAAATTTATTTTTTATTTTTTTACACTATGAAGTAATCGTCAAATCCTCAATTCTGAAAAACTCATGAACATTGGGAATAATGTGTGAACTGAATGAAAATTAATAGAATTGTACTGCTGTATTAGAAGCATTAAGAAGACAGCGAGAATCTTCTAGCGACGCTGCATATGTTAGTGTTGCGACTATTTTTCCTGCAAAATTGTGGTTACCATGGAACATAATAAGTAGATAAACGATATACTTGGATAAAATCACCTACGCAAGATACAGTTGATCGATTCCTACACTAGAAAATCGTCTCGATATTTTACCTTAAGTTCATTCACGCGCACACAAACAGAAGTTCAGAGAGAAATTCTAAATCATCCTCGGCCATAGGATGTTAAGTATTATTTCGTCAGAATATCGTGAGGAGCTGAGGAAGCTTGTAAGAACGTGCAGATAATTGGGGTCCTTCGACTTGAATTGGAAACGGAAACGCGCCGCTTGATGTCTCATAAAACCTGATAATCGCAGGGAATTCGCTTTTTGGAGGGTTCTGCCAATACGTAAGATACTATGAAAAAGAGATTAGGAATAATAAATGGAATAGATTATTTTATACAAAGTGTTAAATTAGATGTTATTAAAAAAAGGGATTACTACAATGACACAAAAATAGAAAGCAACAACGTTGCAACTAACTAATTTTCAATTTGAAATAAAGTTAAAGTTAAAATAGTTGGTGTTTATTAACATAATTATTGTTATTATTAACCTTATCTTTTTCTTATTAGTGCATTTTTTAATAGCTTCAGTTTGTGTTTAAAAACGGGGTTTTAAATTTTATAAAATTATTTATTTATTTTCTTTTTAGTTTTGTTCCAAATAGTGTGTTTGTTCGACAAAATTCATTTCCTATAAATGACAATGCCTATTCGTCATCCTCAAGCCACCGTTTTACATTTTTAATCTGCCACACCGAAAATCCCCGAATACTGATTTTCATACGAATCAGATTACAAAAGTTATCCGCCATTTTGACGCCGCCATTTTTAATTAATAAATTTGGGCCAAGCAATTGTAATCTGAAACCTCGATAACCCTCAGATACCGATTTTTAGTCGAATCAGCTGATAAAAGATAAAACTTTTCCACCATATTGACATTGCCATTTTGAATAAAAGTGAATTATTTATTATTTGTTTGCTTATAGTAATGAAACATATATTCTTTATAGGATTTTGCAAACAGTGGAAAGAAAAGCTATCTATGAGAACTAAAGGAAAAACTATATATATAAATATTAATGAAATCTTTGCATTCTTTCGATAACCTGACTTCTGGTTATACTACCAAGTGAAAATTCTTATCAGCCATTCTCATTTTAACACTAGCATCCAACCTAGTCCCCTACGGCTAAGCAGGCTAAACTAGTATCCACATGATCCCCTACGATATGTAAATTCAGTTAAAAATGAGAACAAAGGCCTGAAATTAATTTATTTACGTACCTTGTCTTTAAAAATTTTGTTCATTCTAATGAATTACATTTTCATAAAATCTCATTCAGTTTCTTGGAAATGCTTAGCCTTTGAAACGTTTTTCGTCCTTATTGATGACTCATCAGAAAAGCCTCATGAGTGGCTTTGGGCAAAGATTTCATTAATATTTATATATATAGTTTTTTCTTTAGTTCTCATAGATAGCTTTTCTTTCCACTGTTTGCAAAATCCTATAAAGAATATATGTTTCATTGCCATTTTGAATTTCTAAGTTTTGATTACTTACTTATAATCTACGACTACAAGAATCCCCAGATACCAATTTTTAGCTGAATCAGATATTAAATGACAATTGACTATCCGCCATCTTAGAAACGCCATATTGGATTTTTCTATAAAATACGTCAGATTGTATTGTCATGTGAACCATATGAACATGCCAAAAAAAACATCATAGATCAGAGTCAAAGTTGTTTTACAAAATAGGTGATCCGCCATATTCGATTTGGTATGACGTCACTCACCTTATTATTTTCTACTTGTCAAGCCCTTTTATTTGATATCCATATTAAGGGGGTTTTAAGAAAATGATAATCCGCCATCATGGGGCGGCGTCCAGTTTAAACATATTATAATATTAGTTACACACAATTGCCAAGTTTCATGATGATACAATAATTAGAAGTTGTTGAAATTCAATTCCTTAGATCCTGTTACATCGTGACAGGTTGACCCAATAAAAGCGTGTTATAAAAAATAGTGAGATTGAAACATTCTGGGGTTTAAACTAGGTTAGAAATAAGACCTGACTTTTATAAAAGAAATTGAATTGAGTTGAAACTTCTTAAGAAGACGGTCCATAAATTTAAGAAATAAAATTACACCGTCACACACTGGGGCCAAAATTGGGTAATGTTGGCTAAAATTCGGAAATCTCGAAATGGGTTACAAATTGGTGCAGGTTTATGGAAAGATTATTTTAAAAATTACTTTAAATACTTTTTTTAATTAGCTAAAAAGGCAAAATTAATTAGTCTAAAATGAAACAATAGAAAAAAATAATTACATCTGCAAACTGTAATATTTTATATAAAAAAGTATATTATTGTGAGAGCAGGTGGTTTACTAGCTAATTAAATTCTTTTAACAGAGATATTTCGAAGATCAATTCCTCACAATTCAAGGCAAAATTCATTTATTACAACTCGAACGACGAAAGCAATTTTGAGACAACAGTACTTGCGGGAACACAGATATTTAAAATGCCGTAAAATTGAAATTAGGGCGCTTAAACAAACGATTAGCTGTTTGCCGGTAGAGAAAGTTTTTATCACACCAGAGAGGCCTATAGATGAAAGGGGCGGATGAATGAGGATATTTAAAAGTGAAATCCCCCGTCAGTTGTATCAAACTGTTCAAATTGAAAGAAAATATACTTCTCAATTTACACCTCAACGAAGCTAGGGCCTCTTAACCGATTATCCTATTTTATCTGAGTCTCATAGCATTTATGCTTTTTGTAGTTCTGCAGATATTATTGAAGAAAATATCATCTCAAATGGGTAGTCTAAGAATATAATTTAGTCATAACCATTAAGCTAACAATATAAGGGTCCCTGGAGAGTAAATGATCACGGAGTAAGTGTAGGAAAGTTCTAAATATGACGATTTAATATAATTATGGACACTATTTTTTGAAAATTTATGGTCTTTGAGAATAATATAAATAGTTTATACAAGTTATCTGTTGTTTTGTTAAAAAAATTTACACAGAGAGCCCTCTTCTATTTGAATTCTTTATTAATTAATTATTTTTATGTTGGATAACTGCGTTTTACATGACTAAAAGTTATCCTCCAACATCTAAGTGTTTTTTAAAGTGATCGTCCTGTGTATTCTTTAACTAAAAATATATCAGATTTACTTGATTTCAATAGCGACAAATACATTCAGTCTATCTGTTATCTATCTTGTGAAGTTTTATGTACCTTAATAGGAAAAATAATTGCTTAAAAAATTCACCATGGCTTGGAGATCTTAGCTCAAAGAGTGGGAATAATCTGACAACTAATTGACAGATAGGAAGGTACAATTATTTAAAACCTGTCACCAAGTGCTTACAGTATTCTCAATTTCATTAACAAGGGTTAATACGTACACTAGCAAATGGGCGCCATTATGTTTTTTTAATCTCCCGTAAAAACTATAGGAATACTGATTGAATATGAAATTACACTGACTCTAGGCAAAAAAACTTAATTAAAAACAACAATTTATTACGTTTTATTTTAAAATGTACACAAATAAACACTTTAGACAGGTAAACCAAAGAAATATGCATAAACATAAACGAACAAACAAAGACAGTTATGCATAAATTAATAAAAATGGTTTAATATTCTTAACAAATTCAGATAGGTACGCTTAAAGATAAGAATAAATTTTGTTTCATACATAAATAGAAACAAACAAATAAGCTTGGTAGATACACTCAAAAATACGAATCAATTAGCAACTTCAAATAAACTTAACAGTTAACGAACTTAATAGTTATGCTCAATAGTGCAGAGAAGGCACGTCATATGCTTTAACTTAAACAAATAATTGATAATTACAGTGTCCATCATGCAGTTAAAATTTATATTAATATACACGACAAATCTGGTTATGAACAAGGTAATGCCAGATAAACAAATGATTTGTCCGTATTATTATCAACACAGCAATACAAAATTATTTTTGCTGTTTTGAAGATAATAAATTTATAAACAGAATCGTGACGATTCTAAATGTTTATGGTCAGGAACAACAACATACGACAGTTTGCTACACTTTTAATTAAAAATATACAAGGCGGTCACTTTAAAAGAATAAAGGACTTTTTGTGTAAGAATGATTAACTGCTTATCTAATAAAAAAAAACATCAATGTAGGGCTACTTCAAGGCTCAATTTTGGGCCCAATACTGTTTCGTATATTCGTTCATGATATACCACTACCACCGACATCCACAGTAGTCATGGATTGAGATGAGACCGCGATAATAACACGGGATCCTAGTTTTCACGCGGCTATAAATAAATAAGCAAATATATTCACTCAAAAATATTAGCATCAACGGCCAGGAAATAATGTGAAACCCTTCAGATAGTGCAGTTGAACATCTAGGAATCTACTTAGGCAACCAACTCACGTGAAGCTGTTGCATTAACAAAAAACTTAAAGGCCTATATTCATACACCCTGTTCAGTATTGTAATGTTAGTTTAAAATTCACATCTGATGAAGCCACTGTGTTGACGAAACAACTATAATGTAGTGATAAATTTGAAAAAATAAATATATTGTGAAAATCATAAACATACGAAGTTTAATTACATTTAATGCTGTTATGAATTTTCATCAAGTAAACACCGACTCAATTAACTATGTAAAACAAAGTTTTAATTTGTCTAAATATTAATGTGTTGCTACTTTTTGATGGACTACTGTAAGTACATGTTTAGCTTATATCTTTCCAAACTTATCTCCAAATGTAGGATTATGTTACTTGCGTCTACATGTAACAATTGATATGCCTACTTGATCTGCAATTTTTTTAAATTTATGAGTTACGTTACAATCTCTACGTCTTTTTCTGAGAGCTTTTCAGTTGTTTTATGAATTAGAAATATGAAAGTAAGGAAATCGAAATAGTTACAGATCGGTAAGTGTCAGCTTATATATTACTATGTATAATACACTTTACATGAGTCATAATAATCGCAGTAAATTTTAATACATTGGGTTTATAAATTATCCACTGTTGAAATTTCCATAGGCTTGAAAACACTCTGTATATTATTATGTGCGCATATGAAGTCACTAACTTTGTTTTCTCTGAGAATGCTGTCTCCTCCGATCCCTTATATTACACTCCTGATTTCTGAACATAAATTGTCAGATAATGTTTAATTCATTCAGAGCCTTCTCGTCTAGCTCCAACACGACAGCCTAACATTCGTTTAATTAAGAAAAACCGCACAACATACGCCCGCCGACATCTTCATTCGAAACAAAGCTAATTTATGACAACCGAAGATTTTGCTTTAACTGCGGTTAAATCCATTCTGAAACTTCTTTCTAGGGGTCTGTGACTCCTCAATAAATCTCCCAGCGGTCTTATCGCTCCTTCGCACCCGAACCCTCCACATTGTCCCTCTTTTTAGCCGCTAGTTTGTCGTCATCTGTATTTGTTCACGTACTCTATCGTCGCATCGATATGGGATTTTCATTCAATTTTTCATCTATGCGGACGGGACGACCCTACTTTCTACTTAGAGTTTCAGGGCGTGAGGAATCCGGAAACAAAAAATGTGATAAAGTGGGGTTATGTAATTTTAAAAGCTGCTTTTCTTGGAAATTCGAGGCTGTTGTAAGTAATAATGATTTCGTAGTGGTGTATACTATTTTAATGTATTGGCGGTCTAGTCGAAAGAAAATAGGAATTGGTTTTCAATTTTACTAGTAAAGTATTACATATAATATATAGCAAATTATTTAACGAGTCATAATGTAAGAACTCTCGCAGATGAAGTTTGCAGCACGAGACGCAGGCAAATACCGTAATTCATCAAGTGAGTTATTACCATTATCGCAAATTGAATACTACTCTCTATCTACGATTGTAACAATAAATATTAACATAACCTAACGAACCTAATTCATAATTTTTGGCACAAGTATCACTTAACTTCATTTGTCATCGTCCAAACTATTCAAACATGTCAAATCACCGTCCTCCCATCAATAATAATGGACTATTCTATTTTATTTTGCGCGTTACATCGATTGGACAGGCTAGGCATGAAGTTAAAGGTGGCTGTACGCAGTGATTTATAATAAATCACTTGTGAGTTATTATAAATCACTCTATTTATTTATGGATACTAACTATTACTTATTCAGAAGTAGTTGATTAATCGCTCGATTTTAGGTAACAAAGTTCAGTTAATCGAGGAACCGTGAGCTCTCATTTCAAAATAAGAGACGCACATTAATTATGTTCTATTGTGATTCCATGAGTTAATAAAATAAATATTACTCTTATTTAGACATGCTGAATGTATAGGGAGGCCGGCCATATCTCAGAAATCAATCATCGTACAAGTTTAAGGAAAAAATTACCTAAAGTAAAAATCGCTGGAAAATATTTTTGAGTTTCTAACTTGGCCGCTAGGAGTCGCAACAGCCATGACCGAATAGAAAATCAGGTTTTTCCATGTATTTTGCTCAATTAAGTTTCATTGAAAATATATACATCATAATCCAAAGACAATTTCGAATCTTTTTGGTTTTCCATTTTTTGTGTAACTTCAAGAATAAAGTGGTGGGGAGATGACAAGGAGACATTTTTTATAATGTCGATTATTCCGATTAGCCTTTACGTAAGTTAACAAACTTGTTTTCATTACAAAGTGCTTTTCTTAGTCTATCAAGGGCGATTTACGCTGTTTTAATTTGATTATTACCGTCGCCGCTAGATGGCGTTATTTGATATGTCAACAAATGGTGTAGCAATTCAATTGCCACAGTAACTGAGAGTTACAGACAACCCTAAAATTTCCTTTTATTCTTACTATGCTGATATAAATAAAAATAACAAAATTATCCTGTAATTATTTTCAATTAATAAACCAAATCGTTAAAAGATGTCACTTAGCTAGAAATATAAATAGGAAAAGAAATTCACACTTTAAACTACTTTTTACCATAGTAGTACACTGTAATTTGTTCAAAAATAGAACACCATACATAGATGTAGCTTCTCACTCTCCTGACTAGTGTTGCCCTCTGCTCATACAAAATTTTCAAGAGCTTCATTCTGAAGTGAGTTTCGAAAAGATACAGACTGTTAAAGTTTTCCCTAGTACCCAACCACTAAAAACGATTATAGGAAAAAAACTGGCAAAGATTTAATCACCTTTGGTCGTGAGTTGTACAGTATGCAAGGGAAAATTAATTAAAGTACTTTCACTTTGAGGCCACATACCACCTACGGTTAGTAGAACTTTTTTAAATTCCTCTAAAAATAATAATGTCTGTATATTTTTTTTAATTTAAGTTTTCTCTTAATTTTAGGCCTCCTCCTTTTTTATGCTTTCGTCTTTCTTTGAATCCATTACAATTTTCTCCTTACTTCATGTTTTGAGAATAATTTTGATTAAGTAGCATTAAGAAATATCAGGAGCTGGCATTGTCAAGATTGGTATCAATAGCAAAAATCAAGAATTTTTTTTGTGAATTCCAAACCATTTTTTTTATGCCCAGCCTTGCCAAATTTTATCTTGAAGCCCTGCTATTACTCTGCAAAAGAATTTATGTAGACTACATAAGAGCATCCTTCAAGGACTTCTCTTCAAGAAAACAGGTTGTATGCAGTTTGATTTCTTTTTATATTGAAGCTGTTTTTCTTACCGTTCCATAAATTGTAAAACAACAATATTGGTAAACTTTATATAACGATCTATATAGTATAGTATATTTTTTCTTAAATTTTAAACGTGAAATTATTATAAAATACATATATCTATGTACATATAATATAGTAGATATAAGATTTTTTCTTTTTTGTGCGGCTACGTATACATGTATACCACGCTTTAATTGTATAATGTAATCATTATAAACATTTTTCTATTTATCAATACATATACTAATTCTAAGTATAAATATCTCAACTTTGTACTTCAAAATTTCACGAATTTCTTTACTACATTATAGTCTCACAGATTTTATAATTTTTGTTTTATTTCCATAATGTTAACGTTTGAAAGTTAACTTATTAGTTGGTTATCTTTAAAAGTTCTAACATCATTTAATTTGGAAGCAACTAATTGGCGCCCCTGTATGCAATAATTTACTATCAACATCTAAAAGAAATTAATATCATTTTCAATACCCATTACCCAGCTCCCGAAAGAAAAACTGAGAGCCGTTCGCAGGTTACCATGAAAACAACTTAATAACATACACGAAAATTTACAAAAATTTTAAATAGGCGTTTTTATGGTAACAATATTTATTGTTATTACTGTTAGATTTATTGTCATTGTTATTAATTACTACTTTTTGTATTATGTAATACATATATTCTACTGAATATGTTTGATATATGTTGTTTCTTTATTGTGGCATTTTCACAGCTTACTTGTTTTTAACAGCTACTTTTACAAATTCCGTCGGCAGGATCGGACAATAATTCATAATTTCAACTTTGTTTGCTAATATCTACTATCAGAAAAAAATTATCGTGCTTCAGATGTCAGTGAAAACAGCAACATGATAATTTTTTTCTCTATTTTACCGTGTAGAAATAATCATACCATTTCATTTAAATTTTTTAGGAAATGTGAGATATTTGTTAACATGTTAAATATCGCCCTCTAGCGGCGTCGCAGTGGTAATAATCAAATGAAAACAGCGCCCTCGACAGACTAAGAAATGCACTTTGTAGTGAGACCAAGTTTGTTAAATTCCGTTAAGGCTAATCGGAGTAATTGAGATTTAAAAAAAATGTTTTTTGGCATGTCCCCACCACTTTATTCTTGAAGTTACAGAAAAAATGGAAAATTAAAAATATTCGAAATTGTCCCTGGATTAGGATGCATTTTTTTTCAATGCCACTTAACTGAGAAAAATACCGAGAAAAACCTATTTTTTTAACCTGTTTTAAACCTTTTAAACCTATTTTCCCTAAACTTGTGCGGTGACTGGTTTCTGAGATATGGCCGGTGTCATTGTTAGTTGCCCACCCTGTACAAAACGTATGTATAAAAAAAATTGGTAAAAAAGAATTCTGTTTTATTTCATTGTATCGGCACTCAGCCGATGTGTTCTGACGACGGTCAGAGAGCCAGGTACTATAATATTACAGATGGTCAAGTGTACCTACCATATAGGATCAAAGCAGGCAGTCGCTTGCTCTCGCCTTTTCCCTAATATCCCCTGGAATCAACAAGATCGGTTATATTTACAGCACTTTCTGCTCTGTCCTCGCCGAGAACTCCTTAATACGCTCTCTGTCGTTCTCGCTTTCAGTAGTCCCGGCCGATTCGTCTAATAATAATATTTATAAGAGACATTATTGAAATTAAGCAATAAATTATATCATCTTGTATGATAAGAATCTAAGCAACTGAATAAAAATATGTTCAAAGATTAGAGGGATAACATCTAATTACTCCATGGTAAAATGAATACTTCGCGTTTACTTTATATATTACTTCCACATCCACGTAGTGAATTGGAAAAATAGTAATCGTAAAAAAATGTTGAAATAGGATTAGAATGTCATGAAACGTCGAGATTTTAAATTTGTGTATCCGTAACTTTATTGTCCGCGCGTTTTCTCTGGAACAGTTTAAAATATTGACTAGAAATTGTATACACGTATGTATTATAACGAGATCTGCAACAGGATTGTTTTTTAAACATATTCGGTGAAGGGTTGGGGATAAATAGGGGCAAATATGAAAAAATTAGTAATGCAAACTGGAAAGAGGACAGAAACTTGAAATTCGGTGGATACGCCTTCAGCCCCAGTTTTTTTATAATATTTTCCACCCCCCTACCACCCCCTCTCTATTATTAAAAGATTTGCTGAAATAAAATTGAGAAATTTGGTACACGTATGTATTATAACGACATCTGGAACTGGATTATATTTTGAGATGAAGGTTTGGGAATTAAATATCCGTATCCGAAAGAATTGGTAACATTCTGTCAGCACATAATCTGAAAGTCAGCTTTAAACCAGCTTCCACATTATCAGAGATGTTGTACAATGCTAAGGATAAAACTGTTCCTCTAAAAAAATCAGATTATAAACTAACATGTTCAGAATGTAACGCCTTGTATATAGGTCAAATTGGTCGTTCATTAGAGATTGGGTATAAACAGCACTTAACGTTCCTTTAATTTTCAAAAAACAGTTTCAATTTTTGCAAATCATATTTTGGAAACAAGTAACAATGTTCCTAATATCAACGATCTAAAGATATTACATGTGAAAGAAGAATTATTAATTTCTTATGTCTAACTCAGTATTAATTTTATTATATCAATCGCACATAATCCAAAATTAGACGATGAAACACGCTGTAAGCACTAAAATCTGCCAGAGGCTGGAAATATGCGTGGTACATTAGATAAATTTGGTATCCAGCAAAATCAAATTTATCTGCTAAAATCCAACAAATTGTGTTTTCAGTTCTGCCTGGATGGGCGGTTATTCGATTACAAGGGCCTTTGGCAATATAAATTGATATGTAATTAAAAATATTATACCCTAACGAAAGCAGAATCGGCATTTTAACTATTTTTTTAAATATGCATGCGGCGGGATATTTGTTTTAGCATACATACCTTTCGATTGTATCTCGCAATAACGTATGAATTTTTTAATAAAAACGTTAACATTTTGATTAAAATTTACGTGGTTTAAAATTCTAGCTAAATTGGCATAAAAAACTTAAAATATTTGGCTAGTATTGTTCGGTAAGCTCTATACCGGGTGTAACACGATCGTGGTAAACCCATTTCTTCCTTTAATTTGGAAGATATGTGATTGAAACTTGTTACTTCTTATATACTTAATAAACGTCAATGTTTGAAATAAATGTTTTTTCCCACTTCCGGTTTCACAGAAAATGACACTGACTTTTGAATTTCAAATGAAAATATCCCATACATAATTGTATTTTGAAATTCTGCCTAATTTTTTAATTCAATGATACCACATAAGTGACATATAAAACGTTAATATTTATTTTAATTTAATTGTTAGTTTTCGATTTAAGTGTGCCGTGACTGTTCCGATTTATTTTAACTGACCCGTGAAATGCTAGAAAAATCGAAATTCCATCTAAAATACTAAGTAATGTGATTTATGAGCAAACAAAGTTCATCAAAATGGTTCTTTAAGCGAAACAAATTTTTTTCAAATATTGGTAAGTACAGCGACACCATTTATTAGTACTATTAGAAAGGAGTTTATAGATATGCCTTATTAAAATTTGCGATAAATGCAATCAAAATTACAGCTAAGAGAAAATAAGAAAGTACAATTTATTAATAATTACCTTGTTATACATAAGGTTACTTTCCAGAGAGAAAAGGAGCACAAAACATTACAGCAGCCCTTCAGAATGCTATCCACTAACGTTAATGCACCTCCAAACTCCCATAGCGGTGTCTCGAAGAACATTCGCCAATTGCTGGGTCTTTTTATTTGGGCATATTATTTATAGCTTTAGGTTTCCACGGGTTGTAATGGCGATTGCGTAGACAATAAAATCTAGGGGAGTCAAGTCAGGTGACCTTGGAGGCCACCCGATAGGACCATTTGTTGAAGTGACGTTTTTCCGATTGTATTTATCGCACATTTTAATGGAAATTACGAATGGTACTAACAAATGGTACAACGGAATCAATATGCATTTTTCCGGTGGACCATCGAAACCCGAAAAAAGCGTCAGATTGAAATGAAAGTCATATCCAATGACTCGAGAGCGAATTTAGAAAATTCCGTCCGTCGGTCAGTCGCGAGTCGGTATGTCGGTCCGTCCATCTGTCTGTCTGTCACGCCCAGCGTTCCTAATCTGTTTTCGGATTTCGATGAAACTTGGGTGGTTAATAGGAGGCCTTTAGAAAACCTTAACGCCGGAAGCTCGGCTCCGTTCGGAAACCGGAAGTACCAGATATAGACGTTTCGAGTTTTTCGAGAAATATTGAATAACTCAGTAACGAGCAGGCGAGGAGTCAGATCGGCATTAAGTCCGACCTAAACGGACTCGCTGAAGAAGCAACTGCCGAATCGGTTGCCGTTTCGATGAGTGAGCGGACGGACCATCGAGATATACCGCGTGCGGAAACCGTTGTTGGCCAGAATGCGAGGAAATTCACTCCAGACTCTCACGGGCCGGTCATAGAACTTATAATTAACACTTGTAGGTCTATAAGGGAATGACCGGCATGACATAGATTAGACTGAGAAGTGGTACAATAAGCCTATATGGCTGCAGTGTCCTCGGAGTCAGCATGACAGACGGCCCATAATAATAATAATTAAAAAAAACGGGCAGTCGGATCGAGATATTTCAAAAGAGAAATGGTGCCCCGCTGGAAACGCTCTATAAATAAGTATACCAGAGACTATGTCGAGAAACAAATGAAAATTGAGTTTTTTGCAAAAAACTGGATTTCTCGAAATCGGGCTAGGAAGCACGATAACTGTCCAGGATATTAATCCATTTTGATGAGACGTGGTGGGATCAAAGCTACAAATGAAGCCTATTGCTGGCGGCCCTAATCCGTTGACCAAGTATTTTTTCCAGGGCCGAGTATGATTTTTCAAAGAAATTAATATCTCCCAAACCGAAGCTCCGATTTTGATTTTCAAAATTGACGATTGTAGGGCTCAATACTTAATTTTCCTTTTTTATTGGGAAACTGTTCGGTATTTGTACAATTCATAAAAAAATCAAGTTTTCCAGGATTTGTAGATTCGCTTTTGTTTTGTCAAATTTCTCACAAATGTCACCTAATAGACCTATTAGGTGACTTGTCGGTTTCCATTTGTAACAAGTTTGTAGATTTTGACATTGTTGTAAACATTATTATCATGTAACTCTTGTTTCTATAATAGTAAAACATTTATTTTACACGGAACCGGTCAGGCGCGAATGTTTGAGTTTAAATTTTGCATTTCCATCTAATATTTTTTTGTATATATATTTATTGTTAATGCTATATTGCTTTTGTATATTTAACGAAAGTGTTTTGTTATTAACCCACCCCTGAAGTTTCATGGTCATTTAATAAATAGAGTTGTTTGTAGTTTGGTTGTTTCATTTTCTTAATACATTTTTAGGTATAATTAATCAGCAATTCTCTTAAGATATTATTAATTATAGGCTTAGAATCTTTTTAAGTTTCATCTATTACAAGATTAAATGGAGTTGACTTGTCAATTTTATGTTTATTTTATTAGCAAATCAAACAAAAAAATACTACATTAATCCTGTTATTTTGTACCTTCACAGACCACCCTTATAAATTTTAAACAAAGTTATCCGTCGGAATGATACAGTCAGGGTTATGGGTTGTTTTATGTCGGAGCCACGTTATGGCCATTTAGGGTTATAAATCCGAGGCAGTATTCATTGGCTAAGGCTACTAAGGGCCTGTTTGACCCAGAAGGAATGTAATGAACAACCTCGGATTTAATGATGAATTGAGGTTGGTCTCTGGAAGGAATGCTGTGCCAATATTGGAAAACTTTTATTATAAATAACTTCCAAGTCTGGAAACCTTCGGCGAAGTAATAAAAGATTGATAAAAAATAAATGAAACAAAAAAACGGAAAATGATTAGGTGTACATAAGGCCCGAGACTTTCAATATAAAATGTATAAACGTCTTTTTTACAAATGCATTAACGATTTGTACTTTGTTAGTTTTATTTAGAAAAAATCCAGATGGGTAAAAAATTACCTTTGTAAAACTCGACAGGCAAGAATTTAAGTTAAAGTCTAAAAATTACATGAAGTTAATTTATACAGGGAAAGAAACTGTATTGGAGTACTTGATTTTTAACTCAAATTAAAAGACTTATATTTTCGATCATGTACATTGTACATGCACCATATTCTTTGCTATATGACGCTGGAAGTTTTTTTAAATGAGTTACCTTATACATTCTTTAATTTTTAAATAAATACCCTTTCAACAAGTACAATGGTATACAATTTGAGGGATGTACGATTTTTGGTTTCAGAAATCTGTGTATAGACTCACCGGTGGTTTCATACAAGTCGAATAGAGACTTGTATGGGACTGCATAAATGCCCGTATAGACCTAGGATGTCAAAATAAAGTGACCGTCGCGGGGGTACCAGGACACAGGGAACTCAAGGGAAATGAAAAGGCCGTTGAACTGGCCAGAGAAGGCGCGAGTAAGGCTCTTATAGGACCCGAAACCTTTTGCGGTGTGACCAAACCATGCATACCAGCATCAGTAGATAAGATATGATAGTTCTAACTCAAAAGCCCATGTTCTTTCTTATGGAGGCTCATTCTGGTTTTCAAGGTCACTCCTTCACGAGCTCCGCCGACCTGCGGGTAACTTCACGAGGTCGACGGGAGCGTGGCCAACTAACGACTCTCGCTGTGCCAACAGAGGGCGTCACAGTGGCGGAAAAATTCAAACCTGCCTACCAGTAGTTTGCAAGCACAGCGTGAAGTTAGCCGCGCTTCCCGGCAACCACATGAAGTTAGCCATGCTCCCCGTCGATCTCGTAAAGTTAGCTTCAGGTAGGCGGTTCTGGCGAAGAAGTGACCTTGAATTGCAAAATTAACCTCCATAAGAAATAACACCCGATTTTGCACCAGAACTGTCATAGCTTGTGTACTAGCATCTATTAACAAATGTGTGCAAACTAAATCTCTGGAAAGGTGGAAAGCTTTCCACGACAGAGACAGGCCAAAGAGTTCATTAAAGAACGATCGTCCAAATTTACGGAGGACCTATTATTCCAAGAGAGAAAGGCCATTAGAATAATAATAATGGGTCTTCTAACCGGTCACTACCGACTAAATAGACATCTGACTTTAATGAGTCTGGCAGAGGACAAAACATGCATATTCTACCAAGATGCAGAGGAAATCTCAGTCCATGTATTGTGCCATTGTGAAGTCCTTGCTAAACTGAGACTCCAAGTACTTGACGAGGGAAGCCAAGAGCTGATAGCTGTACTAAGAGGGGCCTTGATCAAGGCTGTGGAGTGTGATATAAAGGACAAAGCTGGATAAGGAGCTCTGTTGAAAACAATCCGCCAGCTCTTCCTTCCTTTCTAGATTTAAAATCTAATCTACCTGCACTCACGGGTAATAAATTCGATCCACCCATAATTTTGATCAAGTTGGATGTTGAAAATTGTTTCACCCTTGGACCGATTTTAATGATTTTTTTAAGCAATTTCTAGAAATGTTCACGTATTTTATAATTTCTCTGGAGACAATACTCGATTACTAGCATTAGACGCACGTCTCCCTAACCACATTAACATCATCGGAAGATGGTTAAAATTCGGAAATCGGAAATCCTATAAAAATAGGAAAACTTTTGAGTGGGAGAATCATTGATCAAAACATTTTTAAAAATCTGAAGAGAATCTGACAAGGAGAGCAAAGTTTTCTTAACATTTTAATACTCTTATAATTATGTTTCATGAAAATGCATATTTCCACAGCAATAAGGGTTTTATTTACAATCTAATAATTAAGTTAACCTTGTTCTCCTCGTCTGATTTTTTTCAGGTTTTCAAAAATGTTTCTTATCAATGATTTTCCCCCTTAAATTTCTTGAAATGTTTTCTCCGAGAAAACTTTGCAGATTTGCATTTCATGGAAAAGGCGATGATTAAAATAGATTTGTATTAAAAAGTTAAACTTACCTGATTTTTTTCAGATATTTTACCAATTTTGATTTTCCCTTCCCTCTTTTTGAAAACTTTCAAACATTTGCAGCTTGAAAAATTTGCTTTTTGAAAAAAAATTTAACAGGGATAAGAAGCTGTTATTTTCCATCAAATTATGTAAAGAAAAATTTTTATTTAACTTTGGCCGTTTAATAAATTAACAAATTAACAACAAAACATCGTTTGTACTATTTGTGGCAATCACACGCGGTCTGTGTACCATTAATTGATCATTTATAATATCGTATCGTCTGTTATTATTCAATAGTTGTTATATTGTGTGGTTACGTATTATTCTGCAACTGTAACAATATTCCGTTTAATGGTACTTAAATGAATACAAATAAACAAATAATGCGAACATACCGAAACTATTATCGTTTATCCAAAAAGTAGCGCTGATACGTTTTTATTGGATGGTATTTTGTGTTGAAGCTTAATCGCACTGCTGCAGCTGGTATTATGTCTCCTCGACTGTCGTAGAAGTTCTATGTCGCCTTCCAAATATCAAAGAAAATAAATCCTGAATAAAGCATTTATATTTACCTTCCAAATCAAGCTTATCTTGTGTACACCTTATCAAGTGAGGAAACACAGGGTGTGAAAACAACATTGTTGTTTGTGTTTGAATACGAAATTCCGTAGAACAAACAATGGGCTTTGCTGTGTCCGTTTGCAATATCGACTTGTATACGAATGACCTAATTCTCACGATACTCCATTCTTAGATTCTGGGGCAACCGAGAAGTGGATTATATTTTATATGGAATATGGTAATTTTTTCGAATAAACTTCAAATTGTATAAAATGCCGGTTGTTACGTAAACCTTTCTCATTTTGAGCGACTGGTAGACTTGAGGTGACTATACAGTGCTTACATTTATATCCCTGGATCCGAAATATACACGATTTTAAGAAAAAAGGGGGATATTTGAAGCCACTGTTGCTTGAATATTATGTCCGACCCCTTGCTATCCGCAAATTGGAATATTAGATGACATCCCTATCTCCTGACACATCACTTACGTTTAGGTATGATGAAAATTATTCTGATAAATACTTATACTGACGTTATCAAGCCGCCAATAAGAGAAAGTACTGGCGATTCGTACGCTAGACAGACAGCCGTGACATCTGTAAAAGGCATGTAAAATGAGAAAGGTTTTAAACAGAAAATCGTTAGTAAAATCCGCAAGTTGTTTTATTAAATAAGTCCTATGCGTGCAATATTAGTTCAAGTATCAGTTTTTTTTTAATGATTTTTTCAGATATTCCTAATCCCTGAAAAAGTTTCAAATAGAAGACACAAACAAACTAAATTTCAAAATAGCAATTAAAAATTTAAATTAAGCTCCTAGTAGTAGTGTTCGGACAACACAACAGTGCATTTTTTGTTTTGTTTCTCGTAACTAAGTTTTAAAATTTCTCATAGCAACAAGAATTATTATTGAAATAACATAATATATAACTCAAATACCTTTTTTTGCAATAAAAACAAAAATAATAATAATTCAATTCAAAAACCGCGTTTAAAACCATAGTGCTACTACATTAAGAATAATAGTGTTTCTTCTCGTGAACATTGAACACTGGACATTGTTGGAGATGGTTGGGCCCAACCAGAAGAAAGCTAACATCAGTGAATTTAAGGTAGTTCATGTCTATAATTTTTGCCGCTTAATTTTAATTACTCTTGTTGTCAGTGCATTAGCTGACTGGTCCTTTGCCGCGATTATAAATTCCCGCGTAATATACATTTTGGTCCTTTGATGCCGATATTTTAAAAGATAACAGAACCAGTTTTACCTCTTGTCCATTTTCAAATAATTTTCATAAATTACTTCAAAACTGACATTTCTCGAATAAATTTAATTTGACACTAGCACACTAGTTGTATTTTTCTGAACCTGCCGCTAATATATTTATTTTCTTAGTGAGAAATAATTTCTATTTGTGAGTACTGATTAATAAAATCAATTTGCAATTTTGTTTATAGTTAATAATATATTGACGAGCCTATCAATTCTTACAAAATGAAATTTGAGGACTTCGTAAGAGAATGTAATATAGTAAATAAAAAATTGACCGCTGTGTCAGAATATTCATCTAATGTCATGACAGATACTTCAACACACTCTATGTTTTATGCAAAATTTAAAAGATCTAACCTCATTTACGAGGATTTTCAGGAACAGCGTAAATTGCTAAAATTAAGTCAACTTTCTACTGAAAATTTGGACCAACTGAATTCAATGGTAGAAGAAATAGATGATTTGTACGATAACATTCAAACTGTTAATATACAATTAACCAATATGAAGTCAGTTGTTAATGAAAATCAAAAAATTAATGTTGAAAATCATCAAAATAATGTTCGTCTACCAGAAATTCCCATACCTAAATTTTCAGGGAATCCTATTGATTGGACTTCATTTCATGACCTATTTATATCATTAATACACAGTAGTACAAAACTGTCAGACATAGATAAATTCCAATATTTAATAAGTGCCCTGTCTGATGAACCTCTAAAACTAGTTAAGCAATTGCCATTCAAATCTGATAATTATCATATTGCATTTAAATCTCTAGAAACAAGATATGACGACAAACGCTTACTTATTTCGACATACTGGGGAAATATTCTCAATTCACCGAAAGCTAAAGCGGATTCCGCAAGTTCTCTTCGTACTCTCTTGAATATATTTTCAGAAAATATTTCCGCGCTTAACAAATATAATGTTGACTTGTGGAATTTTACTTTATTTAATTGGTTAATGCAGAAGATTGATCCCAGTACTAGAAAACATTTTGAAATGCGTTATAGCGATACGGAAATGCCCACATATGAGCAGTTAAGCAAATTCTTGACCGATCAATGTAAAGCTTTGGAATCTAGTACTATGACATCACATCTTTGTTCTAATGCTTCTCAGCATTCAAGCCCTAATAATGAAAGATTTGGTCGATCATTTTCTCAAAAACAATATACGCAGCCTTCCATAAAATCCAAACAACAATCCCTTGTGGTGGACACATCATCTCAAAACAATGTTGGTTCAGCAACGGCTGTTACAAAGTCTCATGAAACACCTTGCTTTGTTTGCAAGGCTAATCATTCTATTTTTAAATGCGATTCATTTTCAAGTAAGTCACCCCAAGATCGGTATAACTTTATTAAAGAAGGTAAACGTTGCGTAAATTGTTTTGGAACGCACAGTTTCTCGACTTGTGCTTCCCAATCTACTTGTCGCATATGTCAAAAACGCCATCATACGTTGCTACATTTTCCACGCGAAGTAACTGGGACATTCAATTCTACCGATAATGGTTCCGCTGCTGACACACCTCAAGTTGTTGCTAGTGCTCTTGCCCCAGTTACAGTTCTTTTGTCTACTGCTTTGGTATCTATCTGTGATGCTAAAGGTAATTTTCAAACATGTCGTGCTCTTATTGACAATGGCAGTCAAATTTCAATAATTACTGAAAGATGTCTAAACAGACTTAATCTACCGCTCACTCAATGTTCTCTTCCTATTCAAGGAATTGGTTGCACTTCTTCACCCGCTTGTACTGGCATGACTATGTGTCAAGTAACTCCGCTGTTTAGACACCATCCCAGTTTCATTATACAGGCAATGGTCTTGCCAGTTATCTGCAATGATATTCCGTCTAGTCACATTACCACTCAAGGTTATAATCATTTAGAAAACCTGCCACTCGCTGATCCTGATTATAGGAAACCTAGTGAAATAGACATATTGCTTGGCGCTGATGTCTACTCACAAATAATACAACCCGCTATTAAATATGGTCGTCCTGGCGAACCAATCGCAATGAAAACCATCTTTGGTTGGATTTTATCTGGAAAAATTCATCTTTCTACGCCCGCTGTTGTAAACTCATTTCATGTGTCGTTTGATTCGCAACTTGATTCTACATTAAAAAGGTTTTGGGAACTTGAAAGCTTACCTGAAAAAATATTGAATTCCCCAGAGAATATTAAATGCGAACAACATTTTATTCATTCTCATACTCGTGACATATCAGGTAGATATACCGTTTCGTTACCTTTTCGTGAAGAGATTCCTACTTTAGGTGAGTCATTTACCACTGCAATGCATCGTTTTTTGTCCTTGGAAAATCGCTTAAATAAAACTTCTGCATTAAAATTAGAATATTCAAATTTTATGCAGGATTATCTTGATTCTGGACACATGTCTCTTGTGAGTAGTAAAAGTGTTTCTAATCACAGAGACTCATGTTATTATATCCCACACCATTGCGTACTAAAACCCGAAAGCTCTACCACGAAATTACGAGTCGTCTTTGATGCCTCAGCGAAGTCTACTAATAATGTTTCTCTAAATGAAACATTATTAACAGGCCCTAAATTACAGCAAGACATAGTTTCATTACTTCTACGCTTTCGTATACATTCTACTGTACTTATTGCAGACATAAAACAAATGTATAGGCAAATTGCAGTGACACCTGATCACAGATCCTATCAACGCATATTGTGGCGCTTTTCTCAAAACACTCCTGTTCTAGAATTTGAACTAAACACCGTTACATATGGAGTATCATCTGCTCCGTATCTTGCTATTCGCACTCTTTTACAACTTGCTTCAGATGAAAAACATAACTTTCCCTATGCTGCAAAAGTGTTACTTAGCGATATTTATGTGGATGACGTAGTCACGGGCTGTTCATCTGCTAAAGAAGCTATTGCTTTGCAATCTCAACTTCGAAGTCTTCTTGAAAGTGGTGGATTTGATTTAAGGAAATGGTCTAGCAATGATCCTATTGTCTTAGAATCCATACCGCCATCATTACGGCAAACTAATTGTCAGTCATTTGACACTGCTGATTCATTTCAAAAGATATTGGGCTTAAACTGGAATCCAAATTATGATTCCCTAACGTACAACATAGAAACTATCGAACGTTGTTGTACCAAAAGATCAATACTTTCTGAAGTCGCACGCATATTTGATCCACTTGGGTTGTTAGCTCCGCTTACTCTCTTTGCCAAACACTTGATCCAGGTTCTCTGGACACAAGGTTTGTCCTGGGATGAGGTACCTTCCGCTGAGATTTGTTCCCGTTGGTCACAATACAAGCGTGAAGTACCATGTCTCGCTCAACTTCAGTTACCTCGCCGCATTATAACGGACAATTATCAATCATGTGACCTACATGGTTTCTGTGATGCTTCTATGACTGGTTATGCATGCGTGGTATATTTTAGAGTAACACAAAATGATAACTCTGTACGCATTTTTTTGGTATGCGCTAAATCCAGGGTTTCTCCGCTTAAGCGCATCACGATTCCGCGCCTTGAGTTATGTGCTGCACTGTTACTTTCGGATTTAGTTCATTTTGTGCGTGAAACCTATGTCAACATTGCTTTTAATAAAATTTACGCTTGGTCCGATTCCACTGTGGTATTAACCTGGATTAAATCTTCTCCGCATCAATGGAAGACGTTCATTGCAAATCGTGTCACACAAATTCAGGAAAAAATATCCCCAGAAAATTGGTATCATATTGATGGTATCGATAATCCTGCTGATTGCGCCTCGCGTGGCCTTCTTCCCTGTGACCTCTTGAAATGTTCCGCATGGTGGGCGGGTCCCAAGTGGCTAAGTTCTTCTCCTGAACTTTGGCCTAATAGTTCCTCTTCTACTTCATCTTCCGAGGTAGATTTAGAAGCCAATACAATCTCTCTTATTGTCATTGAACAACATGATTTCATAATGAATCTATTATTGCATTTCTCTTCTCTGCGAAAGGCTCAAGGAAGTGTAGCTTATTTAGTTCGATTCACCCGCTACTTAAAGGACAAGATCAATGTTGTTCAAGGTCCTTTGGTAAATTTGGAGCTACATAACGCACTACTTATCATTATAAAACATATTCAAAAACTAGTTTTTGTTAATGAAATAAAACAAATTTCTTCAAATAGCCCTTGTGCTAAGCCTATACGCAAACTTGCCCCTTTCTTAGATCAAGATGGTATTCTCAGGGTGGGCGAAAGGCTCCGCCACTCCCAGGAATCCTTTGAGCGAAAACATCAAATTTTGTTACCACGAGATCACCGATTAACTACGCTTCTTATTAATCATTATCATAATAAGTATCTGCATCCTGGTGCGTCCGCTCTTCAGGCTTTATTAGCTGAACAATTCTGGATTTTGTCGGCCAGACGCGCAATTAATCACTGCATTTCCCATTGCTATCGTTGTTCACGACATAATCCAAAATCCTATACACCTCTTATGAGTGATTTGCCCACTCCTAGGGTCTCCGAAGTTAAACCGTTCCTTCACACTGGGGTAGATTTCGCTGGACCGTTTAGTATTACTTTTGGTAGACGCAGGGGTGGTAAAACTCAAAAGGCTTATCTATGTTTATTTGTATGTCTCGCCACTAAGGCTCTTCATCTTGAACTTGTTTCAGATCTTACGTCGTTTATAGCAGCATTACGGCGCTTTGTTGCACGTCGAGGTCAGTGCTCCCATCTATATAGTGACAATGGAACTAATTTCGTTGGCGCTAATCGTCAATTGATTGAATTGACACAAAATGCCTCTGGAGTCATGCAAATCAAGTGGCACTTCAATCCCCCTTCTTCTCCTCACTTTGGTGGTTTGTGGGAGGCAGGGGTAAAGTCAGTCAAACAACACATTTTTCGAGTTGTTGGTGATCAAGTGCTGACCTACGAGGAACTTAATACTGTTTTTCACCAAATCGAAGCGGTTTTAAATTCACGACCAATATGTCAGCTCAGTAGTGATCCAAATGATCTTCAGGCATTAACGCCAGGTCATTTTTTAACGTTATCCTCACTGACAGCTCCTCCTGACGAGGAATTAATCTCCGTACCCATAAATCGTTTGTCGCGATGGCAATTGTTGCAACAAATTCAGCAAGGTTTTTGGAAGCGCTGGCATAACGAGTACCTTCATACTCTTCAGCAACGATCCAAATGGACAAATTCTACGAAACCTCCCGATATTGGTACCATTGTGGTAATTAAACAGAACAACGTTCCTCCGCTAACTTGGCACCTTGGTTGTATTGTCGAATTGCATTCTGGTCCTGATGGGCAGATCCGTATTGCTACTGTACGAACGGCTAATGGTGTCCTTAAGAGACCTCTAGTAAAATTATGTCCCTTATCAACTCCTCAGTAATTTTATGTCATTGTTAACTTAGCTTTAGTTTCATAATTTAAATATATTTCATGTACTCATAAATAAATTTTCACGCTGGAATAGCAAACTTTTTATTGCAAATGCTTCGTCATTTGGATGGGCGGTATGTTCGGACAACACAACAGTGCATTTTTTGTTTTGTTTCTCGTAACTAAGTTTTAAAATTTCTCATAGCAACAAGAATTATTATTGAAATAACATAATATATAACTCAAATACCTTTTTTTGCAATAAAAACAAAAATAATAATAATTCAATTCAAAAACCGCGTTTAAAACCATAGTGCTACTACATTAAGAATAATAGTGTTTCTTCTCGTGAACATTGAACACTGGACATTGTTGGAGATGGTTGGGCCCAACCAGAAGAAAGCTAACATCAGTGAATTTAAGGTAGTTCATGTCTATAATTTTTGCCGCTTAATTTTAATTACTCTTGTTGTCAGTGCATTAGCTGACTGGTCCTTTGCCGCGATTATAAATTCCCGCGTAATATACAAGTAGGTACATTAGAAATAAGTAATAAAATGTTAATTAGGTTACATTACATATACCTCTGAGATTTTATAAATATTTTGTAATGGTCACTTTTAGGTTAGTTGTTATAACTCTCTGATAATGGTCGAAAGGCCGAAACAAATGTCAGAAAAATCTGAATAGAAATTGTGAAACAGTAATACCAAGTGTTCTTAATACTTATTCTGTTTAGAATAATTCGAAAATATATTCATATAAGTATATTTCGACTATTCCATATATTTGTAACTACGTAACGGAAGCTCACCAGATCTAGAAAATGGATCGGAAAATATAAAGCAGGTGCACGCACCCTTTTTAATTTTCCGCTAAATTTATCTTTATTCACGCAGATTTAACACATGTAACCGCTGGCTCACCCTTTCAGCATATAAAAATAGTGCAGCATTAGACGAGAGAAATTGTAACTAAATTTTCAATGTTTAGAGACAGCAAAAGACATGAACACATTTTCTATGGTATTTGACCGCAACTTGCAGATGACTTGTATTTTTCTTTGAACCACATACATATGATATTATTTTTGCAGCCCTGCAGTTTCAATTTGCCTTTAAATTGTTCTGAAAATATTACTTGCAAGGCGACACAGATACCTAACCGACACAAATATCAAAACAAAGCATCGAAACGACGTTTATTAGTAGCTGCTCATAACTATCACCATTTATTAAATTCTTATAGTAAGCCTCGACATATGTTTCTAATGTCTGGTCTGGATCTAATCAATTTTATTTTATTCTTTTCTTTGTAGCATCTTTGCAATTATGGGAATGTCCAGTTAGATAAAACGTTGAATTTCATTTTGAAATTTTTTCATTCATTTGTTAATCTTAAGAAGACATTCCACAGTAAAGTTAAATACGAAAAATATGTGTAGGATTATTGAGTCCAAAAATCCAGTAGTATGCACGAAATATTTTGTAGAATTTTTGCTCTTTAATTTTCGTTTCCACGATAGTTTTTGTATTTCTCATATTGTAAATGTTTCTTCAATGACGGACAAATTTTTGTGCATTGAGGAAATCTTAAACTTCAGTTTTTTTAAGGAGGCGTTTTGAGATGCCAGTGATTGATCCTGATACATTGATGCTGCGCATTCAAAATTAATTAACAAACATTGTCAGCCAGACAAGAAGTTGTAATAGAAAGGAGAGGTCTTAAAGTTCATTTTAAAACAAAAATCAAGGAGGTGTTATGAAGTGCACTTTCATAAGACAATAATTTATAACAAAAGGTCTGTCAGAAGTAAAGTCAGACATACCATTTTTTTCAAAAATGGTTCATTATTTACCACAAATTGCGAAATTTTATAGCAGGTATTTTGAAAAGTAGAATCATGTTTTAAGTTCATTTCAAAAATTCATAAAAAAAAACAATTAATTAATTTTTACTAGTCTGGTGAACGTAACATGATTTTTGCATGTTTTGCAATTATTTTCACCTTTTAAATTTGTGGTGTTCGATGGGGTACCTTTTTATGTCATGAGCTCGATCTATAAATACAATCAGGAGAAGCGGAGCTGTCGAATGCGATGAAATATTGTTATTCGTTAATGTATGTGTAATCTATCCCCACTATTTAAAGTAGTCTTGTTCTTGTGTCTTATACATTATAAATACCTTTGAAACAGTAGCATGAATATACTCATTACCAGTGTAATTGTTTACCTACAAATATTGGTAATAATACTAATTCTCAGCATTATTAAATAAATAAGCCTTCTACAAAATTATATAAAGTAACTACTTTTACACTTCTGCCAGTATCTGAAGTAAAATTTTGTAGTATAAAGCCACACTTGACACACTGATCTAAATAATCTGACTACTCCAATCGTAGTGCTTTGTAATTTCCTTCCATTTTGAGAGTCCACATTTAAAAACGAATATGGAGAAAAGTCTTACTTACCCACACAGGGTCTATTGTCGGTATACAAGAGATCATCTGCGCTTCAACCTTCCAATACGGATTTGCACACGTATGCCTAAAATCTTCTTCTGGATCTCAGGGCTATTTAGTGAACATTTAATGAGCATCGTTTTTTCGGTTAATAATGAGAAATAGTAATAAAATGTTTAAGAACGTTGATTTCAAAAATGGCGGAGGAGCCGATGATTGCCAATATCATTTCAAGACAATTATTATTTAAACCCCAAACGTTGACCACGTAGGTACGCTAACGGGTATCGATGTTCAGCTTGTCAAAATCCTATGGAATTAGCTATTTAGGCCCGATTGACTTGTACATACAGGGTGTCCCACCGGGAACTGAATCGATCGATATAGAGAAAAGTTCGCATCAGAAATGTTTCAAAATTTAGGTAGTTACTAATGTCGGTGTGGCCAATCCAACTAAAATAATTAGAAGCATGGAGTACTTCCGGTTATATCGGAAGTCGATACCAACTTGCTTATTTTAAATGGAACACCCTCTATATTTTCGACTTCTCGGGATGACAATAAAATTCTGAGTTCAGGCATGTAGCACACCCTATATTTAAACCCATTAGTTTCGAAGATATTTGACATTTTATAAAACATTTGACAGGTGCAACGGTTTGCAAGAACCGTTATAACTTTTTCTGTGTAGGACATTCTCATTTGCTCTTTGACACGGTGAAAGAACACAAGGAGAACTACGTTCTACAACTGAAATAAAATCAATAATATCATGCCAAGTGTGTTTTTCGCGTTATATTTTGTCAACTTCAAACCGCGAAAACTTGTTTAGGTCAAATGGAACACCCTGTATTTTTTTACGTCGAGTTGTGTAAAATTGAATTCCCTTTTTACTGATATTAGCATTGAGGGGTTAGAGTTTTCAACTTTTTGAAATATTTGCGATTATATTAGAAATTCATGGATTGTTGTAATCATTTCATCTAAATAGCCATGATAGAAACAATCAGTCATTACCTTATGTCGAAAAATGCCAGCACGTTTAAATTACTCCCACGAAGACTTTTTAAATGTGTTTATTATTTATGGAGAATGTGATAAGGTAATATCAAGAACTTGAAACGCATTTGCTACTCGATATTCACAAAAACGGAAAATAACGCTAACACTGTAACATGCGTATTAATCGAATTGAAGATATGGCATGAACTAAAATAGCAGAGGTAAGATCAATTTAAAACATGATTCCATTTTAATTTAATAATTGCTCAATATTCCGCCCTCGAACCTCGACACATTTTTCGCACCTTCGGATTTGTTCCTAATGGGTAGCTCTTCTAATTGAATCCTGTGATATGTTTTGAAATGTATTTCTTACTCTCTGCATACAATCTTCAATGGTTGTTAATGGGCTCTCATAAACTTTATTTTTAATAGTTCCCCAAATAAAATAATCCAGAACTGATAAGTCGGGCGAGCGAGGAGGCCATAAGAAAGGTCCATTATTGGCAATCCATTGATCATAGAGAGTTTCTTGTAAATAATTGTTATTTAAATATGCGTTATGTGGGGGAGCACCGTCGTGCTGATAAAAAATGTTTCTTTGTTCGGCGAGAGGTAAATTTTCTAAATAGTTATTATTCAAATTTTGTAACATGTTCAGATATCTTTCACCAAAAAAAAAAAAAAAAGTTTACCTATGCATATTAGCAGAAGAGAAAATTTAATTTACCGTTTAAATTTTGCTGGTAAAATTGTAATGCCACCACTCTATTGTCGTTTCTTATGGCACAGTAAACATTGAACTGCCAACTTTCGCTCTCTGGACATATGAGGATTTGCGTCACTCTAATAATGCAAATTGTGTCTCTTTAAAAAGTTAATTTTTAGTAAATTTTGCTTCATCTGTCCATATAATATTTCCCAAATAAGAATCGTCACCCTCAGACCTTATTAGAATAAACTCACAAAAATTTTGTCTTCTTAGGAAATCTGTTTCTTTTAATCCTTGAACCATATGGAATGAAAACGGATGAAACTTATCGATATCGAGTAGCAAATGTGCTGCAAGTTCTTGATATTACCTTATCACATTCTCCATAAATAATAAACGAATTTAAAAAGTCTTCGTGGGTGTAATTTAAACGTGCTGGCATTTTTTGACATAAGACAATGACTGATTGTTTCTAATCATGGCTATTTCGTTAAAATGATTACAACAATTCGTGAATTTCTAATAAAATCACAAATATTTCAAAAAGTTGAAAACTTTAACCCCTCAATCTAATATCAGAATAAAGGGAATTAAATTTTACACAACTTGTCGCGGTTTGAAGTTAACAAAATGTAACGCGAAAAACGGAACACTTGGTATATTATTAAATTTATTTCAGTTGTAGAACTTAGTTCTCCTTGTGTTCTTTCTCCGTGCCAAAGAGCAAATGAGAATGTCCTACACAGAAGAAGTTATAACGGTTCTTGCATACCGTTGCACCTGTCAAATTTTTTATAAAATGTCAAATATCTTCGAAACTACTGGGTTTAGATATAGGGTGTGCTACATGCCTGAACTCAGAATTTTATTGTCATCTCGAAAAGTCGAAAATATATAAGGTGTTCCATTTAAAATAAGCAAGTTGGTATCGACTTCCGGTATAACCGGAAGTACCCCTTGCCTCTAATTATTTTAGTTGGATTGGCCACACCGACATTAATAACAATCTAAATTTAAAAAAATTTCTGATGCGTACTTTTCTCTATATCGATCGATTCAGTTCCCACTGAGACACCCTATATACTCACCACAAAAATTCTATTATTTCTTGCTAAACTCAGAAATAAAATGATGTCTGCGCCATCCTATGTTTTTTAACTGTTACTTGAACAGCTGAATAAGATGGTCTGGGCCGTCTTATTCAGTATCGTATCGGTCCAGTTAGGGCACGAATATAGGCAGAAATAGCCTTTTTGCACTTGTAGGTTAGTTTTTCTCACAATAATTGTGACGTGATGGCGCAAAACGGACAACGGCATTGTGTTTTTGCATGTCTGTGTTATTTTCCCTGTGCTATTATTGACAAAATAATTTACGAAGTGTGCTCTTTTGGTTTTACCAGCGACTGTAACCAATCCCTGCACCTGTTCGTCTCGAAGGCGATGTTAAGCATTACTTAGTAAAAACCTTTAAGCACGCCATAATATGACACACGTAATTGATGCACAAACTTGCAAAGCACGACTCTAAATTAATTAATTCGTCAAAATGAATGTCTCAAACTTTTAGTAAGAACTTTAGTACACTGCAACATCAGGCAAGATACTTAGAGACACACTCACTTATGCTTTGGAACCCTTACATTTTCATTAACAACGTTTCTAATTCGCTTCTTAATAACTTTCAATAGCGTGACTAACTTCAAGTCATAATCTAACTTTACAACAACGTAAGGCGTTTGGAATGGGATTTATTTTCTAATTATTCCACATTAAAATTTGGAAATGCGCGCTCGGTGGATTACGCGGTGCATAAAGTGAAACTTTGATATGTCTAAACGAACCATAAACTTTGAAATAAAACTAGGGATCTCTAACATAAATATAAGAGGTTTATTAATTTTGCCTTTTATTTAATAATGTTTAAATAAGATCTTCGTTCAACTCTAACTACATTAAGTAAATCATACTCGAATTCTGAGTTAGGTATGTCTATATAGAGTGTGAACCCCACCACAAGGTAAAACCTGTTTATTTATGTTTATTTATAATTATCTTGCTATGTATTTATCTACTGCTATTTCGTAGTAAATAAATACTTGTTATTATTATTATTATTAAAGTAAGTTTATTTTAATCGTTGCAATAAATGTCATAGATATACAGACTGTCTATTTTACGAGGGCCACACCAAATATCTCGCTTAATATCTATTGTAGAAGAATAAAGTTTTAGAAACAGTTATCCCATTTTTTGTGAGCTATATTTCAGTAAAAAGAAATTTGAAATCCATAGCCTACTTTATGAGATATATTACAAAAATCTGAAAAATAGGAAAACCACAAACGGTTATAGCTTCCTTATTTGAGGAGATACGAAAAAAGTTAAAGGAATGAAAGTTGACGGCAAAGACAATAAGAATAATAACGTGTAACAAAAAAATCGAAAAATGCAGTTGGCTTTGACATACGCTATTGTGCAAAAATGAAAAATACATATCTCAAAGTAGGCCATGACGCCATTAATTCCGTTATTTTTTTCTCATTCCAACGATATAAAACATGTCACAGAAATTTTAACCGATAGTGTCAATATTTAATATTTTACGAATACCACAATTCATATAATTGAATCGTAACAATCAGCTGTGCCATAATTAGTGAAAAACAATGTATACAGTTAGTAATAAATTTGACAGATTGTCACTGTTGTATGTTGTATGTTGCGTTGTCGAGTTCTAAGACAAATTTTATATCAGTAATTATGGTGTACACCAATAATAACAAATTGGATATGATTAGCATTTATTGTCAGTGCAATTGTGACGCTGAGATGGCAGTCACGGTTTACGGAGATAGATTTCCAGATGCTCCGCAGCCAAATCGAACTATGTTTAGGAAGTTAGTTCAAAATCTAAAAACGCACGGTTCATTTTCAAAAAAAGTAGTAAGGCGAGCGCATGTTGCGGATAATATAAGAAAAGTGAATAGAGTAATGAATTATAAATATTGTCTAAATGTTATTTGTGGCATTATCTTAATATTTTTTTTTTCCTTCTTCAATTCTTTGGGAATTTCACTGCCACATGTATGTTTTCTTTCTAAGCGGTGCTAGGGGAATCTACAAAATATATCACAATTAACCAGTATTACTGGTAAAAAAACCTCTACGCCCGTGACGTTTACGTCAAAGGATCAGTTAAAAAACCAACCTTTAACTGATCCTTTGACGTAAACGTCACGGGCGTAGAGGTTTTTTTACCAGTAATACTGGTTAATTGTGATATATTTTGTAGATTCCCCTAGCACCGCTTAGAAAGAAAACATACATGTGGCAGTGAAATTCCCAAAGAATTGAAGAAGGAAAAAAAAAAAAAAAAATATTAATGAATTATGTTAACCAAAATGAGGAAACCTCTTTGAGACAAATTCAGAGAAACTGTCGCATAAAAAAAGACAGTGCAAGAAAAATATTGAAAAAAAACGGATTTCGATGCTACAAAATGAGGAAAGTTCAACATTTAAATGAGGGAGATAAGCCAAGGAGAGTTAGATTTTGTAGATGGTTATTAAATAAGAAAAGGAATGACGCGCTGATATGTAGCAACATTCTTTGGTCGGACGAATCAAATTTTTCTAATAATGGATTTTTCAATAGAAATATGCATTATAAGTGGACACGAGAAAATACACATTGGTGCAGAGAGACTGTTTTCCAAGAAAGATTTTCTACGAATGTTGGGTCTTTTAGGGACTAAAGTAATTGGACCTTATTTTTATGATGGCAAATTAACCGCTCGTAGATACCTTAATTTCCTGCAAAACGAATTTCAAGATTTTCTTTATGAGTTAACAGTGGCAGAAAGATTAAATTATTCATATTTTCAAAAAGATGGGGCTCCACCTCACACTGCTGTAATATGTACAAATTATTTAAATCAAGTTATGCCAGATAGCTGGATAGGCACCTATGGACCCATTCTATGGCCAGCTCGATCACCAGATATTACTCCCTTGGATTTTTTCGTCTGGGGTTACATTAAAGACAAGGTATTTCAAACTGCCCCTGAAAATATTGAGGACATCAAAACCAGAATTCGAAACGCATATGAGGCAATTACTCCTGAAATGCTCCAAAATGTAATGCATGACGTGTCTCGTAGAGCACGTTTATGTGTCAGAATGCATGGTGCACAATTTGAGCATTTGTAGTTAGAAAAATAAATACACACAATTTCTTTTCAATATAGTAGTAGGTAGTACTGTTATACATAGTTTTTCGTTTTTTTCTTTGGATGTTCGTTTTGTACTTGTATTTTTATTTATGAGATATTTATTGGTATGTATTAAATTGTAATAAATAATTACGGAATTATAATTATTATAAAGTGAATTTTTACTATTATGGCACAGCTGATTGTTACGATTCGATTATATGAATTGTGGTATTCGTAAAATATTAAATATTGACACTATCGGTTAAAATTTCTGTGACATGTTTTATATCGTTGGAATGAGAAAAAAAATAACGGAATTAATGGCGTCATGGCCTACTTTGAGATATGTATTTTTCATTTTTGCACAATAGCGTATGTCAAAGCCAACTGCATTTTTCGATTTTTTTGTTACACGTTATTATTCTTATTGTCTTTGCCGTCAACTTTCATTCCTTTAACTTTTTTCGTATCTCCTCAAATAAGGAAGCTATAACCGTTTGTGGTTTTCCTATTTTTCAGGTTTTTGTAATATATCTCATAAAGTAGGCTATGGATTTCAAATTTCTTTTTACTGAAATATAGCTCACAAAAAATGGGATAACTGTTTCTAAAACTTTATTCTTCTACAATAGATATTAAGCGAGATATTTGGTGTGGCCCTCGTAAAATAGACAGTCTGTATATAGAGTATGAACCCCACCACAAGGTAAAACCGGTTTATTTATCTTTATTTATAATTATCTTGCTATGTATTTATCTACTACTATTTCGTGGTAAATAAATACTTGTTATTATTATTATTATTAAAGTAAGTTTATTTTAATCGTTGCAATAAATGTCATAGATATGTAGTTAATATTTTTAATGTATTAATAGGTTATCACAGTGATTGTTTAAGTTGCGCAGTGTCATAACAACATCTACCGAGCTACACATATAAACTGTCTATATGAAGAGTCAGCAGCTTACTTCAAATAGCGGTCGAACACACATTTTAACAAAATTTGTTCAAAAATTCATCGATCGAATTTGGTTCGATATTGCTCTTAAATGACACAGCAGCTGTTTTTTCCTTTTTAGGTGAAAGTCTCTGACCAACTTATAATGTATTCGTATAGATCTTCCGATGCATTTCTTACCGTATCAAGATTTTTTTGAATATCAGAAAGGAGTTGGGTTAAGATCGGCCTTTTATCGCCTATCACAATCATGAAAATAAAAATAATTACCTTCAGTGACTGTTTCATTATAAAGCGTTCAATTAATCATAATTAGTTCACACTTAGAAAAAAGCTTATACTCTACTATTATAAGAAAAAAAATTGTAGTGATTCATGATGCGCTTTATAATGAAATGTCATTGAGAACTCGAAAGAACGTAAAAAATGTTAGAGAACCAACAAATATCTCTTTGAGACATTTTTAATGCAACTTACTGTAGAATATTTTATGTCAATTTTATCTAAACATAATGTTGACCACTTGAACAAAAAATAAATATAGGAGAATGGCTCAAATAAAAACTTTTATTTTCATGATTGTGATAAGCGAAAAAAGGCCGATTTTTATCCACCGCCTTTGTGTTATCATCATAGTACGTAGTATAAATATTGTTTTTGCTTTGTGTGTGTAAGAAATCGTTAGCAGAAGCAAGGCAAATAAATGGCCCTAATATTGACTCTTGTGGTACAACTTTATGGGATAATTATTACCCTTTTTTTTCTTTCATATAGACTACTTGCAAATGGGTTTTAACATAACTTAATATAAGAAAATTATAGCTTGGCCTCTAATATCGAATCTAAACTGCTTAAAAATATGCAAATCATAACTACTTAAGGTGGCCATTCCCTAGAAAGGGACATCCGATAGGGACACAATTATTATTTTTGGTCCTAACTTTTTTGCTTAGCACGTATATTTAAAAAAACTATAAGAGTACCTAAATAGAACCACAACGGGACTATTACTATTAATTTTTACTCAATAATTTCAGTGATTTCCAAAATAGCTAGATTTAAATTTAAAAATCATGTTAATTTTCCTATTTCATAGTTTCAAATCTAGCTATTTTGCAAACCACCGAAATTATTGAGTGAAAATTCACAGTAATAGTCTTATTATGGTGCTACTTAGGCACTCTTATAGTTTTTTAAATATACGTACTAAGAAAAAAAGTTATGGGCAAAAATAATAAATATTTCCCTATCGGATGTCTCTGTCTAGGGATTGACCACCTTAAATACCTACTTGATTTTAGTAATGGAAATCAGTCTTGAAGACATTTATAATGGTAGAGTCTTTGATAAAACGTCTCCTCAAAGGTTATGAAGAACAAAAACAAACGTAAGAAGTAATATTCTAAAATTCGATGTCGTTGTCAACTCCCTATTTTCCTCTTAAACTATTTAATATACTTTTCACTGCATCAAATTTCTCATTCTTGCTCAAAACTTGTTTTAATATTCTCGCTGAGGTGGATTTACGGACCATAAAAAATAAATATCTCAAATACCACAGAAGTTTGTTATAAAAAGTCTATAATGGAAGTTTGGATTCAAGAAACGGATTCTTACGAAATTTTCCAATTATGTTAGTTGAAACGTGGGCCGTGGCGACCTCAAACTTTTCGTTTGTCTAAAAGAATTCTAATCAAAAGTTCTAGAATGCCCTGACGAACTCTGAGGTGTGTCTCTTTCAGTTCTAATGACATGTGACTTCAAGACATGTATACATTGGTACTTTCTAAAGAAAAATATTTTTCTTATAAGACAATGAACAATTCTAAAAAAATAATTAATAAATCAATGAACAGTTACATTTAAAATTACATGCAATAGAAATCAAGTAAATCAAATTAGATGTAAACATAAAAATTTAAGTGTGTAAAAACATCGCTCTAAACAAAAAATGATTTAAGTTTACTTATTACAGAATTTTGTTTTTATTAGACTTTATAAAATCGGATAAATGATAATAAATTCGAGTACCATTGTAAACCTTAGAACCTTCGGTGTGAGGTAATTTCCACAAACTCTTGAATCCAACACGCGAGTTTTACTAACCATATTAACATCATCGGTGGGATTATGTTCCTTGAATAAGTAAACATTTCGATTGACCAATATACTTCAAATTACAATCATAACAACTGATTTTGTAAATCTCAGCCACAATGTTATCAACTCCAACCAGGTTGTAGTTTTGTACGGATGCCTCCACTTTTGAAGGCTCCCTTTCGTAATTTTGTTGCCAGTTATCCTCTGCCTCGATATGGTCACTCTTGGATAGCTTTACGCAGTATTGGCGTCAAACTTCACTTATCTGATTCGGGTCAGTGAATTCCCTAAATGGCCACGTCTTGGATTCAAACCGTGTAGTTAACGCTACTGTTAAGAAAATGTCCTTGCAATTGCTGCGGTCACCGTGTGTCTCTAATTCTTTACAAATGTCTTATAGAAAACAATTCCTGTCTCGTCAAATATTCTCCGATTGCAAAGCATTGTCGACATTTTGAGCCTTCCAGTTTTTCCTGGTTATACATGGTTGTTTCACATTTTTACATGCCTCACCACTCGCTCATCAATAGTAACTATCATGATTGTGCGACGAAGAGATTAAAATTGAAATAAGTAAAGACCCAATAGGAACGTGAAAAATACGTTTCCTAAACTTTATTTGTCGAATTTAATTCATATTAATTAAAAACGTTATTCAGACGTTATTTCGAAACGTAATAATTTAGGTACAGAAATAACTAGAAATTATCGTTTTACATTTACTCATATTAAACCTTTATTCTTTCTTTATCTAGTACGTAAAAATCGGGATATTTGTTGAGTTTATTGAACGCAGGACTAGTTTCTTTTCAAATGGTGTTTGATTATTATAAACGTCTTTTTGAGGTATGAGTGTTGAAATGACTCATAAACAATGTTTCTTTGGTTTGTCTTTTTTATTATTTGATGTGCCTAAATCATTGTACATGCATTTTTGTCGTTCGATGCATAGAAAAAATTTTCTGATGGAAAACAAAAAATATGGATTTCCACCCACATTTCACAAATTTGCGCATCATATTAGAATTGCCGCACGATGAGGTATTTTTCCGAATAATTGGCGAAAATTCGAAATATTCACATGTTTTATCACAATCCTTATTTTATTGCGTGTAAAACACTCTTAATAAGGTACGTAATACTCCATTACTTTTGCCATTAATAAGCATGTTCTCCATCAAAAACATAGCGGTTTGTTTATTTCCTGCCTCACAAAAAAGGTTTGCATAAAATTTGCGTTGTTTGCAGGGAAGTATGCGGCCTCCTTAATTTGCATCTATTTTGTTTTTATGGCACGGAAAAATTATACAGATATTTCAAGCGGAAAATTTTAACCTCTGTACACTAATATAACATTTGCATGTCCCTCTATTGTTTTTAGAAAATAAACTCGGATCTCCGAAACACTCAGGGTAATTTAAATGCAAAGAAGGACAACGGCCGCCCCACTCAATAATTTGTGATGTTGAATTTTAGAGGTGGGTGTTCCAAACTCTACTTTTAACTACTAGTCGAGGAAATGAAGCATTAACCCCAATATGAGACTCCACCCCACCTAACTTTTTTGTGCGATGGTGCAAAGTGTTCCTAAAGATGTATGGAATAATGCCAGGGTCATGGCAACTGGGGCTTTCTCGATTTCCGGTCGTAAACTGGGACAGAAGTTCGCTATTTCCTGTCACCAACATTTTTTTTTTAGTAGAAAGAGAACTTTGGACTTTATATTTTGGAAATTTTTAAGCATTTTTTGACTCTTGACATTTTTTCCCAACCTCACTCTTCTCGAGATATAAGTGTTAAGGAAAACGTTTGATCGTTTGTACTTAGGCTTTTTTTTTCTAAAGAAAACTAGTAGTTTGGGCGCTTATTATGAACTAATATCTCTTGATAGAGGTGAGGCTAGGTAAAAAATGTTAACAGTCAATAAATGCTTAGAATTGTCCAAAATATAAAGTTCACATATTTTAATTCATAATAAACGTCCATAAATAATTGTAAATACTAGTTTTTTTTTGGAAAAAAGAGCTTGAATATACGTTTTTTCAAAATATTCAAATGCCTGTATCTTGAGAGGGGTATGATGTTCGGTAAGAAAGTCAAGAGTCAAAAAATGCTTAAAATTGCTCAAGATATACAGTCCACATATTTTAATTCATATTAATGATAAAAAATACTAATTCTTAGAAAGTATAGAAATTAAATACACCTTTTTATCTTTTAAACGCTTATATCTTGAGAAGGGTGAGGTTGGGTACAAAATGTCAAGAGCCAAAAAATGCGTATAATTGTCCAAAATATAAAATCCAATGGTCCTTCAACTTAAAAAAAAAATTGTTGGTGACGGCAATAGCGAACTTCTGTCTCAGTTTACGACCGGAAATCCATAAAGCACCAGTTTCCATGACCCTGAATTTGTTCTGTACATCTTTAGGAACATTTTGCACCATCTCACATAAAAATCAGATGGGGCAGAGCCTCATGTTGGGATCTAGACCTTTTCCTGCTTCATTTGCTCGACTATACGGTAAAATTAGCATGCAAGTAAGTCAGTCAACATTGCCCATAATTTCTAATAAATATTTCAACATTTAGAATAATCGATCCAAATTGATTGAGGTTTTCTCTTAAAATTCTATTATGCCTTCTACATATTTTTTTATCATTTAAAGTGGAGTTGATAAAACTTGGCTTGTCTTAATAGGCGGTTTGCGATCCATGCATTACTCTACTCAGTCTTCATTTACTGTATGGTACGTCTAACAGTAGCACTCCTCTTGTCGCGGTAATCTGTTTCGCACACGGTGTTCCCAAAGCTATTTCCCATCACCTCTTTGGTAACGATGGTCCAACGTTTTGAATGATGTCTTCTCTTGTCACCTAGGTTTCCCAGAACTATCAGAGTTTCTATATTAGTCTCCCTCCAGTTGATGTTGTCAAACAGTGAGAACAGTTTTAGAGAATACGACGCAGAGTCGTTATTGGGAACATATTTATTGAAGAATTGAATTGTCAGTGAGGTGATCTGTCTACAGAATTCGTAAAAAATTTCTCCAAACCACATCTCGATTAACTTTCAGCCTCCCTAATAGAGTAAGATCCCAGAGCCCCCAGACCTACGCCATTTTAGCAAAGCTAATATTTTGGCAATGAAGTTAACAGCATATGCGTACTTGCTAGCATGAAAGCGACGCGACACCCTTCTACAGGTAACAGGTACAAAAGGTACATAAAAACCTTACTAACCTACGTTAAAGATTGATAGCTGGTTTTTATATATGTTGGACAGAATACTGTTAAAAACCAACATTCATTATTGCCAGACACTTTCCGTGAGCCCTAACTTCCGCCAGACGCTTTAAAGCTCGAAAAAACCTAACTTAACATAACAAAATTTTTATTTTGTTCTATTTCAAAATAACTGTGGAATAATATCTACTACCAACTATGTAATAAAAAAGGAAACAAAACAAAAAATTTATTATGTTAGGTTAGGTTAGATTTTAGCGTCTAGCAATAATGAATGTTGGTTTTTAATAGTATTCTGTCAAACATATATGAAAACCAGCTGTCATACTTTAACGCAGGTTAGTAAGGTCTTTATGAACCTTTTGTACCTGTTACCCGTAACAAAGGGCCCCACTCTCAAGCTAGCAAGTATGCATACGTTCTTAATTAGATATAACACTATTTATTGTCAAAATGTTAGCTTTATTAAAATGACGTTCTGGGGGCTCTGGGATCTTGATCTATAACGGTCCATGTTGCCTGTATGATTTTGTTACATTTTTAAAAGATTGTTGTTTAAATATTTTACTGTTACTTGTTTCAAAAAATTGATTGAAGGAGCCGTTACTCTGTGGTAGTTAATCATTTTGCACAAATAACTAAATAAAACACACTACTATGTTTTCTACCACTATGTATTTATAAAAATTGCGACTGCAGTTTCGACTTACAAAGCCATTGTCAAGCAGTGAATAAAAAATGACTGATTTACAATTATACAGAAATGTTATATATAGACAATATTGGTTGGATAGATAGGTACAATAAGGGCTTAGGCAGGTAGATGACAATAATAAACTTAATTATGAATATTCAATTATGGGTCTGCCGGCTGTAAATAAAGGTTAATATATCAGATCTAATTGATCATTTAATAAATTATAATCCTTGATATTATTGTGTTTATGAATTTCCAGAGATTCTAAAACGTTTAATTTAAAGCCTTTTGTTGAGAAATGTAAAATTTCAATGTCGTTTAATTCTGGAAAACTATGGTTGTTTTCGAGGCAGTGGTTCGCGAAAGATGAATCAGTTTTCTGTAACCTATACGATCTAAGATGTTCTTGATACCGTATTTTGAAATTTCTACCGCTTTGCCCTATATAGATACTATTACTTGTTTATTTTACTTCCATATCTACGTGGTGGAATAGAAGTGTAGTGATCGTAAAAAGGATTCTTGAATATTTTATATTTGAGCGGGAAAAAATTCTATCGGTTTGTCTGTCTGTTTGTCTGTTAATCGATCTGTAACTTTTTCTTTCGCACATTTTCTTGAGAACGGTTTAAGATATTGACTCGAAATTTCGTACAGGTACGTATTTGAGCGCCTTCCAGTGAAGGGTGGTAGGGCTTAGCAGGGGTAAATAAGTAAAGCAAGCTAGTAGGAGCCCAGAAACTTGGGATTTTGTATACATACTGAAAGTCAAGGTCTCAATTTTCTGTGTGACATCTGCCACCCCTACCACCACCACCACCAACAACCCCACTCCATTATCAAAGAAGTTATCAAAATAGCATTGTGTATTAGTGTGTGTATGACAACAAAAGTTATTTACAATTTTTTGAGCATCAACCATTACCACCTAGGGGCAGATGATTTTATATATTATATTATTTATTTCCACATACTGGAGTGCAAATATAATATCAAGATGCTTTCGTTTAAAAAGATTTGGATGGAAAATCTGAATGTGAAAATACTGATTCTATGGGCAGCGGTTTTTGCGAATAAAAATTATATTTTTATCTTCTTGTTTCATTTTTTAATCATTAAAAAAAGTTATATTAAAATCTGTTTTTTAAATCTGTGATTTGAGTCTTGATCTTAAACTTATGAATTAAATCAATACAACCCTGTTTAAACACATGCAACTATCTCCTCCTGGTAGCCGTAAAGCGAAAAGTAACCAAACATTCGAATTTGAAACTAGCAGTAGAACGTCTATCGGTACTCGTGAAAATTGACTAGCAAAAAATATAACGTCCTTTCGGTCTATTAAGCCTGAACTTCCAAAGTACCCATAAATTAATTCGAAGTACAAAGTCCGCCTGGGATTATCATAGTACGTTTGTTAATGACGGAATCTAATGGAAGAGAATCGATGGCGGATTAACAAGATCCCGTGTAGTTAGAGAGCCCACAGTGCCACGCAATTCATGTGGAATAATAGCTTCATGAAATTTGCACGACAGCTATTAATTGGTTCATCTCATTTTAATGGAGCCAACATCACGTGAAAAAATTGATAGCTCTTAACAGATCAACAGCCGCTTCAGGAAATATATAGTTGACTATTTATTTAATTGGTAATTCGTTTGGCTTTGTTCTGATTTTGCAGCGAAATACCTACACATATATCCTTTTTTACTGCATCCGATATAACTTCACAACCTCAGGCGTTAATGATTTATGGGATTTAAAAGTTTGAATATATTTGTTTAAGTTAGCAGAAATAAATTTTTACTAACGCGTGTTAAAAAAAAAATCGACGCCTGTTTATCTATGAATAAAAATATAGGACTTATTTATTTATTTATTTATTTAACATACACCATTCCTGTGGTATACCACCAGTTAGTGAATGGGAACAATACGGATTTATAGTAATATAAATTATAATAATATAACAATGAATATGAATGAATACAATAAATATATGAATAAGAATATATGACTATGTTGATGTGATTTGCGGAACTGGTTATGTGTTGCAAAAAGATAGCCCAACCGTTCCTACAGAAGTTGTTAATGATCATCAATGTATAGAACTAGAGCCTGTAAAACTTCTGGAATATCTGTCTCAGAAAATTGGATTTCCTATGCAACATTCCGAACGATTACAAATGAAAAAGTTAGAAATTAACTCGGATACAAGCTTTCTGGGAATCATTTTGGATGAAAATATCAGTATGTCAAAGCACATCGATATATTATGTACCAAACTAAAACAGTCATGCCTTGGTGTAAGTGTCTTGAAGAATAGTCTAGACCAGGGCTCTTTGATTAACATCTATTATGTACTTTCTTTACTCCAAAGTTTCATATATCATTGTTTGGGGTCAATGTACAGATTTGCAAAGAGTGTTTGTTCTACAAAAACGTATTATAAGAACAACTTTTAATACGAATATAAACGAAATGATGTTGTGGGACGTTTAAAAATAATAATATATTAACATTAACATCTATTTATTTGTATAAATTACTTTGTTACATACAGAATAACAGGAATAAATTAAGAATTAATTCCAATAATCGTGCATATCTGACACGAAATCACCAAAATATATACATAGAAAAACATAACCTTACGCTATATAAAACGTCGCCATGATGTGCTGGAAGTTATTTGTATAATACTAGCTAGACACATCAAAGAAGTTACCGCAATATTTCGATTTAAAACTAAACTGAAAGATTTTTTATATATGAATAGCTTTTACTCGTTGGAGGAATATCTTAACTTTTGTATTTTAACTCGTTTAAATTATTTTTTTTAATATATGTCTAGCTGTAATTTTCTCTAGGTAAATATTTGTTATAATTGTGATGTCTAACTGGGTATCGCAATATACTTTATAATAATACGCGCCAATGTTCTTGACTAAAGATGACGGTCTCGGATGATTAGGGGTCGAGCTTGAGCTCTGCCCCAATCAGCGCTGTAGACCTGGACCGGCCTCGTAAGGGGTGGGCCTGCTTTTTAGCCTATCCCCCCGCAAATACGGACGGTATTGGCGATGTTAGCAAACCTCCCCTGCCTCTGACTGTTCGACCCTGCCAGCTGGGTCGTTTCTTCTGGCGTTCTTCTGTCTTGGTCTTCTTTTTTCGCTGGCATGTATAGGCTCCCGGCAGCGTCTTTTCGTCTGTCGTGAGAGGGAACGGCTGTTACCGAGCCCTCTCGGTTTGAAAGGGATTTGGGGGTGTTGACTAGTCGGAAGCCCAGGGCGCCAATTGGCATCATGTGCTCTGATTTCGTCGGAAGGAAGTGTGAACTGTGTAGTTCAGGATTGTGTTCGGCCAGAGACGCTTTCTTAGCGTCAGAGGCCGGAACGGGCTAGGGTAAGGGTACCGAGCTGGTTGTTTGCTTGGTACCCCCGGGATCGGGTAGTTGGATGTTTTTGGTCATTGTTTCCTTGCGGTGTGGCTTGCAGATCGGGCTGAAACAGATAAAGGGTTAGTTATACTTACCCATTATCCAGGAGCTTCGGCCTCTTGTGCCTCGGAGCGTCGTTGGGGTCATTATAATAATAGTCGTCAGCAGCGTATTTTTGCTAGAATATATGTAAATGTAAAGTTATTTTATACATGTGAGTGTACGTATACTGTTATATACCACCCGTACTTTATTGATATGTTCTATCCAATTGTAAATTTTTGGCACAGAATTAATAAAATTATTTAGTTATTTGCAACCTGTATATACAACGACATTTAGCCGTGATAAGTACTAAATCGTAATTTGTAACGAAATAGAGAAGAGGATATTATCTTCTACAAAGACCTGCTTACGGCTTGTAATCTAAAATTAATTATCCTCTATAGCCATAGCCTATATAATTACATTTCATGTAATCGTCTAACAGGAAAATGTAAATTTTTACTTAAAAATAACCAGAGAAAAACGTTATTAAATTCCAGGCACGGTAATTTTTAGACACTCATCGGTCAACCGTTGAAAGACGCCACGTTAAAAAAATCAAACCCTCCCCTAGAACTTGAAGTAATCCATCTTAGGGCCTTCTTAAACACGCACCACAGAGGGAGCAGTTCTAGCGTATGTCTTTTGTGCAAAGAAAATCGCTCTGAGCACTATTATTGATGAACTAATTTGTGAGGTGGTAAAGCCACATCAGGCAACTTCTGTTTCAAAATGAACATCAACAATTATATCACATATTTTAAAGTGAATTATTTCTGGTTGTCTTTCAGTTACCTGTCATTCTTTGTTCTTGCATGGTTCTTAAAAGTCGCCTAATGTTTTTATGTCTGTTTGAGGAGCTCAAAACAAGAGCGCAAATGATTTGAAAGGTAAACATTTCCAAGATGTAGCATAGTAGCTATAATTCTTTATTGTGAGTCCTTTTCAATATATTAATTTGGGGCAAGTATTATAAATAAATTAAGTTTGAGTATTTTGTTTTCTGTTACAACCAGATGTAGTCCAGTTAATTAAGAACTAATTTCAACGTTTTGTGGACAACATGGATGAAGTTTTGGAGAGATGTTCAATGTTCATTAGAGCCTGTTAGACATACTAAAAGTCCCCATCTCTATCTGTCGCGCTTGAGCCGCCGCGCCATCTTGAAGAAATTATATTCAAATTCAGTTTTTTGCTCATATCCCAGTAACCATTAGCGATATCGAAATTATGTTCCATCTATAAAAGATTTCTACAGTATATGTTTGTATCATTGAATTAGTCATGCAATTTCGAACAACTTTAAAAATGTCGGTTTCTCCGTCTCTTCATCCAACATTTTCCTTTTAAGCACAATAACTTAAGAAGGAACAGTCAAATATCATCAAGATTTTGACGGCAAGTCAGTGTCAGAGAGCGGAAGAAAAAAGTCGATCGATTAATATGAAGATTATGAACCATTTTAATAAAAAAAAATGCACGTGAAGAGTGTTTTAATCGTTGATAAGTTAATATTTTCCGTAATTGCTTGTGAGTTTAATCATATTCTGATGATATCATTTTGATTGACAAAATGTTTGTTAGTAAACTATGCGTTATTTTTGGAAACATGGAAGCTTTCCAACCAACATTTATTGTCAAGTTTACGTTAATTCGTCCTACTAATAGGTCAGAATTTCGGTTTGACTATTTGTAGATAGGCATTTTTACCTAAAAGTAACCACAAGTTTACCAATATGGGGAAAAAAATTAAAGTAAATCTGAAGTAAAAATTAGGCAAGGTAGGACATTTTGTTCAAGATGTCAAAGACATTTAAAAGTAACATAACCCTGTCAGTAAGTCAAGTTGTGGTAATTTTAACGTAATTACTCTTTATTTATTACTTAAATAATAGCTATTTACCCATACCACAAAAACAATTAAGAGAAGGGGAACTAGAATTGCAGGTTGGTTAATAACTACAGAATGACCAACATGACACCCATGTTTTACGTTATAAGTTGTACATGGTTTATCGATGATAGAAATATACTATTGGTAGGGGACACATGAGTGGATTTAATCAAATTATATTTGGAATGGTATCTCTCACCGTGTTTGGAAGAAAATTAATTGCGAATTAAAATTTACTGTAAATATAACTATTGTACTTCTAAAAAAAGTGTGCGCTCTTAAAATAAATACAAATGAAATAAAAATTAAAAATGTTATTTTTGTTAATCTTTTAAAACTGTGGTAATTGTCTAACAATATGTCCAACTGATTTCTGGAAATCAAAATATGATTTATTGAAGTAATTGCAAGTATATTTTGCAAAACAATCAATTTAAATATCAACTTCAAAACAGTGTGCCATTATCTTTCAAAATGGCGAACGAATATTTTTCAAGTTAAATATAAAGTCTTTTACATGTTAAACTTGAAAGTCTAATTGTCCTCGAATATAAACCTATAAAACAAGTTTTCTTAGACCGAAGGCGATATAACCAATATTTTCGATTTTGAGGTCCACATTTCCTATTTAAAAAATATAGACTTTAAAGTAAGTGATAAAATAGGCCAATTTGCTCTACACTGTTGACTATTAGGTCCAATGTCCCAGTTTAGTAATTTTCGTGACCTAGTGGTGATTGTTTTATAATGGCGTATTTTAAAATCGTCGCAGTGTTATGAAATACACTATTGTTATCATCATGAAATATATAGTTATCACAAAAATCTGTTGTTTGATTGATTTCAGTTAATTGATTATTGTTTTTAATAAAAGTAGTCCCAGATGCCACAGTTATCACATCAGATTTTGTATTTGTCACTTGACATCTTCTCTTGCGTGTCTTGTCATTATTATTTCCTCCTATTTTCTTTATAACCCTATAATAATTTGTGGAATATCGGTAAGGCTTGAATCTATTTTTATTCTCCATATTTTGTTTTTAACGTTTACTGTACAATATAACGTGGCGTCACTCTACAACAACCGATACCTAGTGCCTAACTGATGAAGTTTGTGGTTTAGCTCGCCTTTGAAGACTAAACAAGGCCAAAATGCTTTTCGGTATATTTTTACTGGTAATATCGACTTTGTCTATTGTCGTTATTTCCAACAGGTCAATACCCATGGTAATTTTGACTCTATGGTTACTGAATGGTAATTATTTTGACAGATGTTTTCTAAAGTATTACTTAGCCTTTTTTTGAATTTTGAATGGTTAGAATTAAGTCATTTGCAACCTATTAAATGACTTATTATGTGTATGACTAAGAGGTAATTTTTGAAATCAATTTGTGGTAAATTCTTACCTTGCTGAATGTCTTTAAATAGACCTATGAACTCTGAAGACAGTTTTTAGGTAAAATTTATGTTAATTTGACTTTCAAAATAACTTAATGTGTCTATGAACTTTGAGGGTATTTTTGAGGTAGGTTTTAGGTAATTTCTAACTCGGCAGAGTTACTTACAGGATCAGTGGGTCATGAACACATCTTCTGAGTAAAAAACAAGTGCTTTACAACCTAAGCAACGAATTTCAGGCTATTATTACTTTATAATAAGTGATTAAAACGAAATTAAGTAATTCTTGACCTCGTATAATTATTCTGCCTATGCAGTTGGTCTATTTTGCTTGCATGCTAGTTGGGCTATAATTATTTTTAGAATTCTCCAACTTCTGGCATAACCAGAATGTAGGTTATCAAAAGAATGCAAAGATTGGAAGTTCATATTTACATATATTTTATTTTTATTTTTCATAGATTACTTTATATCCTGTTTGCAGAATCATATAAAGAATAAATATACTTTATTCTAATTATATCGTAGAAAATAAAGATTTTGAAGGCTTGCCAGGATGGTAATTTTCTTCTGTTTATAAATATGCAGTTACCCTTTGTCAAGAAAATGAACCTATCAGGAACTGCGCCAAAGCATATCGCTTGAGGAGCTTTGTTAATGGATAAAATCTATGTCGACTCTCTTTGAGGTTGGCCAAGATATTCGGATTAAAATTTTTAAATTGGTTTTAAATAATTTTATTGGTATAATTGTATCTAACATAACCCACAGATTTACTTGAATAGGTAGCAAATAGTCTATAATCTAAAAGGCTTTATGGATTTAATCATCTACCTGATAGTTTTTTATGCTTTATTGATTTGAATATACCAGCCTTATTTTATATTTACTGTTAACATTTTCAAGGCATATTCTTTCAATATCTTTACATCACTTGTTTTAATTTAATCTGTCAACACATCCTTGATACATTTTCAGATTTTTACTTCCCTCGCATACCGAAGGGAAGTATTGTATTCGAGAAAAAATCACCCTCCGAGATTTTTTCGGATTCTGACGTTTCAGAACACGTAGATTACGAAAATATAGGTTTTTCAATTCCGTCAGTCTGTCTGTCTGTCTGTCTGTCTGTCTGTTGGTGCATTTACTAAAAAACTACTTGAAGGATAGCAGTCAAATTTGGTGGATAGTTGACGCTACTGTCAGCGAAGACATGGTAGAAATTTCACTGGAAAATATACAGGGTGGACCGTCTAAACGGAATAAATAGTGAAAAAAATTTTTTTTGCTCAAATTTAAAATTTCCACGTTTCATGACGCGCTAAACCTATTTCAGAAAAAAAAAATCGGTAAAGGTATTTACACAGAACTTCCCTCGTTCATGGCAGTCTCTCTAAAAAAATAATAATTACGAAATGACATTGAGAATAATAATCGGAGTAGAGTCATTGCTATTATTACAAAGAAAACTTGATAAGTTTTGCTCAAAAAAATATACAGATTGCTCATCCAACAGCAAAAGTTCAATACTAAATAGCAGGTGCCACATATGGCAGGCTTGCGCAAATACCTTTACAAATGTCCACCATGACTGAATTATTTCTTGGGATGACCACCCTGTACATTTTTCAATAAAAGTATAATAGGTGCATATGCAAGATGTTACTGCCATCTGTCACATTTTCAATCCAACGTTCACGTAATGGAGTGGAAGTATAGTGGTGGTTAAAAAATTTCATTTTTTAATTTTTCAAAAGATGGTAAAATAATTTTCAAATTTTTTGCTTCTGAAATAGGTTTAAAATGTCAAAGGTAGAAATTTTAAATTAGAGCAAAAAGGAAAGTTTCCTTCTGTTCTATACTAGTGCTAAAAAAAGTTTAAAAATTAAAAATGATGTATTTTTAAAATAGGTTTAGAATGCTATGAAACGTGAAAATTTTAAATTTGAGCAAATAAAAAAAAATTCGATCTATTTTAGTGGTAAAAACTTTTTGAAAAATGTTGGTGAAAAAAATTTTCAAATTTTTTTTTTCTGAAATACCTAGGTTTAGAATGTCATTTAAATTTGAGCATTCTGGTGTTAAATTTTTTTCCAAACTGGTAACAAAATGTTGCAAATTTTTTTTTCCGAAATTGGTTTGGAATATCATGAAACGTGGAAATTTTAAATTTGAGCAAAAAAAATTTTTTCGTCTGTTCTATAGTAGTGATACATAAATGGATTAAAAATGTTTTAAAATTTTTAAAAAAATTCTTCAAAAACATTTTTAAATTTGTTTGAATAGTTTTAGAATGCCATGGAAACGTGGATAGTTAAAATCTGAACAAAGAAAGAAAAATTCTATCTTAGTGATAAAATTTCAAAAAACTTTTTTTTTTAATCAGGCTTAGAATGCCATGAAACGTGAAAATTTTAAATTTGAAGAAAGAAAAAAAAAATGCATTTTAGTAGTAAAAATTTTTTCAAAAATATTGGTGAAAAAAATTTTCAAAATTTTTTTTCCTGAAATAGGTTAAGCGTGTCATGAAACGTAGAAATTTTAAATTTGAGCAAAAACAAATTTTTTTCATCTTGGTAAAAATTTTTTCAAAAATGAAAAAAATTTTCAAAAATTTTTTTTTTCTGAAATAGGTTTAGCGCGTCATGAAACGTGGAAATTTTAAATTTGAGCAAAAAAAAAATTTTTTTCAACTTGGTAAAAATTTTTTCAAAAATGTTTGAAAAAAATTTTCAAAAATTTTTTTTTCCTGAAACAGGTTTAGCGCGTCATGAAACGTGGAAATTTTAAATTTGAGCAAAAAAAAATTTTTTTCACTATTTATTCCGTTTAGACGGTCCACCCTGTATATTTTTCAGTGAAAATTCTACCAGTTCTTCGCTGACAGTAGGGTTAACTACCTACCAAATTTGACTGCTCTCCGTCAAGTAGTTTTTTAGTAAATACACCAACAGACAGACAGACAGACAGACAGACAGACAGACCGACAGACAGACAGACAGACAGACTGACGGAATTGAAAAACCTATATTTTCGGAATCTACGTGTTCTGAAACGTCAGAATCCGAAAAAATCTCGGAGGGTGATTTTTTCTCGAATACAATACTTCCCTTCGGTATGCGAGGGAAGTAAAATTTTCTGAAAATTTTTTTTGCAACATTTTTGAAAAAATTTTTACTAAGATGAAAACATTTTTTTTTGCTCAAATTTAAAATTTCCACGTTTCATGACGCGCTAAACCTATTTCAGAAAAAAAAAAATTTTTGAAAATTTTTTTTGCAACATTTTTTAAAAAAATTTTACCAAGATGAAAATTTTTTTTTTTTGCTCAAATTTAAAATTTCCACGTTTCATGACGCGCCACCTATTTCAGAAAAAATTAATTTTTGAAAATTTTTTTTGCAACATTTTTGAAAAAAATTTTACCAAGATGAAAAAATTTTTTTTTGCTCAAATTTAAAATTTCCACGTTTCATGACGCGCTAAACCTATTTCAGAAAAAAAAAATTTCTGAAAATTTTTTTTGCAACATTTTTGAAAAAATTTTTACTAAGATGAAAACATTTTTTTTTGCTCAAATTTAAAATTTCCACGTTTCATGACGCGCTAAACCTATTTCAGAAAAAAAAAAAAATTTTGAAAATTTTTTTTGCAACATTTTTGAAAAAAATTTTACCATGAAAATTTTTTTTTTTTGCTCAAATTTAAAATTTCCACGTTTCATGACGCGCCACCTATTTCAGAAAAAATAAATTTTTGAAAATTTTTTTTGCAACATTTTTGAAAAAAATTTTACCAAGATGAAAAAATTTTTTTGTTGCTCAAATTTAAAATTTCCACGTTTCATTACGCGCTAAAACTATTTCAGAAAAAAAAAATTTGAAATTTTTTCTACCAATTTTGAAAAAATGTTTACCAATAAAATGAGAATTTTTTTCTTTCTTCAAATTTAAAATTTTCACGTTTCATGGCATTCTAAACGTATTTAAAAAAAAGAAAATTTTTGAAAATTTTTTTACCAACATTTTTGAAAAAATTTTTACCACCAAAATAGGTGGAATTTTTTTTTTTGTTCAAATTTAAAATTTCCACGTTTCCATGGCATTTTAAACGTATTAAAAAAAATTTAAAAAGTTTTCCGAAAAATTTTCTTGAAAAAATGTATGTATTCATCACTAAGTAGGTACTTACTATAGAATAGAAGAAAATATTTTGTTTGCTCAAATTTAAAATTTCCACGCTTCATGACATTCCAAACCTATTTCGGAAGAAAAAAAATTGTAACATTTTTTTACCATTTTGGAAAAAAATTACCACTAGAATAGATGGAATTTTTTTTTTTGCTCAAATTTTAACGTTTCATGACATTCTAAACCTATTTCAGATGAAAAAATTTTTAACCAAGATTTTGGAAAAATTTCAAAAAAATAATTTTTTTTCCTTGTTCAAATTTAAAATTTCAACGTTTCCATAGCATTCTAAACCTATTCAAACAAATAAAAAATTTGATAAAATCTATTTCACTACTTACTATAGAATAGATGAATTTTTTTTACCACTTTGGAAAAAAAATTACCATTAGAATAGACGGAAAAATTTGTTTTTGCTGAAATTTAAAATTTTCACGTTTCATGGCATTCTAAACCCATTTCAGAAAAAAAAAATTGAAATTTTTTTTCACACATTTTTGAAAAATTTTTAACCACTAAAACAGATGGAATTTTTTTTTCATTGCTCAAATTTAAAATTTCCATGTTTTATGACATTCTGAACCTATTGCAGAAGAAAAAGGAGTGAACATTTTTAACAGTTTTGAAAAATTTCAAAAAAAAATAAATAAATTTTTTACCACCACTATACTTCCAGTTCACTGCGTGAATGTGGAACTGTCTAATGGCAATACTATTTGACATATGCTATTATACTTTTATTGGAAAATATACAGGGTGGTCATCCCAAGAAATAATTTATGGGAGACCTGTTATTTAGTATTGAACTTTTGCTGTTGGATGAGCACTATTTTTTTGACCAAAAGTTATCAGGATTTCTTTGTAATAATTACAATAACTATATTTCCATTATTCTCAATGTCATTTCGTATTTAATATTTTTTTAGTGATCGTCATGCACAAATAACGAGGGAAGTTCTGTGTAAATACCTTTACCGATTTTTTATTCAAGTCATAATAATCGCATAAACGTGAATAAATGTTACATGTAACTGTAGTATGAAAGTGATATACTCTCAACTTGAGAATTTTGAGTAATTTCAAAAATAAGTGGTTTTTAGCAGGGAAAACCCTACCTTACACATAGTCAAATATAAATGGAAGCCCGCTAAACACTTGGCACATAGCACTTCGGCGGGACAATAAGAAACATGGAGCAAGAGTCAACCTTGTATGAATACATGAAGCAACTCAAACACCAACTCTTAAATAGACCACATCCTGGTGGCAGAAAAATAAGGGCATTTAAGTATATTAGGGCAAAAAAAAACAACAAAACACAACTCATCCGATAAAATATTATATGGAAAACTGGATACAAAGAAACTGAAAGCACGCAATGGATACAACACAACACCAAATAACACTTGGAACATTTTCCTACTATATAAAGGAGAATATAGCAAATTAATACCAGAAGGAAATGGAAAACAATTGACAGAGGAAGAACTTAACTGGCCAACAATGAGTTTAAAATTAAAAATGGCGTTAGAAGGCATTATCCAACTACGTAAAGTAAGTAAATCGTTGCAATTAAATATTCTGACAATCCCAATTAATGTAGAATTTGTAAAGCTGGACTTATTTTACACCGGCGACACAAAGAAACATTGTTTTTCAGATTTACGAGATTTATTGCGTCATTTAATTAATTACCGACAGCCGAATAACACCCGGCCACTTTTAGGGCGTCACCTTCGTAAAACAAAATGTATAAAATATAATTCAAAGGACTCTGCATTGTTCAGAACAGACGTTTAAATTCGGTTTTTGTATTTTATCCGTTTTAATCCAATTATTTAGGAGACTTCGCTTTGATTATTCATTAAAAATAAATCAGCCAGCACTAATATCTTCGTTAGATATATGTATAGTGCTCTCATTATGAAAATAGTCACGGCTGAACGTCTAAATTTATTACATTAATTTAATTATCGAAAAAAAATATTTATATTTCCTCCAACTGGAAGTTTTCTAAATGCCACCTCTATTTTGTGTCAAACCATTCTAAAGAATATAAAATTAGCGATCTAACAACTGCCTAACGTTTTAAATACCTAAATTGATTTATCCATACGTGAAATAGCTCTATTTCCCTACGATTATGAAGATAATCATAGGGGGTTATGTAGATGCTACTTTAATCTGCATGGCCGTAGGGGACTGTGTGGATGCTAGTGTTAGAATGAGAATTGTCAAATAAGAAATTAGACAAATTCATTTTAGGATTTTAGTTTGCTAGCATAACCAGAATTCAGGTTATCGAATGAATGCAAATATTTCATTAATATTTTTACACATAGTTTTTCTTTTAGTTATAGATAGTTATTTTTTTCTGCTGTTTGCAAAATCTTATAAAGATTGTGTTTCAATACAACCCCAGAAGTTATAAGTAAATCTTGTACACGAGAACTTTTAAGGGGGTACGAGTTCTGTCAAATTGAGCATCTTTTATAATAATCATAATAGTTACTGTTCTTTGTATTGTATTATTCCTTATGATTATGCTAATAAAAGAATATTGTCCTAAATATTTAACTGCTAATATATAAACAATGGTTAATGATAGATGTAGGACATGGTTAATAGAATTTATTCGGAAATGAAAAAAGAATCCAAAAATATAAAAATATGCAGGGCATTCCATTTGAAAATGTAAAGTTGTATAACCTGCCACATTTTTAAGGCGCCTTGAATATTATAGAATAAACTGATTAAATTTATCTTTTTAAACAGAAAAATGTTTGCAATTAACGTTTCTATCTATGACTTTTTCAGATAATGCTTGTCTAAATTGGGCTGGGACACCCTGTATACTAACACTCATATAGATACTCGTAATCTAATGGTTTGAATATCAGAGATACACCGCATTGTATTGTTCTTAATAAAACAATATAGTAGCGTTTTGTTCTAACATTATGATAATACATAGTTTATATGAAACGTGACAGTGTGGCGATCACTCTGTATGGAGACCATGGTCCAATTTCAAAGGATATGTTCTGTTATGTTATTTCATGCATGTCAGAAAATTTGAAGAAACAAAAGTTAAGTCTAACAAAATTGTCGTGTTTAATAAAATATTGTTTATGTAAATCAACAGTCAATTTTAATTAAGAATATTCCACCACACTGTTTTTCATACATTTGAAATAAAAATTTTGTTCTGCTACGAGGAAACACTTGGCGAGGATCTCTTCTAATAAATACCTTCTCAAATCATTATAGCTCTCTGATCAACTTCGTTAAAGTCTAAAAATGGTTTTTGTAATGCTTGTTGAGGCGAGCACTCCTTTTCTAGTACCACCAGTGTGTTTAAACTTTCTCAACAGACGAGAAATGGTCGATTGTGATCACATGTAAATTTAATAATAGATGTGACCGGCGCATCCGCCATTTGTTAAAACTACGTTCTTGTTAGCGGATTTTCTACCCGCACATTAAAATCGCAAAGGCGATGCTATACATATATCGTTTAAATTCAAATATTAATCGGATTATCCCAGATCCACCCTCAAAAGCCTGTTTTAAACAATAATCAATGACACCTTCATTGTATTTTCCATTTTCTCTGCCAATTTCCTTGTAAATGCTTTAAATAATATATCATAGAAAATAATGTGCGATATCTGAGGAAGTAAAACTAATGTAATAGGTGTGAGAAATGGAAATTACTCAATATCCTTACATTTTCGTACCTGAATTTTATCATATAATTTACCTGAATACGCCGAGCTGACAATAAAATCTATTACAATAATGAAAAATGAAGCATACAGTATATCACAAAGTTATGATGAAACAAAGTTGCGGGTAGATCAAGAGGAAACTCTTTGATAAATGGATTTAACGCAGGGGGCAATTGAATGACCAGCTAGGTCTTCGGATATCTGCCAGCTTAACTTTATTCTGTGGTATAACAAAATTTTAGTCTACAAAAATAGGCCGCAAAATATCGAATAATTGCGAGAACGGATAAGGCATGAAAGTTCCACTCTTCCTGCAAATACTTTTTTAGATTCACTACAAAATTTTCTTCAGCGAATTCATTACTATCAAGAGGTAAATGATGAACACTTTGAGCGTCTTATAAAATAGAATACCAAAGAAAATATTTGTTGTTTATTAAAACTTTTCTTCTCTTTATTTTTCTGGCATAACTATTGTTTTCATAAAATTTAAAATATCCAAGACATTCACTAAAATAGTAGTTTATGTCAAAAGGATGAAAAATCTAGTTTTTCGGGCGACTATGAAATGTTTCCAGCCGAGACGCAGTTAAGGCTGGAAATTCGTAGGAGTCCGAAAAACAGTTTTTCGGGCGTGTGTCATACAATATTTTTTATTCGAATGTGCTTATGGTTATTAAAATGATAGGGAAAATTAAAATATTATGTTCTTAAAATTTACTTGCCACCCCGCAAATGATACAATTTTCAAGTTTTCTTGTAGCAGACGGCTGTGAATTAAGGCCAGATATAGTAAATAACAACTGCACTTGACCACTACTATTACTCAAACAAAATATAGCACACTAAGCACTCACAAAACTTACAATTATCGCACCCCAATCCACTTTAACTGAAATTTAGAAAGTTTGAACTGACCGATAATTATACAAAATTGTTCCAATTTTACTATTAACATAAAAGGTTCAAAGACAATGTAGTCATATATAAGTACATTTTTGTCAATTAAAGTAAGTTTAAAAATAAGGTTTTGTTGTTGTACGTTGTACTGTTTTTTAGTTTAAATAAAAGACTTAATTTTAGTATTTTTCTGTGCAATTTTATGCTTTGCCACTATGCAAACTCGAACGTAAAAAATGTTGCATAGGTGAGAACATACGCAGTTATTTCTATTCGTTTTACAACATGTAGGTATTATACTTACTAGTCATTATAATAATTAATTCACAACGTTTAATAATCCTAGGTTTCTTATTCAATTAAAATTTAGAAATCTCTTATTTTATTCAATTAAAATTGCCTGAATTGAAATATAATTGCATGTGCATAGTAGAAAAGAAGGTCCAGCATTTTAAAAAGTAGGCAACTAAAAACGCTTAATCTTTTTGTCTGCCAAATTTTCCGGCCTAGGTCGGAAAAGTATTTTCAGGCCTCTTACTAGAAGTAGATAGATAAGTTCTATCTCGCTTTTGTTTTCTAACCGAGAAACGTAATTTTTTGACACATTCGAATAAAAAATATATTTTTTCGTTTTATGCATTTTTATCAACCCTAAACAATTTTTTATTTTCTGCAAAAGTATAACATTAACATTTAATCATATCCATGTACTCCATCTTGTGTAATTTTCATAATAAATATCCACCATTTCCTGTTTTCCTTTAATACATTTAATAGTAGTAAAAAGCTATCTTCAAAATTCGATATCTCGAGGAATATGATGTGCTATATGAATTTTGTTTAGAATTTCGAAAATAATTGAAATACGGAATAATAGAGAAAAAACAACTTTGTTTCGTCATGGCTTTTTAACTGATCTTATATACTTAAATGTTTTTTTGTAATACCTGTACTGTAAGTGGATCATTATTAATAAATTTTTATTAGAGTAAGCTGAACTTACAATTCATTTACTGGTTGCCATGGTTACAGGGCTGTAATATTCACTTACAGTCCGACGTGGGCTGTAAGTGAATATTACGTACTAGTTATTATTTACCTGCTCAGATCAATAGAAATTTTAGGTAAAAAAAATCTATCGTTGAAACCAAACATTTCATGCATACACAAAAATGATAATATTATTTTAAGCATCTTTATTATTTAAGGAAATGTGAAAAGTACAATTATTCATATTATCAACAGTCAAAATTGATGTTAAATTTTTTTGTGTTTCTTTAATTACTTCAGGACCATCTAGTGGAGTATTCTCCATATTATCCGAGAGATCATTATCAGATGTTTGACGAGATGAACCGGCTTCTAGGTTGCTAATGTTGAAAATCTTGTTAGCTACTTGTATTTTGTTCGTTAAAGTTTCCGCCACATAACTTTCTACTACTGCCGAGGACTTCCACCCACCGTGCCTTTTCAACGCAAGAACGTCGACTCCGCTGTTAGCCAAAAGAGTTGCCGAGGTTCTGCGAAACGAATGTCCACTGTAATTTTTTGCATTTTCCAAATTTAAAAATGTTGCAATATCAGACGGAATTTTAGCGAAAATATTTCTCCCAACTGGTTGGTTAACGCATTTCCCATTTTTATATCTCAAGAATAATCTTTTATTTTCTGAATTTTTTGGTCGCAGACTCATATATTTCCGGAATAATTCCAGACAGTGGAAATTGTCATTGTCTACGATAGTGAAACTTCTTGATAGGTGATTTTTAGAATCAGGTATTTTGATAAGTATTACGCTTCTTTTATCAACAATATCGTCTTCTGTTACCTTGCATAATTCATCTTTGCGGCAGGCTCCCGCAATTCCCATAATAGCAACACTTTTTTTGGGACGATATCCAATATTTTTGTTTTTTAAAAATGCCCTTAATTTGGCATATTTTGAAATGTCAACATTATCATTTAAGGAGATGGTTGACCGCAGCATGGAATATTCGCACCATAAGCTGGCTGGAGATGTATATTTTTTAGATTTCTCTAGAAAATATGCGAGTAAAACCGCCTCACTGGTATGAATATCCACATATTTAGCGTCGCACCACTTTCTAAATACGTCATATGTGATTTGGTACCTTTTTTTAGATTTCCCAGGTAGAAGCGATGTACAAGCAATATTTGCAGCTTCTTCGATATCCATAATAGTATTTCCTCAAAAACTGCTTGTCAAACTTGACTTTTCAACGAGCTGTTTATCTATTAGGCTTTCTTTTGTTAATTTCTAGTATATACGATATACCTAATTTATTTAAAATATTAAAATTTAATTTTGACAGGTAGTTGTCAATAATTCAAATTTAACTCATTAATTACTTTTCTTTGATTTTCGCAGGTATTACAAAAAACTATTTACTAACCGCGAACAGTAAGTGACTTTTCAGGTCTCGAATGTTTAGGAAACCTCGGCCCTACGGGCCTCGGTTTCCCACACTACATTCTCGACCTGAAAAGTATCACTTACAGTTCATGGTACGTAATATGCTATTAATTGTAATAACCGTAACCCTTTTGTGCCTTACCATTTTTCGCTAGCTATCTTACTTTAGGAAATAATCTGTATATAAAATCACACATGGCTCACCACATACATACGTATGTTTATAATTTTATTTGTTTATATTAAACATTGCAAACTATATACTAAGCTTGCATAATGCACGTTTGTTTGTATTTGACTTGACTTCTCTCATTTGTTGATCTAACGGAAAATACAAATTATTATTATTAACAACATGTGTTTCTCGAATGCTGTCAAAACTCAACATCATCACTTGCAATTAATGGGTGAATATTTTTCAACAATGATTTAGGCAGACATGGCACCCACAAGCGTCTAGTCTCTATAGTATCACAACTAGTATCAAAACTAATAACGGATATTTATATCCTCCTTTTAATTTTCTCCTGCTAGATGCCATTTCAAAGGCTTCATGAAACAGCCAAGCAATCACATCTCATAACGGTTTACGTGATTTGAATAATAAACTATATATATGGAAAATAGAAGAAAAAAGTAACTGGAAAATTGATTTTTCTACTTGTCTAATGCCCAATACTACCATTCTTCCAGAGCGGTGATGTAAAAGCCCGTGCTTCAAAGGAAAACTAAAGCCGTCACTTTTTCCGTTTGCGTATCAACGTATATCGAATATTTATGAGTTATTTTATCAAATGCATTGTGAGTGCAAAGGCGTCGGTCAATAAGGCTTCTCGAACTTTTTGGGTATAGAGTTATCCGTTTTGTTATTTTGGAATACATTCGTGTAAATTCTGATTTAAACAGAATTTTATTTCAAATCTTTTCTAGCTTAGTGCTCGTGATGGAAGAAAAAAATTGATAATTGATTTAATGATAAATGTCTCTTAATATTAAGAAGTATTTTTGGCAAGTACCTAATTTATAGAAAAAGAAATAACTTCAATTTGCAAAAGTAATAAAAGAAATGAATATGATATATATTTTAAAATATTACGTATTTTTATTTTTTGTTCTTTGCTTGAAAAATGTTTATGTTTATATCAACAAAGTTCAATAAAAATCTATTTTAGCACTGGAAATGTTTATGTTCGTATGTGGGGGTCGAGTTTGTAACATATTTTGATACCTAAATATTAAAACATGTTATTCCGGTGCGGACGGCAGCCGATTTTTGTTGGAGAGCATAGGCCGTGGGTTAGGATTGTGTGTGGACACTCAAGAGGGCGCCACCGGCTGTATGTTACGTAATAAGATTTAAATAATTTTGCCAGCTCGGAACAAAATTAAGTCACTAGCAACCATGCGATGGAATTCTCAAAACATATCTGTGATATCAAAACTCTACTTTACTCTATTAAATCTCAAAATTTAAGCAAATATCAGGAGTACCAGTGCAAATAATAAGAACATGTAGACATTAGACATTTATTAAAACACAGACATGAGATGTACCACAATAAAAAAACAAAATAGTTCCCCAATTGTTCCCCAAACTTAATCTACATGTGCAAGAGAAATGCAACATATGCAAGGACACTTTCTCAAATTATTTCAGTGGTTTGTCTCTTTTCATAGAAATACAACTACGCTTAAATGAAAACAGCAATGAGTTTCAAATTCACAACAGCGAGTTAAAAGGTTTACAACGGGTTAAAATTACGCTCTCAATAAAATATTACGTAACAAACAAGATCGTGTGAGCTAATTTTTACAATGCTCGCTGTGTGCACTAGAATGTTACAGACGGATCTAAGAGAACATGTTCTATTAAAAATACTTCATATGTGACATAGTATAAAGTAAACTAGTGTCGCTTGGTACCATGCTCTACTTACAAAAAAAAGATCTTAAGATACTTCACATACTAGGTGTGTAGTTGCATAATCGTTGTGTAATTTACTTTAATATTTTGACAAAAAAACCACTGAATAAAACTATAAAAATTTCTCTAAAATCATGTAACTAAAATGAAACAGTAAAACCTGGTTGGAGCCTTGGCGTTTTCTCTGACAACTGCAGCGTGATCTGTTACCACTTCTTAAGATGTTCTCGACGTTGCTTACGACTACGACTCCGTGTCACTCCCAAAACTCTGCCAAAATCTCTTGGAGACTGCTGCGGACAACTCTCCAACCAAAACTTCTCTAAACGTTAGCAGGACCCACATAAAACCAAACATCTGAGTAATAGACTTCCTCCTATTACTCCTCTAACTACTAGGCCTCCTTACATAACCAAAATGACAGCACCAAACACGTGCTTATGCCAAGTACAAGCCTCTCCAAAGCATATACTTGTACCAAACATATGCTTATACCAAACACTCTGTAATAATTACAATAAATAAGAACTAAATAAAACACCAAACTAAGTAAAATAAAAAGCCTACCTCTTATAGAGAGTATTGTATAACCTTCACGAAACACGTGGCGATCGGATTACGACAAGCAACAGAATTCCTCCCTGGAACTTACAAAATGCTTCTGGCAGGACGGTAAAGAAACACTGGGTACATCAAATCAAATCCCTTTTCAGTGTCAGCGATGTAAAACCCAAATTCTTCATTACAAAACCGGGACCGCCGCCATTCCGCTAATCTCGTCGCTGTCGAAGAACGAAAGTCCTCGACGGAAAATTCCTTGACAGTTCTCCTTGTTCTCAGTGTTGCCAACTTGAGCATCTAGAGAACTCTTTCTCTAGCCAATAAAAATGCGCCAACAAAAAGGGCTTGTAATTTAAAGACTGAATTACACCATTGTGTAATATCCCAACAACAGAATACGTGAGTAACACCTCTAACTTAAAATATTATACACAAAAGAAAGCACGCTTTCTTTCCCTGTTAAGAATTTCAGATATGCAACCCACTATGCCCCTTGAAGTACGAGTGGTTGCCTAACAAACAAATGAACTAATGGGTTAATTTACTGTATTGAAACTGAAATTATTAATGTAGATTTTTCAAATGCTACAAGTTATCAGTTTTCGTTCAAGGTCAAAAGACAGCGGTGTCGCGGTCGAGTGAGACTGTCGTATATGCAATGGCTGATATATGCAAATGTAATATGGGTTGCATATATCACAGTGGGTCAAGTTACCAGTTTTCATTTAAGGTCGTAATACAGCGGTGTTGCAATCGAGAGTGGATCGAAGTTTGTTTTGTGTATGGTGTTATCATTTCCAATGTCCCGTTGGTTGCAAGAATTGCGAAATCTGTGTTTTTTTTTACCGCTTCCTGAGGCGATATGTCAAAAACGAAACGAGATGGCAGCCGATATCTCACTTAAAAGGTGCCGAAAAAATATCGTGGATCACATCATCGGATTGGAAATTTAATTTAAAAAATAATATGCTTTTGTTGGGTATTCTCCTACTTCTGTTAGAAGTAACATAATACCCAACAAATAGTAATGAAATATGAATATGCCACAAATAAATGATTGTAGACAAACAAAGAAGGTGGGTAGAGATCAGCCTTTTTTTCGCATTTTGCGATTATGAAATTTTTTTTATTTTTAGTGTAACCAGTTCAGTTAAAATTTATGTAAAGCATACTACAGTAAGTTACATTCAGAATGTTTTAAACAGAGCTTATTGCTTATTTGTTGATTTTCTGACATTTTGACATCATGAACCACTTTATTATTTTTTTTCTGATAATAGTACTTTCTAAGCGTTTTTGTAGGCGTCAATTAATTATGGTTCACTAAGCGCTTTATAATGAAATTGTCGTTGAAAGTTCAAAACAAGTTGAAAATGTCAGAAAACCAACAAACATGCTTTGTAACTTTTTTTTTGTAACATTCTTAATGTAACTTACTGTAGTATGTTTATATAAATTTTATCTAAACGTAATGTTGAATGTTTAAAATAAAAATAAGTGTAAAAGAATGACTCAAATGAAAACTTTTTATTTTCATAATCCTGATAGGCGAAAGAAGGCTGATCTTTACCCACGTCCTCTCTATTGGTACAAAAATGGAATGGCATGACATGAAAAATGCGTTGTAACAATTGATAGAATTTAACAAAACTGAAATTTTTACTTTTTTATCAATATACACACGAAATGTGTGTTAATACGTAGAAATATTTTTAATAACTGTAGAAAACATGATTTCTTAAGAATTTGTAGGGGTAACTATAGCAAGCGTGAAACTTTTTCTTTTATTAAATAAACCAAGCATATTACCAAAAAATAAAGATAAGGAATGGAGACATATTTTTATTTGAAACTTTTTTTACAGGACCAACTCATTTTGAGAGAATCGTGATATATCACATTTTTACCTCTAGGCACTATATCTTAGGTATCAGATTTGACAATTTAAATTAATAAAATTCGTGTTATAATACTGCTCTGTACCTAGTTTCTACAGTTACGAAGTAACGAACTAAACTTTTTCAAAGAGATCAATTTAAGCTAATATTGGTATAATAATAACAGTTGACTTTTTCCATAAATAATTGGGCGGAAACAAAAATATGTAGATATAGCCAACAGACTGACAGACAGATGTTGGAGAGAAAGAGTAACATGATCTAGTTAAAATTTGGAACGTGAAGACAGTGAATGGCATGAATTTCAAGGAAATGTAATGAACTGTTAATTATTTAAAGCGACGGGGAATAATTCTACTGAGGTAATAAGAACATAAGATAGTTAAATAGTGAAGAGATCAGTATTCTACTAATTCAGTAATTGCCACAATTGTCTTATCAATATCGCAAATATTAGTCTGTTTTATATTTTCTATCGACGCCACTGTTTTAGATTCACGTATGTTGAAACCATGTCTCTCCGGCACCTCTTTTGTCCCTCCGTTATTTTAAAATGGGATATAAGTTACATATCGATATTCGAAGAAATATAAAATTTATATTCTTTCACATTGATAGCAAGGTAAAGTAATATAATGTTAGATATGTAACATACAAGAAATTACTTTTCTATACAAAGCGAATCGCTCAGACAGGTAATAAATTCGAATGCAAGAAAATATTAATTATTTCATTATTTTACTAGTATAGAAAATATAACTGAAATGAAAATCTAGGAAATATATAGTATGCTTTTTAATTTTAAACCACTTGGAGCCAAATTTGATGCATCATGATTCAAGTATTTCTTCAAAGTTTTCTTTATTTATATTTTTTTACACTTTCAAGAATGTAGGGGCCGATGTCGCAACCGAGTAGGTCTGCCAGATCATTACTTTCTCATTTAATTAGCATTAATCAACAATCTACTCATTTTTAGCTTTGTAATTAGTCGGGCTGGCCGCTACCTCTGAGACTATAATGCGAGTTATGAATTTTCAAACGGCATTAGAATATTTTAAACACAGATATCTCATTTTTTTTAAATGACGGCTTCACTGAATTACACTACCCGATTAATTCTGAACCTTCTAAGCATGCATATAATGAAAATTAGTTTATTGTAGTTTTTAACAACATGCCGCTGAAATCATGAAATAATTATTTTAAGTCATTTTAATTAAAACAGCTAATTAAACTGGTTGTAAAAGCAGCAATTTACCTGAAAACTTTTGATAAATCCCGCCCTCGCACGCGTACGGAAAGCTGAAAAACAAATGAATTGTAAAGAGCGGTTGCTGACATTTCTGTTAGAATATTTAAATCCTCTTAGAAGCTTTCAGAAGCTTTACGACAAATCTACATTTGATGTTTGATCTAAGAATTTGTAATAAAAAGGACGCATTTGTGGACTTACACCTAAAGTATTGCCAACAGTGACTTTAGATGAAGATTCTTAATGCTGTTTTATTTATATGTAGGTACATAATAGGACTGTTATTTTAGAATATTTTCAGTCGACTTTAAATATTTTTAAAAAGGGTAGGTTTCAATTCTACTCTCATGTTTGTTCTTTTTTATGTTTTTCTTTCATTATGATGCGAACTATAGAGCCAATGGGAATGGCCTAAATGGTTGACTTGAATTCACTGCCTTCACTATAATGCGACAATTTGTCGTTTCTACAACTCTAGAAGCGATCAAGTGTCCACGCACTGAACACTAAAACATTTGCTGCCTTCTCACCACAAGCGTTGGTGGTTTCGTCATCGAATAAATATGACGTCACGTTTTTGAGAATAACTTCAAAATTTCAGGATAAAAAATTATGAAAAAATTTCCTCGTACAAAAAATGTCGTGCTTTATCGGTGTCTAAAATATTATATACATAGTATGCATATTTATATGTATATAATGGTTTAAAATTGGTATGGTCAAAATTTCCTTAAACAGTAGGACATTTTTCAATATAACTTAGCAGAACTTCAAAAGTGTTTAATGTACATTATTTAAATTTCATTTCTTAAATTAGAATAGACTCATAATAAGCACATAATTTTTTAAATTTCTTCTATTCTTCCGTTTCTAAGATATTCGCGGTTAAAGTGAGGGGTCAATACATTTGAATCGTATATTAAATACTTATGCTTTAGCCAAAATAGAAGTATTGCAATATATTTTCTCAACCTTGCTATAACTTCTTTTGGTCATAATAGCTTAGGACATACGGTCATATTTCTTGGGGTCTTTTTTTCAGCGAGGCGTAATATTGTTGTCTTAAACGCCAGACTCACGAAACTAGGCAAGTATTTAAGAAGTAGAAAGATCTGTGGGAAAATTGCGTGGAGATACAAATGAAAACGCACCTGCGAAGCAATTAAGAATTTGGTTACATCATAAATTTAAGAGTTTGAGAGTCTCTTTTGTAATGCTCAATTTATTATACGCGCAATTACAGGTTGGACTTTCACATATAATTTAGTAACTAATTATTCTCGTTTAATTTATTACAGCTAGTTAACTGATTTTCTTACTTTTTATTGGGTATTTTGCCACTGAAAAATATTTAAAAATTTTAAAAACCTCTGCGCCAAACGGATCAGACAGAGGTTGGTTCTTGAGTACTTGACTGTTTCAAAAAGTCTCACACCTAAAAATATATAAACTAGAACAATGTTATAAACTAAAAACTGAAAATCAAAGTTATAGGTAGTTAACGTTTCGGAAGACAATCTACTTCCGTTCTCAAAACTTTTTTAACTGATGCTGAAAAACAGAAATTTAAAAATAAATTTAAAGTGATGACCATTTATTAATTATTAATGTTTGGAAGTGATCATGACTTGATCCAGTCTTAGTCCGCCATTTTCAATTTTCAATTTTCCACATCCACATGGTGGATGTACAGTAATCGTAAAAAAATGCAAACATTTTGTGGTTGAAATAGGTTTAGAATGCCATGAAACGTCGATATTTTAAACATTTTTCTGTTTGTCGGTCTGTCAGTACTTTTTTGTCCGCACATTTTCTCTGGAACGGTTTGAGATATTGATTTGAAATTTATATTATAACGAGATCACGAACTGGATTGTTTTTTTAACTTATCCGGAGAAGGGTTGGGGGGTAAATAGGGGTAAATAGGAGAAATTAATTAAGGCAAGCTGGTAACGGTACAAAAATTTGAAATTTGATGTATATACTAGAAGCCGAGGCCTCAGATTTTTTTATATCTTCCATACAAGTTAGAGACTTATACAGGGAGGTCGAGATTTATTGTGTGTCACTCACATTATTTTGTGATACTTACAACATTTGCACGTTAGCAACAGTGACTTAGTGATTTATATAGGTCGTATGCGCGTGACGTCACAAATTTGGACATTTGTTAGAGTTTAGGGACAACAAACAAATTCCTAAGATGTTAAATGGAAACTTATCGAACTTTTCATTATATTAGTACTTCTGTGGATATTGTATCATACAAAGGACCAAGTTTTGGCTGTGTTATTAATTGTGAAGGTGTGGAAATACAAAATGACGGCAGTTTTTTTTTAATTAAATCGATTTTTTAACTAGGAAAATTTGAGGCTGGAACACGCCAACGTCGTAAGCTTCGACTTTTGAACAACTTGGATCACATTTTTCAAAAATCTCATAATTACAATATTTGTGTGTGTAATATTCGAAAATACGTTGGCATCTGTACTAAAGTCTTCTTTATTTAACACGTAGGTATTTAAACTGATAGCCCCAAATTTTGTTTATACACCTATCCTGTACATCATAAAGTAATTTCGTAAAATATAAACGCGTCTCCATCTTAACAAACAAAATTCGCCACATGAACTGATTAAGGATTACTGTTACATAATATGGAATTAAGTTTTACTTTTAAGATGATGTTTATCACAAAGTTCGCAAAGCGTTCGATCGGCTGATCACAAAGTGGCGGCTATTTGTATTTCAGTACTTATTCTCTAGTCTAGTAACATAGGAAACTGGTTTTAATATCGGTTGGAGAGAAATCACTTTTGATAATTTTAGTGACTTTTCTGTGTGACGTCACCTTCATTCTTTCTGGATCGCACTGTATTTAACTCACGATACGCTACTGGTGCTCTAACCATTGTGCTTGAAGCAGCATTCTGTTTAATGAAAACGTGGTTTAGTAAAACTCAGATCTCAGCTGAAAAGCTTCCACGGAAAATGCAGCCATGAATCCATTTCAAACAATCCGCTTTTCAACTGCCAATAAATCATGTTATCAAGTAGGCACAGCTAAATTCCGCCGTGCTTCCCCCGAGACCGGCTTCCTACGTCATCATCTGTGATTGACGACGTTGGTTCAAGTTTTTATGCCTTCCTAAATTTTTCTTATTGCCGTCTTTTGAGAAATAGTGGCCCAATTAATTTTATCTTTGTAGTAATTCCTTGTTGTGGCTAGAGCGCAAACCTTAGAGATAAATTTATTTGAGAATGAGAACGGTTCGGCCGCACGGAAAAATTTTGTCCGTTCGCACGACCCAGATTTCTTTTCTTTGAGGGTTTATTGGAAACTTAAAATATGGAACGGAAGGATAAAGGCAAGAATGACGTGTGTAAAGGGTATAAAGGAGGATTTCCTTCTAGAGATTTGCTGAAATGAAACGAACATATAGAAAGTGAATTAAAAAAGTGTCATAATTGCATGAGTTCGAGTATTCTTGGTAGAATTGAAAGGCATATGTTTAAATGGAGATATCTCAGTGGACGGACAATTGTATCTTTTCACTGATATTATCCTACGTTGTACGTGTTATTGGTAGCTACACTATGAACAATATATTTAAGAATATTTCATAGCTTTATGAAAACACTGAGATAAAAATAGATAACTTCCTTATTAACATGTTTGCATAAGTGTTTAGCTGTGGCGAAAGAAAAATATCCTACTAAATGCTGTTTATAATCTAAATTGTAATAACTCAGAATGCAAGAGTCGTGAGTTCGAGACATAAAAATGAGTTGGATGTAGATATTACTTCCGTTACTTCTACATAGTGAAGTAGATGTATAGTAATCGTAAAAAATCGGTAAAGGTATTTACACAGTACTTCCCTCTTTATTTGTGCATGGCTGTCACTCTAAAAAATTAATAATTACGAAATGACTAAAAATATTAATCGGACTAAAGTTATCACTATTATTACAAAGAAAACCTGATAAGTTTTGGTCAAAAAAATATACAGAGTGCTCATCCAACAGCAAAAGTTCAATACTAAATAACAGGTGCCAAATACCTTTACAAATGTCCACCATGACTGAATTATTTTTTCTTCTGAAATAGGTTTAGAATGCCATGAAACGTGAAAATTCTAAATTTGAACAAAGGAAAAAAAATGTTCCGTCTATTTATGAGGTAAAAAAATTTTCAAAAATGTTGGTGAAAATAACTTTAAAAATCTTTTTTTCTGAAATAGTTTTATAGCGGAGTAAAACTAAAATTTGTAGGAAATTGTCTTACTGTAGCAATTTTATTACCCTTAGGTATCTGGGAATCTACAAAATGGCACAATTAACCAGTATGTTACTGGTAAATAACCTCTACGCCTGTGACTTTTACGTCAAAGGATCAGTTAAAGGTTGCTTTTTTTAAATAAACACAAATAAGTATAAAAACTTGAAATTAAATATTTCGCCGACGTTTCGGAAATCTATTCTGTTTCGTTTTTCAAGGCTTTTTTGAAAAATCTTTTTTGCTGTATATGATAAATACACAGCTCTAAGAATGTTTGTTATATTCAGTATCCGTAGATACTTACTATTTACATAGAACTGTTGATATATTTAACAGCTTTTTAGTTTTTATACAATGTTAAGTTTGTGAAGTTCTTCTTTTAACATTGGCAACCAAGTTGTACAGACGTCTACGGAACAATTCGACACGCATCTATCCTCGTTCAATGATATTATCGCGGATTCTTTAATTTTTCTTTTTTTGCTATCTGCCTTTTTTGTTAAAATTTTTACCGAGTCCCGGTTTATTCTGTGTCCATTTTCCCAAGCGTGTTCGCAGATCTTTTACCTCTGAATTTCATTTTTTCTTATATAATTTTGATGTTCGCCCAATCTTACACTAAAAGGTCTGGATGACTCGCCCACGTATTGTTTGTTGCACTCACACGGAATAATATAAATACAGTTTTTTGAATTTTGCTCGTGGTTGCCAATGTTAAAAAAAGAACTTCACAAACTTAACATTGTATAAAAACTAAAAAACTGTTAACTGTATCAACAGTTCTATGTAAATAGTAAGTATTTATGGATATTGAATATAACAAACATTCTTAGAGCTGTGTATTTATCATACACATCAAAAAAGATTTTTCAAAAATGCCTTGAAAAAGGAAACAGAATAGATTTCCGAAACGTCGGCGAAATATTTAATTTAGGTTTTTATACTTATTTGTGTTGTTTATTTAAAAAAAGCAACCTTTAACTGATCCTTTGAAGTAAAAGTCACAGGCGTAGAGGTTATTTACCAGTAACATACTGGTTAATTGTGATATTTTGTAGATTCCCAGAGCACCGCTTAAAAAGAAAACATACATGTGGCAGGAAGTCCCAAAGAATTGAAGAAAGGAGATGAAAAAAAATAATATCCTATAGAAATGCAATAATTATATAAAAAAATCA